>CM038796.1:252194514-252824515 GCA_021764765.1 Vicia sativa | reverse complement strand
TTATATAAACATGTTGTTTAGAAGGATGATTCTTTTTGCTTCAATATTGTCTCCAGCATATTCCTCTCAATTTACTTCAGCCATTCAAATATTAATTCAAAATACAACTTAGTTGATTAACATTTTCTATAGTTTTGGTGAGACCTAGGCTACCCTTGAAAAATTAGGAATAATTTATCTTTAATGAATTATAAGAATAAAATTTTGTCACATAAAATTAATTTTAAAATCACATATTAACCTAAAACCTTAGGATATTAGATTTATGTCTTTTCTCACAAATAAAACATAACATTCTCTTTTTTATTCAACGTAAGAATTATTAATCACACTTGACATACCAACACCTTACTACTCAAAAATCAAATCATATATTATTTTCTTGGTTTCATTTTGATTCATTAAAGTTTTTTAGTTTATAAGACAAAGGTAAATTATCCCTAAATTTATAAGGGATATATATATATATATATATATATATATATATATATATATATATATATATATAATAGAGAGAGAGAGAGAGAGAGAGAGAGAGAGAGAGAGAGAGAGAGAGAGAGAGAGAGAGAGAGAGAGAGAGAGAGAGAGAGAGAGAGAGAGAGAGATCAGGTTTGAAGAATTCTGCGTTCACTTTGGATTAATATTTTTAAAATCAACGTTTTTGAAATATATATATATATATATATATATATATATATATATATATATATATATATATATATATATATATATATATATATATATATATATAAGGATGAATCAAATTACACCCGAAGAGTTACACCATAAGTTACACTCGCTCAAAAACATCACTTCAGATTACTATATTTTTTAAAATCAACCGTTGGATTGAAACATACCATCATATATATCTTACATATAAAGTTTGAGATTAATCTATAATGATTTACTATGTCATTGAACTACATCAAAATTAACGTTATATGAAAGTCCATTTTAATATTAATGTTTGGATATCTTGATCATATAGTAAATCATTATAGGTTAATCTCAAACTTTACAGGTATGATCTATATGATTATATCTTTCAATCCAACTGATTTTAAAAATAATCAGTGACATTTTTGAGCGAGTGTAACTCAGTGTAACTCTTCAGTGTTGATCCCTCTTTATATATATATATATATATATATATATATATATATATATATATATATATATATATATATATATATATATATATATATATATATATATATATAAAATGAAAATATAGACAATATTTACAATGAGATCTTACATAGAGTGACTGGTATAGTATCTTGTTTTACTCACATTCCAAGTAGAAGAAGGGAACAAGAGGCATAATGACAGCTCTTAGTATTAAAATGCTCTGGTGGATAGTGCATGCAAAGGAATTTCCCATTAAATTACTAACCAAACTTTATGTATTCCACATGTCTAGACAAATCTAGGAAGGAAATAGTGAACAGTTGTAAGGTTATATGCACCATTGATCATTTTTTAATATAAAATGCACCAGAGTAAATATATATTATAGCTTCCTCACATTTTACTTTAGAGGAATGCTTTTCCTTTTTTAAATTCATTGTTTCTTGTGTGGAATTATCTACTTAATTTGCACTATATATATCTCCTCAATTGGGGTAGGGACAAAACACAAATCTATAGAAATCAAATCTGAATCATTACTATACATATATAACTATAGAATGGATGAGGCTTCGATCAAGCCAACAATTGACATTATTGTGTGTGCCTCTATAAACAATCATCATACTAGTTCTAAAATCAGTGATGATTCCATTTCCAACCCAAAAACCAAGCCATCATCAGATTCACAGTCACCACCATTCTTAACTAAGATCCATGCAGGCTACTTTTTCATCTGTCTCTCCTTTGGTGCTCAAGCTTTGCTATGGAAGAGCTTAAGTGAACATAACAATGAATCACAAACTCTATGGCATGGTTTTAACTTGATGCCCTCTGTTGCTTATCTACTACTTTGGTGTCTTGCAGTACTCATTGCAACCATCTTATCTTTTCTCTATATGCTCAAGTGTATCTTTCACTTTGACGCAGTGAAGGATGAGTTTTCACATCATATTGGAGTTAACTACATGTATACTCCTTGGATTTCATATCTTCTCATGCTTCAATCATCGCCGCCTTCGATTGTTCCAAGAACTTGTTACTACGAGTTTCTTTGTCTGTCCTTTTCCTTCGTTATATTTCTTCTTGATGTAAAACTCTTCGGACAATGGTTCACAACTGAAAAGAGGTTTCTGTCAGTGGTAGCAAACCCTGTTAACCTTGTTTCTGTTATAGGAAACTTGGTCGCGGCTCAAGTTGCGACAGAAATCGGTTGGAACGAGTGCGCGCTTTCAATGTTTTCGCTAGGAATGGTACATTATTTGGTTCTATTCGTGACGCTGTATCAGCGCCTAACAAGTAATAATCAGTTTCCAATAGTTCTAAGGCCAGCTTATTTCTTGTATTTTGCTGCACCAAGCATGGCAAGTTTAGCTTGGAAATCCATCTCAGGTTCTTTTCTCATCTCATCAAAGATGCTGTTCTTTCTCTCTTTGTTCCTTTTTCTTTCTCAGGTAGGTTCAATTCATCTCTCTCTTTTTCTTAGTTGGCTATTTTAATCATCGCTTTCGTTGTAACCACCGAGTCATGTATAATGCAGGCTTGCAGGCCAGGACTGTTCAAGAAAACTATAAAAAGGCTAAACGTTACATGGTGGATCTACTCATTCCCCTTAACATTCCTTGGTTTAGCTTGTGCTGAATATGCTCATGAGGTGAAAAGTAGCATGGCTTCTGGTTTAATGCTACTGATATGTATTGTGTCTGTTCTGGTTTTTGTTTTTCTGATGCTAACTACTGTACTCAAAATTGAGAAGCTGATGCATAAAAAAGCACCAAGTAAATGATAATATAATGAACTGGAAGCAGATCCAGCCAAATTTCCTTCTTTCCTTTGGAAGGAAACTAATGAAAAATGATCAACTTGTCTGAATATACTCTCCCCTTTATTCTTCTTTCCAAATCATCTTCCTAAGGTATGTATCATTTGGATAAAGAACTATGTTACCAAACTTCTATAGCACCCACACATATGGAGAAAAAAAAAGGTGTGTTCCTGTCAACGTCGGTGTCTGAAACCGATACCTACACATATAATTATATTTAATTAATTAACTTTTTAAATTGTTAATGGTGTCTGTGTTTCTGGGGGTATGTGATTCATAGCATCAAAGAAAGAAAGAGAAGTAAAAGGGTGTTTGAGTCTTGGGACAAAACACACTTGTGACTTATGTGTCTGTGTGGAAAATCAAACAAGGACAAGACACATTTGAATTGTACTTACAACTTGTGTAATCTCAGTAAAAAAAATAAAAGTTTGCAGAAAAAAATGTATAATAATGTATAGGTACGTACCATAATGAGTATGATGGAATATCAGATACTGCAGCTGCAGGCCATCCATTGAACAAAAGATAAATTTGTTGAAAACAGGGAATGATTCACAATCGTTAGTGTCAAAATATATAAAGGTCCAAGGGAATGGTCAAGATTGGATGTGGAATATTGTAAAGCAACAAGAATAAATTCTCACAAGATAAGTCATCCCTAAGGACTGTTTCAAGAAATTTTGTGGAAATCTTTAGTGATACGGGAGATGGAAAAAATGTCTACTTATCTGTACAATAAGAACAATATAATGCGACTGTTGAGGTAAAGAATACCAACGGTTGCTTGTTTTTTTAAAACCTAACCAACTTACTAAAAAAAGAAAACAATATAATATACCTTTTTCTTTACATCTTTTGATTTTAAACCCAATTTAAAAAAGAAAATTGTTTACACGGTCAACCAATCACGACCATGAATCAGAATAAATCATACTCTAATTTTAAAATAATTTATATGACATGCAAGAATATTATGTTTCTATTGAATGACATTGTAAAATATTTTTCCACTGACAATGCATCTCCGAATCAGGACAAGTCATACTGTAATTTTAAAATAATTTATATAACATAGCATAATGTTATGTAATTTCTATTGAATGACATTGTAAAATATTTTTACATCGACAGTGCATCTTCTTCGAACTAACAAAAGTAAGATTTGTCGAATAAATAAATAGATTTTCATATAAATTAAGTTGACAATCAATAATTAATTTTTAAATTATTATGAAATTTTCTGTATAGGACTGATTAAAAGGTGTTCACACATAAAGAGTTCTTATTTGTCTAAGCCTTCGCAACATACGAGAACTATCCTATGAAAGAATATAGGTGATCCAAATCTAATATACATCAAATGACTCCCTACATCCCACGCTTATTAAATAGTATATTGTTATAACCGTTATATTATACAAAATTTTAAAATCAAATTTCATTAATTTTTCTCCTTCTTATACTGACTTGAGCATTTGAATGTTATTCTTACAAGTCAGTCCCCTCTCCATTGTATCAGAAGCTCATATCCATTGTTGTCATTCACAATTGTGGTTTTATAACAGAACAATGACACTGTCTGTGGGAATCAACTTCTGATTTCAGCGTTTTCCACAATCACTCATTCTCTATTCGATATATCGTTTCAAACCTTTTTAGTTCTTCAGATATAAGTTCTCGAAATCGAACACTAGATTCATTGCGTTAGATCTCGTCAAATAACATATCAACCTTGATTTTCTGAATTTCTAGAATCCTAACTTCCAAGCTTCTTAACAATAAGGCTACTTATTCCACAAAATTGCGCGAAGTCATTGTCGCTCAAGCAGCAGTCAATCAATTTCCTCCCCCTTTAAGTATTGTAGATCAAGTAGCAGAGATTCAGTTACATCCAGATCTACTCTGCTGCCTCTAATACCATTGTCATCTTCGTAACCAGAAGCATTTCCTAGTTTCCAATTATTGCGAGCATATCTCGAGATACAAGGCACCAATGCACAAATTAAATAGACGAGATGGATATATGTCCTTCCTTTTCCTCAAGTGCTTAAATACAAGTTGTATATTTTTTTAAACTATATTTTATTTATTAAAACTATATTTTTAACATATCTGATGCTTGATATTTGATTTATGACAAGTCAAACAATAATAGACGAACTCTGGAATATCCTTCTTCATACATAGCCACAAAAATACTTTATTGAGGTATTTAGGCATTTTAGTAGCTCTGGGATGAATACTCAAAGTGCTTATGTGACTTTCTTCAAGAATTCTATTCTTAAGTTCTAGCAAATCTGGCACACAAACTCTGTGTTGGAATTTCATAATCCCATTCTCATATACTCTTAATTCCACTTTGTTACCTTGGTTAATTAACACCAACCAATCAATCAATCCCAAATCTAACTTATGACTTTCTCTGATTTAATCCAACACACCACCTGTCAGCTTCAGCAAACCCAGCTTCACACTTTACGGTGTAATTTCACACATAAGATCTCTAAGCTGCTCAATCAAATCCAATTCTCAAACCATAAACACCGACATATACAAGTACTTCCTACTCAAAGCATACACTACCGTATTAGCTTTACTCGGATGGTAACTTAGCCCAAAATCATAACCCTTAAAAAATTCAAGTCGCATCCTTTGCCTCATATTCAGTTTCTTCTGATCAAACATATACTTCAAAATCTTATAATCATTGAAAAACTCAAACGTAGAACCACACAGATAGTGCCTCCAAACCTTAAGCACAAACACCAAATCTGTCAACTCTAAATCATGGGTAAGGTAATTCCTCTCATTAATCTTTAGTTGCCTCTGAGCATAAGCTACAACCTGGTCATTCTACATAATCATACCACCTAAGCCCATCTTTGATGCATCACAATATACAACAAAATATTCCTTCACATGTGGTAAAATCAAAATTGGCTCTGACGTCAACCTCTTCTTCAGCTTTTGGAAACTTTTTTCGCATTAAACACCGCAAACATATGCTTGTCCTTTCCGAGTCAATTGAGTCAAATGAAAAACTAAATTTGAAAAGACTTCATAGAACATTCAATAATAATCAACCAGACCCATAAAACATTTGATCTTGGTAACTGACTTTGAAGTCTCCCATTACAACACCATGTCTACCTTAGACGAATCATCCATTTTACCACTACTGGAGATTACATGACCAAGGAAACTCACTTCTCGTAACCAGAACTTACACTTGGACAACTTAGCGTACAACTTATTATCTTGGAAAGTTTGCAACACAACCCTTAAATGTCCTGCATGTTCTTCACCTAGTTCAGAGTACACCAAAATGTCGTTGATGAACACAACAACAAATGGATCCAGGTAAGGATACAAGATTCTGTTCATATTTGATAAACGCACATAGGGATTAGACACACCGAACGAAATTACTGAGTACTTACAATGAATATATTGATTTCTAAACACAGTCTTCAGAAAAATCTTCTAAATTTACTTGAATATGACGATAACTTGATCTCAAATCAATCTTTCTAAACACATAAGATCCAATCAACTGATCCTTGAGGTCATCAATCCTAGGAAGAGGATACTTGTTCATGATCATAACCTTTTTCAATTATCGGTAATCAACACATAACCTTATGCTACCGTCTTTCTTTTTAACCAATAACATCGGCGCTCACAGTGATACACTAGGTCTGACGAACTTCTTATCTAGTAGATCTTTGAAATATTTCATCAGCTTGCCCCACTATTGTACCATCATTCGATATGGTGCCATCTACTCGAGACTAGTACTAGGTACTAAGTCTAAGGCGAACTCATATTCTCGCTTCGGTGAAAAGTCACAAATATCCTCAGGAAAAACATCAAGAATCTCACACACCACATGCATACCACTAGCCCCCACATCACTATCCACTGTCAAGGAAGAGAACATCATGATCACCTGATCATTCTCCTTCAAATACATATCAACCTGACCGATAGACATGAATGTTGAATCCATATTCTCTTCGGGTTTGGGAAACAACACATTCTTATCAAAGCAGCTGATATGAACATGGTTGGACTCTAGTTAGCTCATCCCCAAAATCACATCGAGTTGATTCAAAGGCAAACATATTAAGTCAATCCAAAGTCTCAACCATAAATTATAAAAGGACAATTCAAACACACCAATATA
Source organism: Vicia sativa (assembly GCA_021764765.1). Classification (NCBI taxonomy): domain Eukaryota; kingdom Viridiplantae; phylum Streptophyta; class Magnoliopsida; order Fabales; family Fabaceae; genus Vicia; species Vicia sativa. Next base: position 252,817,367 of record CM038796.1, on the reverse strand, counting down.
GTAGTCACTGAACCATTAGCTAGGGTATCAGTGACCAAATTACAATTCATAGAAGACACTTTAAGATTCAACTTGTTAACATAATCAAAAGATATAAATAAATGTATCGCACTAGTATCAAGAATACAAATCAGAGAAACTCCATTAATGATACACGTACCTCTAATCAACTTTTTTGACCTATAAGTCTCCACACTACTCAAGGCGAAGACTTTTCCACTTGGTTGGGTTTTCTTTGGCTTATAGAAAATGGGTATTGATATGACCATGCTCTTCACAATTGTAACAAGTCAGAATAGTACTCTTACGCTCAATAATACAATATCTTAGCTCCCCACACTGGAAACATTTATGACCCATAATCTTGCACTCATTAGCATGATGACCCAACTCTCCTCAACTGAAACATCTCAAAGTAGCAGGAGTGTCTCCCGCACTTGTTTCTCTCCTACTTGTAGCCTTATGTTGAAACTTATGTTTTCCCTTATCAGCTGAAGCCCCATAAAGTTTAGCACAATTTTGATTCCCACTATTCTTCTCACTAACACTCTTGTAGTGAGCAGATCTGACTCAGATATCCTTATTAGAGATCCTGTATTTGTTGACTAGAATTGAGAAATGGAGAATCTCTTGATAGCCAATAAACTTATTCACGACATAAACCACTCCCAAACTTCACGCACTTGGAACCTTTAGCTCTCACCCATTGTAGTGAGGGTAAAATAGGGAGAACTCCTCAACTTAACAGCATAATCAACCATTGTCATATTTCCCTGCTTTAGCTCAAGGAACTCGATCTCTTTCTTACTGAGAACATCTGCAGGAAAGCACTTTCCAGAAACTATTTCTTGAATTTCTCCCAAGTGATCTAAATACTTGCAACTTCCAACCTTTGGAAAGCATTATCCCACCAATATTCACCTTCCTCGAAAAACACGTGTGCTCCAAAATAACACTTTATGCGCACAAGTGTAAACTATAACCCGAATGATCTTCTCAATATCCTGAAGCCAACTCTGTGCACCCTCAGGATTGTACCTTCCCTTAAAATTAGGTGGATTGTTCCTCTAAAAATTTCCCAACCCACGAATTTCATCAACTGCACCCCGTTTATTCTGCAAAGCCTAATCCGCATACCCCGTCACATGAGCGTTACTTCCAAAGTACCAACAATCGCTTGATCGTTTCTTCTTCCATCCATTTCTTTCTCCACAATCATCCAAGACATGTTAACTAATCGTAAATAGTAAAGAAAATAGCAGTATCGACAATGTTCATACACATATCACATATAAGTGAACCAACTAGTTTACAACCTAGGCCGAATGGACCAGCCTACTCTGATACCATCTACATAAAACCCTAAAACCCTGACTCCTTATTTATAAAAGGTAAACATATAATTTCTCATACGTAGGTGTTACACATGGTCAACATAGATCTTCAACAACTTCAATATAAGAAATATCAGCAAAAATTAATTATTAACCATACTTGGTTGTCTCAAATAAAACAAGGCACTTCATATGATTAAATAACTCAACTCCGAAAACGCAAAAATAAATAAAAAATATTCCCTTACTAGTGTTAAAGATCAGAGCTTCGACAAAACTAAATAACGCGGAAAGTATTTAATAAATGAAGAAGTCTCAACATCATCCACCAACTCAAACAACAACTATTTATCTACCTAATTATTTGTACTCCAAGAGAGTACAAAACACCATAAACAAAGAAAATAGGGGGAGTATACACTCAAAATATGTTAGTAGTGTAAAAGATAGCAAGGGTAAGATCACTCATAACAATCATCAATGTATGAATTATTCGTAACAACAACAATCAATTTACAATACAAATATGCATGGAATATGATAAACACCTCGAATCTAATGCATGTGGTACCTATATTGGACATCCGAGTTATAATATTAATTTCATCCATTGACCAATGGTCCCCCTTTGATCCCGACTTGTCATTGGTGCCCCCTTTTGAATCAGTAACTCATCACTGGATTGATGTTCATACATATATCACCAACACACATGATGTGTAACATGCAACAACAACATAGTGGTGCAATACTCACCACAAGTTCCTCTTTGAACTGTAACCATCGTCCATTATAAGGCTATCGTATCAACATAAAAATATGATATGAAATTACACCTCACCAATACAAAATCATACAAGTACTCAACAACAAATACTTATACATCCATAAATTATTCACATAACTCATAAAATATTTCAGTTATTCACCAACTCGTTGAAACATATATAAATTTTAACAAACAATCACTAGAATCATAGACATCTAAAAAATTTGAGTTGGTGACTCAATACTGGTCAACACAGTCAACCCTCGTGTCATGATGTTCTTTGTGATGTATCTGTCACCCCTTTCCCACACACTCGTCACCTAATTGATGATCGGGCAAGAAACCTACCTCGGGGACTATGATGTTCACCCTGTCACCGTGCTAACGTCTGCCAGCTCACCTAACGTAGTAACGGTCGGCTCATCACACTAGTGGAGACCGTCACCATTGCATTGATGCTAGAAACAACAATTTTCACCATTGCAGCACTATGAAAGCTCTGATTTCAACCCCAAACCATGCAAATCACACATAATTCAACATGTATAATTTTTACTATGCTATTACATCAATTTCTCACAGCTTAATCACTTAATCAATCAATTTATCACAATTTCATCAACATGTTCATCATATCCAAAACATGTTAACATGAACAACAACATCCAAATTTACATATCCAAATCAGGTAAGAATTTCAATATATATCATAGCACAAATTTCACATAGATTACAATAAATAAGATAGATTTTACACAATCCTTTTCCAAAAATGCATAAAGTTCAATAATGGAGAAAAACATAGGGAAAAAATAGAAGATGGTGAGGAACACTCTCAATCCTTCATGAAATTTACACCCATATTTGAGTAAGCCCCCCTCCTTACCTCAATTTTCCAACAAAAATCTCTACTTTGGCTATGGAGTTCTCTAACTTGTGCTCTCCTAGGTTTTTCCACTCTTGGCCTTCTTGCACCAATTTCACGTAATATGTTTTCTCTTCCAACTTTTTTCCACTTTAAAATAACCTAATTTAATATTTTATTATTTATATTTACCCTTAGCTCTTGATCTCTCACTTCTTACCACACCAATTGTTTTGTTATTCTATTTTCACCTCATATCTCACTATTTCTTATTTTATCCCATTTCTATTATTTTTAATTAATGAAAAATGGTGATAAATCATATAAATTTTACTCGACCTCCAACTTCCCCACAAAAATATATAAAATACTCCAATACATAATTTAAACACATAAAAGTCAATAAAATAAATTAGGCTAAATTACACTCAGGGTCTTTTAAGTTATTTAATTGTAATAAATTGGTCTTTTATGTTGTTTTTACTACGTGTGGATCCTTTATATTAACTAACATCTGCATTGTTGACCTTTATGTTGCTTTATTTTGTTATTTTAACTTTTAAAATTCATATTAAATATGTTTTTGATCCAAAAATTATGAAAAAATCCCTAAAAATATTTCTTCTCGTTTTACACTTCGTGTAATTTTCGGAAAATTTTATTGTCTGTTTTACTATTGTTCTTTAATTTTTTTCCTTTTCATAAATTTAATTAGTATAAAAATATTTTTATGCACTAAAAAATTCTGAAAATTTTAATATATGATCCAATGATGGTCTCTGACCTATGTTACGTGACATATCTGTATCATTAGTGCCACTTCAACTTTTTTGGAAAGGAGTTTGATAAAAATGTCAACGATGCAAGCGTTAGTTAACATAAAGGACTCACATGTAGCGAAAATAACATAAATGACCAATCTGTTACAATTAAATAACTTAAAGGACCCTGAGGGTAATTTAGCCAATAAATTAACTAAAAATTGGGTGTTATAGTAGCTCTTATGGGATATTATACTCCGAAGCTATTTGAAAAATGTGCCTCAAAAAAGGAAGCTTGTGGTTGTGTGCACGTTCGTATTGCATGCATTTAATATGATGACGTCTCATCCTTAGGGGTATGTTGAGTTGATGATATTCGTATGATAAGGGAAAAACGTCAAGACTACCAACTTGTCATTTCTGATAACAAGTTTCAAATACAATTTGAATACTCTCTACGCTTTCACATATTGAATTAAGTATCAGAATGCTAACCTTACAGGTACACCCCTACTCCACCACATCAGAAGTCTTACTTCGTAAAAATTTCTGCATCTAACTCTATTTTTTATTCCATAACGGAGCACTTGTCTAGATCACCCTTTAAATGCCCTTTCGTTAATAGAATTGCATGCTCTAATGGTATTTCCAAATGAAGTAGCTTCCTCACTTGCAAATCTTTCATATAAATCATTTGTATTACTTGAGGAAGGTGTGAATATTCTTTGCTTTCTTGGTGGATCCATAATATCGAGAAAGAAAATAGATGAAAAAGAGTTGTTAAGGGTTAAGGTAGTTTGAGTGTAATAAGAATATGAAATAAAATAAGATAATGAGGAAAGAAAATATGGGAAGCAAACCATATTTATGGAATCTCGTTTCATCCCGTTGAGATAGACTAATATAGCACCAAGATTTAAACTTCCAATGTGGAATGTAACGACTCAAAATGAATAAACCGCGCCTCTATTTACATAGGTGCGACGCTATATCAATAGTATTAACTATATTGAAGTTACATATTCACGTCAGAGTAAGGATGAAGAACATCCCTTTCAAAGTGAAAGAGTTATGATCACACCACAATCACAAGTAGTGTGACGATATTGATTTAAAATTTTCAAAAACCTCCAGTTTTTCTATTTCTTTTTTAAGTTCATTTTTTCTACTCTAAACTTATTCTCTTTGGTTTCTCACAATAATTTTTATTTTACCATAATGACAAAATCAAATTAAATAAAATGTAAATAAAATGATAAAACTTGATTTTGATTTATTGCCTCCAATTCAATGTTCATTTAACAATAACTTATTTACATAGTTTGATCAAACGATATATTTTAGAAGAGAGAAAAACTATTTGATTCACTATAATTTCAAAAGTTATTACAAAAGATTACAAATGAGTTATTAAAACTAATCACTTAAATCAATTTCAATCAACTATCTAGCCATTAAAATAACATGTCTACAAACTACCAATAATATCATTCATTTTAATCAACTATCTATCCATCAAAACAACATGTATGTAAACTACCAACCATTCACTTTAAATTTTTTAACATTTGCAAAAGGTTAAAATAGTAAAAACACAATCTCTCAATTAATTCATCTTCCTTCAACCAAATGATACCAAATGTCAAGTTATTATTTGCTACTTTTTTAAACTCTTACTTTTTTCTCCACTTCTTCACCATTTCTCTTTCTTACATTTTTTACTATCATTTTAATTTTCTCTCTCTTCATTTTCTCTTTCCTTTTTTATTTATTTTTCTAAACATAAATAAATAAATTGAATTTTTTAATTAAATGAAGAGGAACACATAAAAACTTATTCAACTAAAAATATATTTATTTTATGAATATTAAAAAATTAAAAAAATAATCATTAAATGTCAAATGTAAAAATTAAAAAATTATTCACAACAATTAAAAAAATTAAATTTTAGGAGTGATTCTAATTTAGCAACGGAATTAGATACCATTTTAGCTACGATTTTGTCATGAGGGACCAAAAGTTAAAATTCAAATTTTAGGAGGAATATACTTTGAAGAAAAATTTAGAGAGACTTAAAACGAAGTTTGAGATCTTTAGAGGGATCAATAAAATATGTTTATTCATTTTTATTATTATTATTATTATTATTATCCATTTTATAATTAAGTAACTTATTTTAAATTCATATGTTTATTCAAACAAAATCTATATCGTATAAAAAAAATTACTCGTGTAGGCGCACAAATATCTTGCTAGTTTTCAAGAACAAACTTTATTTTTTACCCAAATATTTTCTAATCTTTCCAACTCTCGATATACGAATCACACAAATCTAATGTGTTTAGAAGTGATTCTAATCCCCCTTAATTACCTCCAAAGGTCTCTCCACCTTGCTCCATATTTTCTTGAATGCACGTGATAAAAGCAATTTGAATCCATGAACTCTCTTCGATCTTTAAAGATATTTATTAGAGAATTTAACATGTCACCCACATCTTTTATTTCAATTTTGCCTCTGATCAAATACAAAGAAATTTTCGGACGAAATTTTCAGTAGAAGGGTTGAAATTTCAAGTACAGATGAAATTTCCGGTACACCTCTGCCAAATATCCAGTAAGAGTAAATTTCTGGTAGTGTATTTAAAATTTTGGTGTACCAGAAATTTCAAATTTTCGTGTAAGTACTGGAAATTTCAGTTATACTAAAATTTTCGATAGGTTTTATTTTTAGGTTTTTTCAACGGTTGAGATTTTGTCGACATATTTGGAGGGTCTTGATTGCACCGACACATTTTTGTGGTCTAGAATGCATCACCATTTGTATAAATAGGGGGTCTCAAGTTATTAGGTAAGATATCTCAAAAATGTCTCTTCTTCAATTTCTAATTAAGACAGAAGTGTATTACAACGACAACAACCCTCTCGTTGAATTTAAGCTTCCATATGACTCTAAATCCTTTGATACCTTGAAAGAAACATTGAATGGTTTGATGCTTGATTCCGATAATAGATGAGTGACAAAGGTCGAGTTTCGGAACCATTATATTGATACAGATGGTTGGTTGAAATATAACCTAATTGAGTTGAAGAATGATGAAGATGTGAATGCCATGTGGAAAACATTTCACAGTAGGATAACTAAAGGCTTGATCAAGTTGGACGCGCATATCCGAAGAAACGTCGATGACATAATGAAGATGCTAAAGCGTCCAGAGTCATTCGCAAGTGCCTAGGTTTTCAAGTTTAGGAGTACTATTTATGTTTGTTGTTTGTTATTTATGGTTGTTAATTATGTTTGTTTTTTATTCATGTTATGTTATTTTCTTCATCGAATCAAAACATGTACTCACAAAAAGATTATGCAATCAATAAGATGTTTGTTTTTCATAAAATATAAATATAATACAATCATAATAAAATAAATCTACATAGACCCTCCACGGGAAACATTGGCCAACCTAACTAAACCAGTATAAACTTCACCATCAGTGTTTACCAACCCCATGAGATTATCTAAATGAACGACGATGAACTGTAGGTGGGTGTCCTAGTTTCCTACGAGAGGTGGAGGTGGTGGTGGCTCAAAAGAATCCATGGTACCTGAAGGTCCCGGAACATCACATGCTGCAGCCGGTGGTATGATCCGAGAGTGAGACACCTATGAAGCCTCTCCAAGTATTCATCTTCGCACTGCCCAGGCTACTAAACCTTGACGGTTGTATCCCATATCTCACGAGGGGAGTTAAAGATGTGACTCTGAAACCATCTATCAATGCCACCAGATGGATACTCTAAAACCGGACGAGGGATGCCCTGTACATAATCATACTAGTATAGACATCTCTCAAGAAAGTGTATAGCCACACGACTCTCTCATCTAACATGCCCTGAATATAAAGTAGATGCCTCAAATGGACGATAAGGGCGGTGAGATGAATACGATGTCTAAACGACATCCTCTAATGTCAGAGCGTCAAGCCTCCTCAGATACTCCATCAAACCTTCTGGAATGGCCTGTTTTGCCTTCCATCTCCTCACACATGGGTCAGATTCTTGTACACGCTGAATCTTCCATTCATAGATGTGAGAAGAGTACTCGTATATCCAACACTGCATAAATAAAAACCATCAAATAAATACACCCAAATAATTAATAAAAACCATCAAATAAATTATAGAATACATATAACAACCTGAGGTAACCAACAAGTTGTCTGGTCTTAGGACGAGAAGCAACATCAAGTTCTGTATACAACATGGTCAAGGCCGCCACTCCCCAAGCCCAATATGGAGTGTCAAGTGGACTGAACAGAGACAAGTATCGAACATTAATATAAACTTCAGACTTGTCCGCAAAGTACATGCCACCAGATGTAGCATGTACACCCTAGCGGCAACCTGTTACCTCTGTGCCGTCACAAGCTCCCCATATAACCTCCTCAACCAAGACATTTGAAGGTGAAATCCCCGAGTCTCACCAAACTCCTCTAGCACCTCCAGCTCACAAACCTCCAAATCCTCCAAAACAATGTACATCGCAGTCGCCTAGTCCCAATGTACTGGTGTAAATAATATACCAACAATCAGAATGTGAAAGAGGGCATCCACATCATCTAAAGTCATTGTCATCTCCCCAAATGGAAGATGGAAGGGTGTTGTCTCCGGGTGACACATCTCAACAAAAGTTGATAATAGTGAGGCGTCCAACATAGTCAAGGAGCAATCAACAAAGTCCAAAAGATGAAAATCTCTAACTGTCCTCTTCACCTCCTCAGGCATGAGACTCTCAGGGAAGTTCTTCAACTTTGAACCATGAGAAACGACCTTCAACAACGGCCACTCCTGTAACAAATAATGCAATTAAAATGAACTAATATACATCAAATATTGTAGTAAAAATAAAAATTGTGCAATTAAATAAAAGCAATAATACATACCTCGCCATGTCATATCCTATAAGTGATATGATATGCATATCTTGTTAGTATGAACCTATATAAAGGTCCTCTATGGAAACCTTCATCAGTGTGTATCGGTGGCTCTATAGACGGACGAGTTGTAGTGTCTGTAGCAGCGGGGACACCTCATCAACTTGCTCAGCAACAACCTCCTGCTCAGCCTCCTACAACATAGACTCCACAATGTGCGCCTCAACTACCGGCTCCACAATAGGAACAACAACCTGTACCTCCACATCATGAGTCTGTACCTCCACAGCAGGAGTATGTACCTCCACAGCATGAGCTTGTACCTCCTCAGCATGAGCCTGTACCTCCTCAGCACTAGTGGGTACTCTAACACCCCGGTGGCGGGATGCGCGAAACTGCGTCTGTGGCTCAGCCATCCGTTTTTGGTGAGAATCGATCGGAGGAAGGCGTCCAGCCCGTAGCTCTGAGGCCTGCGCCTTGTCAGCAGCGTGGGCTTTAGCATCAGCTCTATCAATGACTCGTTCCGCAATAAAACCATCCTTGCCTCTGGTCCTCACTACAAAATAAGAAAATATTAGAAAAATATAAAATACCGAGTATTTTGAAATTTCCACTATTTTTAAAAAAAAAATTGAAATACCAAAAATTTTAAAATTTCAGGTACTATATTACTCACCGAAAATTTCAAATTTCCGATATTATTGGCAAATGACAATTTCAAAAAATTTGAAATTTCCAGTATGAAAATACCGGATATTTTGAAATTTCTAGTACAAAATACCGGAAATTTCAAAAAAATACCACAAATTCTTGTTCACGAAATTTTCGGCTTTCAAAATTTTCGGTATCGTCCAAAAATTTTAAAATTTCAGTGCTCTCCATAAATTTAGAATTTATAGTGAATGATTTGGATATAGATAATTTGATATTTTTCTAACATTTGAAGGATATCCTTCATGTATAACATGGAGTGGTGGTGACAAATTAATTTCTCTATTTATGATACTCTAACATTAATGAATAAATCCACAATTGAATTGATCAAACACAATACCAGCGAACCTCCCATATCGTATCTGCTGCCCGCCTAACATGCCTATGAGGTTTTGAGGTCTCCCGTCGACATTCTTTCTATTTTTTGGCTTTTTTATTTCTGAAAATCTCAAAGTATTTTTTTCTTCATTACTCAAAGGTTTTAATATATAATTCTACAATAAATTCCAAACACATCATATTTACCCTTAATTCTCCATTTTATATAATCTTGATTAAAAAAAAATGGTCTCCATCAATATTAAAAATAAAAGTAATTCAAGTCGAAGGAAGAATACAAAGTCACGATAAAATTATATAGAAAAAAAAGAAGATAAATGCAAGTTAGATTTCTCATGTTACCACTTCTAAGTCTGAAATTATGTGGAGCACAAACTATGTAGTTGAACGATCTCTTAATTAAACTATTAGGGTTTTAGTTATATTATTTGTATTATGTGCTGTGAGGCTTATAATTTTCCAAGGCAATGGCTTCCTTAATACTATCATAAGTAAAATAACCTACTATATTTGGATAATAGTGCTATATTCTCTTTGCTAAGACGTGAAGAGTTCATATGCTACATGGAGAAATGAACAACAATTTTATAATCATTCCTGTCATGACTTAGTAATAGTCAATATTAGCTCCCAGCTCCACAGTCAATTCAATGCCTTTGATTTCATTTTCATTACACAAGTGGCCACTTCCCTTACATGCTATTTCAATTCAATTCTACACATCCAAATTATATCTGGCATGGTAGATTCTTCTTCCAACTGTTTCAACATATTTTTAATGACAAAAAAATAAATGTCATTGCATTTGGGAACATGTTTTTCTAAGCTGAGAAAACTGTTTTAGTTTCTTACAACATCATCAATTCTTGTCCATTCATTTCCTTACAACCTGTTCAACATCATCAATTATTGTCTATACATTTCCTTACAACCTGTTCTAATTCCATACAACATTAATTCATTCACTTCATTTTTTAATACTGAAAATATGTTATTTTATTCTTTATGTATAAAACTGCATAACATTTAATATAGAAAAAGGAAACTTTGTTTAATACTCCCATAACTCTTCTACTCAGAATATAATAAAACTATAACTTTACAAGTTGCAATAAATCCTCCCTGTCACAACATTAAACCATATATATAAACCTTTCCGCACTAAACTAAACACAAATCAAAACACAACATACACGTAAAATCCCTTTTATATTATCATGGCTTCCATGCACGCCTCAACAATATTTTCTTCTTCATTTGCTTTATTTTCTTCAAAGAGAGTAAATGTAAATGCCTCAATCCATGTTCCAAGATCTAATTCTTCATTTCCTAAGACTAATATAACCATTAGATCAAAGCTGATTGAAGGGTTGAGTACCTTCACAAACTCATCAGTTCCTTTATTATTACTTGAAAATAATGACTTGTCCAATTCTGCAATCTCTAACACTCCCACCATTCAACTCTATGCTATCTTAGAAGCTGTATCCGACAGAATCGAAATGCACAAAAACATAGGCGAGCAACGTCAGAATTGGAACAACCTACTTCTAAACAATATCAATATGATTACACTCGCTGCTACAACATTAACTGGTGTTGCAGCAGCAAGTGGTCCTGCTGGTGCACATCTTTTGGCTCTGAAACTATCATCCACTCTTCTGTTTTCTGCAGCAACTTGTATGCTTCTTGTCATGAACAAGATTCAGCCTTCACAACTAGCCGAGGAACAACGCAGTGCAACAAGATTGTTCAAACAGCTTTGGACTCAAATCCAAACTAAAATAAGTCTTGGTAATCATACTACCGACGAGGATGTGGAATCTTCAATGGAGAAAGTGTTGGCTCTTGACAAAGCTTATCCACTTCCTTTGTTAGGAGCTATGCTTGAAAAGTTTCCTTCAAAATATGAACCTGCTGTTTGGTGGCCTGAAAAAAGAAGAGATGGAAATGTAGCAGCAAGAAAGATGAAGAAGAGGAATAGTAATAGTAGTAATGGATGGAGTGAAGAACTAGAAACTGAACTGAGGGAAGTTATTGAAGTAATGAAGAGAAAAGACATAGAAGATTATGAGAGACTTGGGAACATAGTATTAAAGATTAACAAGAGTTTGGCAGTAGCAGGTCCATTACTCACTGGAATTGCAGCTATAGGTTCTGCATTTGTAGGAAATGATGATGGGTTGTTTTCAGCCATGGTTCCTTTGATGGCAGGGTCAATGGCCTGTGCAATAAATGGTTTAGAGCATGGTGGACAAGTTGGTATGGTGTTTGAAATGTACAGAAACTGTGGTGGATTTTTCAGGATGTTGGGAGAGAGTATTGAAAGCACACTTGAAGAGAATGATTTGGAAAAAAGAGAAAATGGTGAGATATTTGAAATGAAGATAGCAATGATGTTGGGAAGAAGTGTTTTGGAGCTAAGACAAGCTGCTTCAAAATCTGCTTCTTCTTGTATGGACGAATTTGCTAGCAAGCTTTTTTAAGATAACCTAGTTCATTCATGACAATGACAATACATTATTTTGTTCCTATTTGCAATATTTATTTATTTTAAATTGTAGGGTTAAATAAGTTTTTGCTCTCTATAAATATCTCAAATTTCGTTTCTCTAAAATTTTCTTTTAGCGACGATTTTTACAATTTAGCAACGGTTTTTACGACAGTTTTAGCGACGATTTTTTATTTAGCGACGGTTTTTACGACGGTTTTAGCGACGGTTTTTTATTTAACGACGGAATTAGATACATTTTAGTTACGATTTTGCCACGAGAGACCAAAAAATTTAAATTTTTAGGAGGACCATTCTTTAAAGAAAAATTTTAGATGAATTAAAAACGAAATTTGAGATATTTATAGAGACCAAAAACTTATTTAACCCTAAATTTTATTTATTCATTAGTATAAAGGATTGAGAGACTTCACATACAATCTCATAATTTAATTTAACCTCTAATTTTATCAAATATTTTAAGTTTAAACTATTGATATATTCGCTATCAAATACTATTGATGATTAAATAGATATTTTATATATTTGGAAGATGTAATTACAATGTTGAAAATAATTTTATTTAAAAAAATATTGAACATTCTAGAAAGGAAAAATAAATCTAATAAATTTTGTATAATGTGCATTAGACTTGGGGTTTTTGGATTGAACTTTAATCTCGATAAGAGTAGTTTTATAGTTTGACGGAGTAGTGTATGTTGTAGTCGAAGTCTGTTCTAGAATGCATGATATAGTCGAAGCTTGTTATAGCACACAGCTGAATAAATTAGTTTGTTGTTTAAGTTAGCTATGTATCATATATAACATACATAGCTAGCAATCTGTAAATAGGTTGATCTCTTAGGTTGCTGACCGAGGTTGAGGTTAGTTATTATTTTATAATACTTGTAATTATAAATTCTAATGTGAAAATAAAAAATAGCGGTTATTGTTTTATATAAGCAGGAGGACCTAAGTCTAGGAAAACAACTGGCGAACATAATCCAAAATTTGATGATAAATAACAAAATTAGTCCTCAACTCTTTCCCAGCCGTCGCTAGAATATGGGCATATTTACTCACCTCTCGAAACGTATGCGTGAGTTTCACTTCCTCCAAATTAGACATAATCTCTCTAATCCATAATATCCTAACACCTACAATTATAACCACTTAATTTATCATATGTCTACTCCATTTTAAAGATGAACACTGAAACAATTAAAAAAAACTCTAACCACTAACAAGAAACAAATATATTTTGTTAAGCATTTATAAACTCGTAATTCAACTATTAGTAATAAACTCACTGTCAAGTATAACTCAAGTATTGCATAAACTTTTACCAGATAATAATTAGAATAAGTTACCTACCATTAAAATAGAAAAAAACTCATTTAAACCCTATAAGTGACAAGTTAATTTTTGAAACACTAAAACTAATAACAATGGACAAGTAATACATATTGAGATGAAATTTGAAAGAATGAAAAACCATATAGAGGACATTACAAGTTCAGAGCTGCTATTGTTTCTGATTTAAAATCAACAGAGACCAAATACATCTACGAAACTCCAGCAACATAAAACCATAATAAAATGAAGTAAATTACAAAATTTAAACTAAAATAAATTATAATCAAATCAGAATCAAAGTGAAATCTGAAGAGAAAAAAAGTTTGAAGAGAAATAGTACCAAGTTGAAGGAAGGTTTCCAGATGAGTATGGAGAGCTATTGACGGAGGAGTAGGTGTTTGAAGGTTGAGGGACCGGTGACGAGGTTAAGTTGTTCTGGTGTTTCAATTGTGAGAGAGGGAGTTTGTGAGATGGAGGGTGAGTAAAGATGACATGCAACAACATGCATGCACAATGATATTCACCCTAACAAATTTACCACACCAATACAAGCCACCAAACACCATACATACACTACAAGCATTCAACATTAGAATTATAGTAACATAAACATAACAATATTATTATCACACAACAACTATTTCATTATTTAGCACATAGGCACCTTCGTCTCAACACAACAACACACAATTTACATAACTTAATATTCATGCACATCACTACATCCCAGTAACTTTATATCATTATTAAAATATTTTTTTTCATACCAAAATTTCATAAAAAATATTTTACATCATTTTATTCATGTATGTTGCATTTATGAATTTTATTTCACATTTGTTTCATTTTTTGCATAATTAAATAATTTTGTGCATTATGTTGCATTTTATGCATTTTGATTGCCATTAAAATTATTTTCTCTCGTATAAAAATTTTATAAAAATTATTTTAAACCATTTTATTCATGGATAATGCATTTTTGAATTTTATTTCATGATTTTTGCATTTTTTCATGATTAAGTAATTTTTTTGCATTAAATATTTAATTTGCAGCTCATATCTTCTATTTTTATTATTTTCACCATTTTCCTTTAATATAAAAAATCCCAAAAAATACTTTTTAGGGTCCTCGTAGTCTTTACTGATTTTAGAATTTTTGTTTGTGATTTATATCACTGATTTTATTTAGTTTTGAATATTGGGTTTGTAAATGTTTTTTTAGGGTTCTTGTTGCTTGGATCGCAAGTTTTGATTTAATTGTTGATCATTTGAAACTTGTAAATGTCATTTAAATTTTGATTTGAATCCTTGAATGTCTTGAGCTCATTAAAATTAATATTTTTTGATTTTATCAATTGAGTGTCTATTTTTTCCAAATACTTTACAAAACTTGTCTAGTTTGAGCTTTATCTCAACTAGTTTTGAAAGATGATTTTTTTTTTCAATCTTCTTCAAATCTAGTCAACTTTCGTTACCTATGGTAGACGTTACAATTGTTTGACTAACCCCTCTTAGCTTTTGAGACCATTTCTGTTTAGAATATGATAATTTGTATCCTAGGGTCTTATAAATGATTTTATTAATTTTTTAGGATTAGGTTTACTATTTTTCCCCATTAAGTCAAATTAGGGTTTCCAATTAGTGATCCTTCTAGGTTATACTAACTTGTTTGATTTTGTTTTCAACATGAGTTGTGTTAATCTTTGTTCCAAGCTTTTGTTGCTGACTTGTTAACATATTGTAGGACTTGTAACATTTTTTCCAGTTTTATAACTCACTCTTTTATTCCTTTGTCCAATTACTTTTTGTGCATGCATCAATGTTTTGTTTTGATTCTAAACATAAGGAATGCACTTATGCAATCCATGAGGGTCATGTTCTTCTTTTCTTCACCCTCATTTGATTTTTTAGACTTGAGTTCATCATTGAACCATTCAAGTTCTTAGAATTTCCTCATCTATTGTCCCCTTTATGAGATAGATGCTCATGATCAAGGTTTAGGGGGTAGATCTTGTGCACCACTTTGAAAACCTCGTGTGAAGCTCTTTCAAATATAACATATATTGGTTCTGATATCTTATTATTAGTTTGCTATCAAACAATGCTCCAATGATACTTTATTGACATTGCATTGTCCACCCATCATGGTGACAAGTTAGGAGTCACATCTTTTAGTTTTGACCTAATTGTATGTTTGGGATTGCTTGAGGACTTTCATGTCCATTTACTTTTATATTTGAATCTTGTTTCATACCTCTCTTTCATTTTATTTCTCATGATCCAATGATGCTTGTTTGACATTTCATTGTCCACCCATCATGGTGATAAGTTAAGAGTCACATCTTTTAGTTTTGACCTAATTGTATGTGTATGATTGCTTGAGGACTTTCATGTCCATTTATTTTGATGTTTGAATCTTGTTTCCATGCCTCTATTTCATCTTAATTCTTATGCTTCTTTGAACCATAGAGTGACATTTCATTGTCATCTATTTTTGGTATCATGTGAGAAGCTAAATTGGTCCATTTTGTTGTTGTTTCTTTTTTGAGCTTAATTCTTTAATGTTTGTTCATGAGCTTTTGTGATGTGTCTATTTATGGTTACTCAATGTTTACTTAGTGTAGTCTATAGTACATAAAATTCGGGAACACTAATTTTGATCCTTCATGATCACCTTTGCCTTTATGCATTAGAGACTACATATTTATATGTTGTCATGACACTTTAACTTGTTAATTTGAGAACATTGCTTGAAGTTATTTGTAAGATCATGATAGATAATTATAATAGGGATATTCCACTACCCTAGGACTTATGATTATCAATTCTTCTTTTCATACTTGATTTATATCATCCATCATTGATTTAGACAAGTGTTTTCCATCTCTTGTGATGTTGATAATCAATTAGGTGACTTGTTTGGTGTATTGAAGTTTTGTATTCTACATTTTTTGCTCATGAATATCATCTTGAGTTAGCTTATTACAGAAGTCACACATGTCTTAATTATTTAATTAATAACATTTTGTTTAATCTTTATCAATTGCTTTGAAATTGCATAAGCTTTAGTGTATTTGAACCCTAATTTTGTGTGTCTTTGAGTACAAACCTTATTCTTTGCTTGACATACTTTGGTTTGTGATTTGTTTAGCTCTTAATCTACTGACCTTGTATGTGCTAACATCATTTAGACTTAACCTTTATTCATAGGTACTTGGTTTGTTTTTGTTTTGCCTTTAAAAGGCTTGTTTGTGTATGTTTGTGCTAGTTTTGCTCTAGCTTGTTAAGTACTTTGTGTATGAACTTTGAATGAATTTTGTTTACATGTTTTGATTATCTCGCCTAAGCTACTGAACTTGTGTGTTACATCACCTCCTCACCTTGTCTCTTGACCATATTTGACTTATTGGTTTGTATGTTTGCTTAAGTTAACTTTAGGGTTGAATATCGATTTTTTCCTTTGCTAGTTTTTGTGCTATTTGTGATATTGATGCATGCTAATGGATTTTGTACTTTGTATAAATATCATCTCTATGTGTTCATCATAGACCTCACTCTTATGTGACACTTAGCACAAGCATACTTGAACACACACATGCACACACTTCATCACACACTTTTGGGATGCATGTTTATATTTTCTTATGATAAGTTGTTTTCTTATGATAAGTATGAAAAATCAAAGAATATAATTGTCCATTTAAGACAATTATAGTCTTTTCTTTTAAATTGAGAATTTGATTAGAGTTTTTTCAAAGAATAGTAATAATAATAATAATAATAATAAATTTAGTACTAGTATAGGTTTATTCACATAATACATTATGCATTTTTACGGTTACATTTCGATATGTGTAATTTTATTTTATACAACTTATCAATAGAAACAAAAATAAATGCCTCAGCATGTCAGTACAAAACAAAAAATCAAGAAAAAAGCATTGCATCGAATTTTGTTCTTCTTAGACTTCCATTCACGCGCCATCCTCAATTTCATATCACCACCATCTAGTACAAAACCTAAAAAACAAAAACAAAAAAAAATTAGTACAAATTTCACAAAAACAACAAAAACATAACAACTTTTTGGAAGCTAACAAACTTGTGCCTCAACCCTCACTACCCACGATTCACGGTTCTTCACTCCTCATTCCTCCACTTCTTGTACCATCATTCTTCACCTCCAAGTTTAATACCTTCGTTCTTATCCTTTCAGTCCTCTACAAACCTATACAAATTCCTCTTATACCCTCATCAATTCTTGCTATAAGTAAACTTGTTCAATCCATCATTGGGAGACCAACAACAATAGACAACCGAAAATCATGTCCAAAATTCCTCTGCTCACCTCCTTAACCTCATCACCTTACCACATTCCCTTAGTCCAACCATCTTCTCCAAACAACCTTAACCAAACGACCGCCACACCTTCAACCTAAACCTCACAGTCCCAACCCGTGTTTCCAAAAAAAACTTCCACTACAACCTATACAAATTCATCCCTGTCATCCAATAACTCTCAAACATCAACGCAACAACAACTAGTACAGAAAATCAACACAAAGATCAGCAACCCAGATTTTGAATCATAGAGATGAAATAGCAGATCGAAGAAGAACTCAGAGTTTCAAAAAAAAAGAAAGAGCGCGAGAGTAAAATAATAGCATACCTGGGCTTCGACCATTTTTTTATCTTATTGTTGCTGTTGGTATTTGCATTTTCTTTACCTTCTGATTGCCATCTGATATTGAATCTGGGGTTATTGAGATATTGGGGTTGAGGGTAGTTATTCTGCCTTTTTTCTTATGTTGTCGTTTGGTTTTTGATAAGAGAGAGTATATCTGATGAGCAATCGAGAGAAAGCCATGAATGCGTTAGGCGAGGCGAGAGTGATGAACGAAGGAACGGTGAGAGATAGCCCTGTTTGCGTTTATAGATAATATTGAACATAAGAGAAAAAGAAGTTGAAATGAGAAAAGGCGTGGTATTCGGTTCCAACGTGAAAAGAGAGGAATTTGGCATTTGGGGATTTGTTTGAATGCTAATCGCTTTTATTTGTTCCTAATTTTCTTTTTTTTTTAATAATAAAATCAATTAATGACAGTGATTTAGTTGAAAGAAACAAGACAACTGGTGGCTGCATATTAGAATTCTAGGGTTTCTTTTATGACATATTTTTATTTGGGCCTCTATACCCCTTAAAGCCCATCTAACCCTTTTTAATATTACTTATTTTTTTTAATAAAAATTAATTTAGTTTTTTTCTAGATTTAAGTAGTTAGATTATTTTATGTTTGTTTTAGAATTTAAGTTTTTATCTAGTTAATTTTCATAATAGAAATTATTTTTAATTCAACTCTAGAATAAAAATTTGAAAAGAATATTTTCTTTTAGTTATTTCTCTCTTAAAATTATTGCATTAATTGTTGATTTATTTTATTTCATTTGTATATTAGTATGGATTTGTAAATTATTTCATTCCCATTTGTAAATATGTATCCTCACTCCCATGAGATGTAATAGCTAGTGAATATTTTATCGTTTTATTATTTAATTATTCATTCACTCTCACAAACCAAAAATATTTCAAACTAATACTCGATTGCGAGCCATTTTAAATCTTGAGTCGACAAAGCTTAAAAGCGTCACAACGGCCACACATGGTGCACACACCACACTTGCTCTTGGGCTTACAATGAGATTTTAGTTGTTTAGTTAAACATCATTTAATTATCTAATTAGGTTATTTAAAATTGATTAGTCCATCTAATTAATTTTATTAACTTAACTACTTGATTAAATTTCATTTAATTAATCGATTAAATTTATTTCGCGCATGACCTACACAATACCAATTGCCTTATCATTTATGTGAGCCACCTTGTATGGGCTTTTTATCGATTTATCTATGCTTCCATGAATGCTCGTAATTATTCGCCTCATCTTCATTATTGCGCTTTGGTCCACATACCAAGTTTTCATTCAATAAGGGCCTCATGGTAAGGTGTAGACATTTGTCTATTCTCTCAAGATTAATCAAGCTTTCTTGGTTAATCATAGCCCAAATCTTCTCTCATTGTCATTCACCACTTTCATAATCAAATTCTAAAACCTCAATCCAACGTCGAGTTTGTTTTCAAAAATGTTTTCACAAAAAAAACTTGAATGGTATTTGTTTAAGTCGTTGGATGATAGCCCAATGGTTTAAACGAATTTAAAGTCTTTAGGTTAATTGATGATATCCCAATAAGCTAAATACTTTTATCCATGCAAAAATACCTAACAAGAGTGAACCTCGATTCATTTCACCATTTTCATAATAAAATTTTGGGATGAGAGATGATTGGTTGAGCTCACTCGCCAATTTCTAGTATTTGAATCATTAGATGATAGCCTGATATTTCGGTACTTGTCATCCAAAATTAAAATCAATACAACTCATCAAACCTTGCCCACGTGCAAGTCATTTTTCAAACCTCACTCACATGCGACTCATATCGCTCACATGTGAATTGCATTAGTGATGTCTTATCGTCCACGTACGATTAAGCTCCTATTTTCATAAATAAAATCAACCAACCAATAAATTTTCTTGCCACTGAGAACTGCGTAAGCTTTGACTTTTCCATCGCACTTGGGGAATACGTAGGCACGAGATTCTAACATCTTGGCGAGCACACTCTTAAAAAATTAAAATATGTTTATCTTTTCATTTCTATTTTCGTACATAATAATTAGAAGATAGTAAATTAACACACTAAACACACAAACACATAGAACTAAATGGGTCTCATCGAGTACGATGGATGTGAGGGGTGCTAATACCTTCCCCTTGCATAACCGACTCCCGAACTTGCATCTCTTGGTCTCGAAGACCATTTCATTTTCATTTGTTGGATTTTATCTATATCTTTCCTTTCCTCTTTAGGGATAAATAAAGTTAGATGGAGACTTCATTGTATTGTAATCGAATCATTAATAATTTTTCGATAGCGTCAACAGTTATCAAATTAACAAGTTAAAGTGAATTGACAACATATAAAAATTTAGTCTCTAATGCATAAAGGCAAAGGTGATCATGAAGGATCAAAATTAGGGTTCTCAAATGTTATGTACTATAGACTACACTAAGTTAACATTGAGTAACCATAAAGAGACATAGCACAAAAGCTCATGAACAAACATTAAAGAATTAAGCTCAAAAAAGAAACAACAACAAAAAGGACCAATTTAGCTTCTCACATGATACCAAAAATAGATGACAATGAAATGTCACTCTATGATTCAAAGAATAATAAGAAGTAAGATGAAAGAGAGGAATGGAAACAATACACAATTAGGTCAAAACTAAAACATGTGACTCCTAACTTGTCACCATGATGGGTAGAAAATGAAATGTCAAACAAGCATCATTGGAGCATGAGAAATAAAATGAAATACTAGTATGAAACAAGATTCAAATATAAAAGTAAATGGACATGAAAGTCCTCAAGCAATCCGAAACATACAATTAGGTCAAAACTAAAAGATGTGACTCCTAACTTGTCACCATGATGGATGGACAATGCAATGTCAATAAGTATCATTGGAGTATTTTATGATGACAAGCTAATCATAAGAGATCAAAACCAAGACAGGTTATATTTGAAAGAGCTTCACATGAGGTTTTCAAAGTGGTGCACAAGAGCTACCCCATAAACCTTGATCATGAGCATCTATCTCATAAAGGGGACAATAGATGAAAAAATTGTAAGAACTTGAATGGTTAAATGATGAACTCAAGTATACAAAAGCAAATTAGGGTGAAGTAAATAACAACATGTCCCTCATGGATTGCACAAGTGCATTCCTTATATTTAGAATCTAAATAAAACACTGATACATGCACAAAAGTAATTGGACAAAGGAATAAAATCATGTGTTATAAAATTGGAACAAAAATGTTACAAGTCCTACAAGATTTCAACAAGTTAGGATAAAAATCTTTGAATAAAGATTAACATAACTCATGTTGAAAACAAAATCAAACAAGTTAGTATAACCTAGAAGGATCACTAATTGGAAACCCTAATTTGACTTAATGGGAAAAAATAGTAAACCTAATCCTAAAAATTTAATAAAATCAGTTCTAAGACCCTAGGGTACTATATTATCATATTCTAAACAAAAATGGTCTCACAAGCTAAGAGGGGTGAGTCAAACAATTGTAACTTCTACCCTAGGTAACCAAAGTTGAGTAGATTTAGATAAATCAATCAAAAATAGGAAAGTGACCTATAAAAACTAAAAAATATTGTTTTAGAATACTTGAGACTTGTAAAAGTTAGAATAAATCAACTTGAATCCTTGAATGTTTGAAGAAGATTGAAAACAAAATTCAACTTTCAAAACTAGTTGAGATAAAGCTCAAACTAGACAAGTTTTGTAAAGTATTTGGAAAAAATAGAAATTCAATTGATAAAATAAAAAAAAAATTGATTTTAATGATCTCAAGACATTGAAGAATTCAAATTAAAATTTAAATGACATTTACAAGTTTCAAATGATCAACAATTAAATCAAAACTTGTGATCCAAGCAACAAGAACCCTAAAAAGGCATTTACAAACCCAATATTCAAAAATAAATAAAATAAGTGATATAAATCTCAAACAAAAATTCCAAAATCATGATAACACTATGAGGACCCTAAAAATTATTTTTTTGAGATTTTTTATATTCAAGGAAAATGGTGAAAATAATAAAAATGCAAGATATCAGATGCAAATTAAATATTTAATGCAAAAAATTACGTAATCATGCAAAAATGCAAAACTCGTGAAATAAAATTCAGAAATGTATTATACATGAATAAAATGGTTCAAAATATTTTTATACAATTTTTATATGAGAGAAAATAATTTTAATGGCAATCAAAATGCATAAAATGCAATATAATGCACAAAATTATTTAATTATGTAAAAAATGCAAAAAAAAATATGAAATAAAATTCAGAAATGCAACATACATGAATAAAATTATTTAAAATAGTTTTTATGCAATTTTAGTATGAAGAAAAATATTCTAATAATGATAAATATGCATGAAATGCAATATAACGCATGAATTTATTTAATTATAAAAAAATTAGAAAATAATCAAATAAAAAACAAGGACTCATCATAAACCAATCAAAAGGCTCAGAATAATTTTTGTGGAATTTTTTATCATGGAAAAATATTTTTACAAGAATTTACAAGAAAATTAGATAAAAATTAATCAAATCAAAATTAATTAATCTCTGAATTTATTTCACCAATCAAAACATTTGTAAAAATTCCAGAACAATTCCACAAAATATTAGAGACTGAAAAGAACCTATGATATTTTTCATAATTTTTGAAAATATTTTGAGCATAAAATAGAATCAGATGAAAGAAAGAAATAAAAAGTGCATGAAAATTCAAATGGACGAATCTGGAAGCGACACCTCACTTCATCCCTAACCTCTAGCAGCCCTAACATGCTTATTTCGTGCAGCCCACATCTCAAACTTCCAGACCTCATATGTTTCTCAATTCTCAACCAAAATTTGTGATTCAAAGCTTATTTTAAAGATCTCATGGCAAGGAACATCATGCAACTTGTGAATCTCAAAATAAGTATCTATACATCAAGAAATCACACCACGAAAAGTGGGAAAAAAAAACATCTATATTCAAATTTTCAGAAACTTCAAAATCATGCATATTTCATCAAATTGGAATTTGTAAAGCTCTAGAATCATTCAAACAACATCAATGAACATGAATCTAAGCTCAAACACACAAATGAACGACTACATTTCAAGAATCAAAGTTCAAGTTTCTTACCTCAAATACAAATTGTAATCTACTATCTCCTTCACTCCAACTAAGTTCCAATGCTTTCTTTGCCTTCTTTGAGTCTTGAGGATGAAAAATAAAGAAGAAAATCTCCAAATGCACGGTTGAAACATGAGATTTGAAGAAAAATGCAGTTATGGAGTTTTGTGTTCAGATCTGAAATTTAGGGTTTGTGAGTGTGGAGAGAGTGAAATAAGGCTTGATTTAGCTTATATAGAGCATGGAGAAGAGCATAGAAAAATAAACGGGCTTTGAGAAAGAGTCTTAAGTCCAATCCGAAAATTTGCTCTTATGAGGGTGTCACTTGCAAGCATGGAAATGGCTCGTACTTATCTCGTGGTTCCACTTGCTTTTGAAGCCTTTTATTCTTAGATTTTGATCCTTTGAATCTCAACCCTTGTTTCCTTTTAAATAAAGAGTGTTGGTGTTTTGGCCAAAATGAGCAAGTTTGAGAATTTTGTGTACAACCAAGTACAAGTGCACATGGGACCGAATTTGCTGGCATTATGGGATTAGGTACACTTCAAATGAATAATAGAATTGACTTGGGGAGAAAGGGATGGATGGAAACTGAGTTTTGAAAAAATTGCATATTGCAAATTATAGCCCAATGACCTTACTTGTGACCCAAATTTCTCACAATTGGCTCGTGCATTTCTTGGCCTTTTGGAGCCTATCAAAAGATCTCTCAATGAGGTTCACCATGGGCTTTGGTTCATGAAAATTGGTAGAATATTGAATGAGATATGACCAAGACAAGTTGCAAAAAAACAAGCCATAACACTACAAATTCTATGCACACGTGGGCTTGCATGGCAATTAGTTGCGAGGCAACGACTTAGAGGATCCATATCTTGATGGATACTTGGCCAAGATGGATTATTCCAAGCTTGATGAAGAGCTCTCATGGTCAGCTACATGATGCACAATTCAATTTTCAGAATTGATGCTTGAGGAGGAAGAAATAGGCTTGGACATTTGGCACACCACCTGTTTGTTGAAATGTCACTCGTGCCTGGCAAGGGAAGGTAAGCCTGGCCAGCAATTTTGCATACCTTGTGCATAAAGCTTCAAACTCAAATATATTTCAAATGGTGCATTTTTGAGAAATTTTAAAAATTTACAAACTTGTAGAATTTTTCTCAAGCTTCCCAAAAATGTACAGTATGCAACCATTGGATAAAAATTGAGAAAGTTATGACATGTCAAAGTTCTATAGGGTGGACACTTGGAAAATTTTCAAACTTCAAATAACTTCAAGAACAAGTTAACCCTAATTTCTTTAATTCTCTTGATTCAATGATGAATTTGATCATGAAATATGAAAAGAGGATATTTGAATTGGTGGTTGACCAAAAGTCCACTTGGTCAACTCCTGACTTTGACTGATTTTGACCAAAATGACCATTGTTCCCCTTGTGATCAATTAACTTGCTTCCAATCATAATTAAACCTCAACCTTTCAACCATGGTTTCCCAACAACATAAAGAAACACATGAAATCAAGTTTGAGTGAAAAATCTGAAGAAATCCTGATTATATCCAAAACCCTAATTTTGCACCTTGTGTTAGGAGATAACCAATCAAGCTTCAAAACCTCAATCTTTTGAATGTATTGAGTAATTATTTGAACCATGATAAATCAAATGATAATAGGAAGATGATAATTCAAGAAATTTACTTATCCAAACTTCTAACTTCACAGTGGGCCAAAACCTTAATTTCATCAAATGAATGCCACATATGAATTCCTCATCAATTCTTTGCAAAACTTCAACTCTTAAGGAATCAATGAGACAAATGAGATG
Organism: Vicia sativa; assembly: GCA_021764765.1. Taxonomy (NCBI): domain Eukaryota; kingdom Viridiplantae; phylum Streptophyta; class Magnoliopsida; order Fabales; family Fabaceae; genus Vicia; species Vicia sativa. Next base: position 252,792,138 of record CM038796.1, on the reverse strand, counting down.
TCTTGAGCTATAATACATCATTGTGACTTGAAAGATCCAAATACATAAGAGCCTAAGACTCTCTTAGAACAAAATGCTAACACAATCAACCTCCATAGCTTGTAGATGACTTGAGAACCCAAAGAACTTTGATCCTATCATAATGTATGAATGCAATGCAATATGATGTTTATGATGAAACATAAGCCTAAATCAAAAGGGTAAATTTTGGGGTGCAACACTATGCTGTGTTTTTTTCTGTGAAAGCTTGATAAAGGTATCTAAAGTAACTCGATTTTCAAAAATCCTTTCGAACTCTCGAAAACAGTGAAATCGCCACCTAATTTTATTTGTTCCAAAAAGGAACGGGGAAATATAGATAAAACCCCAAAGAAACGGATAAGACGGTCTACGCGACCAAAAAGTGGGATCGGGAGTCAGTTATGAAAGGGGAAGGTGTTAGCACCCCTTACATCCATCGTACTCGATGGGACCCGTTTAGTTCTAAGTGTGTGTGTGTATATTCGCTAATCTTTAAGTTATAAAGAAATGAGATTTAATTTTTATTATTTTTGAGTTTGGCACGGTTTTTGAACCGTGTGCCTACATATTCCCTTGTGCAATGGGAAAGCCAAAACTCTGTAGTTCCTCTTAAAAGGTTTTAATTGGTTGCATTGATTTTATCTGAAAAATCGTGCGTTTAGACGTTTCAAATGCTTTGAACTAGGACTTGTTTTGTTTGTTTGAAAAGCTTAAGTCCTCGTTCGTATTTGAAACGACTATTGCACCCTCTTTATCCGAAAAGAGTTTTTTAAAAGATCGTGTATGAGCGATAAAAGGAGTTTGAGTGAGTTGAGTTGTTTTTATGTGGGAGACGAGTATTGGACCATAAGCGTTCAACGGCTAACGCCCCAATTACTCGGATGAGTGGACAGAAACATCCGAATCATCTTTTTCTACCCAAAGCTTTTGTTAAGAAAAGGTGAGGTGAAACATGGTTCACGTTGATTAATTCAATTAAGACACCAAACATACGGTCGAGGGTCGATACTGGATTGACTACCATATGTCTGGGAGGAGGGAGAAGTGGAGTATTTATGAAATTGTTTTGAAAAGCAACTCGACGTTGGATCGAGGTTTAGAACTTTAAATTATGAAAGCAGTCTGATGCGCGTGCTGAGAGAGAATGGAATCGGGTTATGATTAATCAAGTATATGGACTTAATTAACCTCGTGAGAATAGGTGCTCCTATCCCCAACCATGAGACCCTGGTGCATGGTAATTGGTGTAGACCAATGTTATTTTCGGGTTATGATCGATTAAAGCAACAAGGGCTTTAACCAATCTCGTGAGGATGGCCATGCCCATCCCCAACCATGAGACCCTTTAAGAAATCGGCGTATGAGCCAACCAGGATGAAATCGAGTTGATTTTAATTTTCGTCGTGTGCAAAGTGTACATTAGTGAATAAATACTGAATGAGTAAATAAACAGGCAAAATACCATGCAATACAATCGGAAATTTATATAATTAGTAGAGATGATCTTTTCTGTTTGATGAAAAATCGGCTAATAGTTTAATCGATAAGTCATCAAACAAAAACTATCGGATCCAACAATTATTTAATACATCGCAACAAGAATATTATTTACGATAAAATAAATTAATTGAAATAGAACGAAATTTAGAAATAGCCTGGGTTGCCGTGGTTCTTGGACGGAGCATGAAAAGAAAACCATCTGATCTTCGATTGTCAAAAGATATCCCCACGTGCTGGCGAACCGGGTTCAATGCTTTCACCTCAAGATAAACCGATTGTTCCAAAATAAAAGCAAAATCACACCATATATGTATATTATGCTAACACTAACATCTTTGTTAAGATTATTTATTAGTAAAAAAATGAAAACAAAAATAGATTTTTTCTAAAAAAACAAGGTGGTGACACTTGTCACCACCAGATTTTATGAAAAAAGAAATTTTTATAAAAAAGAAAATAAGATGATTTATTTATTATATTATTATTAAAAATAAATAAATAAATAAATAAAAATGAAAAGAAAAAGAGCTTGGGACATTTTCTTCTCAACCGGGTAAAAACCAACGAGCTCCTCTCCACTGTCTCTCGCGATAATCCTGGGTTTCTCTCCTTTCTCCTCACCAAACCCTCACCATCCCCTTCGCCGAAACTCTCTCAATCTCGTTTCCTCACTGGTTTCCCTCAACGTCGCCCATCGCGATTGTCTCTCTCTCGCCGCGATTCTGGGTCGTACTCCTCTCTCTCATCGCGTCCTCATCGCGATCGTCTCTCTCACTCTCACTCGCCGCTGCATGTTTAATCGATTGTGTTTGTTTTGATTTTTGATCTCTGTGCCTGTTACAGGTTGTGAATGGGAAAGGAAGAAGGAAGTCGATGGAACTCGCAACCTCTTCGTCAACACAAAACCCGGTATTACCTTTCTTGGACTCTTCTTCTTTCTTGTTTCAGAACACTATTTCTGAAAAGAACTATGTCTGAAGGTTGTTGGCGTCGAAGATGATGATGTTGTGTTTATGGTTGTTTTTCTGTTTACGTTTTGGTGTTGAACGTTTACTGACTTGTGGGTATTTCTGGGTTTGGTTTGGAAACTGTGTTGAATTTTCGTTATGATTTTCTGTTCTGGGACTTTGGTTCTTGGTTTGTGTTTCGGTTTGATTATGGAAACTGTGTTGGTTGTCCAGAACAGATACTGCGCTTGGGTTTTGGATTAGTGTTATGTTTTTTGAATCTCTGAACCGAACTTCTCTTTTCTTCTTTGTGTCCTCTATTTCATAATCCTGAACAGATATTGCCTTCTTCTTGGCCTGTCCCTTCCCTCTGTCTATTATGTCATGATGAATTTTGTTCTACTTCTGCTTTTGACCTTTGTGGCCTGAACCTCTTGCTCCAACCTGCTCTGATTTTTGACTTTGGGCTTACTTTCTATTCTCTCAAACTGTCCCTGCTCTGCTCTGAATATTGACTTTTGTGGCTTAATGTGCTGGGCTCAATGCTGGCTGTTGTACTTTTGATCATCATGAATCAACACATGCTTGCTGGCTGTTTACATTGCTTGCTGCTGTCTCGTTATATTTGTTACTTTGTTGACTTTGTGGCTTATAACATTGGGCTCAATGCTGGCTTGTGATGATTACTCTTTTTTCTCTTACTTTCTCAACTGTCCCTGCTCTTGAGTGCTGCCTGTTGCCTTGCTGGAAATGTATGCCTTGCTGTGGAAATTGTTGCTTCGATTTATGCTTGCTGTTGGATATATTAAGCTGTGAACTGATATAACACTTGCTGCCTTTGGGATATTAGACTGTGAACTGTTGTGAATAAACCGTTGCCTTGACTTATGCTTGTTTGTGAACCGAGTCATCTCGCGATTTGCAAACGAGTCAATCGCCGATGATTAATCTTCAAGATTCTGAGGCTTATTGATTAATCTGATTCCCGCCAACACCTAATGATGACTCTTGACAAAAGAAAGTTCTTGATAATTTCGTTTCATTTCATTTATGTTTGCTAACTTGATTTTTTGTTTCTTGTTTCATGTTGCGAATCGGCATGCTTGGATGGCACGGCATGGAGATAAAGATGCTTGCAAAAGGGAGGCCATATGGAGCTTGAAGATGGAGCACCCGAGACAAAAAATTTTGGTAGTTTAGGCATCGATTCTTTAGGAAAATTTGAATTGTAATTCAATATTAGAACTGAAAAATGTAAGAAGCTTCAACATTTAGTGAACTTGTGAACTTCCAAATTTGTAACACTCTTGTACCAAAGTTTAGTAAATTGAATGAAAACAAACTTGGTTCGAACGCTTCTTTGATTCCTGAATTGCATAACGTAATCATTCTATACTTATTGCATATACCAATCACATTATGTACAACTATTGGAAGGGATAGGGAACAAATCCGTTTGGAGTTCTTAGCAGTTAACAAGGGGGAATGCTTAATCTGAAGCTATGAAGATCTTGAAGAAATGTCAGACATAATTTCTTGACATCTTTGTATTGAGAATTTATTTCTCTCAATATGTCTAGATAATATTTCTCATCCACATGATAGAGGTTGTTTACTCTAACTTGGTACTCTCATCTAGTCTATGAGAGCATGAAACTCTTATTATGGTAAAATGAAAAGTCATCTAAGGGTTGTGTGCATTGGAGGTGTTTCAACCTATGTCCAAAGGTTAATTATTATATGTACTTTGGAGAGTCATCCGAATCACCTAGGATGAGCATCTCACTTGTTTGGCACATAGAGACGTTATTTTTCCATGATATCTATATGGGAAGTTCCTTCTCGAGTTTGGGTTCAATTATGTGGTGTCTTCACAGTCAGACATAGTCTGAACAGTTTTCTTGTGTTGTTTGAAGATCATTCAATGCCATGGTTATTAAAGTTTGTTTCAAATACCTATTAGAGGGAATATCCTATTTAGGTGTAGAAGAATGACATCCAGCATCTCAAAGTCAGACATGTGGTCTGAATTATAGAAACTTAAGAAGAAGATTATTGAGATGTATGCAGGTTCCTGCATGTATGGATGGTCTTGTGATGAAGATTGATCAACTACTGATGGTTGATCCTTTGTGCCCCTCACAAGAGTTATGGATTACTATGGTGTATCCAGACCATAGTTATGGATGAAATCCACTGACCTAATAAGGAATGGTATGAATAAGATTCATGATTTATTTTCATAAAATGAATAAGCTGGTGCCAGACGTATGTAGAAGAAGAATGTCAGACCAAATGTCATACCTTGTATGAGAAGGTAACCTTAACTGACAAAAGATAAATACTTTGACGGGAGCTGAGTATTTGTTGGTACTCTAAGGACGTTGTACATGAGACAAATGGTGAATACTTTGACGGGAGACTAAGTTTTTGTCTGAAGAATTATGCACTTGCGCATTCTGAACATTGTGGTTCAGAGAGTATGTGAGAGTTTATTTCTCTATATAACATTCAGGTGTCTGAAAGAACTTGGATGAGCTGCACTGCCTGTATTCTATTGGAGCTTCATAAAATATTTCTATGCATAATGAGTCCCTTGGTTTATAATTTAGGAACCATTATAACTAGGTTCTAAATTAAGAAGTTGATATCCCAAATGATATTGTAACATCATGATTGTTGTTGGCTGGTTTTTATGCTTGGGATTGTGCAGTTGGATGCTCAAGCATTATTGTCATAAGTGACATTTATTACTATATGGATTCGAATATGGAGGTTTAGATCCTATCTACAATAACATGTTTGATGAATGCATGACTACTTTAATAAATACCCCGCTAGTATCAGCAACTACTAACGGATGAAAGAGCAGAAGAAGCTTCCAGGTACTGAGGTCTGATCAGTTCCTTTGTGGTCTGCTTCTTCAAGAACTCAAGAAGAGATTTTTTAGGAGGCATTATTATTCTACTGAAATTCACTCCAGAAAAATAATGATTTAAATATTAGTAAAAGATTTTAAGAAAACTAATAATTTTTGGAGTTTTTGAGTGACTTTACACCTAGTATGCATGACATCCTGCCTATTCAAAAGGCCATGATATAGTGTGTGGGACTACAAGGAGTCAGAAGGCTTAGATATATTCTCAAGGAGTGAGGATATCTGACTCAGAATCAACTCTACTAAGGGAGTGGATGTTCAGCAGGGAGAAGTGTTGGTCTTCCTCATGAAAGCACAAAGCCTTTCATGAATATTCATCATGTGCTCAAGTTTTCATCTTCAGCTGGAGAATTGTTTATCCATGACAAGGGGAGTCATGAGTTTATCTATGGATTATTACTGCAATAGTAAATATATTGAAGAGGTGTATGAGCTTGTGAAGATATTATGCCTCTTATGAGGTTGTAATGTCAAACAACATGTTATGATAATATGAAATTATTGGTGATCTTAACCGGGCATGGTTGGTATTAGCCATGTGAAGCTGGTGGGTTAGAAGTTCACATATCTCTCTAATAATTAATGGTATTAAAAGGACTCTTCAAACTTTATTATTGTGATATGTCACAAATTTGATGTTCTGATATCTTGGTGTGTATCACTAAGTCTAAGTGAAAGGAGAACACTTAGAATCCAATGGAAGACGACGTGGATGAAGATGTGTTGGTCATAAGCTTAAAAGAAGACAATGTCAAACTAAGTGTCACGACATTATTCAAGACTTGTTTCCTGTGATACCAACAAGAAAGATCTATGACACGGTTAATCAAACACGTCCCAGAAGGTGTGTTTGACTGTGCATGTGCATGTATTGAGACTTGTTTTCCCATGAAAGTAACAATCCAAAGTTATTAAAGGTGTTCAAAGATTTTTTTTGGATGGTGCACATTGATTCGGTAGCAATTTGTTCTCCTCATTTAACGTTCCTTTTGACCAACAATGCTTATTCCATTCAAGGGTCATTAATCTCAATGTAACTTATCAACTATTTATAGAGGGATCTTCTGTCCTCTTTCACCATAAGAGTGTTCATCATCACAATGGGTTTTGTTCGGGTTTGGGTATGTTGTGCCTAGGTCTGGTGGTGTGAAGGCTTCCTTTGACAAATTTTTCCTTAAAAGAGGGAGAAATATGGTGATGCTCAGCTGGAGGTTGCTTTTTAGGATCTGTCACAAAGATGTTGGATATAATATCCTATCTCATGTCTGCTGAGGTTACGCTTTGTGACTTGTGATCTGAGTTACGAACATAGTTGTGACTTGTGTTCTGAGTTACCTGGAGTGATATCTAGATACCATAAGTTGACCGGTGGTTGCTTCTCAAGAGGCCTATTTTTATCCATCGTTCTCTTTTTCTACCACCTGAGAGGAAGATTTATTCCTCTATGACAAGAAATGGTTTCTAGGTTGAGAGATAGTTCATGTTATCATCTTTCTCGTCTGGATTGGTTGCATCAAATGACTTCAGGATTTTCCTTCCTTTTAGTCTTAGGTTACTGTTTATTGATGCTGAAGTTCTTGTTACTGCAATGAAGCTCATTCAAACTACTGAAGAGAAGATGTCGAACAAGATGCCCTGACATATCATATGAAGACTGACTCCATGGTGCTATGTTGCAATGTTCAACAGTTGCTGAAGACTACTGTTGAAGGATTGCAATTTATGATATTTTGTAATTTGAGTTGTAAATTTTATTTATTTGTTTTAGCCAAAATTTGCCAAAGGGGGAGATTGTAAGACTCTCTTTGTTTAGGATTGAAATTAATTTTAGTAAAACAAATAAGTCATCAATACGTTAAATATGTTGTATAACTTGCTAACATGAACATGTTGAGCAAGAAGTCTTATCTTATGTGGAGACATGTTGAGTTGAAGAAGTTTCAACATCTGAAATAACCTGTCGGATCAGATGTCCTATAAAGCAGCATATGACATCGCGCCTAAGCTAAAGTGGATTAGTTGACTCTGTTATGATTTAACTTATGCAAAATATTTTTGGAATATTATGCAATCCTATGTCGTGCTGAATTAAAGGTCAAGAAGAATATTTGAAGAATATGAAGTTTCTAAATATGGAGATTATTTAGGAAACATTTGATTGAAGTCCTTGTTTGTAGCAGAAGTTACTACTAGTTTGTAACAACTGATATGTTGTGATTTGAAGCCCAAGTTCAATTGGGAATATGTTATAAATAGAAGGGTTTGTAACCTAGTTTTGGCACGGGTTCAAGATGTAGAAGTATAGGGATTTTTCAATGTTACCACTCTTTAAGAGAGTTGGTGTAAGTGAACCACTCGGGTTGTGAGATGGTCACTATGTTCTCCTCGAAGCTGTGAAGTAAGAGGTAGTATTGTTCTTGGAGTAAGCTTTGAAGAAAATCAAAGTTGTTGTTTGTAGTTAGGAGAAAGTTTGTAAGCGTGAGCGTTTAACCTTGAGTCTTAGCTAGGTATGATCATGGAAAGTCTTCCTGTTTGTTCATAATTGTTGTCCAATCGTTGTCTGTGATTGATAAGGAATGGGGGAGGGCCTTATATCTAGGTGAGTCTTAGATAGAAGTATAACATGGATAGTGATTAAGTGATAAGACTGTAAACTGGTACATTTGTTATAGGATCTATGAATTGATACTATCATAGTGGACTTATCCCTGACTTGGTATGCCCCAGAGTAGGAAGGTTGTTCCGAACCGGGTTAATAATTTTGTGTTGTTTATTATTTTTTCAGTATCTGTTCTTAATTGTTTATCTCTTACCTTATTGGTTTTGTCACACCAGATTCTCAACATTCTCTTAGGACATATGGGTTCTGTCATACCAGAATTTCACATGCAACGTCATTTACATAAACACTACAGTAATTAATCATGTTAAATCAATCATTTACCATCATCATATATTCATCATTCATCAATTACTATATCATACCGATTAAAATCATGATAAATCACCAACTAATATCAAAACAACATCATACAGCAGCTAACAATAGCCAACAACCAATAAAACTCAGAAAATCGATAATTACGACTTTCCATAAACAACTTCTATATAACAACTAAGACATCTACAATAAGAAATTCATTACCAATTATGTTAAATACATCATATTCAGTCCCTTAAGGCATCACCATTAGATAGTATTATACATTAACTTTCCAACGCTTCGAACCGCGGGTCAAATAGATTTACGGAGCTCAAGTTAAGTCATTTCCAATTTCCAATTTTTTTCGTAATAGTGGTAACCGGTTACACTCATTTTAATAACTGGTTACAGGTTCGGGAAACAATCCATCAACTAATTTTTTCACCGTCGGAGGCCTTTCGGACCTTCGATTTTGATTCGGTAAAAAGTACCAATCTCATATAACAACATATAACTTATTTAGAGGTCTTAAAATCATACATACCTGATACTATCCTCAATTTCATATTTAAGATTCAAACTCCCATAACTCAACACTGGTGAAAAACATATCAATCATAATTGAAAATAATTATCCACCCTTACCTTAGATTAATGAGTTTTTTTTTTTAAAGCTACTCTAATAGAGGTTCTTCTTCTGTCCTATCTCTCTTTGTTTTTTCTTCTCTTTTTCAACGTTCGGACAATTTTCCTTCCTATTCTTTTCTCTTTTCTTCTATAATAATAATAATAATAATAAAATAATAATAATAATAATAATAATAATAATAATAATTATTATTATTATTATTTATTTCAACCAAAAAAAATAATTATTATTCCAATAAAATATTTATTTAAATAATATTTGTCTAATATTATTATAATAATTAAAATAATTATAATCAACTATTAGTAATTAATCTCACTTCTACCACCTTAAAATCTCTACATTTTTACCTAAACACCCTATCAGGGTGCATCATATCTAACACAAACAATAATAAAAAATATTTAAAAATAGATTGAAATGAACATTGAACGCTTCTGGAAATGCACTTTCGTAGAAATTCATATAGAATTTAAAAGTGCATTTCCATACGCAACATAACTTTTTCAGCTCAAAAAACATATTAATGTCAGCAAAGAAGAATGAAATAATTAATAATCATAAATTTCAGTTTTTTTTTGTTCATTTTAATGCGATGAAACACAAGATTGAAATTATAGAGTACAAATCTTATTTAGAATGGAAGAGTTTTTTTCAAGAGTTTTGATACAAGATGGAAATTGATTACGGAGAAGAAGAACATCCAGGGTTCTATTTTATTAAAAATCATGTTTGACAGTTTCAAAAATTTATCTCCAAAACAAACTGACATGTAAATATGGCAGGTTCTTAAGTTTCTGCTTCACAATACCATAAATGTACTTCCAAAGTTGCCACTGAAATGTTAAATTAACAATAAATTGACAGAATGGGTCAGAAGATACATATTCGAATTAAATTTTAAAATTTTTTTTGAGTGAGACTCATTGAGATGTGTTTCAATGAGATTCAAAGTGCGTCCAAAAATGTAATTTTAGAATAGAAGATACATTTTCATACAATATTTTTCCACCACTTAAATTAATATTTTTTATAAACAATTTACAGAATTCGAATTTAAAACTTTACAGAGATGTTTGTTTCAAATTTAGAAATAAGATTCTTGAGAATACATGAATCAGAAATGAGTATTCTCATGTTTGTTACAAGATTGTAAATAATTATTCCTAACTACAAAGATTCCAAAGAAAAAAATAACTTCTTTTATTGCCATGAAATTATTCTCATATAAAAAGATGGAAATATGAATTCCAATAAAATTTTATAAACTTTTTATAAAAATTTAATTAAAATCATAATTTTTTTTAAAAATATCAAAATATTTGTCAAACAATTTTTTAAACAAATTTCTAGAATAAATTTCCTATCAATATTTTCTTGAATAAATAATTTTTGAAAATAAATTTTGATTCTTTAAAAAACACCCCCCTAAAAAAACGCATTCTCAAAACTCAAACTTTCAGCATTAATCCACACATATGGCTTGATTGTTATAAGAGATCAACTATAGAGATACACAAGTAGCCATTACTTAAAATTAAAGAATACATTAAGTAATATAAATGATGTGTAACAAATGCATTACATAATACATCATATCTATCTCATAAAAATAACTTTTAAATTTATTAAAGTTTATTAAAAAACTTGGTTGGTGGACAAAAAGAAAAAGAAAAAAGAAGGGGAAAGAGGTAATGGCAATGTTGCTACCACTCACTAAGGATGGGATATCACAGGCTCTCTTGATTTGGGGCACTCACTCAATATCAAGATGAGGTTAAGTTGTTCTCAATCTCACATCCACCAACTCCCTCTTTTTTATTTTATTTAAATAAAATAAAATATATATAAAAAATTATTTTATTTATCCATTTATGTCCAAATTCATTTGATAAACGAGGTTCTCTCTTCTCGTCACTTGTCTATGTTTCACAAAAACATAAACAAGTTTACATAAGCTTCTCCATTGTTTGGTTTCTCCACTCCAAACTCATTCAAGAAACCAATCTCTGTAAGTGCTCTTTCCTTTTTTCGTTACTCTCATTTCATTGCACATTTTCTTGATCTATATGTTTCTTGTAACCAACTTCATCATCATCGATACATTTCAATATAATAATTTAGATCTACGCAAATGCAATACATTTATTTTTCTCATGGTCTTGATTCAATTTTGATATTGAAATTTTGGTCTATTTTGCTTAGAATATGAGAGGGGGTTTGTGGCAACTTGGCCAATCAATCACTCGCCGTCTGGCCAAAGGAGGAGATAAGAAGGAGGTTGCAAGAAGGTGTTTCGCCACAGAATCTGAGCTGAAGAAGACAGTTTTGTATGACTTCCATGTTGCTCATGGTGGAAAGATGGTTCCTTTTGCTGGTTGGAGTATGCCTATTCAATACAAAGATTCAATCATTGATTCGACTTTGAACTGTAGACAGAACGGTAGTCTTTTTGATGTTTCTCATATGTGTGGTCTTAGTCTTAAGGGAAAGGATGTTGTTTCGTTTCTTGAGAAACTAGTCATTGCTGATGTTGCTGCTCTTGCTAATGGAACCGGGACGTTGACTGTTTTCACTAATGAAAAGGGAGGGGCTATCGATGATTCTGTGATTACTAAGGTGACTGATGATCACCTTTACTTGGTTGTCAATGCTGGGTGTAGAGATAAAGATTTGGCTCATATTGAGGAGCATTTGAAGGCATTCAACGCCAAAGGTGGTGATGTGTCGTGGCACATTCATGATGAGAGATCTTTACTTGCTCTGCAGGTCATTTGTTACACGCTTTTAACTTGATATATAACTTATTTCGCATCTGTTGCTTCTGCATTTTAGTTGTTAAGATCTATAGTATTGTTTGTTTTGTTTCTTCTGGGGGTCACTTGGAATGGCTGTAATGTGCTCCAGAATCTAGACACTAAAACAATGATCATTAGAAATTATTCCTATACACTCTAATATGCCCCAACTCACCCTACCCGGTGTATCTTTTGGTGTAGTTAATGTTGCCAAATAGTGGATATATCATTAGTGAAATTTTGGACAAATATTTTTTGAGGCCGTATTCAGCCACAATTTAACTGTGTCAAATTTTGGACGTTGTGCGATAGCTCGCCTTGCACCTAATCGTAACTAACACTAATGAAGTTTTCTTCGTTTCTCTGGAAGCAGGGTCCTCTTGCTGCTCCTGTTCTTCAACAACTGACAAAAGAGGATTTGAGCAAGCTATACTTTGGGGAGTTCCGTGTGTTGGACATCAATGGCTCGCAGTGCTTTCTCACACGGACAGGGTATGCTTCATTTTTGTATGCGTGGTTTTATTCTACAGAAGTTAGCAGTTTATTCTTCAAAGATCATCTGAGTTACAGTCATGTTTCCTTCTTTTGTTAGATAAATTTTGAGTTTGTTCAATGCACACATGATAACACATTCTTTAATGAGACTTTCAGGTACACTGGGGAAGATGGATTTGAGATCTCAGTTCCTTCAGAACATGGAGTTGAACTTGCCAAGGCACTGCTGGAAAAATCCGAAGGGAAAATAAGATTGACAGGACTCGGTGCTAGAGATAGTCTCCGTCTCGAAGCTGGATTGTGCTTATACGGAAATGACTTGGAACAGCACATTACACCTATTGAAGCAGGACTGACATGGGCCATAGGTAAGAGAAGGAGAGCAGAAGGTGGTTTTCTAGGTGCTGATGTTATCCTGAAACAGCTCGCAGACGGTCCTTCCATAAGGCGTGTCGGTTTCATTTCTTCTGGTCCACCTCCAAGAAGCCACAGCGAGATTCAAGATGAAGGAGGCAACAACATTGGTGAAGTTACCAGTGGTGGATTCAGTCCTTGTCTCAAGAAGAACATAGCTATTGGATATGTCAAATCAGGATTGCACAAAGCCGGTACCAAAGTAAAGATCGTTATTCGAGGTAAACAGAATGAAGGAGTTGTCACAAAAATGCCATTTGTACCCACAAAATACTATAAGCCTTAGTTTGCTGCAGCATTTCTCCTTTCTTGACTAATTTTCACATAAACTGAGTGTTACGTAAATGTTAATGCCATTATTATCTTTCTCATGTCAAGTACAAGGCTTCATCTTGATTAATAACTCAGTTTCATTTCAAACATGTATTGCTTGAACTTTGATGTTATCATGAATTTTTCCAATATTTTCCCATGTGTGCTGTGCTAAAGTAGAACAATATATTTTAGATTTTAAAATCTGGGTGTCCATTCTACAATAAAATCACTTCATGTCTAAGGCATCTCATTTTTGTCACAAAGTTGCTTAGGATTTCAATATTCGAATTTATCATTTCATAGTGTTTTTCACCTTCTGACGTTAAATTACATGAAATTTGACATTTTAATTTTAAATTGTGATATTCTTACTCCAATTTAGATTTGGTTTGTGCATTCGGATTTTAATCTCCAAAGTTTTTAATATCTAACTTTGAGACTTATTTCTAAGATAACTTATAGGCTAAGCTATATCTCCAAAGTCCATCTTTGAAAATCTTGGTCATATAATCTTACTTTTATATTAGTTTCTTCAGATGCAACTTCGTTACTGTATTTTAAATCAAAGAATGGAAATCTATTTTTTTTTTTTTTTTTTGCATTATAAAGAAAAGAAGGAAACAGAATTCACATTAATAATATCTTTCATATACATTTTATTGTTTAGAACTGGACCTAAACCCATTTATAATACATTTAATTAAGGAGACCAAGTGTATGTTTGATTGTGTGTTGTAAAAAAACTTTTCAGTCAATTAATTTTGATGATAAGTAAGGAAAAATGAAGGGATCACTGATTTTTGAGACTATACACTTGGTCAAGTCTAATTAATGTACCATGTGATTTAATAACCGATTCGACAATGATCGACTCAATATTTATTTCTATAACATAGACTGAAGATCACCGTGTTGAATAAATAGTTGCATACTAATCTCTCACACTAAAAGTCCTTTATCAAAGACGACCAAGATTATTATTCTATTCATATTCATTATTATTCAGCATTTCAGCAATGCTTCATATTAAGTGAATTTCTTAATCCAACGAATTTCTTAACCCAAGTGAAATTAAATTTTATGTATTTTCGAAAATGCTTTAAGAAAATAGAAAGTATGTTTTTGATATGCATTACTTTCTGAAATATTTGAGTGCAAACCGGAAGTATAGCTTCGGTTTCATATCGAAAGTATACATCCGATTCTACACATGACAGATAGCAGAAAAGTAGAACTAAAACAATCACCAATTTAACAAACTATTAAATTTATAAATTGAGATAAAGATCTGTAATTTTTAAATCGAATAATAGAACTAAAATGTTATCCAAAATGCATTTCATAATAATAGTATTCAAAATACAAATTCGATACATTACGAAATAAAAAACTAAACTAAAGTCAAAATACAATCAAACTAAACTACTGCGTACAGCGGACGATGAGTCGGCCTGTCAACCTCGGGGCGTCCCTCCGTTGTCTCATGTATAACAAGGCACCTTGAGCCTCCGCCATGATGGCATCTAAAACGCCTCTGACATCAGATCTGTCAGGAAACAATCCTCTGTCAATGTCATCCCTAGCAAACTCCATGATACGGCGACACCTAGGCAACATGTCCTGGGCATGATCCCTCCTCGCCTGCTCCTCCTTCAGGATCTTCTGATGAACCGACCTGGGTGGGTTCCCTGGAGCATCCTGTATCATGTATGGATGGGAAACTCTAAACAACCACAACATATAACCGTACGCGTAACTCCAGTCGTCTGGAGCCACGGTACTCCTGGCCTCCTCAGGTACGAGATGATTCTCAAAATCATCAAAATCTCATACATCTCCCTCTTCTTCACTATCAGAGGGGTAGATACAGCAGGATGCCGAGGAATGGTCTAAGTATACTCGAACTGACGCATCAATCGCTCGGGCATATAAGCAGCAGTCTTCCGAGTACCGCAAGCCAACCAACCTGTAAATAGAGAAACCTCATCAAAAGCTATTGTCTCACGGTGGTCGGCGTAGGCACAGAAGTGAATATCCTCATGCACTATCCGGTCTAGGTAAACCCGATACAGCAGGGTCGCCTGGTTCCCTCTGAGCGACTCATATGCGCAGGCACACTGTATATCCTCAGTATAACCCTCAACAAGTGTCCATCCATAAACGCGTGGGAAGTGTTGTAGGATTCATCCCTGATATCAAAATTAAACCAATTAGTTTCAAAATCAAAATAATTAAAAAAACGAAGCTAAGAGAAATAATTTGTACCGTCAACAGAGACATGATGTCGGTGATCTGCCTTGTCAGCCAACCCCAAAACCCCAAATGTGTCCAAAAACACTGATTGATCGTCAAAAACAGTTTACCAATAGTGTTCTAATGACTCATAATGATATAAAGTACATAAAACTACACATTTAAAATCCTATTTCACTAATTTTAATAGAAATTATATAAAATCTAAGAATTACTTCAATCACTTACTTGATTGATTATAAATGGTTGTTGCTTGCTTGATTCTGTTAGTTGTTGTATTTATCCAATGCTTGATGGTTTATGTTGATGTTTGAGAAAAAAATTAGGTTTGAGAGAAAGGGTAGAAAAGTGTGATTGAGAGAGTTTTGGCTTGGTTTTTGAAAATATTTGCTGTTACGTGGAGGGGAAAGGTTCTAGCGCCCTTTAAGTGCATCTAGGAACCAAAAATTTATTTACGATTTGGAACCTGAGGTATACTTCTGGTTTACACCAAACCATTTTCAAAGAGATTTGCATGATATAGGGTGCGAATCGGAAGTATATTTCCAGTTTCTAGGAGAAATAGTAGAAATTCATGTGGTACGCTAGAAGAATATGGTGCGTGTAACACCCCTTCTAAAATACCCCGAATAATACTAATTATATCAACGATTAGAGATACATTCCATCAGAGTTAACATGGAACAAGGGATGTCACAATTATGAAATAAAATAAAACTTCCAATAAACAGTTGTCATGCTACACTGAGGATCATTATTCAAAATAATTCAATCCAATTAAGACCATGTCTTACATAGCGGAAAATACCATAACCACAACGGAATAAACCAAAACATAATTATTCCCAATGAAATTCAAAGAAACAATTGAACAATAACTAATCCCTCAACTAAACATTCTCCAGTGTTACAACCTAATCAGAGCATGACACTGACACGCGGACTTAAATGATAAGCTCTAGAGCCATCCTCACCAACTCCTGAGCTGCTAACTTTAATCTGAAATTGTTAAAGTAAGGGTGAGACTTCTCATAATTAAAACACATTATAAGCTTCTCAATCAACAATATATCACAAGCATATTAATCCACCCATTTTAGCATAACTTCAGATTCAATACACAGTTACAACCATACAATCATCATGCACAACAATTAACAATCAGAGAATTGTAACACTGGAAGACATCCTAACATGTTACAATTCATGCAAATACAATGCAGACTCAATGCATGTGGTACCAACACGTGACCAAGTCACCCAACACTGATCCATCATCAACCGGATACAATAACCATCGATTCGTCCATAAACACCCGGACACGAATCCAGCCTAACCACCCATCATCACCCGGGTATCGGTTAACGGCAACACAAGTCAAATTCTACACAATGGGAATTAACTTCACCAAAACAATGCATATGCACGCACATCACCAGCATGCAACATCAAATCAGTCTATGAAATACACCAAATCATCATAACTGAATCAAACCGAAAACATGATATTCCAACCATCATGCATAACCACAGCATAAACATGCTTTAGATTCACACAACACTAGCACGTCCATCACCACAGTTTCACTGCTACATACACCTCAATGTGCGTCAGTCAATACTCGTCTATTTCGAAATTCGATTCCTTTTCAAAATAATTTCAAGTTTTAAAAAGTCTTTTCATTTTATAAGATAGAGCATTAAATTTAAGAAACAATGTCCAAAACGGCGCTCAAAACGGACTTACGGTTGGGAAGTTATGAATTTTCAAAGTTTTAAAAATTTTCAAAAAAGCTTCAGTGGAACCCAGTTCCTCCCTGGGAGTAACCGGTTCCCACAATTCAAAAATACCACGCCCCTGGAAAAATGTATGGGGAACCCGGTTCCTCCAGGTAGGGAACCGATTCCCAGAAGAAAAATAGATTTCTTTGAAAAAATAACACGTGGAACCCGGTTCCTCCCCAGGAGAAACCGGTTCCTGAGTTAAAAAATGCTCAGCTTTAAAGTTTTACATGCTGGAACCCGGGTTCTCCCACTGGGGAACCGGTTCCCACGACCTTCAGACCCAAAAATGCAGTTTGACAGCAACAGTTCCCAAAATCATTTTCTTACTCATTCCAAAACGTACCCACATGTTCCGACACCATAAAATCAATCATTCATCACCAATAACACACCATATAACATGTTTTATTCATCATTATTGATCCTATATCATACGAATCAATGAATTTCTACAATCCGACACAATCTGACACAAATAGGTATACATCCATGGAAACCTAGAAATTCCTAAACTGAGATTTCCTAACATGCTATGATCTATACGGTCGAATTCGAAATCGATAATACGAAATAACTAATCGAAATCACCTCTTACCTTGTGGGTTCTTCGACTTCCGACACGAATGGCTTTCTCCTTCCTTTTTCCTCTTCTCAATTCCACGTACAGTGAGTTTTCTTCAAAAAGATCCTTTTTTCCTCTTTTCCTTCTTTTATTCCTTTTATTACTCTAACATAATAAAAATAACATAATTAATGTGAGTAGAGCCTTTTACTCCTCACACCCTCTAATCACTCTTCACACCACCACTAATTCCACTTCCTTTTAATTAAATTAATTCCATTAATCCAAAATATTAATAATTACATTTCCTAATTAAATTAATAATTAAAAATTATAATTATTTAATATTCAAATTAATTGGGGTGTCACAATGCGCGTTAAGAAATTCACCATTTTAATAAGTCTTGTTTTGCTTTGCACAAAAGTATCAAAAATTAATATTTGAGACATATTTTCACTCTACTACAATTTTCTTACAAAATACTCTAGTGAGTCCCTTAATCAATTAGATAATATATGGATCACATGAATTCATGTACATTAAATATTTTACTCCCTCTGTTCTAAAATAAATGTCATGGTTGACACTTTTACACAGATTAAAAAATCGTAATAATTAAAAAGGAGAATAGTAACTTTTACAAAATTGTCTTGTCAACTATTAATTTATTCAAATTAACATTAATGTTAAGTGATAAAAAATAAATTAAGAGCATTTATTAGATGATACAATTAGAAGATTAAAAATAAAATTGAATTGATAATTTGAAGTGACAAGTATTTTGGGACAAATATATTTTTCTAAATATGACACTTATTTTAGGTACTAGTGTACATGGATTGAGTAAACCCAATAAATCCACCTAAACCAATTCAAAAAAATGGATTGGGTTGGGTTATTGAATGAACACGGTTTTTAAAAATAAAAACTCATTCAAAATAATTGGAATTATGGGTAAACTCACACCCAATCCGCAAAATCCATGGATTATTGAATGACTATTTTTTTGGCATTTTTTTTTTGCTGTAATTTGATAGTGATGACTTTGATGTCTTTAATCTTGACTACTTTAATTATTACCTTTTGAACGTATTTTATTTTGTAAGTAATAACTTTAACTTATTTAAGATGCCTAACTTTAATTATTTTAGTGATAATTCTTGTAAGTTGTAAGTATTTTATACAATTCTATGTATTACCGTAATGTAACTTTGATTTATTCAAATATGTTTAAGATGAATTTTATCGGGCATTTATGCATTTGATCTTTAAAATAATAGGGGTAATATGTTAAACTATTTATTAAGAAAAAATGTGACATAACTTTTAAGTATATTAAGAAAAAAGGAATTGTTTACCCAGCCCACAATTTTGTGGTTTTACCCAAACCGACCTAATGATGTTGCGGGTGGTTATTATACCTCATTTAAACTGGTGTACCATGTATGGGTTGAGTCATGGTTTTGGCTAAATTCAACCCAAACCGATCCATGTACACCTTTAATTTTGGGACGGAGGGAGAGAGAGAGAGGAAGGGGGAGAGGGGGATATGGATGAGGATGAAGAGAGGGAAAGGGAGAGGGAGAGGGAGGTGGGAATGAGAAGGGGGAGAGGAGAGTGAGTGGGGGAAGAAGAAGGGGATAGAGAGAGGGAAATGAGGATGGGAAGGGGATGGGAGAAAGGGATGGGTGAGGGGGAAGAAGATGGGGAGGGAGAGGTGAAGGGGGGAGGGGGAGGGGTAAATGGAGATAGATGAAAAGAGATATGGACATGGAGAGAGAGAGAGAGAGAGAGAGAGAGAGAGAGAGAGAGAGAGATCGGGAAATGGATGAAGATATAGAGGGGGAGAGGAAAAGATAGGGAAATGGATGAAGATAGAGAGGGAGGGATGAAGATAAAGATTAAGAGAGAGCGAGAGAGAAATAGAGTGAGACTGTATGTGTGTGGTTGATAGAGGGAGAGATAGGGAAATGGATGGAGATAGAGAGGGAGGGAGGGAGATAAAGATTGAGAGAGAGAGAGAGAGAGAGAGAGAGAGAGAGAGAGAATAAAGTGAGTCTGTATGTGTGGTTGATATATATATATATATATATATATATATATATATATATATATATATATATATATATATATATATTTGAGGAGAGAAGTAATGGGGGAGAGATGGAGGAGGCAAGAGAAAGAGAGTGAGAGAGAGAAGAATGGAAAGAGGGAGAGAGATGGAGAGAGAAAGGGAGATAGGGATCGGGAGGGAAGAAAAGGATTGGGAGAGAGGGAGGGGAAGAAGAAGTGAGGGAGGGGGAGAGGGAGATGGATATGGTGATGAAGAGACAGAGGGGGAAAGGGAGGGGGGAGACAAAATGAGAGATTGAGAGATAGGGAGATGGAGATGGAAAATGAAAGGTAGAGAGAGAGGGGGAGGGAGGAAGATGGATATTGAAAGAGAGAAGAGAGAGAGGGAAATTGTTGGAGAGAGAGAGAGAGAGAGAGAGAGAGAGAGAGAGAGAGAGAGAGGAGAGGAGGAGGAGATGGAGAGGAGGGAGGGATAGTACGCCCAAATTTAATTAATTATTTAATTAAATTATATAAGAAATTATCTATTGGAATTGTCGAAGTTGGAAAATTAATCGGAGTAATTGGATTTGTCGATATTATTATTTAAGAGGCATATTTGAATTATTAAGTTGGATTTTAGTCGGATAAATATAAAGAATAACATTAAGGATGATATTATTGATTTAATTGGAATTATTCGGAGAAGAGCCGAATTATGGGTATTAGTTGATTAGTTGGTTTAATCGGAGAATTACTATTAGAATATTATTTGCAAGTTGGTGATATTTAATCGATTGCTGAGAAAATGTAGAAAATAATATCAGAAATAATATATTATATGGGATCATTATTTAATTAAATTGGATTCAGTGGAGGTGTGAATAATAGATCCAATATATTATTATTATTATTATTATTATTATTATTATTATTATAAGATGGATTTAATTATAAGAGATATAAAATGAGGATTATAAGGGTTTAGTAATATATTTGGGAAAAGTTGTACGTGGGAGAAAGAAAAGAGGAACAAGGGTTTGAAGGAAATTACCGCCGGAAGAGGAATTGTAGACCAAAAAGCCAAATCGGAACTCAACCGGAAATCAGAAGGAGAACAAGGAGTTGAACTGCTTTTGAATCCAGGTAAGGGTGAGATTGAATCTCTATAACCGGGTGTATGATGGACCATATGTGGGGTAGATTGTATGAATTGATACTATGAATCGTTTGTCGGGTCTGTGATGTTTTGATGTTAGGAAATTGAATTGATTTCGATAAAGGTTGTTCTGTTGTTTATTTGATAAATTTGATGCCCTGTTAACCAATGTGGTGGTTAAGTCGTAAATTGGAGATTTTGTGGACAAAATAAATTGTGTTGTTGGACCAAGTGTTGCTGGGAACTGAGACGGGGGCCACCAAGGGGAGGCGGGCCCCCATGAAGAAGAAACACAATTGCGAAACGATCGTCTCATGGAGGAAGAAGAGAGAGGTGGGCCCCACCTGGCCAGGGGGAGGACGCCTCAGAGCCTGGGGGTGGGCGCCTCAAGCTCTTCTCTCTCTCTCTCTCTCCTCGTGTGTTAGTTTGTGTGTTGGTTGGAAAAGAAGGTCACGACTTAGGGAATAATTTTGTCTTATGCAGTAACAATAAGTAACATAGTAAATATAATAATTAAGCTAGTATGTTAATCCTGTATCATGTGAAGAACTAATGGTAGATAAATAAATAGCAGAACATTAGTAATACCACTAGCAGGTTGGTATTTAGCAGTAATTAAAAGCTATGGCAGGTGACAAAATTAGTAGAATAGAATAATTCTAATAATTCAGAAAAATAACTTGTATTAGTTGGATGCAAATTGACAGAATTAATTGAGTAGGTGGTAATGGTGCAGAAAGTAGAAAATAGTCTCAATTTAGACAGTTGACCAAAGATTAAGCGGTATTTTGAGTTGCTCGTTTTGCTGAAAAGGCGTTGAATGAATTAATTTGCAGTGTGGTTGATAGCAGCAGTATAAACAAGCAAAGTTAGTAGGACCAATGATATCAGTTTATTAAAAATTAATAAGAGTTGGTTAATAATTAGCAGTAATATTGGTGGATGAAAATAGTGTCGAAATTAGCCGAATTAGAAAAAATAGGCGGTAAATTTAGTTGTTCGGAGTAGTCTTTAATTATTAGAAAGTAATATTGAATTGTTTGTTTTGTCGATACGGTGTCGAATAAGTTGTTTTGCAGGTACAGTCGTATACGTTGTATTGTCCAATTTAAGGACGAGTTTAAGTTGGAGGCTTAATAGCCAACGTTGAAAGTTGTTGTGTTGTTTGAGTTGTAGGTCTAAATGACCAGTGTTGATTAAGTTGATGCAGTTAATACATGATTAAGTTGTTGTTGAGGTTGTGGTTGTTATATCATACATAGCATTTGCATTATTAAGTTGGCCTGGATTGACAATTTTTATGTTGGAGCTATGCTCACCCACGTTGGCCTGGATTGACACAAGTTGAAAGTTGAAGGCTTTTATGCCTTGTTGAATGCCTCAATAACCTGACATTATTTTAAGTTGGGAGTTTTACTCCAAATGGATCCACATGCATGTTCATAGTTGAGTCGTATTTGAGTTGCATTTTGAAGTTGCTGTTATTATTACTTGCTGTTTATTGATTGTCGTGGTGCTGTTGTTGATATAAGTTGTTGTTGTTATAAGTTGGTGTTGCTATTAAGTTGTTGTTGTTATGTTGTGTTAATTTAAGTTTCGTTGTTGTTACTAAGTTGTTACTGTTAGTAAGTTGTTGTTATTATTATTATTATTATTATGTTGTTGTTGTTGTTGTTGTGAAGTAGCTATTATATCATTGTTATCATTACTGTTAATATTTGTTGCTAAAATTGTTGCTATAACTGCTACCGTTGGTTGTCGTGTTAATGGTTGTTTGAAAGTGGTGATATTTGTATGAATCGATCTAATATACTATTTATCATACACTTGTTTATAGTTGTTGATATCTCACCCCTTCTGCTGATATTTCCCCTACCATGGGAAATGGGCAGGTACTCAAGGATAGCCGTGGAAGTTCGAAGTAGCATTTATGAATTCGTTAGTTGCCGTTAGTTCAAATTGGTGTCATTGCTCTGATACGTAACACTAGGGGGAATGAACGTTGCTTAATTTGTTGTAGTTGTCTAAATTGTTGAAGTTTATGAATAATGTGAATACTTGATCATGTTGATTATTGAAGTTGGTTTAGTTGAATAATTATGCTAAGTGAAATGTTTTGAGATTGAATAAAAGATGTATTGTTGTTTCTAATGAAGAATTATGATTCTGTGGTTAGTTGATTAGTTGATTTAATTGAAAAGTATTGTTATAAGTTCATCCTTGATCTAAGTGTTATGTATCCGGATAGTTGTAAATAAATGCATGTTGACATCCCTTGTATGATTATCTTTTTCGCACTCTGATTTAAATAATATTCGATGGGTAGATTTGGAGTGTTACAAATAGGGAGATAGAAAGAGATAGATGGAGAGGGAGAGAGAGAGAGGAAGAGGAAGAGAGAGAGGGAGAATTTTGTTGACAATGCAACTAACCTTGGGTTTATAGATTAATACCCAAATTCAAATGAAACTTAAATTCAAAACCAAATGCAAACTAAATGTAACTTCAAAAAATTGATTTTAGTTAAAGCTAATACCATCCCTTAATTCATATTCAAGATTAAAAATCAACAACACCAATTACATCCCTCAAATTAATAGAGTGTTCAGTTTTAATTGCTTTGGTTATAACATCTGCAAGTTTCTTCGGAGTGCTATAGTGAACAACTTCAAGCACTCCACTCTAAAATTGATTACATAGAAAATGAAACTTCGTGTCAATTTGCTTGCTTCTCCCATGCGGCACAGGGTTCTTGGCAAGACTTATAAAATATTTGTTTCCTATAAGCAACTTGACTAGTTTGCTCTCTTTGAACTTCAAATCCTTCAACAAATTCATCAATCAAATAGCTTGACATGCAGACACTTCTCTAGCAATGTATTCTGCTTTACAGGTTGACAGTGCAACCACTAGTTGCATCTTGGAACACCAAGAAATGGGAGAACCAAAATACATAACATGTAACATGTAATACTTCTTCTGTCTACTTTATCTCCACAACAATTAGAATTTGAATATCATATCAGCTCAAAGTCACCTGACACTCTAGATGAAATTAAAATTCTATGTTTTGGAGTTCCTTTACATACCTGAGTATCCTGACTACAACTTGATAATGTGACCACATTGGTTTACTCATTAAGTTACTTACCAATCCAAACTACTACAAAAATTATATACAACAACGCCCATGTTACCACGGTCAAAGGGTCCACTGTGGTAAAGTCTATTTAATTAGGGGCATTCTTTTTATTTTCATTTTTGAGCCACTTTTCACCACAGTTGGAAGTTCCAACTGTTGCAAAAAGTGGAGCATGGTCATGAGTTCGAATCTTCTTTTTGTTGTTGTTGTTATTCTACTACTCATTTTTTATATTTTACTATGAGACATACAACAACTGCTGTTTAATACAACTATTGTTATATGTAACACACTATCTCATGGGTTCGAATCCTAGCACCTACATTGTTGTTTTTAACATATTTTTAAGCCACTTTTCATAACGCTTGGAACTTCCAAATGTGATGAAAAGTCACTCAGGTTCATAGGAAAAATAAGAGTGTTTATTTAGTTTCTTTGTCTTCCCTAAAAAAAATTGGTCGCCCATTTAGTGAGTATCAACGCTCAAGATATTGCCATTAGTGATCCACGTGAAACCTAAAATTTAAACGAACTTCCAACTTAGATGAGCTTCATATTTTACCTCCAAACATCATATTTCATTTACGAAACTCTATTTCTCCACTAAACCAAGCTCAAAAATATCATTTCTTCCATAAACAAAACTCGAAACCATCATTTCTTTCATTAACAAATTTTAGAACTCCATCTTCTCTTCTCCAACTTGAGTTAACAATGCTAGTTGTTGTTGTTATTTTTTTGTTATTGTTGTTGTTGTTGTTGTTGTTGTTGTTCTTGTTGTTATTATTGTTATTTTGTTGTTGTGCTATTATTGTTATTGTTTTTGTACTTCTTGTTGTTGGACTTCTTGTTGTTGTTGTGTTTGTGTTATTCTTGTTCTTGTTATTGTTATTCTTCTTCTTCTTCTTCTTCTTCTTATCAGTATAAAATCAATAAATTTGACACTTATCAATGTCACCTACCAGTGACCCTTCTCAGACATTTTTAATGAAATACACCTAATCTTGGAAAATACCATCTTCTCCTACCAAGGTAACATGTACACCCTAAAACACCACTTATAATTTATCATAGAATTTAATTAAACAATATGCAACCACTTAGGGTGTCACGCATAATCAAACATATCGTGCTTCGTAACATGGGTTACGACAAAACATTTTAGAACTTTCATCGTAAGCTCACCTTCACTTAGGGTATCGTCACAGTGAAATCATCATTAAAGTAAATAAAAATAATATTGTATTCATGGCATTTAGTCTCACAAACTTCAACTTTCAAAACATAAGCAAAAGGGAGTTGTATTATTCAACTCTCAACAATTCTCCATAAATCAACGACATCATTTATTAACTTTGACAAAACCAAAGAATCGACTTAAAAGAAATCCAAACATAAAAAAATTCTCATCCCGATGTTACATAATCAAAGAAAGACCCACTGACAATATGACAAACTAACATAAGTAACTCCAAAAGCTATATTCCACTTGCATCGATAAAAGCTACGCTTGAGTATCTGCAAGATGTCTATGTGGACAATATTAGAGTAAATGGGGATGAGAATACACTTCTAAAATCAACGGTGAAAGCAAGCAGGGTTGAATATCACATAACAAAAAATACACACATTAATTAAATCAACACCAACATATCAAGTATTCTCATCCAACCAACACATCAACAACAACCAATACAATGTGATATTTATGTAATGTACTCAACATAAAATCAACATGTATGTGGTACCAAATATGAACACTCAGGTTCATCTCGCTCCCCGATCCTCACCATAGGATTAGATTCCCTCTTGGGACCGGAGCACACAAAAATCTCCATCATCATCAAAGGTAATGCTTCACTGATTCCCACTAGAACCAACTACTCGCACCCAATCCACCAACATATGATTGAGGTTCACCAAAAATAACCAAAGTTCAGGCACCATGAATGCATGTCTCTCAACATGTAACAACACATACATACTTGCCTTTTTATGGCCGTGTATGCTACCAACATCATAATCGTCATATAATAACCCATTGTAGCATCACAATTCAAAATTATGAATCGAACACCCAGTTCTAAGGAGGTTAAGGACCCCTTCATCTAGCCCTCATTCTTTAACACCCATTAGAGAAGAACATATCCTCTTTACCTTAACTCTTAGAAATTAAAATTCTCATTTGTTGATGAGTTTCTCTCACCCAAAGCTCTAAGACATCTTTCTCATTTTTCCTCTTTTTCACCTTTTCACCAAAAACACGTACTAATAATTCCTATTCTACACTCTCTTTCTTAATAAATAAAAAAACTTAATTTCCTAATTAGTATATTCCCTTCCTCTCTTCCATATATTACTTGATTTCAACTTTACCCTCAATTTCTCCGCACATCTTATTTTCATATTATTTAATTATTCTAATATATTTACTTAATTAAATTAAATAAACTCTTATTATTTAATTATCAAAATAATTTTAAATAACTCTAATTTATTCCAACTAACTTCTACTCCATGTGATTATTTAACTACCACAATCCAACAATCCAATAAAATACACAAAATCACAATTAATTCATAGATAAATCGATTAACATGAACTAATTGAAAATCGGGTGTTACATAACACCTATGAATTCCAAAGAAACAAACAAATAGATGAAGAGCCTTTCACCATTTTCATGGAAAACCAAAACAAGTTGTTGCGATAATACCTCTTTGAACTTGGTAAAAGAGGTTTCACATTTTGGTGTTCATTCAAATGTAGTTTATTTCCTTAATAGTTTGTAGAATGGTGACACGTGATTATGGGACCTAGAGATAAACTGTAACAAAGCTATTATCATGTCATTTAGTTGTTTAACTTATTTTTTGGTTCTTGGGATTGTCATATTTACCATAGTCAAAAATATGTCTAGGTTGACCTCGATTCCTCTCCTTGTTAGGTAGTACTCTAGAAACTTCCGTATCTTTGCCATGAGGTTTCATTTATATGTCTTTAATTGCATGTCATACTTCATGAACTCCAGAAATACAATTTATATATGGGTCATAATCTTCTTCCTTATTTGATTTGACGATCATGTGTCCATGTAGACTTCCAACATATCTCCTACGTGATAATTAAATTTTTTTACATCATCCTTTGGTTTGTCACACTCATGTTCTTAAGACCGAAAAGCTTGAGTTTGTAACAAAATTTCACTGCATCACTTGATAGGGTTTTGTGTTAGTCCGTGGTAACCATAGAGTTTTCCTTCATGATAGGATTGCAGTATCGAATCTATCCCCAAATTATGTACATTTTCGCCTACTTGATTTCGCGGGAGCTCCCTTGGTACATCAAAATATGTCGAACTTCGTGCCCTTCCATCTATGCTCTTATAAGGATGAGTACATGGTGATTTTTGAACTGCTTACTAGTTTATCGTCCTATAATGACAATGATATCATTGATGATCTCTTTCTTTCAGATGATCCTTAAAAAGGCGTCTTTCGTAAGATTTTTCCCTCTGTTTCTTTGTCAAGGAAAAAAGTTTGTTTTGTTTGAGTGAGGATGGTCGTCATCTATGATAAAGGATTGGATTTGAGTTCTTGCCTTGTATTTTAGTGGACACTTAATGGGTAAATATTTCCAAATTGTACATAGTTTCTCATGGATGCAAGCTACGATGCAAATGTCACCCCACTAGTTGAAAATTTCCCTAAAATGTTTCTGGGGGAAAAGGGGCAAACATGCTTTCCTCCATTCACCTTTATCAATTTGGGTTAGTTCCTTTGGTTGCGTTTACATTCTATTCTTGTTATACGTAAGAGGCTATAATGTAGATTTCTTCCACCTGAATTTACCAACTGAATTTGAGATAAAGAGAAGAAAATTATCCTTGAAATGTTTCCAGTAAACGATGTCGATGATCTTGTGTGAACTCAAGATGCTCATTATTGAAGCGATCGATTAATATTTGATGGTGTACTCCAATTTGTAGTTGCAACGCTGAAGTCCTGGTCTAATGTCGAGGGGAATGACGTATATGTAAATGCTCCAACACCTAAGTCAGCAACTATTGAAAGAGATATGTATTTTCGGATTAGAAAATATGTACCTAAATTTTGGGGCATGCGTTAGATTTTATAGTCTGGTTATAGAGTTTCAAATTCCTATACATTTCCATTTTAAGACACATATCTTCGGATGGCAATCTAAAATGATATCTTGTCTTAATCTAACAGTCGTTGATCTTTAGAATTCGTTTTAGACCTTCTTAATTATGGGTTAACACTCTTATTAGACCATTAAACAAAGTCTTTGACCCATACAGAAACAAACCTTATTTAAGTACGATAATATAGTGAATTCTTATCTATCTAACTCAAAAAATTAGATAGAATTACCTTTTATATAAAATATTTTAAAAACAACGAACAATTATTCAACTTTTTATAATGGAGAGAGAAATTATCCTTAGCGTGATATACCATAACTAATCCATCTAACTCTATAAAATTAAACATGTTTTAACGAAAATAATATTATAATAAGTGACCTTTTGTGTTTGAAACTCATTCCATCACTTTTTGGCTTAAAAAAAAAAAGCTATTCTTTTATGTCGCAGCTACCTAATTCCATCATCTTATATTGTAGCTTGAGAAGTCAAATACATGAATTTTAAACAAAATTTTCAAGAATTCCAAAGAAATAAATTCTTGTATATAATAATAGTCCAACTTTTGAACATTCGTATAATCATAAAGGAAGTATTCACTAATCAATCTAAAACTAAACTCTTTACATATTTGTACATAAAGAATAAAATAACATGATTTTACATTAAAGTAAAAAAATGAAGTTAATGAATCAATGTTACATCTATACTGAAACACCTTGTTAACAAATCCAGGTCTTCATCTGTTTCCTTGTATCACACGCAATAATCAAAACAACTTGCTAGCAAATTCATCAACCTCAATTTCTTCCATCCTACAAGCAACAGATTTCAAAGCAAGTTGTCTGATTTCACAAACACTTCTTCCCAACATCAAAGCCATTTTCATTTCAAATAACTCTCCATTTTCTCTCATCTCAAAATCTTTCTCTTCCAACATTTCATCAACACTTTCTTCCATAAGCTTAAAGAATCCACCACAGTTTCTATACATTTCAAACACCATACCAATTTGTCCACCATGTTCAAAAGCATTCACTACAGCACCTAATGAACCAGCCATAACAGCAACTATAGCTGCAGTAGAACAGTTTCCTACAAATGTAGAACCTATAGCTGCAATTCCAGTGAGTAATGGACCTGCTATAGCTAAACTCTTGTTAACCTTCAATATCATATTTCCAAGTCTCTCATAATCTTCAATGTCTTTCCTCTTCACAACTTCAATAACTTCTTTCAATTCCATTTCAAGTTCCTCATTCCATCCATTATTATTTCTCTTCTTCATGTTTCTTTCTGCTGTATTTCCTTCTTTTCTTTTTCCCGGCCACCAAACAGCAGGTTCATATTTCGCCGGAAACTTTTCAAGCATAACACCTAATAAAGGAAGAGGATAAGCTTTATCAAGAGCCAAAACTTTCTCCACCAAACACCTAACATCATGTTCCGTTAGATTTCCTACCGAAATCCCGCTTTCTATTTTAGCCCTAAGCTGTTTAAACAACCTAGTAGCGTTTCGTTGTTCCTCGGCGAGTTGCGAAGGCTGAATCTTGTTCATGATAAGAAGCAAACCCGTTGCTGCTGAAAACAAAAGAGTGGATGATAGTTTAAGAGCCAGAAGTGGTGCTCCGATAGAACCACTAGCCGCGGCGACACCGGTTAACGTTGTAGCAGTGAGTGTGATCATGTTGATGTTGTTTAGAAGTAGGTTGTTCCAGTTCTGACGTTGTTGGCTGAGGTTGTTGTGCATTTCTATTCTGTCTGATACAGAATCTAAGATAGCATAGAGTTGCATGGTGATATCAGAATTAGACAAATCATGTGTAGTAACATTATTTTGATCATGTAATAATGGAATTGTTAATCCTTCAACATTCTTTGTAGTAGGTATTTTATGAACTGAGAAATTATTGGATTTTGGGACATGGATTGTAGCATTTACTGATCTTCTTAAAGGAACAGAAGATGAAGAAAAGAATGATGTTGAGGTATGTATGGAGGCCAAAGCCATGAAATGAAAAATAGTATAGTTTGTTTATTTATGTGTATATTTGTGTTTTGGTATTGATATATAGAATGTGTAGGTGGTGGTCTTTATATAATATTATGATGTTATAATAAAGAATGGAAAAGTCAGAATCAAAACAAAGACATATGAGACTTAGCAATATTTATTGACTTGGTCCTGTTCAAAATTTTCTGTAGAGGTTTGGCTTAGGTTTCAATATGGGACATAGTAAAACAAACCAATTTCATAACTTGTTGAAAGATATAAAGTATTAAATGAGATTTTTTATAGAAGTACAATCCTATTAAATGAGATATATGTGACATAGTTTAAATTTACTACAGTTTTCATTTATTTATAATGTATTGTTAGTTTGTTACTCCTCTCCCTCTCAATTGTAAGAGAAAATAAAATAATCTAAAAAGACCAACATTAAATTTAATAATATTTTAATGTTTTTATCAATACATTTCTTAGAATATTAGCCGAGTCTAACATAACATTACAAAATTGATTTATAAGTTGAAAAATCGTTTTAGTTATAAACATATTTTTCAAACTATATCTCATATAATGTCTTTTAACACCTCTCGCTCATGTTTAATACTATTGAATTTGATTTGTGATAATATACAAAGTTGATAAGAGTTGATCATTGATTTTGATATTGTTTTATAATTGTCATTGAGTTTAACTAAACTCCTCAAAATCGATTTGTAAGTAGAGAATTTTCTTCTTTTATAGATATAGCTTTAACTCATTTTTAAAACTCTAAGATACTCGCTCAAATACCAAATTCGATAGTGTTGGTTCTTAAATAAAATATAATTTCTTTTTTATATTATAAGTGGAGATTATATTAATCTTAATATTTTTTTTAAACTGAATTAGGTCTAACTTAAACTCTAAAAAATATCATAAATTGTAAAACATTAAATTAAATATATTTATGAGTATTAGAAAATTCGTGTGATGGACGTCAACATCAATAATTGATTTTTCTCGGGTACGGCTAACTTTTTAACTTGCAGGGTGGAGGATAAAAAGTTTAAGTTCTTGGGCATTTCCATAGGTTCAAATTCAAGGAGAATGAAGATGTGGAAACCGTTATTGTCGAAGATCAGATCTAGATTATCGGACTGGAAAGGAAGAATTTTGTCGGATTATAACCTATAAGTATCCCAAGGAAAGTGAAATCTTTCGCTTCAGTCATACGAGAAAGGAATGAGGCAGCAGCTTCCAAAAAATAAGGGTTAATATTGAAATTTATAAGCTTACTTTTATGAAAGTAGATACCAAGCCCCAAATCTAATTTGAAGCCCCTCAGAACCGCTTTGATGGCCAAAATATAGAGACATGAGGGGTGTTAATACCTTCCCCTTGGCGTAACTAACTCCCGTACCCTTTCTCTTGGTCGTGAGACCTTGATAATTTCCTTTCTCAAGTTTACTCGATGTTTTCCTTTCTCTTTGTTGGGATAAATAACATTCGAAAGTGACTTCATTGTTTATTATTTTCCTAGTTGCTTCACTTATGTCTTATTATCCACCCATCAGCATTGTGTTTCAACTCGAACACTCACTTTACTTCAATAACTTTTGTGCGTGTTGGCAATTCGACTAACTCCAATGTGTTATTTCTTTCGATTGTCTAAAACTCTTCAACCACAGCTGACTTTTATTTTTTATTCTTTAAAGTCTCGCTATAGTTGATTGGTTCAACACATGTAAGTAAATCAAATGACCTAATTTTTCATCTGGTGTTACTTCATCATCACTAATTGATCATTTCATATTCTTGAAGTAGTGTTGGACTAACTCTAGTTCTTTGAGGCCTTTGGCTTGTGCTAGCCACACCCTATTCAACTTCAACGGTGTTGGGAATGTCAACAACTTTTTTGACTTCTACTGGAATATCGACAATTTCTTTAACTTCGACTTCATCAGTTTCTTTGTCGAATCGATAGCACGTCAATGGTTTGTTAAATGGATAATCAGAATTCCACTCTCATACAAAATTCTCATTAATCATAATGTCTCGAGTTATCTTAATTTTCATATTAATTGGATTGAATAGCCTGTATGCACCATTTTTATGATATTATACCAAAATCATAGGTTCATTATTGTCATCAAGCTTCCTTCTTCTTGCTTCATAAACATTCTTGTAACATATAGAGTCAATTCAAACACCTTCTAATGACACGTTGATGGTCGTTTGCCACTCCATACTTTTACAGGAACATAGTCCATCGATGTTGCCTACGAATATATGATCTCGTCCCTCGGTTGTTGCCTACGAAAAGTGATGATCGTCCCTTTGTTTTCTAAGGTATCCTTACATGTTTTCTTCAATGACCATACGATGACCCTATTATTGTCCTTTCACATCCAACAGATAAAGTTACCTACCAACTAATGGTATGGATAGCCTTGTCCTAAAGGAGAAGGAAAATATCAAGAAATGACCTTTTTGAATAGGTAATGAGACTTTTAATTGTGTGCTCCAATCAAAATCAAAATAATCTTCACACCTCACAATTCTTTTCAAAAAAACACTTTGTATACATTCCAACGAGAATCATTACAAAGTTACATTTTTCCAAACAAACGTTTCCAAACAAACGTTTCCAAACACTTCGTATACATTCTTGAGGATTGATACAAGAATCATTACAAAGTCAAAGAGAAATTCTTTTCAAAATACTTTTCAAATTACACACACACACAGAAAGAAAATTTTCAAAAGTGAGTTAAAGCAATTAAGAGCCCGTAGATAACTACGGATGAAAAGGGTTTTAATACCTTCCTTTTTCATAATTACCTCCCGTACTCAGAATCTAACAAAGGTCTTTCTTGTTCTTTTCACCTTTCCTTTATTGGATAAAAAAAAGTCGGTGGCGACTCTTGCTATCCGTAACATTTGCGATAAAACACAAAACAAACAAGTCAGTTCTCCCACCGTGTTACACACACACAAAACGAGTTTTCAAAAAGTGAGCTAAGGCAATTAAGAGCCCGTAGATAACTACGGATTGAAAGGGTGCTAATACCTTCCCTTTTCATAATTATCTCCCGTACTCAGAATCTATTAAAGGTTCTTCCTGTTGTTTTCACCTTTCCTTTATTGGATAAAAGAAAAGTAGGTGACGACTCTTGCTATCCACAACATTTGCGATAAAACGCAAAACAAACAAGTCAATTCTCCCACCGTGTTATAACATGATTCCAAACAAAGACTTGTTCGAGGAATTATGTGATCAAGATGGTGGATCTGTATAGCTGGAAAACAACAGAGCTTGCAAGATTGCAGGTGTTGGATCTGTAAGATTCAAGCTCCATGACGAGTCAAAAAGGTTATTAAATGAAGTCAGGTATGTACCTGATTTGAAGAGAAATTTTATTTCTCTAGGAGAATTCAATAAGAAAGGATATGTTTTCCAAGGAGATAAAAGTATCCTAAGAGTCATGAAGGGGACAAAGGAAATCTTGAGAGGCGTGAAGAGACAAGGTTGTATACCTTTGAGGCTAAATTTCTAAGTGGTTCGACAAATGTTGTTTCCACAAAACCTTTGTCGAAGAGAGAAATCTGGTACATGATATTCGGCCATGTCAATGAAAGGAGTATGGTCTAATTGGGGAAACAAAATTTTGTTGGTGGAGACAAACTCGAAAATCTGGAGTTTTGTGAACCTTGTGTACTTGGAAAATCTTGCATAGTGAAGTTCAACAAAGGAAAAAAAAAAGAACACATGGATCCCTTGATTACATCCATGCTGATCTTTAGGGGGGTGCAAAGTGTCCATCACATTCAGGAGAAAGGTATTTTATATCCATAGTAGATGATTATTCCAGTAGGGGTATTCATTCATAAGACTAAGGATGAAACCTTTTAGAATTTTAAAGGTTGGAAGACTCTGGTAAAAAATCAAACTATCAGAAAGGTCAAGAGGTTGAGAGCAGAAAATGGCCTTAAATTTTTCAATGAGGCATTCGAAAGATTTTGTGCTACCTCTAGTATTGCAAGGCACAGAACTACTGCAGGCACTGAACAACAAAATGGTTTGGCTGAAAGGTACAATCAAACCATCTTGGAAAGAGTTAAATGCATGTTGACTAGTGTTGGGTTAAAGAATGTGTTTTGGGATGAGGTTGTTTCGATAGCAACATATCTGATAAACATATGTCCTTCGACTGCGTTAGATATGAAGACACCTGATGAAGTTTGGTTGAGACATCCACCAGATCTTGACAAACTGAGAGTATTTGGCTTTTTAGCCTATGCTCATATTAGGAAAGACAAGGTCGAAGTTAGAGATCTTAAATTCATATTCATGGGATACCCTAAAGGAGTCAAAGATTATAGGCTATCGTTTCTAGAGCCAGGTCACAAAAGGATTATCACCATTCGAGATGTAATTTTCAATGAAGTTGAAATGGCTTTCAAGAAAACTAATGATGTTGGTTGAAGTTTAGAAATATTTGACGAATAGCGGGAACAGGTAGAGATTCTTGTTGAGGTGGAGCATGTTGATGCTAAATTGCGTATCCCAGATGAAGTCGAATAAGTAGAAGATGCTGATGAAGTTGAGGAAACTATTGATGACTACGTATTGGCAAAATATAGGACAAGAAGAGTCGTCAAACCACCTGAAATACTTGGGTATGCATATCTTATAGCTTATGCCTTAACCTCTACAAGTGAGGTTCTAGACGAAGAACCAAGAGACCATAAGGAAGTTATGAGGAGTCAAAATAAGACTGAATGACTAAAGGCCATGGATGATGAGATAAAATCTCTTCATGATAACAACACTTGGGAATTGATCAAGAAACGTGTTGGACCCAGGTTAGTAAGTTGTAAATGGATTTTAAAATATAAGGAAGAATTTGAAGGACTAGCGTCGAAAAGATACAAGGCAAGGTTGGTTGCAAGGGGGTTCACTCAGAAAGAAGTTGTAGACTTCAATTATGTGTTTTCTCATATTGTGAAGCATGGGTACATTCGAATGTTGCTTGCCATGGTGGCACAGTTTAATCTTGAGCTAGAACAAATGGATGTGCATACTGCATTCTTATATGGTCATCTAGATGAAACAATTCTGATGAGGAAACCTCAAGGGTATGTCGAAAAGGGAAAGGAAGATTATGTGTGAAATTTGAGTAGATATATATGAGATGAAACAATCTCCTCGAAAGTGGAATAAGAGATTTGACAAGTTCATGGAACACATAAGTTTCATTAGAAGTCAGTTCGACCACTGTGTTTACTTCAGATTTTGTCTTGTTAATTCATTTGTTATTTTGTTGCTTTATATTGATGATATTCTTATAGCAAGCAACAAAGTCGAAGAGGAAATAAGGGTGAAGGATCTGGGAGTTGCTTTCAGGATTCTTGGAATTGATATTTGAAGAGATAGAAAGAAGTCAAAATTATGCTTATCTCAAGAGGCATATCTACGGAAGATTCTAAAAAAGTATGCTATGTCGAATTCGAAGCCTGTTGTGACTCCAACAAACCCATAATTTAAGTTAAATATTGATCAGTGTCACAGTACTGAGGTCGAAAGAGCTTTTATGAATAGTAATTTATATGCTAATGTAGTAGGTTCTTTGATGTATGTTATGGTCTGTACTAGACCCCATATAGGAAATGTAGTAAGTCTTGTAAGCAGGTACATGGCGCATCCTGGAAAGGCTCACTAGGAAGCATTGAAGTGGATTCTAAGGTACATAAATGAGTTTCTGAAGGATATGTCGACTCTGATTATGCAGGTTGTATGGAATCCAAAAAATGTATTTCTTAATATGTTTTCACTATGTTTGGTACATCAATTAGTTGGAAATAATCACTTCAAAAGGTTGTCGCATTATCAACAACTGAAGTGAAATATTGCTTTAGCTAAAGTTGTGAAAGAAGAATTGTGGCTTGAAGGTTTTGTTAAAGAGTTGAAAGTTCGAGGGCAAGTTATCATTGTTAAATGTGATAGTCAAAGTGCAATAGTCCTGTCAAAGAATTCAGCTTATCATGAGCGAACCAAGCACAGTGATGTGAGGTTTCGCCAGAGGAGTAAGCGATCGTGGAGAATTCCAAGGGCTGAAGGTTTCGACAGAACACAATGTTACTGATATGATCACCAAGACATTACCAAGTTGCAAGTTTTTCCACTGTATGCAGTTGATAAAGCTGCATGAAGAAAGCTAGTTCGTTCTTTGATAATATAGTTTATTCCAAGGTAGATATTTGTGAGATATTGGATTGAACTCTATTGGATCGAAGGTTAGTTTCTGATTTGACAGGTTTGAGCATGTCGTCAAAGTCTGTTCACATGCTGGTTGTAACACCCCTTTTCTAACCCCAAATAAATATGGCATAAATCAGAGTAAAATAGATTGCACACGTACAAAGGGTGTCACATGTTATTTTCCATACAACGGAAAACCAACAATACTTACATAACATGCACCTGGTCATAAGTCATAACACATATTTAAATCTCATGCTTCATTAAAGTATGCACATCACAACAGAATATTTCATTTCTGAGATGATATCAATGATTACATCTCATACTATAATCATTCAACAACATAAGAATGAATCCATAACATCATCAAGTCATATGAATCCAAAATAATGGCCCCAAGGCCTCATCACATATTATCTCAACATACAAATCCAAAATAAATGAGAATACACAGTAGATATCTCATAGAAATCATAAGTTCAAATAACCCCTGTGTTACATGACCAGAGCAATGACTCACTACCTAGTATAAGGATAAGCTAACTAATCTCTTCAACTAGTCTCGTGCGAAGCACCGCTATCCTCGGAACCTACACGTTACCCACATAGAGGCAACATCATAATAGATGGGTGAGAATTCAAATCATTACTAAAATGCATACAATTAGAAGTAATATAGAAATAATTATCTAATTAACAATTCTCCACACTTCATGTGATATTCCATATAACATAAGAATCATCAAAGTAGTAATTCAAGTATAGTTATACATCATATTCTAACTATAACACATTCTCAATCATCACATTTAACATAAATGTCATAAGTATAACAATTCAAGAATCACCAACCAATTATCACATATTCTAGCCACATATATTTTCATCAATAAATGCATAAGACTCCAATGAGAAATGAAATGTGACTCAATATGCATGTGGTACCATTCCATGAACATCAAGTTCAATCACACTCCCAATTCTTTCATCTTAGAATTAGAGCAATGCTTCAGACCCGGACAAGACCAAAACCACCATTTGTTTGAGCCCACAGTTTCACCACCTCTATTTCCATTCAAGGATCAAAGCCAATAAAACCTTCATTCGGCGTTAAGCATACTGCAAATCCTAATTTAGGGTGAGAGGGTTATTTTTTATTCTTATTTTATCATCTTTTCTACCCTTGTTTGTTTCTTGATCATTAAGGAACAAGTTTATATTTTGTTACCAAGGCATCTGATTGACAACACATAACCACTGAGAAACTTTTTTCGACCAATTGTACAATACTTAGAAAATTTCACTTCATTCTAGGTGCAAAGAGTACATCTTTGATCATAGATTTAGCTTCATTACTCCTTTGAAAAACTACGTTGTCATTACCCTTTGCTTGCAATGAGCTATTATCTGCAAATTTTACCTTGCTCTTCTTCGAATCGTCGAAATCTGCTAACCAAATTTTTTGACCAGTCATGTGATTTGAGCCGTCCGAGTCGAGGAACTGGATCTTGGATTCAATATAGTTATCTCAAACTACAACCATAACCACCATATCATGATAATCATCTAAATCTTAACATGCAAGATTCGCTCCTTCGTTCTTTCCTTTTGTTGATCTCTTTTCTTTCCTGTATCAATAATGCTTTGCCAAGTGACCCTACTTTTCACAGTTATATCATTTAGCACCTTTTTTTTTTCTTCTTTGCCTTTCTGATAGGAATTTCCTTCTCCTCTTTTCGAGGATTATGAAGCCTTGTCAATGACCTTATTCTTGTGATGATTCGAACAAGAATTATTGCCATGAGTCTTACCGATTTTGCCTTTGAATTTGTTGAAACCACCATTATTTTTCTATGACTGAGCCTGCAGTGCTTCTATCGAGTCTTGAACTCATTTCCTTTCGAAAATCCTACTCATGTGCCTCCAACAAACCAACCAAATTTTCCAATTTTAGTTTTTTAAGATTGTTGGATTCTTAAATAGCTACAATAATGTGATCAAAGTGAGAGGTCAACGTATACATTATCTTCTCAACTATCATCTTATCAGTTAGGATTTCACCACAACACTTCATGAGATGGACGAGTTTATGCATCTTCGACACATAGCATGCAATCTTTTTGTCTTCTCTCATCGACTATAATTCATATTATCGTTGCAAGGTTTGCAACTTGACAACCTTGAATTTCTCACTTCCTTCATAGTACTTGACAAGAATATCACATGCCTCCTTCGACGATTCAGCATAAGGTATTTTGTCAAAATTCTCCGCATCAACCACTGATTGAATGCAATACGCAACCTTGCAATATTTCTTCTCCACATCCTTGTGCACGACTTGCTGAGCATCAGTTGCATTTTCGGTTGCATTTTTGACAAGCTCAGGGACGCCATTGTTAACCACTTCTAAGGTTTCATATGGAGAAACATTTAACATTGGGCCAAGAGAAAGACCTTTGTGTGAGAGCGCGACATAATCACTCAAAATCTTAAGGTGATTTGTGTGTGGGTTCCCCACTTATAAATGTTCAAGTATCCACATTTATAACCAATGTGGGACTCCAACTCACACTTGACTTATTATTCTCAACATTCTCCCTCAAGTGTAAGTCCACAATGTCCTCCCTCAAGTAAAAAAAATTGTTCACATACACTTGTACCGCCATTGACACCTCTTTCTGGGCATTTCAATACACCTTGTCCTAGGTATTTCGATTTCAACATGACACCTTTTTTTGGACATTTCGATACAAACAAGTCAGTCCATTTACTCAGACCAAAAACTTTGATACCAATTTATTATTGCATGAAACAATTTTAGTGGTAGGTGAAAGAGAGAATAAGAAAATAAATATTCCATTTGAAATTGAATCGTGCAAACTGAATTAAAAACTATGTTCATTTATATATAAACAACTTATATATTAAATAGATTAATAAATTCTAATTAAATTTAAACTTAAATTATTCAATTTAAATTATATCTTATAGCTCAACATGAATAATATAATATTTAAGTCGCAAACTTATGAATCATATAGTATTTATGTCACTTATGCATATGACATTATAATATTTAAGTCGCAAACTTATGAATCATATAGTATTTATGTCACTTATGCATATGACATTTTTTGGTGTGTGGCATACTCCTCTATCTTGGCAACGACCACTTCTATATAGTGGGAATTTACCAGAACCTATCACAATTGGACATTTTCAATATTTCCAAAGATAACTTAGTTAGGTAGTAAACTTTTACACCCGTAAGCTAATTAATACCACTGATGAAACATCATAAAATATTGAATAATTAGATCTGTTCCACTTCAAATAAGTTTATAGCTTAAGCTTTTAAATGATTTTTGACTAAGTTCGATCGTTTATCACAAGTTTTGTTATTAATTGTTTCTTCGGTTGAATATCGACACCAAAATGAGGTATTGATCACTTATCAACTCTTTCTCTAATTAGAACGCTTAGCAACAGATATAAATAAATAAATTAGAAACAACATATTTTAGTTTTTCGTATATATTAAACGAAGACAATGTAATTAATATTTTATTTAGTATTGATTGACATAGTGATTATTTTATTTGATGAGACTCTATCCGTTTGTGTGGTGAAGACTTTTAATTTAATAGAAATATTAGAAATTCTGAAAATATAAATTTTATTGATTTTGTCTAAAGTTTGATTTTTTTTTTAATATTGATATAAATTGATCAAAAGAAGAGTGGTACAAAAAGAGATAGGAGACATAAACCAAAACTCTATCAGGAGTCAAACCGAAAGAAAGTCATACCAAATCCATTCTTTACAAAATCTTATCCGACATAAATGGGAACAGAAGAAGAATAGAGAGAATCATTAATTATAAGTGACATAAATGGGAACAGAAGAAGAATAGAGAGAATCATTAATTGTAAGTCCTATGTTAGCAAGACTATCTGCACAGCTATTTTCTTCCCGAAAAATATGGGAAATCAAAAAATTTCAATTAGAAACTAAGTTTATACAATTCACCCGTCTATTTCTAATTTTCCACGGAGTCAAAGAAGGAGAGCTAAACGCTTTAACAATAGTTGTTGAATCAGTTTCTAACCAAAGATTTTTCTAATTTTTCTCATTAGCAAACTTGATAGCCATCATTGCACCTATGAGTTCGGCCATGAGAGAATTGGAAACCTCCAAAAAAGCTTCAAAGGCACCCAGAAAAAACCCCTCATTATTTCTAGCAATCCCACCACAAGCCGCTTTACGAGAAGCTGAGCTAAACGCACCATCACAGTTGACCTTAGTCCAATTTCTCGTCGGAGGCTTCCAAATTACTTCAACTATATTAGGAGCTTTGAGATGATGAATAGTAACTTTGAAACTTTTGAGAATTCCAAAGTCAGTCATACTGAGGAATTTAGCTGGAGCAGTCGAACTACCCGCTAAAGAAATAGATTACAGAACTAAGGAAATAGAAGAAGAGATGTTACAAGCAGTGTTCTGAAATATCACCTTATTTATGTCCATCCAAATAGCATTAACAATGAAAATGACCGCAGAAATTACTACAGTATTGCATTGGCCTGAACTATACAATATGCATAGCCTCCAAACGTCAATCCATCCGTGTATGACAAATCGGCAATTGAGCTTGTGACATAACCAGAGCCAAAGATGCGAAGCAAATGAGCAAACAAAAAACATATGCAAAACATTCTCTTCGGCAGCATGACATAAATTGCACCGGGACGGAAAAGCAAAATTCTGAGCTTTACATTGGTCATCCGTGGACACTTTGTTATGTAACAATTTCCACATGAAGCATGATTTTGATGGTGGAATTAAAATAGACCAGATCCAACGCCACCACTCTTTATGGGAACCCTTAGGTCTCTTGAAATCATAACTAATTTGTTTCAAAAAATCTCTAGTGGGACTATGATTCCAAACTCGCGAATCTGCCCAACGGTCGAAAGGAATATGCAAAGCCAAAATATTATTTTGAAGGGGCAGAGAAATCGTTGTTGCATCCAGAGCGAGATTCCAAGCTCTGTTAACAATCAGGGAGTTCACAGTTTGATCGGCAATAACAGTATTTTACCAAAGCTAGATGCAAAGGAGCTCCACACCAACTGTCAAACCAAAGGCTAATCGAATCACCGTTACCAAGATTCTAGGATGAATTATCTTCAATCACTGATAATTCCCCTTTATGCTAGACCATATAGAATAGAAAATGTGGTGTCTGATAAATTTTCAGTTTCTTAAAACTCATTTCCTAAACAAAACTGCCCACGGTTCAGTAGAATTATGAAAACCCCAAGCAAGAGACAGATTATAGGCTTCATTGAGCTTTATAAGGGAGCGAACTCCGAGACCACCCTCCTCTAAAGGAACACACATGTCTTTCCAAGCAACCATGATAACCTTATTTTTGGTAGTGTCCCCACTCCAAATAAAATGCTTCACCGCTTGCTCCAAATCGCGAATGAGGGAAACATGCCACGAATAAACGGAAAAAGAATGAAGAAGCATACTTTGAATAACGGATTTCACCAGTTCCACTCTACCAGCAAAACTTAAAATCGAACCCTTCCAAGATGCCATCTTAGACATGACTTTATACGCAATAGGACGCAAGTAAATTGCCTTTGGTTTTCCCTTAAAGATAGGAACATTGAGGTATAAAAAAGGAGCAGAACCTTTTTGGAAACCTGAGAGTTCTGCCAAAATGTTTAGTCTATAAGAAGTCATGGAGCCCCCATAGATGAAAGACTTGTTGTAGTTTACTCGTTGACCCGAAATGCTACCATAAGCTTCAAAGGTAGAGATAAGGTTTTTGATATTGGAGATTTTACCTTTGCAAAAAATAAAAACATCATCGGCGTATTAAATGTGGGAAGGAACAATTATGTTATTAGGACCTTTGATCAAATCAAGCTTCTTGACGGAAACCAAATTAATAATCTTTCAGCTGAGCACCTCCTCCGCAAGACAAGATAGCAACGGTGATAACGGATAACCTTGATGAACTCCCCAAGAACAAGTAAAGTCCACATGCAAAATTTTTGATTGAAGCCAAACTGGTGGAGAACTTTTAGCAGGAAATCCCAATTAAGGGTATCAAAAGCCTTTGCAATATCAACCTTGAGAGCAACATTAACACACCACACTTGGAATCCAACAGATTATACGCGTCTGACGCCAACCCGATACAGTCATGGATATGTCGCCCCTTGATAAAACCTCTTTTCTCCTTGGATATGAGAAAAGGCATGATATCTGACATCCTATCAACAATGATTTGGTTATAATTTTTAACTTGAAGTTTACAACTGGAATAGGCCGAAACTGATCAAGAGAAGCACCGCCCTTGATTTTGGGAATAAGGATAGTTGTACTCGCGTTGAAACCTAGCAGCACCCAACCAGTGTTAAAAAACTGAATCATCGCCTCAACCACATCATGTTTTATGATATCCTAATAAGTTTGAAAGAAGTTTGCACCAAAACCATTTGGGCCCAGAGCACTCCCTTTGTTGAGGTTGAAAACTACAGCTGTAATTTCTTCTAAGTTGGGCAACGCTGTCAAAACAAGATTAATCGAATCGTCAACAAGAATAGTGATATTCTCCTCCACCATTGAAAAATCCTGCAAAACAGTAGAGTTAGAGGAAAACAGAGATTAAAAATAATGGACAGCACTGTTAGCTATATCCTCAGGGTCAGTCAGCATTGAATCCCCTCTAGTCAACATGGCAATCGGTTTAAATTTCTGCTTAATTTTGGTAGTGTGATGGAAAAATGTCGTATTCCGATCTCCTTCCAAATGCCATTTAATTTTGGGTTTGTATCTTCAGAAACGCTCCTCAATGGTCGAGGCTTTTGTAAGGGAAGCAAGGGCGACAACCTCCTGATGCTTCAAAGAATCGGTGGCACTAGTAGTTTGAATCTGCTCCTGAATATAACCTAAAGTAGCTTCAGCTTTCCAGACATTCTCGGTGACATTTCCAAAGATCAGCTTATTCCAACCACGAAGCTCTCTTTTAAGAATCTGCAACTTCTTGTTCAGAATATACATGAGACAACCAACTATGTTATTAGCTCAGACAAAAATAATAAGATCTTTACACTTGTCATGAAGAGTCCAAGAGCTAAGAAATTTGAATTGAGATATCACTTTAACAGGGTGAATATTAAAATCTAGCAGGATAGGGTGATTGGGTAAAGTAGAAACTGCAAGGCTACCTCAAATGTCAACCTACATCTGGTTTCTGATGCATCTGTCAAGCCTCCTTTCAACACAGAACAGATTCTCCCTCTTGTTGGACCAGGTATAAATGGCATCAGAGGTAGGAAAATAAAAGAGGCAGTTATTATCGGTCTATAAACAAAACTCTGCTATAGGTCTTTTAGCCGGGCTGAGACTACCTCTGTGTTCAAAGGATCCCATGATTGCATTAAAGTCCCCCATAAAAGCCCACGGCAGATTAAAGTTATTCTGCAGCACCGTAAGCTGATTCTACAACTCCCTTCTTTTTATCAAATTAGTTGAGTCATAAACAGCTGCAGAAGCAAGCAAGCAATTATCTAAATTCACAGTAAACCCAACATATTGGTCAGAACTATCAATGACAGTAGAAGAGAAACTATTGTTACAAAGGCACCAGAGAGAAGGTTGATCAGCACAGCTAGTAGCAAAAAGCTTTAAACTGAGTTTGGCAAGCCAGTTATGAGGAAGGTTGTTATAATTCATTTTCGGTTCTGCCACAAAAAGAAAAATCAGGTTTATGAAGAGTAATAAGTCTCTTCAAGGCTAATCTAGAAGAAGCATTAGCCACACCCCTAATGTTCCAATAAACACACTTCATGATGACACATTTTTAAGCCCTGCTTGAGACCGAGTTGAGTGTTTTTTCTTAAGACGAATTGAGTGATTCTTTTTTTTTAGGATGGAAACCGCATTAGAGAAAGAACCTTCCAAAATTTCAAGAACTTCAAAGAGGTTCTCCCAAGAGTTTTGAAGGAAGTCATCCCTTGCATTTGAGTTAGCGGCATAGTCTTGAGTAGCATCAACATATTTTGATAGCTGAAGATCTGCGCTTCCCGAAGGTTGAGATATGAAATTTGGAAGATAGTAAGGGGCACCCATTTCTTCATTTCTATCAGGGCTTGTCTGAGCTTGAAGGTATTCCCCGACACCAACAGTTACTTCTAAATTGGCATCATCACCATCAGGTAGAGGAACAATGTCAACTTCAAGATTTTCAATAACCGGAATTGCCACAGGCGCCTTAACTGCCCCATTAGGACCAATGGAGAATTCTGAAGTTTTTGGATTCTGTCTCTGAACAACAGGAGCTTTAGATGGTTTCTCAATATCAACTATTGAATGCTTCAATAGCTTACACGAATGCACCAAATGCCCAGTCTTTTTACAATTACTACAAAATTGAGGAATGTTTTCGTATTCGATGTCGGAGAAAAAAGAAAATCCTTCTTTTTCGACCAAAACATTATGGTGAAGAGGGAGAGTTAAATCCATGTTGATTAACACTCAGATGAACTGACCAAATGTATGAC
The DNA here is from genome assembly GCA_021764765.1 of Vicia sativa. Lineage (NCBI taxonomy): Eukaryota > Viridiplantae > Streptophyta > Magnoliopsida > Fabales > Fabaceae > Vicia > Vicia sativa. The sequence goes on along the minus strand of CM038796.1, from coordinate 252,747,180 downwards.
CCACCCTAGATTTGGAGTCTGTTGCATTCATACAAATAGGAGTACCTACACAACTCGCAATCGCGAAAAGAATATGAGGTCGCCAGTATTCTTGTGAGAGACCAAAGAAGCGAACCCAAACTTATGTTGAGGTGTTATTCTGTGTTGAAGGATTGAAATCTATGGTCCATGCAAAAAGCTTTAGCGAACCAGGATTTAACCCTATAGTTCTCGAAGCTATAACGCTACGCATATCTTCTGTGCAAGAGAAAGTAAACTCGTAATAACCTTTGCCCAGAGATTGGACCCCCCTCCCCTATTTCCTTATAGTGGGCCACAATCTGCACAGTTTCTCCCTGAGTGTCACCACCGTTAGTGGAGTTGAACCCTTAGGCCACATCACACGGCTATGGAGGTTAAACTTACATTCATCAATGCTTGCTTTGTATTCTTCCTCGGGAATGGTGATAGAAGGCCTATCACCTTTGATAACTGGGTGAGGTAGCTGTGAAGTGGGGATGTCACACACCATTTTTAGGGCTTATGCGAAGGATTTCACATGAGGTGCTTTGGTTGCTACCAAAGATGAAAATGGAATGTTTCTCAAGGGTTTGGGGGCAAGACTGGTTTTAGGGAAGAGAAAGGTGGGATCCATGTCTAAAGTTTGGTTTGGTTTCTTATGATACTATCATAGTTTTCTAAATATTTTAAAGGACAAAATTTAGACATAATTCTTTATGTGTGATTCTTACTTTTCCAATAAAAATATGACAAGTGTATAATTTCTTCTTACACATGCAAATTATTCATATTTTCATGCAAATTGCTTCAAATTTTACTCATTAAATGATGTTAAGTATATTTGTCATATATTCATTGGAACAAAGTAAGAACCACACCTAGAATAAAATCAAGGAAAAAATGTATCATTTGATATTTGAGTAATAAGATGTTGGTATTGTCAACTGTGAGTAATGATTCTCATATTGGATGAAAAAAAGAATGTTAAATATTTTATAAGTGAGAGGAGACATAAACCAAATATCTTAAGGTTTTGTGTTAATATGTGATTTTAAAATTTACTTTATATGAAAAAATGTCATTGATATATAACATTTGGGATAAATTACCTCAATTTTACAATGGATAGTCTAAGCCTCGCCAAAATATATTTACATATTCTAACTCACCCTGTAGTTAAAACTAGAGATTGTCGGATGTTTGAGATTATGTTGAAAATCATCAAAGAATTTTTTGTGGAATGCCCTTAGTGAGGATATCAGTTATTTGGTATTCTTAAGGGTCGTGTAACTAGGGGATGTAAATGGATATCCACGTGGATGGATAGTATGATATTCGTGTCCGCTCTATTGGATAAATATAATATCTATATCCATCCATATACGTGTGAATATATGCTAAACGGATAATTCACGGGTTTTAAGGTATCAACGGATATTTGCAGATATCCATGGATAACACTATTTTTTTAAATTATATTTTGAAAATATATTTTCAGCTTCTTTTAAAGACTCACAAAGTTATTATCACAATAACAATAAGATTTGTACGAAATATAAAGGATTTCTTCAAAGAAAGCATAAAAAATATGAGAAAACTATTTTTTTTAGTTTTTTAGAAGACGAAAAAAGATAGAGTATAATAATATTTAAGTAATTTTTATAATTTATTAACGGATACAGGTATCTACGGGCACGTATAATATTAAACTCGTATCCATATACATTAATAAATGGACATTTATATATCCATTTATTTTATCTGCGGATTTCTATTAAACTACTCGCCCCGTACCCGTAGCGGATTTTATCTTCGAATATCTGCGGGTACGCATATTTTTATCATCCCTACATGTAACACACGAACTTGTCCATAAGTAACTTTCTCACGCATAAAGAGAATATTTATCTCAATTTACTTGATACATTAATTTTGAACGACATTATCAGAGAGATATGTCGCGCTTACATTATCATAATAGACTAACACGGGCTCTAAAATAGAGCAATTTATTTCCAAAAGAAGATTCCTAAGCTAACATGACTCAAATACTACATTAGGGACTCCATAATATTCGACTTCAGCATTGGAGTGGGACAATGTAAGTTTTTATTTGGCAGACAAGAGATAAGGTTGTCCTCAAGATATACATAATACCCATATATAGGTTATATATTATATTTGTTAAATATAAACGATATTTACATATTCTAATAATATGCCATTGTAACCAAAACTAGAGGTTGTCGGATGTTGAAACTAAGTTGAAAATCATCAAAGAATTTTCGTTGAAAACCATTAGTGAAGATATCAGTTATTTGGTATCCTGAAGAGACATGTAGCACACGAACTTGGCTAAAAGTAACCTTCTCAAGCATATAATAAATATTTGAATGTGTTTAGTGCATTGATGTTCAATGGGATTACTAAAGATATACATGACACATACGTTATCATAATAGACTAACATGATCTTGGAAATAAAGCAATTTATTTTAAAAAGAAGATTCCTTAGCCAATGTTACTTAAATATTGTATTAACGACTCTACAGTATCCGACTTTAGCGCAGGAATGGAACAATGTAGGTTTTCGTTTACCATATCAAAAGATAGTGTTGTCCCTGAGACATACACAATACCCAAATGTGGACATTCTGATGTCTAAACATCCACCCCAACCCGCATCAGTATATGCGATGAGTTTATCAATGGAGGGAGGATATAAATGTAGAAACAAATTAAGAGTGCTCTAAATATATTGAATGATGCACTTCGAAGAAAATATATATTGAGTTTTTTAAGCATACATAAACAAATACACTTATTGCACGACGTATGTGATATCAGGTCTTGTAAAATTCAAGTATTAAAGTGCTCTAGTAAGACTACAATTTTCAGCGGGATCATGAAATGGATTTCCAGAAGATCGTCTTGGTTTGTATTCTGTGTCCATCGGTATGGATGGTGGTTTCCGAGAAGACATATATGCATGCTCAATAATTTCCTCGGTATAGTTTATACATCCCATTTTGAAAAAATTGATAATGCTACTTCATTGAAAGAGGCGTGGAACATTCTTAAGAAAGTTCATATTGGTGATTACAAATTAAAGAAAGATCATTTACAGATAATGAGAAAATAATTCAAGTTGTAATAAATGTGGGGAACAATGACTAGGTTGTTAATTTTTTCAACACAATCTCAACGGTCACCAATTAGATTAAGAGTTGCAGTGAAATTGTTTCTAATCAAACCATTAATAAAGTGATGTGCACTCTCTCCACAAAATTTGATTATACTGTCGTGGAAAATGAGGAATCAAAGGTTATTTACTGTAATTAAGGTTGAAGAATTGTAGTGTTTCTTGAAAGCATGTGAACATAAAGTGCTTGAAAGAACCAATGAACGAGTGTGTGAGCATACTCAAACATCCCAAACAAGGTGGTGGTTCAAAGTTAAGCGGAAAGGATAAATCCAATAAAATGGGATCTCAGCAAGATAACTCCAAGAAAGATGATAAATCTCAATTTTCTTCAAAAAAAAATTTATTTTGTGCATCAAGATAATTAAGAAGGGAAAGAAACTAATAAATAAGAAGAACATTCATTGTTGTATTTGCCAACAATTTGGACACTTTGGAGATGGGTGTAAATGCAAATGTGTAGAGGAAAAAATAATGCATATATGAAGCACATTTAGCTTAGAGTGAGAGTGACTATGACTCATACCCTATTCTCTTGGTGGAAATAACATATAATGAAGTTGGAAGCATAAATAAGTGTATTTTGACATAAAATGTTCAAATTACATGACAAGTCATCGAGAATGACTAGTCAATTCAAAAAATGTGAATATAAAGTTTGATGATAACATAATCCTTCCATTAGAGAGAGTTAGTATTTTTTTATCAAAATAATAACGAGAAATCAAGCATTCATCATTGGTGTGTAGTATGTTTCAAGAATGATGATTAACTCATTGAGTATTGGTCAATTGCTTAACAGGGGTTTACCATGCATCTTGCCAACAATTAAATTTATTTCTTTGATGCACATCAAAACTATTTTGAGAGCCATTTTCTCTCAAAATAAAACCTTTTAGGTCTGTATAAATTCAATAGATGGGTCTGGGTTCCGAGGATATTGGAGATGATTCTTGAAGGTTGAATGAAACACAAGAAAATAGGGTTTGAATTAGGTTTCAAGAATAAAACTTTTTTGAACATCCAAACACAAACAACACAAAAGAAAAAACGATAAATGAACACAAGTATTTTTATCATGGTTCCCCTTTAACTAGGTTAGTTGAGTCCACCCGTCAAGTTAATTTTTCCTTCTCAATAAGGACTTATAAGACTAATCAAAACTTTAATTGAAAACATAAAGACTGCAGTCAATGTCTTCTTGAGAGTCCTGACTACATCCTAGTCTCTCAAGGAAATACAACTCAAAGATAATCTTCCAATGACTTCTTGGATAATCTGACTAACACTTAGTCACTCATGGAAGTTAACCAAAAGGTTAAGAATGCAATATTTATGTGTTTGCATAATTTCTTCTACCATAAGAAGATTACACAAAATGAAAATCAAAATATTACATTTAAATAAATTTGAAATATAAAGCTCTAAGTGTTTCTCTCTTTGTTCTTCTTCTTGGAGTTTTCTCATATTTTTCTCTTTTTTCTTGTGGTGATAATTTTTTGCTATATATTTACAAAGTGTTATCTTTCCCTTTAATCTCTTGTAATATGTCATTTTTGATATCTGGTTAATTTGTTTCCAATCTTCTAAGTTTTATTTATATATGCAATGAAATAGATTCATTGGAGGGTGAAGTTGGAATGTCCACACAAAATATAATCATTGATAGTAGTGTCTTTTTCCAGATTGTATCAGAGTAGTGGAAGGAACATATCATCTTTTACAGGTTTTACACATGACACACATTCTTCTTCTTGTCATTAACTTCTAGTCAGAGACTTCGAATATAGGTTGTTGAAGCTAGAGCAGAGTCCAGAGCTAGTCTTCAGAAGTTGGTGAAAATGAGACTTCAGAGTATATTTTAGCATACCTCAGAATCTTTGAGATATCAGAGTCTTGAGGTAATACAGTATATCTCAGAGTCCTTATGAATATATGTTTGTCGAAGCTTTGACATGATAACTCAGATGCCTGACTTACATATAAACAGTCCTTTGTTTGTTCCTTTTGGTACAAAGTGTGTTTGATGTCCAAAGATCAAGGTTGCTTTTTTAGAGTCCATAACTTCACTGGTCCAAAGTCTAGAATTTTCTAGTCCAAAGCCTATATATCAAAATTTTTGTACTTAACAAACTATTAGAGTACAAAATTGTAATTTATACATTGTATACTTTGTTATCGTCAAAACTCAAGAAATAGTTACAAAACCAAACTTGTTCAAAACATCTCCCAATTTTTTATGATGACAGGTCTATGCATTTTTATGAACATTTTTTACTTTTACTTTGATACACATAAATAGTTTAAAGCATCAGAGTTGAGAATGTAAGCTTCCTTTGAGTTTAAACCTAATAAAATTTTCAACTTCATCAGAGTGAGGTTTGTAAGCATTCAGTGAAAATAAGATTATCAAAATTTTCATGACTTCTTCAGAGTGAGGTTTGCAAGCTTCCCCTAAAAATAAAATTATCAAAATTTTGATGACTTCTTCAGAGTGAGGATTGCAAGCTCCCCTTGAGAATAAGCCATATAAGATTTTTATTTTCCATTAAATTTTAATCAGAGTAATAGAATCTGGTTAACATAGATCCACGTTATCTTAGGCATTATCAAATTCAACACAAATAGATATTTGCAATCAGATTTCCTGAATAATAAATCTCTCACAAGAATTATCACATGTTTTGGTTCTATTCTAGGAAACAAGTATATCAAAATCGTTATATTTTCTCTCCCTTAGGCATCAATAAAAAAACAATATAAAAAATGAAATTTCATTTGATTGAAAAAGATAGAGGTTGTTTTTGATAACATAATAAATGCTTTAAAAAAACTAAGGGTTTTGGGCTGGAAGTGGTCATCTGTTGAGGATGGTTGCAAACATGTTCTAATTATTTTAGATAATTTCATTCTGACGGGCCATTTCATTCTTGATCTCCTTATTCTCTTTCTTTAGTTTCGCCAGAGTCTCTAAAATAGCACCAGTATCAGAAGAAGTTCCACCAGAAGATGATTCAATCTCATTTTGAGATTCCTTTAATTTAGGTGCAATAAGATACAAAATTGGGTCTGGTGCAATGAGTGCTAGAATTTTTCATTTTGCTTCATTTTTAGCACAGGTTTTTATAAGTTGAATAAGAAAGGCCATTTCTCTACATAACCTTTCTGGAATTTTTCAAGAACCACTCCATAAGTGAATTCCTTACACAACTTGGTGTAGTAAGTTGACCATTTTCTGAAATGATCTCATATTTCATTTTTCTCAGCAGGATCAACACACCTAGAAATTGTAATTTATACATTGTATACTTTGTTATCATCAAAACTCAAGAAACAGTTACAAAACCAAACTTGTTCAAAACATCTCCCAATTTTTTATGATGGCAGGGCTATGCATTTTGATGAACATTTTTTACTTTTACTTTGATACACATAAATAGTTTAAAGCATCAAAGTTGAGTTTGTAAGCTCCCTTTGAGTTTAAACCTAATAAAAATTTTAATTTCATCAGAGTGAGGTTTGTAAGTACTCAGTGGAAATAAGATTATCAAAATTTTCATGACTTCTTCGGAGTGAGGTTTGCAAGCTTCCCCTAAGAATAAAATTATCAAAATTTTGATGACTTCTTTAGAGTGGGGATTTCAAGCTCCCCCTGAGAATAAGCCGTATAAGATTTTTATTTTTCATTAAATTTTAATCAGAGTAATAGAACCTGGTTAACATAGATCCACGTTATCTTAGACATTATCAAATTCAACACAAATAGATATTTGCAATTAGGCATGGCAAATAAACCCATTGACGCCCCGCCCAATTAGCGGAAAACCCGATTTAACCGGGCGATGAAAACTGTTTTTATTTACGGGTGTGGGTGATGGTAATACCCACCCCGCACCCGCACCCGCCAACTAAATTTAATTTATTTAATTTAGTTTTAATAGTTTTATTACTCATTTACACTTTTTAATACTTTTTAATGTTATAATATCATGTTTATTAGAATTATTATTTATTTTTTTGATAATAAAATTTAAATAAAAATATCAAACTTAAAAAATACTTTTAAAATAATTAGTTATTTAGTTTAATTATTTATTTTTAACTTTATTGAAAAAAAATATAACTTTTAAAAAAAATAAAATTTTATTCGGGCGGGTGCGGGGAAACCCGTTTCTTGTTGGGTGCGGGGGCGGGTGAACAAATTTTAGCCCCGAACGGATTTGGGGGCGGGTGCGGGTCTGCGTCTGAATGACGGGTGCGGGTCTAGGTGTGCTAAAACCCGCCCCCGACCCGCCCCATTGCCATCCCTATTTGCAATCAGATTTCTTGAATATTAAATCTCTCACAAGAATTATCACATGTTTTGGTTCTATTCTAAGAAACAAGTATATCAAAATCTTTATATTTTCTCTCCCTTAGGCGTCAATAAAAAAACAATAAAAAACGAAATTTCATTTGATTGAAAAAGATAGAGGCTGTTTTTGATAACATAATAAATGCCTTAAAAAAAATTAAGGGTTTTGGGTAAGTGGTTGTAACGCCCGAATTTAATTAATTAGTTAATTAAATTATTGAAGGATTTAATTATTGGATATAGACGAAGTTTGAGAGTTTAACCGGAATAATTGGATTTATCGGAAATTATTATAAGAGGCATTTTTGGATTAATACGTTATTTGAGTTGATAAGTTGATAATCAGATGATTAGTCGGCTTAACTAGGAGAAAATGTTATTAATAAATAATAATAGTTTATTAGAAATAATATTAGTATTAGTAGAATTATTAATTAAATTAGCTGAGTTAAGTCGAATTTGTGAGTAAATCGTTAAATTAATGGTCGGATGAAAATTAGTCAAAAGAAGAATATTATTAGACTTTAATTATTATTTTAGAATTACTAAATTAAATGTAGAAGATTAATTAATTAGAATGATGAATTAGTATTTTAAGGATATTAATTAATAAATCCAATTTATAATAGTGACTTACTAATAATAATATTATTATTATTATTATTTAGTAATATTATTATTATTTAGTAACTTGTAGTAACCATATAAAAAGGAAAATAAAAACAAGTGGTATAGAAAATAAAGGAAAAGAAATAAGTGGCACTAAGAAGAAAAGAAGAAGTCACGTAGGATAAGGGAAAAAGGAGAGAAAAAAGGAATAGGGTTCCTAGCAGTGTTAATTGGCTGTCCGAGTTTGACGTTTTTCCGGTCGATTTTTCGAGCTCCCTTTGATTCAAAGGTAAGGGGTGGGGTTCGATTACTATAATCAATTGTATGATAGTTTTTATGTGGGGTTTAGGGTTATATAATTACACTGCTAATTGTGCTTTTGCGACGAATTTATGATTGCCGGAATGTTCTAATGTTGAATCCACTATGTTGAATTATTGCTTTTATGTTAGTTGTAACTGTGTTGATAATTGAGGTGCATTAGATCGTTGGTACTTTTCTGGAAAGTCCTTGAACTACACACAGAAGGAGGCGACCGCCCCATGAAATTAGGAGGGAAGAGGACGACCGCCCCACTAGTTTGGGAGGAATTGGAGACGACCGTCCCCACGGTTTAAGAGAATTTTGTGTGGGCCCCACCAGCCAGGAGGCGACCGCCCCATGAAATTAGGAGGGAAGAGGACGACCGCCCCACTAGTTTGGGAGGAATTGGAGACGACCGTCCCCACGGTTTAAGAGAATTTTGTGTGGGCCCCACCAGCCAGGAGGCGACCGCCTCAGGCTCCAGGGGGTGGGCGCCTCACACTCCCTTACTTGCTTTCTTGGTGTTACGTGGCAAGGGTAGCATAATGGCTTAGATTTGCTTGCTTGTCATTTAGAAAATAGAATTATAATACTAGTTAGCATACTCTGTTGGAAAAATATAATGGTTAAGTAGCAGGTTATGTGTAGCAACAGGTACCCATAGCAGATAAATTATAGCAGGCAAATTAACAATAGCAGAATACTGCAACAATTAGTAGACTGGAAAATAAATAGTAGAATATTATTTTAGCAGTATCAGAAATTAGTAACCGGTAGTGAATACCAGTACAGTAGGGTAAATTAAAAATGCAGAAAAATTAAAGGTAGTAGTAGAATAAAAGTGACAGAATTTATATAATTAATTAATATTACTGCAGGAGGTAGAACAGTGCAAAATATTATTCTAGTTACTAACAGGCAGTGTAAAATAGTGTAGCGAAAACAATCTATTAATGCAGGAAAGTAAATGACGGAGATAGAATAAAATTGACAGCATTTATGTAATTAAGTAGTATTGTTGCAGGAAACAAATAGTGCAGAATTTAGACAGTTAGCCAAATTAAGCGGTAAAATTAGTTACTCGGAATTGGACGAAAATTTATAGGTCAGTTCGCGTATACAAGTAGTTAAATAAAGTCGTGTTATTTTGTTGAATTTCTCGTCGATTGTTGTAATTGCAGGTACTGTCGAACTAAGTTGTTTTATCCCAAATTGGACAGATTTTAGTTGTAGGCTTAAAATGGTCAATGTTGAAATTGTAGTTAATTGTGTTGATTTAAAAGTTGATTGTGTTAATTATGAATTGCGTTGTGTTGCTGTCGTTAATTGTTGTTGAAGTTGCAGTTGATTGTGTTAATTATGAATTGCGTTGTGTTGCTGTTGTTAATTGTTGTTGAAGTTGCAGTTGATTGTGTTAATTATAAATTGCGTTGTTGTTGTTGTTGGTAATTGTTGTTGAAGTTGACGTTGATTGTATTAATTATAAGTTGCATTATTGTTGAAGTTGTTAATTTTTGTTGAAGTCGAAGTTGATCGTGATGATTAAGTTGATGCAGTTAATGCATGATTAAGTTGCTGTTGTTTTAAGTTGTTGTTGATGTTGTGGTCGCTACAACTATTGACATAATAATCATTAAGTTCAATATTTGTAAACACTAACTCACAAATCTAGTTATAGCATTTGTTCATTAGTGGATGAATATCCTAGGTCTACTTTGAAGCATTCTTTTTCAAGCAAAACTCAAAGCATAAGAAAATAGAAGAACAAAGATATTCAACATATATTAATCATCAACCATGTTCATACACAAATGGATTAAGAGAAATACATACTAGTTAGATCAACTACCTCTAATCTTGACACAAAAAGAACTTAGCCACTCATTTCCATGGTTGCTTTGTTCTCAAGATTGTTGGAGGAGATGATGAACATGAAGAAATCAAGATGAAAAACTATGGTTTTTCTTACAAATTTATGCCCTAATTTTTACACAATGAAAGATAAATATGATGAAGTGAAGCTCCTTGCCTAACACACCAAAAGCCATGGAAATGATGGGTTAGGTGGCCAAAAGTGAAAGCATGGGTCATCCTTTTTCTGTTTTTCGAGACCGCTAAGCCGGTTATCTTGTTGGCCTTATCTAGAATCAAGCATGCTCCTTCATCCAAAAATTTCTTCAAAAAGAATCATCCCAAGAGCTCTTCAAGAGACCTTGAATCCAAGCTTGAGATAATTAATCAATAAAAACCTACAATTAAAAGTAAACTAAGTTAAATAATATATTATGAACAAAAACTAAATAAAAACCTAATTAAACCAAAATACTAGAATAAATACTACTAATTAATTAAAAAGGCATTGTTAAGGACCACAAAATCATGTACAAAATAACTACAATTTGGTCCTTAACACATGTTCAAGATGTCATTTAGAACAGGTACAACGTGTTACATGTAAGGTTTGGAAGTGGACTAGAATAAAAAAAAATCTTTAATCAAGTATAATTTTTTACGAGTCTTACAAATTTCTGTTGTTTTACTTTGGTCAAGTTTCAGTTGATTAAGAATTTTTACTCTTCTAAATTTTCCTCGTGACTTTTGTAAATGGGTTCAAGCACCCCTAATACTATTTTGAAAGATTCTCTTATTTGTAAAAGAAAAAAAAAACATTACATGACCAATATATAATACAATTTCTAGTAAAAATATATAATGCACTTTGAGAGTTGAAGAGGATCTTATAAAAAGGAACAAGAAAACACTCAAGAGGGTCTTAGAATTACTTTTGTAAAAGGATAATTTCGGTGGCGTTTAGGGTGGTTAAACAAGATTTTTACCACCATGGAGAAGTTACATTTTTTACCTACTATAGCAGATAAATCAGGCCACTTTAAAATTATATATTATTTTTTTAATTATTATAATTAAATATCATAAATGCTATTACTGTATAATATTCAACTTTATTGATTTTGCCTTTTTAGATACTCATTACATCACACGTGAAATCTGCAACAATGTGAATTTTGTTTTACTTTCTTCTTCTTCAATTTCTTTACTTTTTTTTAATTAGAATTCAAAGTAAAAGAACAACACTATCAAATTCAACAACATCAAATTATCATCTTCTTCGTCATCCACCAACACCAAATTGTTTCTTCTCAAAAATTAAATATGAGTAGAAAATGATAAAATAGATTTGAAACTGAGAAGAAATAGATCTGGGTAGAAACCGAGAAGAATTAACTCTACACATATGCGAACTCGAACACGGACACGAGACACGACACGAACACGGGACTCTAATATTAAAAATACAAGACACGGACACGGCTATATATATTTTATATATTAATATAATAATGAAATTTATGAGCACAATTTATAAGGACTTCAAAATGACAAGTAACAATTTTTGTTTATTTAAACTTAGTACTTTCAATCAATAAAAATAAAATATAAATCCACCAAAATTTTAAACTTAGTGTTTTCAATCAATAAAATAAGATATAAATCTACCAAAACAAAATAAAACAAATCATATCATATCATAGTCACTCCATGAAATCTGATATTAGGTTTATTAAGCTATTAGATTTATTAAGCAGTTGTATCATATCATTATTTATATAGCAAAGTAATGGTACTACATGTACCAATATTATTAGCGTAATAAGCTTATACTATAAAACCACTATGTACCATTGTATGAAATAATTAGGTACTAGATACCAATTATTTTCATTCCTATAATAACGATACAGTGACGTTAATAATCATGGAATTTCTACTAAGATAATTTCTACTTTGCTTTAGAATGTGTTTATTGTTAAGGCAATAACATAGAAATTTTATAATGTAATCGAATGACATAACTATAATAGAAGAAAGAAGAAGAACATAAAAAACCTGAAGAATAGAGACCGAAACAAAACAGTGTCGACAAAGATAAAAATAAGAAATCCTAATTTTATAGTTATTTGTGTTGATTTTATAGAGTAGAAGTAAAATATAAAACCTACATAATCCTATTTTTGAGTTGGGTTATTTTTTTATAAAAAAAAATCTAAATTTTTTTGTTGAGGTGTGTCCCATATTTAAAATAAAGTGTCGTACCCGTGTCTGTTTCAATTAATTTTTTTCTTCTATTGGACACTTCAAAAACGTATCAAATACATGTCGTTCGAGTATCGTACGAGTACTCGTGTCTGACACACCGACACGCCTTTCACACGGCGTGTCGGCGCTTCATAGCTCTACACCATCATCATCAAATCAATAATTAAACAAAAAAATGTAAGATTGACAAGCAATACAACACTGGAAAAATAACACTAGATTCATTGCTTTGATTTATTGCTAATGTCACGGGACACTCCATTCTCTCTTCAAAGTTCACTCCCAACACTCCATTAGAATTAAAAACAATAGTGTTAATTGTGATATCTTTCTCTCTCTCTAAATATTAATTTTTCCATTTGATCATTCTACCATTAGAACTTTATGATTAAAAAGTTCAGAATTCAAAAATAGTGCCAAACCGAAATGAAAAATACGATGTTGAATCGGAATTGAACTGCAAAGAATTTTCTGAACCAAAAATATAAAAAAATCTTGATGAATGGAAAATAAAAAAACTTTGTTGAACCGAAAATCAAAAACCCTGTTTTAACTTGCGAACAAATTCATACAGACCGAAAAAATTATTGAAGATGAAATGAAATTTTTTTTATTTTGGATAGATGAATTAACTCATTAAATTGAAGAATTTTGTTTTAAATAGATGAATTTAATAGAAAAAAATAAAAGATGATGATGAATATAAAGAAGATGGAAGGTTGAAGAAGATGAATAGTTATTTTTGGAGTTAGAGGCAAAAAGTCACCAAGAAGTAGCAGGTAAAAGATTTGAACCATTGAATATAAATAATAATATATCAATGGATAAAAACCTCACTTCTCCATAGTGGTCAAAATGTTGTTTGACCATCCTAAACGCCACTGATAACTCTCATATGTAATTACTATTTTTAGACCTATGTGGATATGCAATGTCCTTTAATGTGAAAATTCATTCGTAAATCACGGACCACATACTTATACACATTAGTAAGTCTTATGATATTTTGGGTTAGTGGGAGTTTATCTATAGACTTTTCATATGCTTGGGCATTTGGTTTATAACATATTTTTCTCATATGAAATATGTTACTCTAAATTCATCATTCTTTGTATAAGTTGTGAGATTTCACCTGTGTGATTTGTCTTCCCTATCAGATACAATTTCTGCACCGTTAGAACCCACTTCTCTTTTGATTGGTTAGTGTTTTGACCATTATTGATATTATAATATTAAAATTAGAATTTGTAATAATTAATTATAGTCATCCAAGTAGGAGATTGTTATATAAATTATTTTAATTAATCAAATATGGATTGACATAATTAATTCATTATATTATGGTCAATTTAAATAAATACTAATTATTGATGAATTATTTAATTGGGGTTTGTGCTTGAATGGACCGTGGTGAGTTGTACCATTTAGTTAAGCCTAATGAGAGGTCCTAACTCTCAACTGCTTTGCTATTTAAGCGTTGTCCCATTAAACGATTAACTAAGTCTGAACCCTAAATGATAATGAAGGTAGTAATTTTCTCCTACTCTTCGACGACAATCTCTATCATCCTAAAAGGTACATTGACAATGTCTAGAATCTTACAAGGTACACCGTTCATATTATTCTTGATTTCTTTAATTATATAATATGATATAATTTATGTCTATTCGATTTAGTTAAATCAGTCACTTCTTTCATTACGTTAATCCCCAAGAAGTCTAATCATTGTAGTTTGGATGATTACATATCGATATATTTGGTGGGTTGTCTGTATAAATCTGTGGCTAAGCTTCTGACAGCTAGAATTAATAGGGTGTTGGGGTCTGTGATTTCTAAATGTCAATGTGCTTTCATTGTGGCATATTTTTGTTGGATGGGGTGGTGGTTGCTAATGAGGTGGTCGATTACGCGAAGAAGTCAAAGAAGGGGTGCTTATTTTCAAGGTGGGTTTTGTATAGGAGTACGATAAGTTCTAATTAGGATTGCCTGAGATAATACGAATGGGTTTTGGGGAGGTTTGGATGAAGTGGATGAAAGCCATGATTTTTTTGAGTTGGATGTCGGTGTTGGTGAATGGTAGTCCTACCAAATATTTTAAGGTGGAGAGGTGGCTTAGGCAAGGCAATCAGTTGTCTCCGTTTTTATTTCCCATAATAATAGAAGGTTTAGTGAGTTAAGTTATTAGGGTGAATGATTTTTCTAGATTTTTGGTGGAGGGAATGTGTGAGGTGATGTCTTACAGCACCGATGATACCATTCTAGTGGGTAACGACAATTGGAAGAAGGTATGGGTGCTTAAAACGGTGGTGAGAGGTTTTGAAATGGCATCGAGTCTTGGAGTTAATTTCCACAAAAGTAGTCTGATTGGCATTAACTTGAGTTCACATTTTTTTTAGAGGTGACTAATTTTTTTTCTTGCAGGTTAGAGGATAAGTCTTTCTCCTTTCTTGGGACCCTTATTGGCTCGAATCCGAGAACAGTTTCGTGGTGGAAGCCTCTTGTTGAGAAGATAAAAAAAGACTTCCAACTTGGAAAGCGAGGTTTCCTTTTTTGGCGGCAAGAATCATGTTGGATAAAGCGGTTCTTTCAAGTTTGTCTATTTTTCAGCTTTCGTTCTTTAAATCATCGGGTAAAGTCTACAAGTTGATTGAAAAGATTCAAAATAATTTTCTATGGGGAGGTTGTGATGACAGGAGGAATATAATTTGGACACAGTGGGATCTCCTCCATGCTTCAGTCGAGAAAGGACGCCTTATCTTCAAGAATTTCAAACACTTCAACGCAACTTTGCTTTTCATGTTGAATTGGAAGATATTGAAGAATTTTGAGGCATTGTGGAAGGATGTTTTACCGTCCAGATAGGGTAATGTGAAGCATCATATTTTGTCGGGTAAATATATGCCTTCGAGTTTGCATATTTCAGTTGGTGGTCGGACGTTATTACGTTAATAGGGAAGCAATCTGTTAACTCTTTCAAACAAAATTGTGTTTTCTAGTTAGGTAGCAGGAAGGATACCCCTTTTTGGAGTGCGAGCTGGTTGAGTTACAGGATTTTGATGGAGTATTTCCCGGTTTTCTTCAACTGTAGCAACCAGAAAGAAGCTAGTGTGCTTAGTATGGGAAGGTCGCTGGACAGCAGGTGGGAATGGTGCAATTTTGGAGTTCTGATTGCATCTCAGAAAGCGGTTCATGTAACACCCCATATTTTTAATTGATAATAATTTAGAATTTTAAATTATTAAGTAATTAAATTGGATTTTTGGAGAATTATTGGAATTATCGGAAATTAAATAAATGTTGGAAATTAGAGAAAAGGAAATGGGTTTAAGTGTGATTAGTAGAAAAAGGGAGGTGAAAGTAAGAAAACTCACTAATCATATTTTATTATTATTATTATTATTATTATTTAATATAAGGAATTAGAAAAGAAAAGGAAAATTGGAACAAAAGTGTGAGAAGAGAAGAACGTACGGGAGAAGAAGAGCAAAAGAGAAGAGAAATCAAGAACTCAAGAATTTGGCTAAGGTAAGGGGTGACTTCTCCGATTATAATGCTTTATAGGTTTTGAGATAATAGGAATGGATTGAGTATATTAGGAATCCCAATTTAGGATATTAAGGTTTAGGAATTTTAGACCCTAATGCATGATTTTGGTGAATTTGAGTCAAATTGATGTTATAGTGTTGTTATATGATGTTATACCATGATAGAAATGCATTATAATCATGTTTGTAGAGCTATTTTGGTGTTACATAAGATTGAGGTCGGAATTGGAATGATTTGGGATAACTCTGTTGCTGTCAAATACTGCATTTTTGCTACAGGTCTCGTGGTAACCGGTTACCCCAGGGTGGTAACCAATTCCCACTATGTTGCGTTATGGAAAAATTGTATTTTTGGCTTGGGTAACCGGTTACCCTAGAATAGTAACCGATTACCTCGCTACTGGAAGAAAAAATCACGCTTTTGTTGTCGTGATAACCGGTTACCTTCCTGGAGGTAACCGGTTACCACTGAAGCTTTTTTGAAAAATACTTTATTTTGAAAATTCATAACTTCTAAACTGTAAGTTCGTTTTAATCGTCGTTTTGGATGTTGGGACTTAAATAAAATATTTTATTTTATGAAATGGAAAAATTGGCAGTAATTCGATTTATTTTAAAAGTCCCGATTTTTATCTAATTAGATTGTTTTATACATTGTGTGCATACCAGTGAATATATGTGACAATGTGGTGTTTGTGGTGTGGTTATGAATCCATGATGTTGCTGAATTGTGTATGTTGTGATAGCATTACGAGTTGTGAATGTAATTGCTTGTATATGTTGTATATGATTGGAAGTTGTTTATGATAGAAGTTGTTATCATATTCGGTGTTGATAATGCATGCTTTAAAGATGTGCATGCATACATATCATTGTTGTAGTAGCTAATGCCCATTGTGTGGAATTAATGAAATTGCCATAACCGTGTCTGAGTTGGAATGTGCGGTGATGCGTATCCGTGTCTGGATTAGAATGAAACAGAGGGTGATATCCGTGTTCGAGTTGGAATGGAACAGTGTAGTAAATTTAATTCACAGTTGGTACCACATGCATAGAGTCAGTGTCTCATTGCATTAATTGTATGTGCTATAACATGATTGGAAGAATTCCAGTGTTATAATGTGATTGTTGTATGTTATTGTTGATTGATGGCTTATGTACTGTTTGGAGATAAAATGATAAATCTGAAATATGTTGAATAGGGTAAAATGATTTGCTTATGAAATTCCACTTACTTATGAGCTTATAACGTATAATAATTGAGATTTAGTCCCACCCTTACTGTTGATCATTTTCACATTGAAGTTAGCAGCTTGGGCGCTTTGGTGAAGATAGCTCGTAGAGCTAGACTATTATGTTTTGTCGAGTCCGGTGTCATGCTCTGATTTGTTACACTGGCACTATGCCATAAATGACCTACGAAAGCGTTTTTTTTGGGCTTTAAAAGTGCTTAAAAGCGCTTTCATAGGTGGCGCTGCTAAAGGTTTTAGCAGCGCTTTTTGTTATGAAAGCGCTTTTTACCAAAAAGCGCTCTCATTGGTAGGCCTACGAGAGCGCTTTTTTCTGAAAAGCGCTTTCATAGGTGAATTCAGAATGCGTGTCAGGCAATCTAAAGTAGGCCTAAGAAAGCGCTTTTTCAGAAAAAAGCGCTCTCATAGTCCTACCTATGAAAGCGCTTTTAAACAAAAAGCGCTCTCATAAGTAGGCCTATGAGAGCGCTTTTTTCTGAACAAAAAGCACTCTCATAGGTGTCCTATGAGAGCGCTTTTAACCAAAAGCGCTTTCATAGCCTACATATGAGAGCGCTTTTTGTTTAAAAGCGCTTTCATAGGTTTTCTACTGAAAAATCTAAAATTTAAAAAATTTCTAAACCTGCATTTTTTTGCAACAAACCTTTAATTCCTAAACCGGTATTTTACAATCTTATCTAGAAATACCAATATATATCAGTTTTAATCCAAATACCAAATGTAATTCAAATACCAAATATTATATACAAATACCATTATAATCAATTCATGTCCAAAATATATATACACCATGGTAATTCAATATTAACATGTTTTTAACCATTTTCATAATTAACCATTTTCACACAACAACGTATTCGTACCTTAACAATGATATAGGCTATATATATTATACTATTACCTTTTTCACTAACATCTCTTTCTTTTCTTGGTAGGAATATGTTCTACTCGTCTCTTAACAACGCGGACGGTTGGATTGATCCAAACACCCTCATTATGATCATTTCTAATGCATGATTCATTCTCATTTTGATCATTTCTGGTAAAAGATTCAATGTCAACACCAGTATCGCCTTGATCTCCAATCTTTTCATCAATTACTTTGTTAGAGAAAAGCACTATAGACCATTTCGTACTTGTCAGATCAGTGACATAGAATGTAACACCCCAATTTACCCAAGGTTTAATATACAAAAAATCAGAGTAATTAAAATTTCACAAGGTAAATACTGAGGCGTCACACCTTCAAAAGCAACTCACTTTAAACAATTTGTTTTAAAGTATAAATCTCAGATACATAGCATCGCCGGAAAACATAATTTGATTCATAAACATCAAAACATCTTCTTTATTAAACTTCCTTAATAAATCGTGTTTTCATAAAATATAATTCTTATACATAAAAGAATAACATCAAAAGAACAACAACAAGACAACACAAATATTCCCCCCGAGTGCTACGTATCAGAGCGACACCGACTCGACTAACAGCAGCTAAAACTCCGTCTTCATAACCTGCACGTTACCAATATATAGGTAACGGCGAAACAAGTAAAGGGTGAGATACTCCAAAACATATAATTAAAGGCATGATAAATATATATATAGTTTGGAATTATAAGCGATATGGGTTAGCATGTTCATTCCACCACATATCTAAACCTCACCTACTTATATCGCTATTCTAAAGTGTATAATCTACGCTTAATCGCCTAAGCCTCATCGGCCCAATTCATCACCACAACAAATACACTTCCGTCACCACGAGATCGTCACAAGCTAATACATCGCTAGTTAACACGACAATCATAAACAACAACATTAAACATTGCTAACAACATGAGCAACATAAACAATCATCACACTTTGGCTAAAGCCCATCATCGCTTGGCATAAAAGCCCATCGCTTGGCATAAAAGCCCACCATCACAACATCATCACAAGCATATATCATCGCAATTCAATATCATCCATTAATCAACAAAAACTCAACACCAAACAACTCAAACATAAACATAACCGACTCCATGAGACACGACTATGTTATGCATGTGGTACCCATCGCTTTGTCCGTAATTAGGGACACTTGGCATAAAGCCGATCTTCGCTCGGCATAAAAGCCATCATCGCTTGGCATAAAAGCCTCTTCGCTTGGCATAAAAGCCCTCTTCGCTTATGCAATGTATGTGACTCGACAATAAAACAACACAACACATATCATCATCGCTCATCACAATTGACATAAAGTCTACTTCGCCATATTGATTCACATCACATAAACATGTCATCGCATCAACAACAAATATTCATAATTATACACACCATCGCAAATATCATTATCAATTAATCCTTCAATTTCCAAAAACGGAAAGATAATAAAAACATAAATAATCGTCGCGAAAGCCATTCTTAATTACCGGTATAAGTTATAAACATCAACGTCGAAATCGGATAATCGGAACACAATCGGGTTCGAAAGGAAGTGCGAAAAATCAAAAATTTTAAGGCTACAGACACATCAACACGGGTGCCCGCGTGCAGTAACACGGCCTGTGTTGAAAAGCTCCCAGAACACGCAATTTTTCCCCAAGACAGTGCATCAACACGGGTGCCCGTGTGCAGCAACACGGCCCGTGTTGATTGCTCTGCACAACTAAAATTTCCATTTTTAAAGAGAAACACGGTCGTGTTAAATCAACACGGCCCGTGTTGATTTGCCTGCGTGAAAACTCCATCCTTTTGGGCTTTTCTCAATCTTCTACCATGGTTTTCCTTCCCATTTCAATATTCTAATTTCTACAAGTTAGCACCTAATATACCCACAAACCATACTCTAAATCCAACTCTTCTAGCCCAACAATCAACCAACAAAACTCATAAAATCAATCTATCAATTTTTCTCCCAATTCAAACTACAACCACCCAACATCTCTTATCACTAACTCACCATCTCTATCATCAACACAACATATATACCTCCATTACAACATCAACATCAAAACATATTTCTACCATCAATTGAGAAGTTCAACAACAACAACAAAACACCAAACAAAGGCAAACTATAAACCCCATGAATTAACATACCAATTTTTCCTAAATCCACAACATATCTATCAAACCCTAACTATATGGAAAGGAAGATCAAACCCCTTACCTCTAGTTTGGAGATGATCCATGGTGATGCTACCAAGCCCAACCTCAAGCTCCTCTCATGCTCCCTTGCTCTTCTTCTTCCTCTTCTCAAAACCCTCTCTTTTCTCTCTAGGTTTCTATTTTGGTTTTGTTTTTCCAAATGAGAAGAAAATGAGGAAATGTGGTTTTATAAGTTAGTTTTCTACTAGATTCCTCACTTGCTCTTGTTTGGCTTGGTGTGTTATGAATGGAAGGAAAATGAGAAGAATTGGTTCTAATAATGGTATTTCTACTAGTAATCCAAGGGTGAAAACCCAAACCACAATAATTACTCCTCACACCCCTAACCAAATATATCATTAATATAATTCATTCAAATAATTCCGGGGAATTAAAATATCGAATCCGAATAATATTTTACCGAACCGAACGAAACTTCGCTAGATAAATTAAAGATATATTAATTAATATAATTATCTTCGTCGCCAAACAATCGTCAAACGGTAATTCAAAATATAAATATAATATAATATTAAATAAAAACGGGCGTTACATAGAACACTTGTTTAGCTTGAGAGGCTAGAATGAAAGGCTCATCTTTGTACCCCGCCCTGTTAAGATCCACTTGCAAAAATCCTGACTTATCCATCCGTATACCATTATTATTTTCAACCCACTTGCAACCGAATATAGGAATCTGAAATCTCTCGTAATCAAAGACCCAAATGCGCTCGATAACCCCAAAATACGACAGATTTGCAAATTTTGGGTTTAAGTCCTTCACACTAGATATGTGCATTGCTTCAGCTACCAAGGTGACACCACTATTTTGCATAGTAATTTTATCATCTTGTTCTTTGGTATAAAATGTGTATCCATTAATTGCGTATGCGCTATAAGAAAACACAACCAAACTTGGACCATATGCTAAACATCTCAACCTTTCTATTACTGAGGCGGGATCTGAACGATACTTTGAATAAATATGTTCCTTAAACCATGGTATGAAACTTGATTGTGCTCGTACAATCCAATTCTCATTTCTATTCGAATTTAAACCTCGAAGAACACCCTTGTGTATTTCAACATACGGCTCAACCTCAATCTCATTGTGCAGAACATACAAATGCACTTGATCCCGTTCGACCCTTGATACTGTCACAACTTTATTTCCAATTAGCTTCTTACCTTCTTTTTTTTCAACAACATGAGATTTGGGGAGTCCAATTGATTGAACATTTGACAAATATTCATTACAAAACTCAACCGCTTCTTCAACAATGTATCTTTCGGCAATACAACCCTCTGGTCGACTCCAATTTTTCACATACCCTTTTAATATTTTCATATAACGTTCAACAGGGTACATCCATCTCATATAAGCTGGTCCGCACAATTGTGTCTCTTTCACAAGATGAACCATTATGTCAAAAAACGAGGGAGGAAAATACATTTCAAGCTCACACAAAGTAACAACTATTTCTTTTTGTAATGTTGGTAAGATCTCAGGATCGATCACCTTACTGCAAATTGACTTGAAGAAAAAACACAATTTAGTTATTGCGCTTCTTACCTTTTCGAAGAACGATACCTATCGGTGAAAATGTTCCATTATAACATGGCAATCATGCGTCTTTAAACTCTTTAACTTGAGGTCTTTCATAGACACAAGTCTTCTAATATCGATGAGTAGCCTTCTGGAACTTTAACTTCACTCAGAAACTTACACAATATTTTTTCTCCTTTCTAGATAGAGTGTAAACAGGGTAGGTATGTCCGTCTTCCTTTCTTCACGGGTCCCAATTCAGTTCTTATTCCCATGTCTACCATGTCCTCCCTTGCTTTAAGGTCATCCTTAGACTTCCCTTTTATATTGAGTAACGTATCAATAACATCACAAATACATTTTTTCAATATGCATCACATCAAGAAAATGTCTTACGTACAAAGATTTCCAATATGGCAATTCAAAAAATCGACCTCTTCTTCCACCCACTGTGACAACTTTATGTGCAAAAGGCTTGCCAAACCGAATATTCACATCTTTCACCTTTTCAAAATTTGATCGCTGTCAATCCAGTGGAGCTCTACGTTGTTCGGTATCTCCATTGAACGCTTTTCTCCATCCATGATACTGATGTTTAGAAGTTAAGAATCTACGATGACCGAGAAAGACATTCTTCTGACAAAGTTTCAATCGCATGGTATCGGTTCCGTCTTCACAAACAGGACACGCTTTTTCACCTTTAATGCTATACCGGATAGATTTCGTATCTTTGAAAATTGTTAATTGTTCCAAACAACATCGCCCTCAAGTTGAAACTTTCTTTCCTATAACCATCATAAACCTCCACACCGTTCTCCCACAAAATCTTCGATTAATGGTTCCAAGTATACGTCTATGTCATTTCCTGGTTGTTTAGGCCCAGAAATTAACATAGATAGCATCATGTACTTACGCTTCATACATAGCCATGGAGGTAGGTTATAAATCATAAGAATCACAGGCCATGTGCTATGCGAGATACTTTGAATACCGTGTGGGTTCATTCCATCAATAGACAATGCCAAGCGAAGGTTTCTTGCTTCTTTCCAAATTCAGGATAATCATTATCAATTTTCATCCACTGTGGAGAATCTGCCGGATGTCGAAATTTTCCATCAATAATTCTTTCATCTGAATGCCAAGTCAAGTGTCTTGAATCGGTTTCACTACGATACATCCGTCTAAATCTCGGGATTATAGGAAAATACCATAAGACTTTTGCCGGAGACAACTTTTTCTTATATCGAGGGGCACCGCATTTAGAACACTCATTTAACGATGCATACTCGTTTCGAAACAAAACGCAATCTTTTGGACATGCATGTATCTTATCATAGCTCATGCCAATAGAGTACAACATATTTTTGGCCTCATACGTTCGATTGGGAAGAACATTATCCTCTGGTAGCATATCTTTCATAAGGGCTAATAACTCTGTGAAACTTTTATCCGACCATCCATTGCCGGCTTTTAAGTTGTACAACTTTAACACCGCAGACAATCTTGTGAATTTGGTACAACCATTATACAACGGTTTCTCTGCATCGCTTACCAACCTCTCGAACATTTTGGGACAATCGTTAAGATCTTCTTCAAGCGCTTCTGCAATTTCTTCGACTCGATCATAATCGTATGTATCTGTGCAATCGTCATTTGAAACATAGGTCCTCTTATCCCCCGATTCAACATTCCCGTTACTTTTCTCACCATGCATATTCCAACATGTATAACTCCTATCAATTCCATACCGAATTAAATGCGATGCCAACTGAACTGCGTCAACCCGGTTCCCATAACAGCAATACAAACAGGGACATGTCATTCGACTGGGGTCTTTGGCGTGTGCAACAGCAAACTTAACAAACTCTGAAACCCCATTCTCGTAGTCTTTCGACAATCGATTGGAATACATCCATGTCTTATCCATATCAACTAATTAGTGCACAAAACAGTATACTGTGTTTCTGTCAAAATGCAAAGTATACACGGAATGAATCCGTATCAAGAAAACGCAACATACGAAAGACAATTTAAGACAAATTCATCACAATACCAGTAATTTAAGGAAGAAAGTTACCTCGGATGTTTCGAACTCTAAGAAATGCGGAGAATGAGCGTCGTACGTCGAACTAGGCGGGGAAACGCTGCAAATTCATAGAAAAAAATATCCTGATTGAGATATTCACAATTACAGATTATAACTACAAAATATAACAAAAAAGGAACCAACATTTGTTTCTAATAGTATCGTTAAAAACAATCAATCACTACTATATTTATCCCATTAAATCATATTGTAATTTTTAACTTAATAATATGTTATGCATGTATAGAAATCACTACTATATTATATCCCATTAAATCATATTATATCCCATCTTTTAGCTTTTTAAATATCAAGTGTGAACAATTTTGCATGGTTTAAGTTTGGCATATTGATAGAACTGAGAACAACTAAAGTTAAAAAGAAAATGATATTTGACATTATGACCCGGCTATACATGTCAGTTAAGAGATATATGAAAAAGTGTATAGAAATTTTCATGTACAACTTGATTTCATTAATTCCTTATTCCACTATTGTCCGCCTCAAGCAAGAGGGTGGTTTTTGGGTATGTTCTAGAAAATGAACCTTAACTGTCTTGGGTATGTTCTAGGAAGAGAGTGTGTAACCATATTCAAATGACTTTCAAAAAATGGTATTTTGTTGCTTGTATGGTTTGTAATGTATTGTAAAGAAAGTATAAATGGCTATTGAAATGTCTAAGTTATCAGAAGAAAAATAAAAAGATGATAATGGGAAAAGAAGCACCCAAGTTATCATGCATAAAAGAAGATCTTTGGATGGTCCACTACACACTGTGGAGTATCAAGAACAATGTTAATATTATTTTCGTTGTAATATTATCAAGAACAATGGTCCACTACACACTGTTTTAAGAACAATGCTAATACTGTTTAAGAACACATTTACAGTATAGAACATAAACAAGGAAAAGTTTACAGATTTGTGAATGTCATACTGGTTGTTTGGTTTGGTTACAAAATGGAAATCAATGTGTTAACAAGCAATAAGTGTAGAACCTCTAACTAGAAGAAAACAGAAGAACCTCTAACCTTGTCAGACGGCGAAACGGGAATGGCAGGAACGATGGCGAGAACGGGAACGGCGGAGAGAACAAGAACGGGACGGCGAGAACGGGAACGGTATGCTTGAGGAAGAACGACGGAGTGAACGGATGCTGGTGGAAGAACAGAACTGATGAACGGATGCTGTGGAGAACAAGAACGACGAACAAAACTGAATGAAGTACAAAAAGCGTGTTTAGGGTTTTAAATTTTAAATATAAATGACCTACGAAAGCGCTTTTAAAAGCGTTTTCTAAAGCCCACATACGAAAGCGCTTTTTCCTTAAAAAGCGCTTTCGTATCATAGGCCTATAAAAGCGCTTTCATAAGGCCCCCTATAAGAGCGCTTTTTGAAAGCGCTTTCAAAAGGACCCCTATAAGAGCGCTTTCCAAAAAGCGCTTTCGTAGGTTAGATTTTTAAAATACCTATGAAAGCGCTTTCATAAGCCCACCTATGAAAGCACTTTTTCAAGCAAATTTTTTTTAAAGCCTACGAAAGCGCTTTTCCTTAAAAGCGCTTTCGTAGATGCGCTGCCAAAAATTGTTTTTTTTGTAGTGTGGGGAATGTTTATTTGTTTAGAGTTATTATTAAACTATTATTTTAATTAAATGCTTTAATTGGATAATAATTTTGTGGAACTAAGGTTGTGACCTTATTGTTGATGTTTTGAATTATCCAAGAGCTATGAATATTTTCCGCTGTGTTAAACATGTTTATTTCAATTATTTTAATTGGTTTATGTTCCTCAGATAAACATGACATGTGTAAATTTTATTATAATGAGTTGTAGCATCCTTGATGACATGTTACTCTGAAATAATTTTTATATTCCGCGGGGTTTTTGATTAGGGTGTTACAGTTCAGGCTGATATTTTGGAGCTAAAGTGGGTGTTGGCTGGAGTTTGTCCGGACAGAGTCAATGATGACGTTGTGGTGTGGGTTCCGGAAGTCAACGGTGGTTATTTGACAAAGAGTGAGTTCAAAATTTTATTTTTTGATAAGTGTAGTCCTGTTGCTTGCGAAGAAACTATCTCGGTGATTGGATTAATTTGGAAGGCTCTCTTTCCTTATAGAATCAAAGCCTTCGGGTGGGGATGTTTGACAAATAGGCTCTCTACTAGGGACAATTTATTCCGTAGGGGAGTTAGTCTTAATTTCAATGATCGTCTTTATGTTTTTTATTCCGAGAAGAAAGAATCGTTAAATCATATTATGTTGGATTGTTTGTTTTCAAAGTTGGTTTGAAACAATATTTTGAATTGGTGTGGTTTTAATTACGATCCTGGAGGAATTTTATGAAAAATTTGTATCTATGGTTAAATGCTAGCAAGAAGGCTAGTGTGATTAATGGCAAAGTTTTTGCTGGTTGGTTATCAGTGGTAGCTAACATCTATAACCTGAGAAGTGAAGTAATATTTATAGGAGCTTATCTAATTTATTTTGAGAGATGAAATTGAAGGTTTGGAAGTGAATTAGAATAGAAAATATTTCTTAATCAAGTATAATTTTTTACGAGTTTTACAAACTTATGTTATTTTACTTTGTTCAAGTTTCAGTTGATTAAGAATTTTTAATCTTCTAAATTTTACTCGTGACTTTTGTAAACGGGTTCAAGCATCCTTAATATTATTTTGAAAGATTATCTTATTTGTAAAAAAAATATTACATGCCCAATATATAATATAATTTCAAGTAAAAATATATAATATACTTTGAGAGTTGAAGAGAGTGTTATAAAATGTGACAAGAAAAGTATTATTTTCTAGTCCACCGACACTGCTTTAGTCCACTCCCTTTCCTAACAAGTGGTGGGAAGTTGCATGGTACGTTGATGGGAAGTAGCTCAATCATTTCCTATTTCTTTCTCATCTTCTTCCATTTTAAACTTCATCTTTATCATACTTTCTCTGCCCTCTAAACCTTTTTCTCATTACACTTTCTTTCTTCCATCTCTCTAAATATATTCTCAGATCTCTTACCTTACATAATTGTGTTGTCTCTATTTTTCTAAATATTAGTATTATCAAGATCTCTTTTCTAGAAGATATCATCCTCATTTGGTTACTTACAAGTATAATTATAGGTAATTTCCCTTTCTCTGTTATTCTTTTTTAGTGAATAATGTTTTACTTCATGTTTTAATTTTGTGTCACCTCTAATTTTTTAGATCTTATCCTAATTTTTATATTTATTTTCAGATTCTCTAGAGATTATAATCTCCTCACATATTTACGGGTAATATATTTCTCTTTTTCTGTAAATATTTCTTTTATTTTCTTACAATCAAATTCAATTTAAATTAATTGAATTTTTGTTTTATTTTATGAAAAGTATATATTTATTCAATTATCAAAAGTAAATATAAATCTATAATTATTTTAATATATTTAAATAAAAATTAGACGCATCTTTAATTTGAGAATATAAAGGCATAATAATAGGAGTACAAATTCCAAATCCACCGTAATATTACTTTCTTCTTGTGAAAATTAATATTAATCTAGAATATTTAAATAAACTAAAAAATGTAATTAATTTGTAAGATAATTGTGGCTAACTTTAAAAATATTGTTTATATTGTCACTGTCATTAATATGATTGCTTTTTAAACTTTTTAAAACTTAAAAAAAAAAGATATACTTTACATTTTGTTGAAAAGTTAAAAGTTTTTAATATAATTGCTTTCTTAACTAATTTATTAATGATGTTTTTATGAATAATATTGCTGCTTGTAATTTTTCGCACTTCAAAAATATTTATATTATAAAGAAAATAACATTTCATTATTTATAATCAGAATACTACTTTTGATCTATATTTTTTATTAAAAAATATTAAACATTTGACTAAGAATTTTTTGTATAGATTCTTATCCATGAGAAATTAAAAGAAGATATAGGCCTATTGCTTTTAACTTTAACTTTTTTTAAATTGTTTTTATAAATTTTTAAAATATTAAGAGTTTTTTTAAATTCATTTTTGTAAATGGAAAGATTGATTTTGAAAATAATAACATCAATTTGTATTATTGAATCAAAAGATGGTTTATATTGCAATTGTTTCGAAAAGAAATTCAAAAATACTTTTTTAATAAAAAACTATATAAAAAAATTTCAAAATTAAATGGTTTTTAAAAATTATAATATTTAAAAAAAATTATAATAAAATGTCTAAAATAATATTTTAAAATTAAATATTCAAATCAAATTTATATTTACAATTTTTATTCAAATATTATTTGTAAAAAAATTTTAAACAAAAATATATAATATTATAAAAATTATTTAAAAAATACCGAAATAAATAGGCTCACAATCACTTCAAAAAAAATATAACAAATTTTTAAATAAAATATCTTTATAAAAGTAATCCTTTTATCGATAATTTTAAGAGTATATAATTAAATTTTTTTCTTTACATATTAGTATTATTACTAATAACAAATTTCGAAAAATATTAATATTGTTTGTTGATATTTTGGATACCTTAATAAAAACTGTTAAATATGTTCTGATAGATAATTTATTAATTAAGTTGAAAATGGATAGTAAGGTGGTGTACTAGTATAAGTGTAAAATTCCTTTAGAAAATACGTCAAAACTCTTCAGATAAGAAGGAACGTCACCCACACGAGAGACTTTTTGATTGCCTTTTTATCAAGATGTGTGCTCATTTTTTGATTAGAATGCCCATTTCATGTGTGGCTCACCTGATTCGTGAGAACGTGGAGATGACATGTCCTAGTCCACAACGGTTTAAAAAGGAAGTCAAAAAGAGAAAGTCGCATTCCCTTGAATTATAGAGAATTGACTTGCCACCCCCACATTCTTGGAAGCAATTATTATTCTCTCGGAGCTTAAAGTTCATACCTAGTGATTTCTTATAAATACCTCAACCCTGAGGTTGAAATGAGATCCAATTTATTACGCAAAACACTACACATAAAGCTTCTCACTATCCTTGCGTGAGTATGATCTAACGCACAACAACCCTAAACACCTTTGACAGTCCTATACAACAAGGGATTGTTCGTATTGTACTTTTAGTGAGTACAATTGGCGCCAATCATAGGGTCTATTAAAACTGATCTGAGTTACACTTATCATTACTCTTCCTTCATTTTTGCCACCTTTCCCATGGAGGTTTCTTAAACAAAGTTCCAAGACAATTATCAACACCATTGCTGGAAGCTTCACCGGCAGAGGAGATTTTAGCTCCTCCATGAGGAAGTATGCCAGATAGGTTTTTACGGCAAATATCATATTCGATAACATCATTGAAACCGTGGGAGAGAGCGAAAATCCAAAATCACCTTCTCCAATAAATAAGACACTAGAATTATCCCTCACTACAATGATCCCACGGTCATCATGGTGCAATATTATGATGGGATATAAAGTGAGTATCAATCGACCTTAAAATCTCGAAAAATGTCTTATTTTGGAGCACAATCCAAGGGATATAGCTTGACCCAGACAACATCAGAGCATTTCAAGGTTCTTGGGTTGATCTGTTAGATAAACATGTATAAGTAAAGGGTTACTTAACAATTGAAACAACATTAGGCTCTTAAGAAAGTACAAAAAAAACAGAGTAAAGTATCTTGTGGTGGATGTGTTGTCTCCATACAACGCCATCGTAGGAAATCCCGCCTTCAACTTCTAGGGGCAGTCATGTCTACCATTCAATTGAGCCAGAGTATTTGTTACCTAATGCGTGAGTTTGATTAGTTTGGTGGCACCAGGAGGTCCCCCAAGATTTTTATCAAAACAACTTGGAAATAATAAGGGAGCACATCGCCACAGACAATGCCCATAAGCCAGAAACACGAGAGGAAGATGTCAAAAGATGGAACCTTAGATTATTTACCAAAAATGAAAGGCTCACTCCCACGAAGGAACTGAAAAAAGTCTAGAATGAGCCCTTGGAACATCATGTCACCAAGCTAGGCACCTCTTTATCTATTTCTAAGGAGGAAGAGTTGGTCTCCCTACTAAGGAGGAACATATACTTGTTAGCCCATGAATCTTCTAATATTCCATGAATAGATACAAGAGTGGTCTTCCACCGCCTCACCATTGACCTCATAGTAAAGAAACGGTCTTAGAGAAAACACTAGGTAGACGAGGAGAAGAAAACGACTATCAATGAAGTAGTATAGAAGGTGAGAAGATACGAATTTATAACTGATGTAAAATACCTATACTAGTGTGGAAGTCATCAAATAACTGGTGCATGTGTGTTGACTTCATTGACAGTAAGTTCCTTACCCTACATATTTCGTCTCATTGAAAGATCCTCAAGCTACAATAAGTTGATTTTCATGGATGCTTATTTTGGCTACAATCAGATCTAGATGCATAATATAGACGCACCCAAGAAAACATTCATCTTCAATCTCATAAATTATTGCTACAATGCCATACCATTTGGGCTAAAGAACTTAGGAGCCACTTAACAAAGACTCGTGGACGCAGTGTTCTCAAAAAAGATAGGGCAAAAACTAGAGGTATACATTGATGACATGATAATATAGACCTTAGAAGGGAAGAGCTACGCAATAAACCTGTAAGATATCTTGGAGTCAGTCAGAAACTACAACATGCGCCTGCTAAGTGCTTCTTTTGCATACAAGAGAGCAACTTTCTAGGTTTTATGTTAACAATTAGAGGTATCAATGTGAACCGAAATAAGTATCAGGCCATCATTGACATGAGAATCCTTATGAATTTTAAAGAGGTTCAACAACTAAGGTGGCTTTTATCTTCCCCATCTTGTTTCCTTTCTTCTTCAGATGATAATGCTTTTTCATTTATTTGCCACTTTGAAAAAAAAGGAGATTTGCACATGGACGAGTGAGTGCGACGAGGCATTCCCAAAACTCAAGGTCTTCCTGGCATTGTTGCCCATCTTGACTCGACTAATAGCAGGTTCGCCTTTCTACCTCTATTTGTTCATGGCTGACCCTGCGATGAGTTTGATGCTCGTCCAAGATATATATAAAGCTGAGCAACATGTCCATTTTGTGAACAAATTGACTAAGGGAGTTGAGGCCCGATATTAAAATTTCGAAAGACTTGACTTGGTGGTCGTGATAGCTACAAGAAAACTCATACCTTATTTTCAGTGGCATTAGGTTATCGTGAAAACCGTCTACCACATTCAAGAGGTCTTGAAGAAGCCAGGTCTAGAAGAAAGGATGTTATATTGGACGGTGGAACTATTTGAACCCCGCACTTAACTATTATATAGACTTCGTTCATAATGGTATACGAAGAGGACACCATGCTACATGTTGAAATTGACACACCCGTTTGGCGGCGCGCTCTACATAATGCGAAAGAGAATGAGGCATTGATAAGATGTGCAATCGATGGAAATGCTTGAGGGAGAACTAGTACTTATACATGTTGTTCCTGTCCAGTGGGGGAAACTATAACCCAAATAGAAAAGACAATACCACATATGTCTTAAACTACCTCACGAAACCGACAATATTGAAGAGGTGGTGGACGACTCGTCCCCAGAATGTGGAACTTAATTAACCTGTGATATTACTATAATTAATTTTTTTGGTTATGTGTTTAAAGACAAAGTACGTTTGGTCTGTCAATTTAGGAATCTCTTTGAAAACCTTAATGTTATTTACAATTGGTTATTTCGTTCCTAAGTTAACATGAATGTTGGAGTTCCACACGAATATCCTTGCCACCCTCCAAAATATATTCTAAATGTTGGAGTTTCAAATGAGGATCATTTTTGCCCTCAAAAGTCAATCTAAATGGTGTAATTCCAATATAATATCCTTGTCGCCCTTAAGGAGCAACACAAATGTTGGATTTCCTTTAAAGATCCTTGATGGACCCAGGGCTAATATAAATACTAAACTTCTATGTAACTATCCCCTATGGAGCGTAAACCAACAAATCAAAGTCTCCCTTGAGGGAAGTGAGTGACTCCCCCGATTGATGATAATGTGAGTGATAATGTGTCCTAGTCCACAACGATCATGATAGGGAATTCAAAAAGCGAAAGATCACATTCTCCTGAATTAATCAATTTGATTAGGAAACATAAAAATAGGTTGGTTGGTTTAAGCATACAAACAAAATGATGAAAAAATGTGTCATCCGTTAGTGTATCGCTCAAATAAAATAACCAGTAAAAAATAGTCTCATTCTATTTTTTGATTGACAACTAAAGGCCCTAGAAGTACACCGAGCGAACTAAAGTAGGCATAATATATACCATACCGAGGATACAAGAACAACAAAACAAGAACGACCAAAGACAGAACAAAAAAAAATGTAAGTTAAGTTCCAAGATAGACAAATACAAAACTATTGGTCCAAAAAAAGAGAGAAAGTTGAATCAATAAACTTCATTGCAGTGACAATATGCAAACACCGTAGCAAATGGGAAAAGGCTAAAACTCAGCTCAAAAGAAACCACCATCAATAGAAAAAATCCTTCAAACAAACCACCAAGAAATCACCACCGCAAGGTCAAACACTCTCAATCTGCTATTAGCTCAAACAAATAATAGGGTTCTTAAGCCAGAAGGAGAAAACACAAGAATTTCCCTGTGGACCTACCAAGATTTTCAATTCCATGAAGGGAAAATGATCTTATCTTCCACATCCTTTATACTAGTCGACAAATCTGCATAACTCAATATTATTCTGAGATTTTCTTAGCAACCACACTATCGAATATTAAATCCTAAAAACCACCTCTTATATTGAACAAACTTGCCAATAACCAAAACACCTTAAAAAGAGTCACAAGGTTCTTAGGAAGAGCTAACTACAACCCCAACCACCAAATAATTCTATACTAAACGGATGCACTTGTTCTTCATGTTACAAACAAATAAAAAATACACTAGATAAACCCTTACACAGTAGACACAAGATACCTAATGGATCCACTAACACCCTCCGCTTATGAAGTTCTCTCTTATATGAATCTTATTTAGAAAAAACTTTCAAGAGAATACAATTACTTTAAAAAGTTTCTATTACTCCAAGTTAAGGAAAAGACCGATTTCACAGAATTGAGCAACAACTCAACAGAAAGATCGCACATATGATGAGGTAAGTAAGCTAAAGCTAGAGAAAAATATTATTCTCATTTAGTTTCATAAGAGACCTATTTGTTATTTAAAAATTATATAAATAGACGGACTAATAAAAAGCAATTTCTATCAAAGCTATACACTAGGGTTTGTAATAGGAAAAAGAAAGAACAATACTAAAAAGCTAAGAGAAATTAAAATAAAGATAACATTTTCATTAATTTGATAATCTTTCAATGTCTCAAGAAAATACATATATAATGTATTAATGAGTCATTAACTAAAATGTCTAAATACAAATAAAGCCTAATAACCATATCAATAATATAAGTTATATTAGTACCCCTATCAATAACAATACTATTAATTAGTAAGATAAATTCTATAATATCCTTGTATCATTTTGCACCTCCTATGCTTACCTAAGTAAGAATAAAACAATAGACATCAACACATGTCTTTCTTACATTAACCACTACACCTCTTTTAAATATTTTGCAATAAATTGCATAAAAATAAATATAGAAATCGTAAACGTCGTGGAATATATTGAAAAATAGTTAGTTTAAGATATATTTTGAAAATATGGTTAATTTTTTTAAAAAAAAACTGCACTAACTTTTTATCGATGTACTACGAATTTGATCTATGTTTTTTTTTTATATATTTCGTATGTTCAAATTATTTTTTTTTTAAATAAATAACTTAAAAAGTATTGAGAACATAACACTCTCTCAGTCAACTAGTTCCTTTAATTTGTTGTTGGATCTAATTTTCTAAATTTTACTCTCAGAGTCTCTTTTCATAATCTCAGTTTGTTTATAGGTAACATTTATTCCTCTTTTAAATGTTTTTGTTATACTTTTTTTAGTGAATTATTTTCTATTTTAGATTTTTATTTTGTGTTGCTTGTAATGTTCTAAATCTCACTCTTA
The DNA here is from genome assembly GCA_021764765.1 of Vicia sativa. NCBI lineage: Eukaryota > Viridiplantae > Streptophyta > Magnoliopsida > Fabales > Fabaceae > Vicia > Vicia sativa. Next base: position 252,712,975 of record CM038796.1, on the reverse strand, counting down.
TTTTTACATTCATTCTCAGGTTGTGTTTCATGAAGAGATCGTAAGCTCATATTGTTTACTCACACTACACTTGCAAGTTACAGGTAAATATCTTTCTCTCTTTCTAAATCTTTTTTTAGTGAATAACTTTCTACTTTAGATTTTGAATTAAATTATTGGTTGACACTTAAGATTGTTCATGTGTAAATTTTAAATCGTGTTTAATGGTTTTTTACTCCTAAGAAATGTTTATTCATGTTTCAAGTGAATTATTCAAAGAAAATATTATTGCTACATAATTAGCCTCTCAATATTGTGCATGAAACTCATATCTAAAATAATTTATTCTGTGTTACAGAAAAGTCATGGCAGAAGTTGTTGCTGGAGCATTTCTTGGGTCTTTCTTTCAAGTGGTTTTTGATAGGTTGGCTTCAACTAATTTCACCGATTATTTCCGTAGAGGCAAACTTGACAAGTTGGTTGAGGAACTTGAGTCTACACTCGAGTCTATCAACCAAGTGTTGGACGATGCAGAGATTAAACAATACCAAATCCCAAACGTCAAGAAGTGGCTTGGCGATGTCAAACATGCTATGTACGAGGCTGACCAACTCTTGGATGAGATTGACACCGATATGCCATTGAAGAAGATTAGAGTCGAATCTGAACCATCTACCAGCACTATTTTCAACTTCATTCCAACTTTTATTAATCCATTTAAATCTAGGCTCAAAGAGTTGATAGAGAGCCTAGATTCTCTTGCAGAGCAGAAGGATAAGCTGCAACTGAGAATAAGAGTGAGTGGTTACAATGGAGATGGAGTCGATTCGAAATTTTCAGAAAGACTACCAACTACGTATTTGGTGGATGCATCCCAGATATATGGTAGAGATGATGAGAAAGATGAAATGGTCAAATTTTTACTTGCAAACAATAACACTGGCAACCAAACACCTGTATGTAGCATAGTGGGTCTGGGTGGGATGGGCAAGACCACCTTTGCTAAGCTCGTGTACAACGATAAAAGGATTGAGGATCATTTTGAAGTTGAAGCATGGGTTTATGTTTCAGAATCTTTTGATGTTGTTGGACTCACCAAAGAAATTCTCAAGTCATTTCATTCTCAAGTAGATGATGGATCTAGTCTCAATTCACTTCAAGAGAGTCTGCAAGGCATACTTAAAGGCAAAAAATATTTGCTTGTTTTAGATGATATCTGGAACGGGAATGCAGATTGTTGGGAGCAGTTACTTCTTCCTTTTAACCATGGATCTCATGGAAGTAAGATTATAGTAACAACTCGTGACAAGGAGGTAGCAAAGGTTTTGAAATCCACCAAATTATTTTATTTACAGAAATTGGACAAAAGTGATTGTTGGAGCTTATTTGTGACACATGCGTTTCATGGAAAAAATGTGTGTGAGAATCCAATCCTTGAATCAATTGGCAAAAAAATAGTTGAAAAGTGTGGAGGATTGCCTTTAGCTATAAAAACACTGGGCCAACTCTTGCGGAAAAAATTCTCTGAACACGAGTGGATGAAGATATTGGAGACTGATATGTGGCGTTTATCAGATAGAGAAAACAACGTTAACCCAGTGTTAAGATTGAGTTACCATAATCTCCCTTCCAATTTAAAGCGTTGTTTTGCTTTTTGTTCTATATTTCCCAAAGGTCAATATTTTGACAAAGATGAATTAATCCAGCTTTGGATGGCTGAAGGTTTGTTGAAGTGTTGCGGACAAGAAAAAAGTGAAGAAGAGTTGGGTAATGAATATTTTGGTGATCTTGAGTCAATTTCATTTTTCCAACAATCAACTTATAATGGTTACTTTGACATGCATGACCTTGTGAAGGATTTAGCTAAATCAGTGTTAGGAGAATTTTGTTTGCGAATAGGTGATGCTAAGATGGAAGGTATCCCTGAAAGAACACGTCACGTGTGGGGGTCTCTTCCATTATATGGGTCTCTTCCATTATCTGATACGTGTGTTGATAAAATACCAGAGCCAATTTGTGAGCTTAAAGGACTACGTAGTCTGTTACTAAAAAGCTATCATACTATATTGATAAGCAACAGTGACTTTTCAAGACTAAAATATTTGCGAATATTATCATTACGATGTTACCGCAACTTAGAGGGAGCTGATGAGATAAGCAATTTAAAGCTTTTGCGTTATCTAAACCTTTATACTGAAGGAATTTCAAGGTTACCTGACACCATTTGTACGTTGAGTAATTTGCAAACACTCTTGTTGGGTGGCTGTCGTAAATTGACTGAGCTCCCTTCAAATTTTTCCAAACTAACCAACTTACGGCATCTAGAACTTCCTGATTCTATAAAGAAGATGCCAAAGCATATAGGAAGTCTAAGCAATCTCCAGACCTTGTCTGATTTTGCAGTGGAAGAGAAGAATGGATCTGATCTTAAGGAGTTGGAGAAACTAAACCATCTTCGTGGAAGAATTCATATCAAAGGGTTGGGTAATGTCATTGATCCTCTAGATGTTACAACAAGAATTTTGAAAGATAAGAAGTATTTAGAAGAAATAGAGATGACATTTGAAGGCGGAAGAGAAGATATGGATGGATCAACAGTTGAAAGCTATGTGTCTGTCTTGGAGGCTCTTGAACCAAATAGCAACTTGAAGAGGCTCATCATCACAAAGTACAAAGGTAATAGATTTCCAAATTGGGTAAGTGGTTGTCATTTACCCAACTTAGTATCTCTTACACTTGGGGGCATGAAGAATTGGGAGGAATGGTTATGTATTGAAGGATTTCCTTTACTTAAAGAGCTTTATATAACTGACTGTCCCAAATTGAAAAGGGCGCTGCCTCAACACATTCCTTCATTACAGAAATTGGTGATTAGTGGTTGCGAAATGCTGGACGTGTCAATTCCCAATTGTGATAGTATCATAGAGTTAGATGTACAAGATTGTAATCGAATTTTGATAAATAAGTTGTCATCCAACTTGAAAAGGTTTGTCCTGGATAATTATGAGTATGTTGAGTTCCCCGCGGAACATCTAACCAACAATCCTAATCTGGAAGAGTTGGATTTGGATTTCACAGACTTTGTAGAATGCCCCTCACTGGATTTGTGTTGTTATAATTCTCTTTGGAGTCTTTCAATAATAGGATGGAAGTCCTCCTCCTTGCCTATTTCACTACACTTGTTCACTGGTCTTATATATCTACACTTGTTTGATTGTCCAAGGCTGGAGTCTTTTCCTATGGCAGGTTTGCCTTCCAAGTTGGAGCGCCTTGAAATACAGAATTGCCCAAAATTAATTGCTTCCAGAGAGGAGTGGGGTTTATTCCAACTCAATTCTGTCAGACATTTATTTATTGATAATTGCCCTAGTCTTGAGCACTTGCCAGAGGAGCGGGGTTCCGTTTCGTGTTTGTCCATTAGTAATTGTCCATTAGTTAAGGAGAAGTACAAAAAGGAGGGAGGAGAGCGTTGGCATACAATTAGTCACATCCCTTATGTGGCGATTGACTGGATTAGGCAGTAGAAATGAGATGTTTGTCACAGGCAAGTACAACCCATGTATTCATTTTTTTCTTAATGTTTCATCTGTCATAATAATAAAACTCTATTATGTATTTGATATTGAACAGATGGACCGACCCTATTGGCAGACGTTTCCGGCTGGAACCAGGCTTATAACTTACAGGTAATGGTTGATTTGAAATACTTATGTGGCATTTCAATGTTAACTGATGGTGGAGTTGGAATTTTGTCCCTTCATAGAATAGAATGATCTTCTATGTCCCTTTTTAATGTTAATTATCCGGTTTTCACTTTTGTTGTTAAAGTAAAATTGAACTAACAGTCCATTTTCAAAGCAGCCACGGCATAATATAATAGGCCAACTTCAGTTCTTAATGTCTCTGTATTTACTTCCACTATAATAGTAATTATTTTTTCTTTGATATCAGCTATAAAATTTAAAAGAATTTTCTAAATTTTTTTAAACAAAATCAAATTTACAAGGAATTTCAAATTGTTGACATCCGGAAGTTTTGCATAAGTTTGATATTTTCGGTATGTCTGCAGAAAAAATTATTTATTTGTATGGTCCAGAACCGACAACTTCTACGAATTCCTGTACAGATTTTACGAACTCCCGAAATGAAATTTAAACATGACCACAGTCTACTGATAAACCACATGGTAGTATTGTTGTCACTATTCGTTCCAAATTTGCTAATGGAATATGATGGAGGAAGGATAAATTAATTATGGATTGTGAGAGAGGAGGAAATTACAAAAGAAAAAATGCATTTGAAAGCACTAATTCATCTGATGACATTTATAGTATGGAGATTAAATATCTGTTTAGGCGAAGATTTATTCTAAGTGGTACCGGTTGAAAGGTGATGGTTAGATGTGGGATGCTCAATCATAGACTAGATAAGGATTTAGAAGGACATGACATATTGGATCGTCTAAAATATCATGAAAGAAAGTTTGTGAATGACATGAAGTACAATAGGGCTCCAAAGTACTCCATCAGTCTCAAAATATTTGTCATACTTGACACTTTCACACAGAATAAGAAAATGTGATAAATAAAAGAGAGAGAATAACAATTTTACCAAACTATTATGATTGGTTATTGGAGTATTCAAATTATCATTAATGCAAGATGAGAGAAATAGTGAATTAAGAGTATTAATTAGAGGATATAATTGAGAGATAAAAACTAAAATTGCATTGAAAACCAAAAGCGACACTTATTTTTGGACAATTTGTTTTTACAAATGCGACACTTATTTTGGGACAGAGGGAGTACATAGTTACTGCTTTGAAAGACAAAGATCCAGAAAACCTCACGAGTATTACCCAAGTGTATAAAGCTAGAGCTACATACAGAACGAGCAAAAGAGGTAATGCAAATGTTATTGAGCCTTATTCATAAAGAAAATTACATGCGTTGGACTAGAAATAAGGACAACTCAGATATCGTAGCTGATATCTTCGAGACACATCTTGATTCTGCGAAGTTGTTGATGTTTCATTTGGTGTTAATTTTTTATTGCACATATAAGACAAATAAGTAAGAATTTTTTTTATTTTACATCCTAATATATGTTGTAGATGTTGAACATGTTTCAGTTTGATTATGTGCATTTTGATCATGCAGGTACCGGTTACCGCTGCTTGATATTGGTGGTGTTACGTCAATGAAGTTGACGTTTTCAGTTGTCTTTGCCTATTTGGATCATGAAAAAGAGGAAAATTCCACATGGGCACTTGAGAAGGTCAAATAGTTATCCCCTTCAGAGAAATTTCTACTGAAGGTTGTGGTGACAGACCGAGAACTTGCATTGATGAATGCCATGGAATATGTGTTCCCAAATACATCTCACTTGTTGTGTTCGTTCCATATTTTAAAAAACGTGAGCATGAAATGTAAAGAGTAGAGCACGTCAAATCAGTAAGACAAGAATATGTCATGGATGTATGGAACAATATCATGTATTCAAATACAGAAACTGAGTTTGTTGAACACTTCAAGCACTTTGAGAGTGTTTGTGATCATATTCCTTTATTTGTTAAGTATGTGAGTGAAACATGGTTGACACCTTATAAGGAAATGTTTGTTGTTGCTTGTACTAACATAGTCACTCATTTAGGGAACACGACAACAAACAGGTACCCGGAACATGACAATTTGATGTTATTATTTATGGTTCAAAAACAGTTTGAAACATGTATTTCTATTTATGGATTTTAGGACGGAGTCTGCTCATTGGAGACTAAAATACACGTTGACTACAAGTTGGGGTAATTTATGCCGAAGTTATGATGTTGTGAACACCATGTTGAAGTTGCAGCTAGGTTCACTCAGATTGTCGTTTCAAAAAAATATTGTCAATATTGAGCATCAGTATAACACTACATTCTATGCGAAGTTGCATGATTTTGTCTCAAGATAATGTATACAAATCATTGGAAAGGTACTAGAAAGGGTAAAATTTATTGGTTCAAGACAAGAGTGTGAAGAGTTGAAGAGATATTTTAGTACTTTGGATATTGTAGGTCAGAGGGTGTTGAAGAAAAAAAGTTTGTGATCTAACATATCCATCCAAAACTTCAATATGTCCACCGCCAATCAAAAGAGTAGAGTTAAGAAGAGTAGGAAATGTCAATAGAGTGATGTGCATCGTGATACTAGATAGTGAGAGTATGAAGAGGTCTCACAGGGGAGTCAGACTATGAAGAGATCATGCACAAAACCTAATGGAAATTGTGATTTTTGTCGTATTCATCTTTATTAGGATGAGAGGAAGAGTTATGCCCTTTGATTTGGGGTGTAGTTAGATGCTCAAGTTCATCAATACTCTCAATTGTTCTATGACATTGTCTCTATAATTAGGAATGTGTTACGATTATACCACTTGGGTGTTCATGGTAGGAAAAAATAAATGTCGAATTGTTATAACTTATAAGGGTTACCCTATTGCTTCTAGATATTGTGTCATATTTGTTTCCCTTTCCATTTCCATGCGACTTAACATCACCTTTTTTCCTATTGCTTAGCTCCACCTATGTATACGAACAACCATAAAATCATTGTTCTAAAATTACTGACTTTCCTCCAAGAAAACTGAGTCTATAAATACCTGATGACACAGCAAGGCAAATTCATTCTCTTTTCACATATCATAACCTAAAGCCCTTTTGTTATGAAAAATGCAAACACTCTAGTATCAATTGTACTCACAAAAGGATTCAATGCCCTGATTGAATCATTTTCACCTTTCTATTTTTGTATCCTTGCATTAATCTATAATGATTTCTCTTTAATCACAGTTGACTACATGACAAAATAGTTATCATCTATTTCATCATCGTGTAATGCTCTTTGTTATTTCAATCACCCTTAGTGATTCTAAAGAATCCGCAAGAATTTTTATTGCACATGATATATCTTATGTCACAATGCAATATATCATAACTCTAGAAATCATAAAGATACCCACATCATATTCAATTCTAATATGCAAATATAAAACTAGTACTCAATTCTATCAAGATCAATTCTATCAATTTTGTAGAGGGAAGAAAAACATTAACCACAAAAAAATTTGAATAATTTATAAGAGAAATCTCATTTATTGAGAACAAAATTAGAGGGTCCCGTGGTTGATACTATTGGAGAAAATCCATTTGGGGAACCTAATATAGTTGAACTAGCCATACATCCTTAGTGGATCATGGATATTATAAATAAAAGCAAAAAATTAAACTTACAATGATTAGAGATGAGTTCTTAATGATGAATTTCATTTCTCATAATCCTCTACTCTAGAATCTGCCTCGTTTCTTTTAAATTATTCTGCTCAGTGAGTAAACACCTTTTACATTATATTGAAAAATCCTAAAATCGTTAAGACAATTTTTTAACCTATTCCGTATCTTTCTTACGCATCACGTGAAATTCCAAAAATATCTCTCAAAATTGAAAGTATATTTCCGATGCACGTCTAGATTTGATAAAGATAATATAAAAATAAAAAATATACCTCCGATATAAATCAAAAATATACTTCTGGTTCCGAAAAAACCTTTATGTTTTAGTACCTATAAATAGTACAATAAAACTTTTCTAAGTTCCAAGTGACCAGAGGAAGAAAAGGGTGGAATCCTTGAATAACAATATGAAAGGGAAAACAACATTTTCCAAATTCCTCTATGTTGTAATTTTCAATGTATAATGTTATACCCCAAAATTTGCCCTCCTATTTTTCAAGTCAATACACATCTCCATACTCAAGAATTCCTCATGGGTTGATCAGACAAACCTCCTCCTAAGTAATCAACCCATAACTAGGGTTTTGCTTCTCTCAAGTCAAGGATGAGTTCTAATGTCTCAAGTGATCATCATGCCTCCTCATATGTCTCAAATCATCTCCATGTCAAGTTTCAAGCCTCATAGCCTAAGTTTGCTCAGTCAATTGCTCAAATGATTGAAAATCAATTATATTGGACAAAAAGTCAATTATGGTCAACATACAGTCAAACCTCATCATTTTTGGTCAATAACAAGATTTTGAAGTCATATTCATCATTTGATCAAGGGTTGGTCATGATTCATCAAGAAAATTCAAGGAATGGTCAAAAGTCAAAAGTTTCTAAATTAGGACTTCTTAAGGAAAAGTCAACAGAACTTTGACCAAGCATAAATTTCACATACTTCATTAGAAATTTTTCCACCAAAGCTCATTTTAAATGGAATTCAATTCTCTACAACTTTGTGTCTCACAAGCTTTGCCCAAAAATGCTTTATTTGAAAGTTATGGGTCAAGACATTATAGGTCTTTCTAAAATTCAACAAAAAGTCATCTTTTTACAAAATGGTGTGCATGAGCATGGAAGCTTCAATGAACATGAAACCAAAAGGAGATCTTAGAGGACATCTTAAGCTTTCTAAAAAGTCCAAGAACACTCTCATATGACAAAAATTGAGAAAGTCATGGCTTGGGCAAACTTGGGAATTCGGAAGAAATGCATGAAGAAAACATTGATCAATTTTGAATTTCTTCTAAATGGGCCTAAGTTTTTATGACTTAAACTTGTTTCTAACATGGTCCATGACCTCTAAGTACAATTACACGCCCTCCTACCATTTATTTCATTTATTTTTGAATTATTTCATTTAAATTCAATTTTAAATAAAATAAAAATGCAAAACAAGGTTGGATAGGCGTGTGGGCTTGATATTTGAATGTCTCGAGGTCCAAGAAACACATTGCAAGCTGGAGAAAAACGCACAAGGACTGATTGCATGAATATTGGCCAATTTTGGAAATATTACATTTGATTTTCAATCAAATATTTTCTCATCAAGAGGAATATATTTTCTCACAAGTCTTGACCTAATTTTGTTCCTCTATATATACACAACAAGACCAGGTGCAAAGAACACGGTTTGCTACACTCAAAATCCTACACGAAAATTCCAAAAAAATGAAAACCTAGGGCAAGTTCGTATCACAAGTTCCAGCCGTCCTCAATCGATTTCAACCATTGATTCATCCTCCTAAAGTTGCTGTAAGAGCCAGCCCTCACATCACTTCAAAGCACCCAGAAACCTCTTACTCAAGTCGACCAGTTTTTGGTAAATTTCCTTGGATTGATTTCAATTTCCATGCATTCTTAACATATTTGATGTGTTTGTTCATGTTGTTGTAGGAATATTCCGCGAACAAGTATTTTTAATTATCGATTCCACAAGGATTGGTGTATATTGTGGTCTTTCAATAGAAAAGCGTATTTTAAGATTTAGGTAACCAAAGGGTTTGTTTCCTAAGCTACTAGTAACATGAATTTCCAAACAAGTAACTAAATTAATCTTTTCAAAAGAGAGTTATGGTTTGGATTCAAGAGAGTTGGAGTTTGTTTTCAATTTATGGAAGCATGTTAAGATTAGTTTCATTGACCTAATTTCATATGCATTCTATTAATCAAGTGATTAACATAGTAGATGATTTCTATAAATACATATCCTCTCAATCTTGTGGATTTCCCACCAAGATTGTGAATGTTATCATGTAAATCTTTGTATGATTTCTCGCTACAACTATTGACATAATAATCATTAAGTTCAATATTTGTAAACACTAACTCACAAATCTAGTTATAGCATTTGTTCATTAGTGGATGAATATCCTAGGTCTACTTTGAAGCATTCTTTTTCAAGCAAAACTCAAAGCATAAGAAAATAGAAGAACAAAGATATTCAACATATATTAATCATCAACCATGTTCATACACAAATGGATTAAGAGAAATACATACTAGTTAGATCAACTACCTCTAATCTTGACACAAAAAGAACTTAGCCACTCATTTCCATGGTTGCTTTGTTCTCAAGATTGTTGGAGGAGATGATGAACATGAAGAAATCAAGATGAAAAACTATGGTTTTTCTTACAAATTCTATGCCCTAATTTTTACACAATGAAAGATAAATATGATGAAGTGAAGCTCCCTTGCCTAACACACCAAAAGCCAGCTGGAAATGATGGGTTAGGTGGCCAAAAAGGTGAAAGCATGGGTCTGTCCTTTTTCTGTTTTTCGCAGACCGCGCTAAGCCCGGTTATGCGCGCTGAGCGCGATCTGAAGCATGCTCCTTCATCCAAAAATTTCTTCAAAAAGAATCATCCCAAGAGCTCTTCAAGAGTCCTTGAATCCAAGCTTGAGATAATTAATCAATAAAAACCTACAATTAAAAGTAAACTAAGTTAAATAATATATTATGAACAAAAACTAAATAAAAACCTAATTAAACCAAAATACTAGAATAAATACTACTAATTAATTAAAAAGACATTGTTAAGGACCACAAAATCATGTACAAAATAACTACAATTTGGTCCTTAACAACTCTGCCCAACTTACTTCTTTGTTTGTCCCCAAACAAAAGTCAATAATCTCACTAAGCAAGAAGAAACAAAATGTAAGCATGCAACTCACACAAGAATGATGGTTCAAACTCGACATACCCGGCAAAAGCACACATTGATCGCTTCTTCGAAGCACAACATGGATATGAATTAAGTTCTAAACACAATATATCAACACATGTAACAAAATAAAAGATATGTTCACACTTGAATCACCTAATCATTTCTTCAAAAGTCATGAAGAACAAAATATAATATTTATAAAGGACTAAACACTCTCACTAATAGTCATGCACATCCAGAATACTTCATGCATTCATCGACAAGTTAAATGACAAAATGGAAATAAAGATCACTAAGGACTTTCAAGGTTGTAACTTGGCTTAGGTTAGAAACAAGGGATATTTAAGTACAAAGCCATTGAAACAAATTGGGTCAAAGAATATGAAGAGCATTTCACAAACTAATTCCCACTTCCTTCTTATTATTCACAACCTCTTTTCTTTTTCACACAATGATCCTTTTTTTTCTTTTCTTTTCTTTTGTTTTCTTTTCATATACAAATTTTTCTTCTTTTGTATTTTTCTTTTCTCTATTCTTTTTTTCTTTCTTTAGGATCATTGTGCCATCGATTCTATGTTCTTTTTGATCTACCTCCCCAACTTCATTTATATCAATCCTTTTTTATTCAAGATCATGCTCTTCAAGGGTTAATCAACAAAAAGGTTGGTATTCACAAACAAGAAAAAATTTATAGAATGAATTATCATTGAATTTTCAAAGATTATCAACAACTATTAAGTGGCCTACTTAACAATTAGTTGATTTGATAAATTCATCCTACAAATGCAATTAAAGCTCAAAAGGATTCACAAGGATTCACTCACTCACGGTTAGTTGAAGCCCTTTTGGAATTGATGGTTTTTCTCATAATGCACAAAAAATTGCCTTGATCATCTCTAAGTTTCCAAATTATCACAAACAAATGAAGATTAAGCATGAATCACACGAGTTAACAATACTTTTAGACACTCAATATTTGGTATAAGGTGGAAAGTTTCTCACCTTTGTGGTTTGAGTCCTAATGATTCGAATGTGAACACAAATTTTTTTTGTACATGCCAAGATATTTTGCATAAAGCACAAATTTCATAGACATGTTAATATTCTACAAAACGATTAAATATGTACCTTATTTGTGGATTGGGTCGAGAATTTTATCATCACCATCACTTTGGTAAAACACACTTACTTGCTTTGGAGTACCGTTGAAAAATCGGACAAACCAAAAGAAGTACAATTCAAAATAAATAACCTATAATCTAAAAATAAAAATAAAAATAAAATAGAACAGAATAAAATAAAACAAAATAAAAATAAAATAAAATAAAACAAAATAAAATAAAATAAAAGACACCCCAAAATGGTGTTTAAAACTAAAAAGAAAGTATTTAGGCTCCATGCCTACAAAATGTCAATTGGAATTACAAGCCTATTCTAAAAATGGATGGCAACCAACAAAATCCAAAAGTTTAAAACTAAAAGCAAAAATAAAAAACTAAAAACTAGAAAGTGCTGAAAGTAAAATAAAAACAAGAAAAATAAAAGATCATCATCAATCTGAAGCTTCGACGATAGAATCTCCAGGAGTCTCAGAACCAAAATCCGAACTGCCCTCTCCATCATCCTCACTCTGCTCATCACCATCAGACGCCCACCTCCTCCTACATTTGGCCGACCCCGCCAACCTAAACTAAGTTGCTTCTCGTGCAGTGAAGTGATTCACCCGCTCTCGATCGCAGCAAGGTGCTCCATGCTCTCTTGCATATACATAAATGCTCTCTGATGAGCAAGATGCATTTGTCGGTTCCATTCTTCGAGGATGGCTCGAGGAAGTGCAGCCGGAAACTGGCAGCGAGTTATCATCCAGGGCCCTGCAATAACGATCACAATAGGAATCATCAATGACCCCATCAATAGTAAGGTGCCCCACAGCAGGAAAGACAACTTTGGCCCTTTTCAGAAGGCCCATTATCAACCCAGGATAAGTTAGGGCATATTTTATACGCTCCCCTCTGGAGGTATAACTCAATGTGACCCTCTTTAGCTCATTTGCAATAAGCCGACCAAAATCAATTTGCTCCTCATCGAGCATATAAGCAATGAGGCCGGCAGTCTCCATGGGAATAGAAGATGTGTGCCTTTGAGGTCTCAAATTATAAAGAACCACACACATCAGCACTCGGGCACTAGTCTTCAGGCTGGACCGGTTGAATTTCAAAGGTTGCCCACTTCATTCATATGCCCGGACAAACAAAGCTTCCTCCGCAGCATAGAATGATCCCAGTTACCACGAGCCAGGTGCTCGTGATAGATATTCAACTGATCCTCTGGGGCTGTCCAGGTAATTGTTGATGGCAGTGCGAGAGAAGGAAACCAACTTGCCCCTCACAACAGAAGTGAAAGGAAACTCTCGCCCTTCGGTCGGAATGGCGTTGGCATAGAACTCCCTTACCAGCTCAATATTAACTTTGGTCTGGGGCTCACACAGAACACCCAAACCATAGTTTTCCAAGATTACATAGGGGGTATGGTAATGGCCTTGCTCTCGAAGCCGGATGATTCTTTTCGTCCAAATGTTCCGCTCCTCAAGCTCTTTGTATCTTGCCTCTTGAGCAGGCCCCAAGAAGCGATCACCATCGAAAGGTACTGACCTAGAGGACCCAGCCCCGGCGGAAGAAACCCGTTGTCTTTTCGGAGCCATCTGAAAACAACACAAAAATCAACGAAAATCGACACCGAAATGCCCGTTAGAGATAATTCATGCAAACAGTAGTAGAAACCAATCAACCAAAGCATCTAGACACAACGGACGATTCAAAAACACAGCAGAAGAATTTTTGTGCAGACCGCTAAGCGATCTGCGATTTCAGAAAAATTCTTCTAAGCAAATTTCTCCACACAAACAGACCTAATAGCAACGAAAATCCTAATCTAAGCAATCTCTACCATCTAAGCAACCTAATCCTAAGAGAAAAATCAAAAATTCCTAAACCTAGGTTTCCAAAATCTAACCTAAACATCAAAATTTAACGAAATTGAAAGGGGAAAACCATAGAGAAACTTACTTAGATGCTTGGGGAGATGATTTGACAAAGAAATTTGCAAGAATGTGTTGATTTGGAGTTGGGGATTTTTAAATTTCTTGAGAGAGTTTGAATGAAGAGGGAAAAGAGGGAAAAAAGGTTGAAATAAACCCTACCTACTTAAATATAAAACCAGCCACCCATTGGGCCTTAGAAAATCGGTTTTGAAAAATATTTTTTAAAAATCTCACGACACTAAGCGCGACCTAACAGCTAAGCGAAAGTTACTAGAATTTGGGTTAGAATGCGCGCTAAGCGCGACCTGCAGAATTTTGAATTTTTCAGAAAAACAGCAAATTAACAACATGGACAAGTCAAAATGAGTGCAATAAAGATACTTACAATGTTGGGGTGCCTCCCAACAAGCGCTTTGTTTAACGTCGGTGGAGCTCGACGGTCCAGGATGATCAAGGATCATCGAAGAAGGATTCGGCTATGTCGCGACTCAACTCTCCGCCAACATACCGTTTCAAACGCTGCCCATTCACAGTCCACTCTTTCTTCCCTTCTAGATCTTGCAAGACAACGGCACCATAATCTTTCACTTCTTTGATTATTTCATTTATTTTTGAATTATTTCATTTAAATTCAATTTTAAATAAAATAAAATGCAAAACAAGGTTGGATAGGCGTGTGGGCTTGATATTTGAATGTCTCGAGGTCCAAGAAACACATTGCAACCTGGAGAAAAACGCACAAGGACTGATTGCATGAATATTGGCCAATTTTGGAAATATTACATTTGATTTTCAATCAAATATTTTCTCATCAAGAGGAATATATTTTCTCACAAGTCTTGACCTAATTTTGTTCCTCTATATATACACAACAAGACCAGGTGCAAAGAACACGGTTTGCTACACTCAAAATCCTACACGAAAATTCCAAAAAAATGCAAACCTAGGGCAAGTTCGTATCACAAGTTCCAGCCGTCCTCAATCGATTTCAACCATTGATTCATCCTCCTAAAGTTGCCAGCAATCGAGCCAAGCCCTCACATCACTTCAAAGCACCCAGAAACCTCTTACTCAAGTCGACCAGTTTTTGGTAAATTTCCTTGGATTGATTTCAATTTCCATGCATTCTTAACATATTTGATGTGTTTGTTCATGTTGTTGTAGGAATATTCCATGAACAAGTATTTTTAATTATCGATTCCACAAGGATTGGTGTATATTGTGGTCTTTCAATAGAAAAGCGTATTTTAAGATTTAGGTAACCAAAGGGTTTGTTTCCTAAGCTACTAGTAACATGAATTTCCAAACAAGTAACTAAATTAATCTTTTCAAAAGAGAGTTATGGTTTGGATTCAAGAGAGTTGGAGTTTGTTTTCAATTTATGGAAGCATGTTAAGATTAGTTTCATTGACCTAATTTCATATGCATTCTATTAATCAAGTGATTAACATAGTAGATGATTTCTATAAATACATATCCTCTCAATCTTGTGGATTTCCCACCAAGATTGTGAATGTTATCATGTAAATCTTTGTATGATTTCTCGCTACAACTATTGACATAATAATCATTAAGTTCAATATTTGTAAACACTAACTCACAAATCTAGTTATAGCATTTGTTCATTAGTGGATGAATATCCTAGGTCTACTTTGAAGCATTCTTTTTCAAGCAAAACTCAAAGCATAAGAAAATAGAAGAACAAAGATATTCAACATATATTAATCATCAACCATGTTCATACACAAATGGATTAAGAGAAATACATACTAGTTAGATCAACTACCTCTAATCTTGACACAAAAAGAACTTAGCCACTCATTTCCATGGTTGCTTTGTTCTCAAGATTGTTGGAGGAGATGATGAACATGAAGAAATCAAGATGAAAAACTATGGTTTTTCTTACAAATTCTATGCCCTAATTTTTACACAATGAAAGATAAATATGATGAAGTGAAGCTCCCTTGCCTAACACACCAAAAGCCAGCTGGAAATGATGCGTTAGGTGGCCAAAAAGGTGAAAGCATGGGTCATCCTTTTTCATTTTTCAGACGCTAAGCTTAAGTTATCTTGGCCAGCTTTCTGACTGAGGCAATCAAGCATGCTCCTTCATCCAAAAATTTCTTCAAAAAGAATCATCCCAAGAGCTCTTCAAGAGTCCTTGAATCCAAGCTTGAGATAATTAATCAATAAAAACCTACAATTAAAAGTAAACTAAGTTAAATAATATATTATGAACAAAAACTAAATAAAAACCTAATTAAACCAAAATACTAGAATAAATACTATTAATTAATTAAAAAGGCATTGTTAAGGACCACAAAATCATGTACAAAATAACTACAATTTGGTCCTTAACACATGTTCAAGATGTCATTTAGAACAGGTACAACGTGTTACATGTAAGGTTTGGAAGTGGACTAGAATAAAAAAAATTCTTTAATCAAGTATAATTTTTTGCGAGTTTTACAAATTTCTGTTGTTTTACTTTGGTCAAGTTTCAGTTGATTAAGAATTTTTACTCTTCTAAATTTTCCTCGTGACTTTTGTAAATGGGTTCAAGCACCCCTAATACTATTTTGAAAGATTCTCTTATTTGTAAAAGAAAAAAAAACATTACATGACCAATATATAATACAATTTCTAGTAAAAATATATAATGCACTTTAAGAGTTGAAGAGGATCTTATAAAAAGGAACAAGAAAACACTCAAGAGGGTCTTAGAATTACTTTTGTAAAAGGATAATTTCGGTGGCGTTTAGGGTGGTTAAACAAGATTTTTACCACCATGGAGAAGTTACATTTTTTACCTACTATAGCAGATAAATCAGGCCACTTTAAAATTATATATTATTTTTTTAATTATTATAATTAAATATCATAAATGCTATTACTGTATAATATTCAACTTTATTGATTTTGCCTTTCTAGATACTCATTACATCACACGTGAAATCTGCAACAATGTGAATTTTGTTTTACTTTCTTCTTCTTCAATTTCTTTACTTTTTTTTAATTAGAATTCAAAATAAAAGAACAACACTATCAAATTCAACAACATCAAATTATCATCTTCTTCGTCATCCACCAACACCAAATTGTTTCTTCTCAAAAATTAAATATGAGTAGAAAATGATAAAATTGATTTGAAACTGAGAAGAAATAGATCTGGGTAGAAACCGAGAAGAATTAACTCTACACATATGAAGCCTGAACTCGAACACGGACACGAGACACGACACGAACACGGGGACTCTGCTAATATTAAAAAATACAAGACACGGACACGGCTATATATATTTTATATATTAATATAATAATGAAATTTATGAGCACAATTTATAAGGACTTCAAAATGACAAGTAACAATTTTTGTTTATTTAAACTTAGTACTTTCAATCAATAAAAATAAGATATAAATCCACCAAAATTTTAAACTTAGTGTTTTCAATCAATAAAAATAAGATATAAATCTACCAAAACAAAATAAAACAAATCATATCATATCATAGTCACTCCATGAAATCTGATATTAGGTTTATTAAGCTATTAGATTTATTAAGCAGTTGTATCATATCATTATTTATATAGCAAAGTAATGGTACTACATGTACCAATATTATTAGCGTAATAAGCTTATACTATAAAACCACTATGTACCATTGTATGAAATAATTAGGTACTAGATACCAATTATTTTCATTCCTATAATAACGATACAGTGACGTTAATAATCATGGAATTTCTACTAAGATAATTTCTACTTTGCTTTAGAATGTGTTTATTGTTAAGGCAATAACATAGAAATTTTATAATGTAATCGAATGACATAACTATAATAGAAGAAAGAAGAAGAACATAAAAAACCTGAAGAATAGAGACCGAAACAAAACAGTGTCGACAAAGATAAAAATAAGAAATCCTAATTTTATAGTTATTTGTGTTGATTTTATAGAGTAGAAGTAAAATATAAAACCTACATAATCCTATTTTTGAGTTGGGTTATTTTTTTATAAAAAAAAATCTAAATTTTTTTGTTGAGGTGTGTCCTATATTTAAAATAAAGTGTCGTACCGCATTTCAATTAATTTTTTTCTATTGGACACTTCAAAACGTATCAAATACATGTCGTTCGAGTATCGTGCAGTACTAGATGTCGACACACACGCCTTTCACACGGCGTGTCGGCGCTTCATAGCTCTACACCATCATCATCAAATCAATAATTAAACAAAAAAATGTAAGATTGACAAGCAATACAACACTGGAAAAATAACACTAGATTCATTGCTTTGATTTATTGCTAATGTCACGGGACACTCCATTCTCTCTTCAAAGTTCACTCCCAACACTCCATTAGAATTAAAAACAATAGTGTTAATTGTGATATCTTTCTCTCTCTCTAAATATTAATTTTTCCATTTGATCATTCTACCATTAGAACTTTATGATTAAAAAGTTCAAAATTCAAAAATAGTGCCAAACCGAAATGAAAAATACGATGCTGAATCGGAATTGAACTGCAAAGAATTTTCTGAACCAAAAATATAAAAAAATCTTGATGAATGGAAAATAAAAAAACTTTGTTGAACCGAAAATCAAAAACCCTGTTTTAACTTGCGAACAAATTCATACAGACCGAAAAAATTATTGAAGATGAAATGAAATTTTTTTTATTTTGGATAGATGAATTAACTCATTAAATTGAAGAATTTTGTTTTAAATAGATGAATTTAATAGAAAAAAATAAAAGATGATGATGAATATAAAGAAGATGGAAGGTTGAAGAAGATGAATAGTTATTTTTGGAGTTAGAGGCAAAAAATCACCAAGAAGTAGCAGGTAAAAGATTTGAACCATTGAATATAAATAATAATATATCAACGGATAAAAACCTCACTTCTCCATGGTGGTCAAAATGTTGTTTGACCATCCTAAACGCCACTGATAACTCTCATATGTAATTACTATTTTTAGACCTATGTGGATATGCAATGTCCTTTAATGTGAAAATTCATTATAGTATGTGCATTATTAAGTTAGCCTGGATTGGCACCACGTTGAAAGTTGAAGGCTTATGCATTGTTGAATGCCTCGATAACCTGGCATGATTTTAAGTTGGGAGTTTACTCCAAATGGATCCACATGCATCTGCATAGTCGAGTCTCATTCGAGTTGCATTTTGAAGTTGTTGATTATTTCGTTGTTTTGTGGAATATTGTATTTTGTTGATTGAAGTAGTAATTATTGTATGATTTTTTACCTAATATATGAATTATCATACTTTTGCTTATATTTTTCGATATCTCACCCTTTCTATGTTCAAGTTGGGTAGTCGCTCTGATACGTAACACTCGGGGATGAACGCTAGTTGTTTAGTTGTTTTGGTTTTGTAGTTGAATAACCATGTTGATACATGAAAAAGTAACTGCTGATTTTAAAATGGTTTTAAAGTTGAAAAGTTGTTATAACTTCCAAATTGAATAATGTATTGCAAAAGTGTGACCCGCCATCACTAATTAAAACCCGAGGGACACGAAACCGAGAAAAAATGTTTTTCTTTAAAAATTTGATAACGGTTTTGGCGTCGGCCTTAGGTGAAGCAATGGCCTCCACCCACTTAGACACGTAATCAACAGCCACAAGAATATATTCATTAGAAAACGACGATGGAAATGGACCGA
This sequence comes from Vicia sativa, assembly GCA_021764765.1. NCBI lineage: Eukaryota > Viridiplantae > Streptophyta > Magnoliopsida > Fabales > Fabaceae > Vicia > Vicia sativa. Next base: position 252,693,781 of record CM038796.1, on the reverse strand, counting down.
CAAAATCAATCCCCCAACAATCAAATACCTCGACTTCCAACATGTTGTTCAAAGGCATTTCATCTCTTTTTCCTATACCGCCACTTCTTTGGCATTTATCACAAGACTTAGCGTGAGCATAAGCATCTTTAAATAGCGAAGGCCAATAAAATCCCGATTGTAGGACTTTGGTGGCCGTTCGCAATCCATTATAGTGTCCCCCACAAGGGGAATTGTGACAATGCCAAAGAATGTTTTTGGCTTCCTCATTACACACGCACCTTCTTAGCAACCCATCGCTACTCAACCTAAAAATGTAAGGTTCGTCCCACACATAATACTTAGCATCGGCTAAGAATTTTCGCTTCTCATTCCATGTTAAATCCTCCGGCATTAATCCCGCGGCCTTGTAATTTTCCATGTCGGCAAACCACGGCCGCTCTTGGATTGCAAACAACTTCTCATCCAGAAACTCCTCCTTTACTTCTTTCTCTTTGTCCGTAATTTTCATGTTCACTAAGCGAGATAAATGATCCGCTACCAAATTCTCCGAACCCTTTTTATCTCGTACCTCCAAATCGAATTCTTGTAAAAGAAGAATCCATCGGATTAACCTTTGTTTGGAGTCCGGTTTGGTAAGCAGATATTTAATCGCGGAATGATTCGTGAAAACCACAACTTTTGAACCAATAAGGTAAGGACGAAACTTTTCCAATGCATACACTATTGCGAGCAACTCTTTTTCGGTTGTTGCGTAATTAATTTGAGCATCGTTCAAAACTTTGCTCGCATAATGAATAGCATGGAAAATTTTGTTCTTCCTTTGCTGGCTCCCACCGCATAATCACTTGCGTCACACATCAATTCGAAATCAAGTTTCCAATTAAGCGCGGTGATTATGGGTGCATTTATCAAATTTTCTTTCAATTTTTCAAAAGCCAATAAAGAATCTTTATCAAACAAGAAGGACTTATCTTTGTTGAGCAAGTTTCTCAAAGGCTTGGCTATCTTTGAGTAGTCTTTGATGAATCTTCGATAGAATCCCGCATGTCCTAGAACGCTCTGAATGCCTTTGACATTGGTAGGTGGGGGAAGCGTCTCAATCACATCAATTTTTGCTTTATCGACCTCGATTCCTCTTGAAGATATCTTGTGGCCAAGAACAATTCCCTCGGTCACCATGAAATTGCATTTTCCCAATTCAAGACCAAATTGGTATCCACACACCTCTTCAAGACGGTGTTCAAATTTTCCAAGCACAAATCAAATGACGCTCCAAAGACGGAAAAGTCATCCATAAAAACTTCGATTGTTTTCTCAATCAAATCGGCAAATATGGCTTGCATGCATCTTTGAAATGTTGTCGGCGATTGCATAAGCGAAAGCATACGCCTATCGCGAATATTCCAAAAGGACATGTGAAAGTCGTTTTCGTGATCTTCGGATTCACCGATATTTGATTGTACCCGAATAACCATCAAAAAGCAATAATATTGTTGTCCCGCGAGCCTTTCCAACATTTGGTCCATGAACGGAAGAGGAAAGTGATCCTTCCTCGTTGCTTTGTTAAGCCTTCGGTAGTCGATGCACATTCTCCATCCCGTTACTTTTCTTGTTGGCACTAATTCATCCTTATCATTCGACACAACCGTCAAACCTCCTTTTTTCGGAACCACATGCACCGGGCTCACCCAAGTACTATCCGAAATCGGATAAATCATTCCCGCTTCTAACATCTTCACCACTTCTTTTCGAACTACTTCCTTCATCACCGGATTCAAACGCCTCTGAGTTTGGGCTACCGGTTTGTACTCTTCCTCCATCATGATGTTATACATACAATAGGCCGGGCTTATGCCTTTCAAATCGGCTAAAACCCAACCAATCGCATTTTTGTTAGATTTCAAAACTTGAATTAAGCTTTCCTCCTCCTTCTCCGATAATGTATTACTAATGATTATGGGCTTCTTACCTCCCTCCTCTAGAAACACATACTTCAAGTGAGATGGTAGTGCTTTCAACTCAAGCTTTGGCTCTTCGTCTTTGGGATCATTCTTCAAAATTTCCACTTCTTCTTCCCATGGGTGCATTTCCTTGGAAATCTCCATTTCTTCTAAACACTCCTCAAGCTCCCGCCTATCATCATCATCATTCACTTCTTCTATTGATTCATCGATAACATCAATTTTGAAACAATCTTTCTTATCAATTGGATGCTTCATTTCTTCAAAAAGACTAAAGAAAATTTCTTCATCTTGAACCCTCACCTTCATTAAGCCATCATCAATGTCAATCATCATTCTAGCCGTCTTCATGAATGGACGGCCTAGAATTAGAGGTGCATCCACGTCTTTCTCCATATCTATCACAACAAAGTCAACCGGGAAAAAGAATTTGTCCACTTTTACCAACAAGTCTAAAGCTACACCGTGCGGGCGAGTAATAGACTTGTCCGCCAATTGCAACGTCATTTTTGTAGACTTTAATTCGATCTCCCCCAATCTCTTTACAATGGATAAGGGAATCAAATTGATACTTGATCCCAAGTCAATTAATCCTTTGCCGACAAAGACATCCCCAATGGTAACGGGCCCTTACACGCCCCGGATCACTTTCTTTTTTTGGAATAGTGCGTTGAATTATCACACTACAACTTGCATCAACCATTATAGTTTCTTGATCCGTGTACCGCTTCTTTTTTGTCAATATGTCCTTCATGAATTTTGCATATTTCGGCATTTGCTCTAATGCCTCGGTGAATGGAATATTTATTTGCAATTGCTTAAAAATATCCATAAACCGAGCATAGTGCTTAGCATCATCCTTTTTAGAGGGAAGGTGAGGATAAGGTAAGTTTCTTAACGGAAGAGTGACTTCCTTCTCCTTTCCCTTTCTCATTTTCTTCTTCTTTTCCTCCACTTTCTCCTTTTCAACTACACCATTCTCATTTTCATTTTCGACTACAACCTCGTTTTCAACTAAATCATCCTCCACATCAACATCATTATTTTTTTCAACTACAACCTCATCATCTTTTTCAACTTCTACCTCCTCCACTACTACTTCTTCATCCTTCTCCATTTGATCTTTTCTCTCACTACTTTCTTTTCTTTTCAACAACTTTCTTTTTCTCATCACAAACTCTACCACTCCTAGTTGTAATAGCTTTGCAATGCTCCTTAGGATTTGCTTGAGTAGTTGGAGAAAATGATGTCGAAGCACTTTGGTCGGAAATTTGCTTTGCTAATTGCCCCATTTGAGTTTCCAAATTCTTGATAGATGCCTCCGTGCTCTTTTGGTTTGCCATAGAAGCTTGCATGAATTGAGCTAGAGTGTCTTGAATGTTGGAAGATCTCACTTGATTTTGAGGTTGATTTTGAGGTTGAGCTTGATTTTGATTTTGAGTTTGATATGGATTTTTCCTAGCTTGATTATTGTTGTCTTGTCTCCACCCGCCTTGATAACCTTGGTTACCTCTTTGTTGGTAACCTTGGCCTTGATTTTGATAAGGATAAGGAGCTCGTTGTTGGTATTCTTGCCCTTGGTTGGCCATATAATTTGCTTCTTCATTTTCCGGAGGACAAAATTCGGTTTTATGATCCCCTTTACACAATTCACAACAAGCAATTTGTTGACTTTGCTTGCTAGATGTTCCTTGCAACTCCATGATTTATTGAGGAAGTCTTGCCATTTGTTTTGTCAATTCTTCAACTTGTTTCGCAAACAATTTGTTTTGCGCTACAAGTGCTTCGTGACTCGAGCCAATTTCAAGAACTCCCGTTCTTACTTGTATACCTCCTTGATCATGTTGAGTTTGGTGATCATTCCTCCCCATCTTCTCAATTATTTGAATTGCTTCATATGGTGTTTTTGCCATCAAAGAACCTCCCGCCGTAGCATCCAACAACAATTTGTGTTGAGGTTGGAGACCATTTCGGAAAATATGAATTTGGGTGAGCTCGTCAAAACCATGGCTAGGACACTTCCTAAGCATAGACTTATACCTCTCCCAAGCCCTATTCAAAGGATCGTTTACTCCTTGTGAAAATACCGAAATTGCGGTCTTTGCCTCCATGAAACGCGATTGAGGGAAAAATCTTTCAAGGAATTTTTCCTCCAAAACATTCCAATTTGTCATTGTCTCTTGCAATTGGTCTAGATACCAATATTTTGCCTTCCCCACTAAAGAATGAGGGAAGAGCCTTTGAAAGTATTGCTCCTCTTGGTCTTAGGAGCCCGGCCTCCGCGATCTCATAGAACTTAGTAAGGTGGGTGTAAGGATCTTCATGGTCATGGCCATGAAAAGGACTTGCATAAAGAAGTTGAAGCAAGCCCATCTTCATCTCCGCGACCCTTTCATTTGCTTGGCGAGCAAATTGAGCGGTGTGACAAGGGCTATTTACACAAGGCCCCCGTGGTGGCGGTGGTGGTGGTGGTGGTGGTGGTTGTGGTTGATTCTCCTCCATAATGACTTCTCCTAACACGGGTGGTGTAGAATAAGTAGATGATTCTCCTCTTTCTTTCCTTTGCCTAGCTAGTCTTTTCCTTCTTTTAGCACTACTATTAAGTCTTCTTGCCGTCCTTTCAATTTCGGGATCGAAAAGGAGTTGATCGGCCGGAACACTTCCTCGCATAAACTAATTCCTGAAAAAGTCTAGCCACTCAAAAGAAACAAAGAGAGATTAGTAGAAAAATATCTTAAAACACACAACTATTGCGATACTAGCAATATCAACGCCAATCCCACGCCATTTTGTTGTAGGAATATTCCGCGAACAAGTATTTTTAATTATCGATTCCACAGGGATTGGTGTATATTGTAGTCTTTCAATAGAAAAGCGTATTTTAAGATTTAGGTAACCAAAGGGTTTGTTTCCTAAGCTACTAGTAACATGAATTTCCAAACAAGTAACTAAATTAATCTTTTCAAAAGAGAGTTATGGTTTGGATTCAAGAGAGTTGGAGTTTGTTTTCAATTTATGGAAGCATGTCAAGATTAGTTTCATTGACCTAATTTCATATGCATTCTATTAATCAAGTGATTAACATAGTAGATGATTTCTATAAATACATATCCTCTCAATCTTGTGGATTTCCCACCAAGATTGTGAATGTTATCATGTAAATCTTTGTATGATTTCTCGCTACAACTATTGACATAATAATCATTAAGTTCAATATTTGTAAACACTAACTCACAAATCTAGTTATAGCATTTGTTCATTAGTGGATGAATATCCTAGGTCTACTTTGAAGCATTCTTTTTCAAGCAAAACTCAAAGCATAAGAAAATAGAAGAACAAAGATATTCAACATATATTAATCATCAACCATGTTCATACACAAATGGATTAAGAGAAATACATACTAGTTAGATCAACTACCTCTAATCTTGACACAAAAAGAACTTAGCCACTCATTTCCATGGTTGCTTTGTTCTCAAGATTGTTGGAGGAGATGATGAACATGAAGAAATCAAGATGAAAAACTATGGTTTTTCTTACAAATTCTATGCCCTAATTTTTACACAATGAAAGATAAATATGATGAAGTGAAGCTCCCTTGCCTAACACACCAAAAGCCAGCTGGAAATGATGGGTTAGGTGGCCAAAAAGGTGAAAGCATGGGTCTGTCCTTTTTCTTTTTCGAGACCGCTAAGCTGGTTATCTTGTGGCGATCTGAAGCATGCTCCTTCATCCAAAAATTTCTTCAAAAAGAATCATCCCAAGAGCTCTTCAAGAGTCCTTGAATCCAAGCTTGAGATAATTAATCAATAAAAACCTACAATTAAAAGTAAACTAAGTTAAATAATATATTATGAACAAAAACTAAATAAAAACCTAATTAAACCAAAATACTAGAATAAATACTACTAATTAATTAAAAAGACATTGTTAAGGACCACAAAATCATGTACAAAATAACTACAATTTGGTCCTTAACAACTCTGCCCAACTTACTTCTTTATTTGTCCCCAAACAAAAGTCAATAATCTCACTAAGCAAGAAGAAACAAAATGTAAGCATGCAACTCACACAAGAATGATGGTTCAAACTCGACATACCCGGCAAAAGCACACATTGATCGCTTCTTCAAAGCACAACATGGATATGAATTAAGTTCTAAACACAATATATCAACACATGTAACAAAATAAAAGATATGTTCACACTTGAATCACCTAATCATTTCTTCAAAAGTCATGAAGAACAAAATGTAATATTTACAAAGGACTAAACACTCTCACTAATAGTCATGCACATCCAGAATACTTCATGCATTCATCGACAAGTTAAATGACAAAATGGAAATAAAGATCACTAAGGACTTTCAAGGTTGTAACTTGGCTTAGGTTAGAAACAAGGGATATTTAAGTACAAAGCCATTGAAACAAATTGGGTCAAAGAATATGAAGAGCATTTCACAAACTAATTCCCACTTCCTTCTTATTATTCACAACCTCTTTTCTTTTTCACACAATGATCCTCTTTTTTCTTTTCTTTTCTTTTGTTTTCTTTTCATATACAAATTTTTCTTCTTTTGTATTTTTCTTTTCTCTATTCTTTTTTTCTTTCTTTAGGATCATTGTGCCATCGATTCTATGTTCTTTTTGATCTACCTCCCCAACTTCATTTATATCAATCCTTTTTTATTCAAGATCATGCTCTTCAAGGGTTAATCAACAAAAAGGGTTGGTATTCACAAACAAGAAAAAATTTATAGAATGAATTATCATTGAATTTTCAAAGATTATTAACAACTATTAAGTGGCCTACTTAACAATTAGTTGATTTGATAAATTCATCCTACAAATGCAATTAAAGCTCAAAAGGATTCACAAGGATTCACTCACTCACGGTTAGTTGAAGCCCTTTTGGAATTGATGGTTTTTCTCATAATGCACAAAAAAATTGTCTTGATCATCTCTAAGTTTCCAAATTATCACAAACAAATGAAGATTAAGCATGAATCACACGAGTTAACAATACTTTTAGACACTCAATATTTGGTATAAGGTGGAAAGCTTCTCACCTTTGTGGTTTGAGTCCTAATGATTCGAATGTGAACACAAATTTTTTTTGTACATGCCAAGATATTTTGCATAAAGCACAAATTTCATAGACATGTTAATATTCTACAAAACGATTAAATATGTACCTTATTTGTGGATTGAGTCGAGAATTTTATCATCACCATCACTTTGGTAAAACACACTTACTTGCTTTGGAGTACCGTTGAAAAATCGGACAAACCAAAAGAAGTACAATTCAAAATAAATAACCTATAATCTAAAAATAAAAATAAAAATAAAATAGAACAAAATAAAATAAAACAAAATAAAAAAAAATAAAATAAAACAAAATAAAATAAAATAAAAGACACCCCAAAATGGTGTTTAAAACTAAAAAGAAAGTATTTAGGCTCCATGCCTACAAAATGTCAATTGGAATTACAAGCCTATCCTAAAAATGGATGGCAACCAACAAAATCCAAAAGTTTAAAACTTGTTCTTGCAGGAAAAACCTTAATAAAGATATTTTTAGGGATTTGGAGACTCAAGTGTCGTAACTCAAGCTCCAAGCTGATGATTGTCTTGCTTATCCCGCCGGCGGGAGCCCTATTTATATCAGTCCTTCCATGAAGCTATTCCTTCCTTCCCGTAACTGCCCTAGTGCATTAACCATGGCTTTAAGGCAAGGAGTTAGCTGTTACTGCTGGTAATCATTCACCAGTAACGTCTCATAAAGTCTCTAGGAACTCTTTATCTTTCGTAACGTCTGTTCAAACCTTCTTTCTGGAGCAGCTGCCGAGCCCCTTCTCGGAATTGGGTCGACCTCATCCTCCTCTCCGTGACCCATGTCGGACTGAGACCTACTTCCTAAAGCCGAGTCCTATCCCGGGTCTTCACAGCCTCTCCTTTTTAGACCTTTATCTCGGCTAAGGATTTCGTGCATGATCATAAGCCCCCTTGGTCGCTCGGTTTTAAGCTTCTTGAATCCGTGTCAACCAACCAGTTTGAACTCTTAATCCCTTAGCGAGATGTGCATATTTTTGAACTTTCCCAAAGTGTGGCACGTGACCCACGTGACTCCAGCCCAACGGTCACTTGGGCTTTGCATGATTGCCCTATAAATAGGGAGAACCTGATTTCACGCCTCATTTCCCTCCAACTCATTATATTTCATTTATTTGATTCCCTCGAATTCCTCTTCTACATATTCCCAATCCTAGCACAATCTTTGTCGTCAGACGCTTCAAAACCCTTCGCAACAATCAGTCGATCATCAACTCAGGTATCCTCTTTTCTTTACACTATTTTTTGTTTCAGAACATGGTCATCATTAGGGAATGCGATGACTTTGGTCGCAAAATCCATTTAAGTGACAAGGAACGAAAAATCCTGTTCGAGGAATGCATGCGTGAGATGAGTGATGTCAAGGGGGTGACTGACCTAAAAAGAGTTACGGATAGGGTTTGTGCTGAAGTTTTTACTTCTGAAAGTGATTCTGACCCTGACTCTCCAGGTTCGGTGGAGCTAATAATGGAAACCAACCGACTGATCAAAGGGAAGTGCGAAGCCTGATACAAGACGAAGAAATCGCTGCACTTCGCTCCCTATGGTGCATCTCAACTACAGGAAACGAAGATGATGTGATTTTGGAATCCTGTGAACCTGGAGAGAGCGTATGTATGATCCGTCCTCAGGGAGCCGAGACGGAATGGTTTTACTTTTATACTGGAGTGATCGAGGAATTTGGCATCCAATTCCCACTCTCCGATTTCGAGACTGACATCCTTCGCACCATTAACCTAGCTCCTTCCCAACTCCGTCCCAACAGCTGGGGCTTCATTCGGGCCTTTGAAATAATTTGCCGGGCCCTATCCATATCTCCCACCATAGGCTTGTTCTTTTCATTTTTCGAGATAAAAAGCACTGAGCCTGGAAACTGGGTTGCCATTAGTGGCATCCCAAAAAGGAGTTTCCTCCAAGCTTACACTTCCAACTTTAAGGGCTACAAAGAACGCTTCCTCCGAGTAAGATGTGGGCCTCGGTGCCCTTATGTTATTTATGGTACTGATGGGCATCATAAGTTCCCTTTGTACTGGACTTGCGACCCACTCCCTATTTCTGGCTTTGATTATGACCGCCTAAGCGATACCGAGATCCTTTCTTTAGAAGTACTGGATTCCTTCAGGCCGATCCGGGTCAAGGATTTACTTGCCCTGTCACCCGAGGAAGTCCCCGACTTCCTAGGTAAGAACTTCTGAACTACCTTTATTCTTCCATGTTTAATTTGTTGCTTAACTTCCTTTTCTTATTCATTTTCGACAGACAAAATGACAGACATGTCCGTCAAGGAACAGAAGAAACTGATGGCCGAAGCTCGTGCTGCTCGAATGGGCAGCGGTGGTCCCTCCGAGACCAAGTCCGACCTGGCCGGGCTGGAAATTCGTGTCCCAAAGAAGAAGAAGAACGTCACGACTCGGGACCCTGCTGTAGAAACAAACATCATCACTGCTTCTCCTCTAAAACGCCCGGCTGAGCCTGAACCAGCCCCCGAGTCTATCCCGAAGAAGCTGAAGACCGTTATGGGAAACGAGACCAACTCGACCGATTGGGCAATCTCCAAATTGCTGAAGGAAACTGGTGATAATTCTGGTGGGGCTCTTCCCGAGAATCGGTTCTGGGCCGCCGACTTCGATGGCCTTAAGTTTTTGTATGATCACCTCAACGCCACCACTGACGTAAACAAGCTAACTCATCTGGGTTCGCAACAGATCACCAAGCAGCTGAGTTCGTACTTGATGAGGTGTGATGTGCTCACCCGAAGTCTGTTTGAATCGGGTGATCATGCAGAGAAGAAGAAGACTGAGCTGGAGGCCGAAGTCAAGAGGTTGGCTGACAACGAGCAATTCCTTCTCAACGCCAACGATGTATTCAAAAACAAACTCTCTGAAGCTGCCGACACCATCACAAGTCTTGAAGAAAAGAATTCAGAAGCGAGCAAGCGTATAAAGACCTTGGAAGATGATCTCGCCAAAATGTCCACCAAGTTCCAGGAATCTGAAAAATCATGCTCCGAGTTGAAGGAAGCACTGAAGAAATCCCAGATGGGAGTGCTGGATGCCGGGGACTTAGCTTTTGACCGTGCCAAAGCTCAAGTCAATTGCCTATACCCTGACATAGATATCTCGGAAGTTGATTTCTTCAAGGCCGTTGTTGACGGGAAGCTGGTAGAGGTTGATGAAGATGACAGTGAGACCACTATTAGCGAAGAGAACGCTAAAGTGGATGCCAACTCTACCCCCCAAGCCTTGATTCCTTCTTTTGTTTTCATAGTTAGTCATCCCCTTCTGACGGATGCATTTTGTATTTTGGATCTTTGCCCTGCCGGGCTATATACTTGAATTTTCGTTATTTAATTTCCATTTCCAAGTTTTTCCAATTTTCCCTAGTTGCGAACTTTTATGTAGTATTTACGAGCCCCCCAAGCCATAGGATGCAACAGGCAATCCTAGTGGTTTAGAGATAGACGCATAACAATTGTTCGTAACTCCACGTACGTCGCTAGGTAATCCCGGCTTACCAAGACTGCAGAGAGTATTAAGGAATACTTGATGAAAGTTTGAGACGTTTTCATCTCATACGCTTTTGAAGGTTGCTCCGAGGAGGAACAGGGCCTTTCTGTGGCTGAAAGACGGTCCGAAACCGAGCTTTAGCAGTTTGCTGTGAAGGGGTTCAGAGCCTCTTCCGAGGTTGACCAGAGGGTTCAGAGCCTCTTCCGAGGTTGACCAGAGGGTTCAGAGCCTCAAGCCGAGGTTGACCAAGGAGTATTCCTCGTGGGAACAGAGCCTTTCCGTGACTGAGAGTCGATTCTAGACCGAGCTCAGCAGTACATCGCCATAGGGTTCAGAGCCTCAAGCCGAGGTTGACCAAGGAGTATTCCTCGTGGGAACAGAGCCTTTCCGTGACTGAGAGTCGATTCTAGACCGAGCTCAGCAGTACGTCGCCATTTTGCTGCCACAGATCAGATGCTGCAATACAATTTCATTATATAGATGCCTCATTAAAAACCCTGGCCCTTGCCTAGGGAAAAGAGTGCACCAATTATTTTTACATAAGCATATTTAACTGAAATAAAATTTAAGATTTGCAACATTCCAAGTTCTTGGCAATTCTGATCCGTCTAATGTCTCCAATTTGTAGGCTCCGTTTTGCAATTCTTCCGAGACCCTGAACGGTCCTTCCCAGTTGGAATCTAGCTTACCTTTCTTGGTGGGGTCGGTCACCTTCTTAAGTATCAGATCTCCGACTTTGAACCCTCGTTGTTTTACCCGTAAGTTAAAACGCCTGGTCATTCTCTGTTTTGCTGCTGCCTCCCGTATATGAGCTGCATCCCTTATTTCATCCAGTAAATCTGCTTCTTCATTTAAGGCCTGATTGTTAGCCTCTTCCTCAAAGTTTTCTCGACGCCAAGAGGGTAAAACTACCTCTACTGGAATCATGGCATCAGCTCCAAAAACCATCCTGAAAGGAGTCTCCTGGGGTTGTGGAATGGACCGTGGTATGATAGGCCCATAAGACTTCGTGCAAGTACTGCGCCCACAACCCCTTGGTCGAGTCCAACTTCTTCTTAATTGCATTCAATATGACCTTGTTTGCCGATTCCGCCTGCCCGTTCTCCTGTGGATGCTCTACGGATATAAACCTGTTTTGAATCCCGAGATCCTTACAAAACTCTACTACCGAGGCGCTTGCAAACTGTGTTCCGTTGTCCGAGACTATAACCCGAGGTAGCCCAAACCGGCAAATGATACTTCTCCAATAAAAACGCCGAACCCGATCTGCCGAGATCCGGGATACAGCCTCTGCCTCTACCCACTTAGTAAAATAATCCACTGCCACGATCAAAAACTTTAATTGTCCCGGAGCCACTGGGAACGGCCCCAAGATGTCAGCCCCCCACTGATAAAAAGGCCACGGGACCAGAACGGTATGCAAAAACTCAGATGGAGTGTGGATAGCTGGGGCAAACATCTGGCATTTTGAGCATCGAGCCACATACTCTTGACAATCCTTTGTTAAAGTAGGCCAGTAATACCCGGCCCTTAAGATCCGACTGGCCAAGGCTCTACCTCCTCCATGATTTCCACAAGCCCCCTCATGCACCTCCTTCATAACTGTTGACATATCCTCTTCCGACACGCAGCGCAGCATGGGTGCTGCACGTCCCAGCCAGTATAGTTTCCCTGACTCCATCACAAACCGGGATGAAATTTTCCTGATTCGTTTGGCTTTCTCTTCATCCTCAGGCAATACGTCTTGTTGTAGAAAACGGATGATCGGACTCATCCACCCGTCACCGTCCCCACGAACCGTCAGGGATTCCTCTTTCTCGACACTAGGCACGGGAAGCATTTCATGGATGACCGATTTGTTTATCCCGGAATCCTTAGAACTGGCCAACCGAGATAGAAGGTCAGCCCGAGTATTCTCTTCCCGGGCCACATGACATATCTCAAACACCTCGAATCGTCGACTCAACATAAGGGCTTGTTTCAAATACTTCTCCAAAATAGCATCTTTTACCTGAAATGAGCCATCCACTTGTCCGGCCACCAACTGTGAATCGGTACGGACTAACAAGTGTGTCACTCCGACCTCCAAAGCCAACCTCAGACCGGCCAACAAAGCTTCGTACTCTGCTTGGTTGTTACTTGCGGAGAATCCGAAACGTAAAGAGTATTCAAGAACTATCTCCCCTGGACCTTCCAGCACTACCCCTGCACCACTGCCTTTGAGGTTAGAGGAGCCGTCGACAGATAGAACCCACCTTTGAGTAGAATCCTTTCCCGGCGGGGAGGCAAGTTCTACCATGAAGTCAGCTAAAGATTGGGATTTGATACTGGTACGAGGGCTGAAACTGATTTCATACTCTGACAGCTCCACGGCCCAAGACACCATCCTCCCGGCCAAATCCGGCTTCTTGAACACTTGCTTTAAAGGATAATTAGTCTTTACCTGGACGGGATGTCCAAGGAAATAATGTCGGAGCTTTCGGGCGGTCGTCACAAGCGCCAACGCCAATTTCTCTATCTTCTGGTATCTGATTTCTGCTCCTTTCAACACCTTGCTTACAAAGTACACCGGACGCTCTCCTTCATCTGTGTCCTGGACCAACGCTGAGCTGATTGCCCCTTCAGATACTGCCAGATATAGGATCAACTGAGAGCCTTCTTTGGGTCTGACCAATACCGGAGGTGCCGACAGTAATCGTTTTATCCCCTTGAATGCTTCTTCGCATGCTTCCGTCCATTCAAACAGAGCTCTCTTCTTGATTGCTGAGAAGAAATGAATAGATTTGTCACCGCAAGACAAGAACGAGACAACGGCCAACGGCCGATTAGTCTGACTTCGGATCGAGGCGGCCCATGTCAATGATCGCTGGCACTTATCCGGATTGGCCTCAATGCGCGACTTATGAGCATGAAACCAGAACTTGCCACTGAACTCGAGCGTACACTTGTCCGGGTTCAGCGCATATTAATTTCAATGCGCGAATGTCTCACGATGTCAATTACATGATCCTTCATCTCGGTTTTGATTACCATATCGTCTACATACACCTCAATATTCCGACCAATCTGAGGGGCAAACACCATATCCATCAGTCTCTGGTAGGTCGCACCGGCGTTCTTCAAGCCGAATGGCATGACCCTGTAATAGAAATTCTTCCTCTCTGTCATGAAGGCGGTTTTAGACGCATCAGCCGGGTTCATCCGGATCTGGTTGTACCCCGAGTATGCATCCAAAAAACTCAGGAGGCGGAACCCAGAGGAGCTATCAATCAGCCGATCAATGTGAGGGAGAGGATAGGGATCCTTTGGGCATGCCTTATTCAGGTCGGTGAAGTCCACACACATCCTCCATTTGCCGTTCTTCTTCTTCACCATAACAACGTTTGACAGCCAAGTTGGGTATTGCACCTCTTTGACGAAACCGGCCTTTAACAACTTTCCCACTTCCTCCGAGACAGCCTGTCCTCTTTCTTCTCCCATCTTCCGCTTCCTCTGTGACACTGGTTTGATCCCAGGATCAATTGACAAATGATGGCACATGATCTCTGGATCAATACCCGGCATATCTGATGGCTTCCAGGAAAAGAGATCTAGGTTTTGCCTCAACACCCGGACTATTTCGGTCTCCTCCTCCTTCGTCAATTGAGTTCCAAGATGGGTAATTTGTGAAGGCAACGGCCCGATCTGGACATCCTTGACCTCCTCCTGAGGGGTAAGTCCTTCCTCGCCCGTCCCGTCTCTTGGATCGATATCAACCATGCCGACTTCGTGTTTTGGAGAAGCCTCTGACGGTCCCGACTTTTTCTTGGCTTTCAAACTATCCTTATAGCATTTCCGGGCCAGCCCTTGGTCTCCACGGACAACCCCGACTCGTCCGTTACCCAGGGGGTACTTCATAGTTAGGAACAGTGTCGACAATACCGCCTCAAGTGCATTGAACGAAGGTCTCCCAATGATAATGTTGTAGGGTGACGACGCGTTAACCACCAAATACCTAACCTGAACAGTTTTGGAATTTTCCCCTTCTCCAAAGGTAGTCAGCGCGGGGAGATACCCCAAGACCTGCACCTGCTCGCCAGAGAATCCGACAAGGGTCCCGCTGAAAGGCAGCAATTCATTTGGCTCGAACCCCATTCCTTTGAAAGCCTCCCAGTAGAGGACATCCGCCGAACTTCCCGAATCGATCAAAACACGCTTGACACCCCAATCCCGGATTTGTACTTCAATCACCATAGGATCATTCTCATGCGGCAGAACCTCCTTAGCATCTTCTGCCGGAAAGGTTATCACACCGGAATCGAACTTTGAGGTTCCGATGCGAAGCACCTGCCCGGAACCACGAGCATACCTTTTCCTTGCTGAGCTGGTGGAGCCACCTCCTGCAAAGCCCCCAGAGATGGTGTTGAGTGTGTGTCGGGTCGCTCTTGCCTCCTTTACTTCTTCCACAGCTTTACCCTTTTTCTTGGATCGGGAATCAGAAGCCGAGTCCCGTCTCGGGGATGAGTCTCGCTTGCTGGATCGCCCAGGGTCCTCCTTCACGTATGTTGATAGCTTTCCTCTTTGAATTAATTTTTCGATCTCTCTTCGCAACTGTATGCAGGCTTCCGTGGTGTGTCCCTTCAGACGATGGAACTCGCACCATGCTCCCGGATCATTTCCTAAAACTGTGTTGACTGTCCACCTACTGTTGTAAGGTGGGGTGAGCAGCTTCAAGTGATGGATGTCCCGGAGAATGTCTTCTCTCCTAGTGTTAAGAGGTGTGAACGTCTCTTTGGAGCCGAAAGCCGACCGTGGGCGCGACGGTGGCCGCCTGTCCCGAGGCCGATCCCGGGCGGCAGGTGCATCTCGGGGCCGGGCTCGCTCGTCGCGTCCTGATCCCTTGTCTTTAGAATCCCGAGCACGTTTCTCCATGTTACTTTCTTCTCCCTTTACGTAGCACTCGGCCCGAGTAATGATCTCGTCCATGCTCTTGGTGGGCTTTTGGGCTAAGGACTCATTGAACTGACCGGCTTTTCAGGCCGTGCTGGAACGCGGCTACAAATATCTCCTGATTAGGATGCGAGACCTTGATGGTCTCCTCATTGAATCTAGCCATGAAATCTCGGAGCGACTCGGAAGGGCGTTGCTTTACGTTAAAAAGGGAGGTGTTGGCCACCTTGCGGTGTCGATTAGCTGAAAACTGCTGAATGATCTTTCGGTTGAAATCTTGATAGCTTACTACGGACAACCGGGGTAGCCCCATATACCAGCGCAAGGCTGATTCTCTAAAGGTGTCGGCCATCAGCTTGCATTTAAGGGAATCGGTTGCTCCGATGAGTGCCATTGTGTTGTTGACCGCAATAATGTGCTCCTGAGGATCTGTCTTGCCATCATACGATGCCAGCACAGGGGGTTTGAAGTTATCTGGCACGGCATCCTCCCAGATTGCCTGGGACAAGGGCTGTGGCTCCAGAGGTTCTACTTCCGTCTCTTCAGCATCGTCCAAACTCTTCAGCTGAAGAGCTTGAACGTTGTCTTGTAACGTCTCGTTATGCTAGCGTAAGTCATCAATCATGGCCAGCAACTGGGTTAGCTCCGGAGGATCCGTTGGTGGTGGTGAGGCTTGAGACATTGTCGTATGTGCTTGTCAGTATGTTTGTGCGGCCTGGGATTGATTTCACCGAGGCCCCTCGGTGGGCGCCAATGTTCTTGCAGGAAAAACCTTAATAAAGATATTTTTAGGGATTTGGAGACTCAAGTGTCGTAACTCAAGCTCCAAGCTGATGATTGTCTTGCTTATCCCGCCGGCGGGAGCCCTATTTATATCAGTCCTTCCATGAAGCTATTCCTTCCTTCCCGTAACTGCCCTAGTGCATTAACCATGGCTTTAAGGCAAGGAGTTAGCTGTTACTGCTGGTAATCATTCACCAGTAACGTCTCATAAAGTCTCTAGGAACTCTTTATCTTTCGTAACGTCTGTTCAAACCTTCTTTCTGGAGCAGCTGCCGAGCCCCTTCTCGGAATTGGGTCGACCTCATCCTCCTCTCCGTGACCCATGTCGGACTGAGACCTACTTCCTAAAGCCGAGTCCTATCCCGGGTCTTCACAGCCTCTCCTTTTTAGACCTTTATCTCGGCTAAGGATTTCGTGCATGATCAAAACTAAAAGCAAAAATAAAAACTAAAAACTAGAAAGTGCTGAAAGTAAAATAAAAACAAGAAAAATAAAAGATCATCATCAATCTGAAGCTTCGACGATAGAATCTCCAGGAGTCTCAGAACCAAAATCCGAACTGCCCTCTCCATCATCCTCACTCTGCTCATCACCATCAGCATCGCCCACCTCCTCCTCTACATTTGGCCCGACCCCGGGCCAACCAGCATAAGCACTAAGCTGCTCGCTCGTGCGAGTGAAGTGATTCACCCCCGGCTCTCTGATCTGCAAAGCAAGGTGCTCCATGCTCTCTTGCATATACATAAATGCTCTCTGATGAGCAAGATGCATTTGTCGGTTCCATTCTTCAGAGGGACTGGCCTGAGGAAGTGCAGCAGCGACTGGAACAGCCTGGGCAGCAGAGTTATCATCCAGGGCCCTGCAATAACGATCACAATAGGAATCATCAATGACCCCATCAATAGTAAGGTGCCCCACAGCAGGAAAGACAACTTTGGCCCTTTTCAGAAGGCCCATTATCAACCCAGGATAAGTTAGGGCATATTTTATACGCTCCCCTCTGGAGGTATAACTCAATGTGACCCTCTTTAGCTCATTTGCAATAAGCCGACCAAAATCAATTTGCTCCTCATCGAGCATATAAGCAATGAGGCCGGCAGTCTCCATGGGAATAGAAGATGTGTGCCTTTGAGGTCTCAAATTATAAAGAACCACACACATCAGCACTCGGGCACTAGTCTTCAGGCTGGACCGGTTGAATTTCAAAGGTTGCCCAGCCCTGTTCAGCTCATATGAGTGCCCGGACAAACAAAGCTTCCTCCGCAGCATAGAATGATCCCAGTTACCACGAGCCAGGTGCTCGTGATAGATATTCAACTGATCCTCTGGGGTTGTCCAGTTAATGTCCAGGTAATTGTTGATGGCAGTGCGAGAGAAGGAAACCAACTTGCCCTCACAATGGTGAAACTCTCGCCGCCCGGTCGGAATGGCGTTGGCATAGAACTCCCTTACCAGCTCAATATTAACTTTGGTCTGGGGCTCACACAGAACACCCAAACCATAGTTTTCCAAGATTACATAGGGGGTATGGTAATGGCCTTGCTCTCGGAGCCGGATGATTCTTTTCGTCCAAATGTTCCGCTCCTCAAGCTCTTTGTATCTCGCCTCTTGAGCAGGCCCCAAGAAGCGATCACCATCGAAAGGTACTGACCTAGAGGACCCGGCCCGTGGAAGAAACCCGTTGTCTTTTCGAGCCATCCGAAAACAACACAAAATCAACGAAAATCGACACGAAATGCCCGTTAGAGATAATTCATGCAAACAGCGAGAAACCAATCAACCAAAGCATCTAGACACAGACGATTCAAAACACAGCGAAGAATTTTTCGAGTTCTGCACCGCTCTGCGATTTCCAGAAAAATTCTTCTGTAAAAACAGAAATTTCTCCACACAAACAGACCTAATAGCAACGAAAATCCTAATCTAAGCAATCTCTACCATCTAAGCAACCTAATCCTAAGAGAAAAATCAAAAATTCCTAAACCTAGGTTTCCAAAATCTAACCTAAACATCAAAATTTAACGAAATTGAAAGGGGAAAACCATAGAGAAACTTACTTAGATGCTTGGGGAGATGATTTGACAAAGAAATTTGCAAGAATGTGTTGATTTGGAGTTGGGGATTTTTGAATTTCTTGAGAGAGTTTGAATGAAGAGGGAAAAGAGGGAAAAAGGGTTGAAATAAACCCTACCTACTTAAATATAAAACCAGGCCACCCATTGGGCCTTAGAAAATCGGTTTTTGAAAAAATATTTTTTTAAAAAATCTCACAGACCGCGCTAAGCGCGACCCAAACCGCGCTAAGCGCGAAAGTTACTAGAATTTGGGTTAGAATGCGCGCTAAGCGCGACCTGCAGAATTTTGAATTTTTCAGAAAAACAGCAAATTAACAACATGGACAAGTCAAAATGAGTGCAATAAAGATACTTACAATGTTGGGGTGCCTCCCAACAAGCGCTTTGTTTAACGTCGGTAGAGCTCGACGGTCCAGGATGATCAAGGATCATCGAAGAAGGATTCGGCTATGTCGCGGCTCAACTCTCCGCCAACATACCGTTTCAAACGCTGCCCATTCACAGTCCACTCTTTCTTCCCTTCTAGATCTTGCAAGACAATGGCACCATAATCTTTCACTTCTTTGATTATTTCATTTATTTTTGAATTATTTCATTTAAATTCAATTTTAAATAAAATAAAATGCAAAACAAGGTTGGATAGGCGTGTGGGCTTGATATTTGAATGTCTCGAGGTCCAAGAAACACATTGCAACCTGGAGAAAAACGCACAAGGACTGATTGCATGAATATTGGCCAATTTTGGAAATATTACATTAGATTTTCAATCAAATATTTTCTCATCAAGAGGAATATATTTTCTCACAAGTCTTGACCTAATTTTGTTCCTCTATATATACACAACAAGCAGGGGCGGAGGCAGCCCATTTGAGGGGGTTCAATTGAACCCCCTGAACATTAAATATTGCATCTAAATGTTCATATAAATTGCATTTTGAATCCCCTGAAAATTTTTATTTGCACCATTTGTTCATTTGGTCTTGAATTTATTCACTTTTGCACCCTCAAATTTAAATTCTGTCTATATTAATTGCACTTTGAACTCTAATTTTTTTTATTTGCACAATTAATTTACTTAGTCCCAAATTTATTTATTTTTGCACCCCCTGACCTAAGGTCCTGGCTCCGCCACTGACAACAAGACCAGGTGCAAAGAACACGGTTTGCTACACTCAAAATCCTACACGAAAATTCCAAAAAAATGCAAACCTAGGGCAAGTTCGTATCACAAGTTCCAGCCGTCCTCAATCGATTTCAACCATTGATTCATCCTCCTAAAGTTGCCAGCAATCGAGCCAAGCCCTCACATCACTTCAAAGCACCCAGAAACCTCTTACTCAAGTCGACCAGTTTTTGGTAAATTTCCTTGGATTGATTTCAATTTCCATGCATTCTTAACATATTTGATGTGTTTGTTCATGTTGTTGTAGGAATATTCCGCGAACAAGTATTTTTAATTATCGATTCCACAAGGATTGGTGTATATTGTGGTCTTTCAATAGAAAAGCGTATTTTAAGATTTAGGTAACCAAAGGGTTTGTTTCCTAAGCTACTAGTAACATGAATTTCCAAACAAGTAACTAAATTAATCTTTTCAAAAGAGAGTTATGGTTTGGATTCAAGAGAGTTGGAGTTTGTTTTCAATTTATGGAAGCATGTCAAGATTAGTTTCATTGACCTAATTTCATATGCATTCTATTAATCATGTGATGAACATAGTAGATGATTTCTATAAATACATATCCTCTCAATCTTGTGGATTTCCCACCAAGATTGTGAATGTTATCATGTAAATCTTTGTATGATTTCTCACTACAACTATTGACATAATAATCATTAAGTTCAATATTTGTAAACACTAACTCACAAATCTAGTTATAGCATTTGTTCATTAGTGGATGAATATCCTAGGTCTACTTTGAAGCATTCTTTTTCAAGCAAAACTCAAAGCATAAGAAAATAGAAGAACAAAGATATTCAACATATATTAATCATCAACCATGTTCATACACAAATGGATTAAGAGAAATACATACTAGTTAGATCAACTACCTCTAATCTTGACACAAAAAGAACTTAGCCACTCATTTCCATGGTTGCTTTGTTCTCAAGATTGTTGGAGGAGATGATGAACATGAAGAAATCAAGATGAAAAACTATGGTTTTTCTTACAAATTCTATGCCCTAATTTTTACACAATGAAAGATAAATATGATGAAGTGAAGCTCCCTTGCCTAACACACCAAAAGCCAGCTGGAAATGATGGGTTAGGTGGCCAAAAAGGTGAAAGCATGGGTCTGTCCTTTTTCTGTTTTTCGCAGACCGCGCTAAGCCCGGTTATGCGCGCTGAGCGCGCTCATGCTGCAACCGCGCTGAGCGCAATCTGAAGCATGCTCCTTCATCCAAAAATTTCTTCAAAAAGAATCATCCCAAGAGCTCTTCAAGAGTCCTTGAATCCAAGCTTGAGATAATTAATCAATAAAAACCTACAATTAAAAGTAAACTAAGTTAAATAATATATTATGAACAAAAACTAAATAAAAACCTAATTAAACCAAAATACTAGAATAAATACTACTAATTAATTAAAAAGGCATTGTTAAGGACCACAAAATCATGTACAAAATAACTACAATTTGGTCCTTAACACATGTTCAAGATGTCATTTAGAACAGGTACAACGTGTTACATGTAAGGTTTGGAAGTGGACTAGAATAAAAAAAATTCTTTAATCAAGTATAATTTTTTGCGAGTTTTACAAATTTCTATTGTTTTACTTTGGTCAAGTTTCAGTTGATTAAGAATTTTTACTCTTCTAAATTTTCCTCGTGACTTTTGTAAATGGGTTCAAGCACCCCTAATACTATTTTGAAAGATTCTCTTATTTGTAAAAGAAAAAAAAACATTACATGACCAATATATAATACAATTTCTAGTAAAAATATATAATGCACTTTAAGAGTTGAAGAGGATCTTATAAAAAGGAACAAGAAAACACTCAAGAGGGTCTTAGAATTACTTTTGTAAAAGGATAATTTCGGTGGCGTTTAGGGTGGTTAAACAAGATTTTTACCACCATGGAGAAGTTACATTTTTTACCTACTATAGCAGATAAATCAGGCCACTTTAAAATTATATATTATTTTTTTAATTATTATAATTAAATATCATAAATGCTATTACTGTATAATATTCAACTTTATTGATTTTGCCTTTCTAGATACTCATTACATCACACGTGAAATCTGCAACAATGTGAATTTTGTTTTACTTTCTTCTTCTTCAATTTCTTTACTTTTTTTTAATTAGAATTCAAAATAAAAGAACAACACTATCAAATTCAACAACATCAAATTATCATCTTCTTCGTCATCCACCAACACCAAATTGTTTCTTCTCAAAAATTAAATATGAGTAGAAAATGATAAAATTGATTTGAAACTGAGAAGAAATAGATCTGGGTAGAAACCGAGAAGAATTAACTCTACACATATGAAGCCTGAACTCGAACACGGACACGAGACACGACACGAACACGGGGACTCGCTAATATTAAAAAATACAAGACACGGACACGGCTATATATATTTTATATATTAATATAATAATGAAATTTATGAGCACAATTTATAAGGACTTCAAAATGACAAGTAACAATTTTTGTTTATTTAAACTTAGTACTTTCAATCAATAAAAATAAGATATAAATCCACCAAAATTTTAAACTTAGTGTTTTCAATCAATAAAAATAAGATATAAATCTACCAAAACAAAATAAAACAAATCATATCATATCATAGTCACTCCATGAAATCTGATATTAGGTTTATTAAGCTATTAGATTTATTAAGCAGTTGTATCATATCATTATTTATATAGCAAAGTAATGGTACTACATGTACCAATATTATTAGCGTAATAAGCTTATACTATAAAACCACTATGTACCATTGTATGAAATAATTAGGTACTAGATACCAATTATTTTCATTCCTATAATAACGATACAGTGACGTTAATAATCATGGAATTTCTACTAAGATAATTTCTACTTTGCTTTAGAATGTGTTTATTGTTAAGGCAATAACATAGAAATTTTTATAATGTAATCGAATGACATAACTATAATAGAAGAAAGAAGAAGAACATAAAAAACCTGAAGAATAGAGACCGAAACAAAACAGTGTCGACAAAGATAAAAATAAGAAATCCTAATTTTATAGTTATTTGTGTTGATTTTATAGAGTAGAAGTAAAATATAAAACCTACATAATCCTATTTTTGAGTTGGGTTATTTTTATAAAAAAAATCTAAATTTTTTTGTTGAGGTGTGTCCTATATTTAAAATAAAGTGTCGTACCCGTGTCTGTTTCAATTAATTTTTTTCTTCTATTGGACACTTCAAAAACGTATCAAATACATGTCGTTCGAGTATCGTACAGTACTAAATGACGACACACGCCTTTCACACGGCGTGTCGGCGCTTCATAGCTCTACACCATCATCATCAAATCAATAATTAAACAAAAAAATGTAAGATTGACAAGCAATACAACACTGGAAAAATAACACTAGATTCATTGCTTTGATTTATTGCTAATGTCACGGGACACTCCATTCTCTCTTCAAAGTTCACTCCCAACACTCCATTAGAATTAAAAACAATAGTGTTAATTGTGATATCTTTCTCTCTCTCTAAATATTAATTTTTCCATTTGATCATTCTACCATTAGAACTTTATGATTAAAAAGTTCAAAATTCAAAAATAGTGCCAAACCGAAATGAAAAATACGATGCTGAATCGGAATTGAACTGCAAAGAATTTTCAACCAAAATATAAAAAAATCTTGATGAATGGAAAATAAAAAAACTTTGTTGAACCGAAAATCAAAAACCCTGTTTTAACTTGCGAACAAATTCATACAGACCGAAAAAATTATTGAAGATGAAATGAAATTTTTTTTATTTTGGATAGATGAATTAACTCATTAAATTGAAGAATTTTGTTTTAAATAGATGAATTTAATAGAAAAAAATAAAAGATGATGATGAATATAAAGAAGATGGAAGGTTGAAGAAGATGAATAGTTATTTTTGGAGTTAGAGGCAAAAAATCACCAAGAAGTAGCAGGTAAAAGATTTGAACCATTGAATATAAATAATAATATATCAACGGATAAAAACCTCACTTCTCCATGGTGGTCAAAATGTTGTTTGACCATCCTAAACGCCACTGATAACTCTCATATGTAATTACTATTTTTAGACCTATGTGGATATGCAATGTCCTTTAATGTGAAAATTCATTATAGCATGTGCATTATTAAGTTAGCCTGGATTGGCACCACGTTGAAAGTTGAAGGCTTATGCATTGTTGAATGCCTCGATAACCTGGCATGATTTTAAGTTGGGAGTTTACTCCAAATGGATCCACATGCATCTGCATAGTCGAGTCTCATTCGAGTTGCATTTTGAAGTTGTTGATTATTTCGTTGTTTTGTGGAATATTGTATTTTGTTGATTGAAGTAGTAATTATTGTATGATTTTTTACCTAATATATGAATTATCATACTTTTGCTTATATTTTTCGACATCTCACCCTTTCTATGTTCAAGTTGGGTAGTCGCTCTGATACGTAACACTCGGGGATGAACGCTAGTTGTTTAGTTGTTTTGGTTTTGTAGTTGAATAACCATGTTGATACATGAAAAAGTAACTGCTGATTTTAAAATGGTTTTAAAGTTGAAAAGTTGTTATAACTTCCAAATTGAATAATGTAGTTCCGCTGATTTATATTAATAAAGTCAAACTCATGTTGTTTAAGTTCATCCGAACTTGTGTGTTATCTATCTATGATAGCATGTTGTTATTAAGTTGAATTGTAATACTCCAATTGGTTGTTGAAAAGAATTTTGTAACTCTGATTTTCTTAATAATTACCGGGGTAGAATTGGGGTGTTACAGTGGTCATCTGTTGAGGATGGTTGAAAACATGTTCTAATTATTTTAGATAATTTCATTCTGACGGGCCATTTCAGTCTTGATCTCCTTATTTTCTTTCTTTAGTTTCGTCAGAGTCTCTAAAATAACACCAATATCAGAAGAAGTTCCACCAGAAGATGATCCAATCTCATTTTGAGATTCCTTTAATTTAGGTGCAATAAGAGACAAAATTGGATCTGGTGCAATGAGTGCTAGAATTTTGCATTTTGGCTTCATTTTTAGCACAAGTTTTTATAAGTTGCATAAGAAGGGTCATTTCTCTGCATAACCTTTCTGGAATTTTTCAAGAACTACTCTATAAGAGAATTCCTTACACAATTTGGTGTAGTAATCTGACCATTTTTTGAAATGATCCCATATTTCATTTCTCTCAGCAGGATCAACACACCTAGAAATTGTCTGTCCCATAAAGTGTATACACTTAAGAACTTTAGATTCTAAATCAGATAAAACTTCATCAAGGGATAGTTGGGTATGAGCGTTCTCATAGATGTTAGATATGAGAAAATATTGCTAATTTGAGGGTTTTAAAGGTTTTGTCGGAGGTATATAAGGTTCAGAGTTAAAATCAGAATTAGATAAGATGATGTGTACTTTATGAAAAGTTATGATTAACATAATAGTCAATAGAATCTGCATTGTTACTGCGAAAAATATATCTCTAAGATATATATCAGTGGTAGCACTTTCATTATATGGAGAGGAAGGAGTAAAAAGGGTTGATGTTTCAGGAATGAGGGATAAAGGTTGAGATTGTGGATTTGATTATTGAGTTTCACTTATTATTTTAGATTATTGTGGTTGTTTTTGCGCTTGTGGTGATTGTGGTTGTGGTGGTGATTGTGTTGTTGGTGATTATAGTTATGGTGGTGATTTTGGTTACAGTTGATGCAGCGTTTTTTATGGTTGGTTAGATTGAGGAGGTTCAGAGGGTTCAATGGGTTGAAGAGATTCATAAGGATGAGATGATTCGGATGGTTTGGATATTGATCCAAAAACATTTGTAGGAAGGTAAACTTTTGGGTGAAGAATTGATGAAGCAATATTTGATACATAGTTTAAAATTACATAAGACTCAATAGTTCTGGACTTACTAGAGTTATGTGGACTTACTGAAGCATTGAAGGATTCGAAGTGGGTGAAAGCAATAAATGAAGAAGTAAAATCCATTGAAGACAACAATACTCAGTCATCTGTCTAATTGCCTCAAGGCAAGAAGTAATTTGATGTCAAGTGGGTATACAAAGTGAAGACGAATCCCAAAGAGAAGTAACTCGACACAAAGCAAGGCTCGTGGCAAAGGATTTCTCCAGAAAAAAGGAATAGACTTCGATGAAGTTTTTGCACTTATGGCTAGAATTGAAACAATCGGGTTCATTGTTAGACTAGCATAAAAGAACAGTTAACACATATGCCAGATGGACGTAAAGTGTGCATTCTTGAATGGACTCTTAGACGAAGAAGTTTATGTTGCACAACCAGTTGATTTTGTGAAACTTGGCGTAGAGAGAAATGTGTGCATCCAGCATAAATCTCTCTATGGATTGAAACAAGCTCTAAGAGCTTGGAATAAAAAGATTGATAGTTTTCTAAGAGAAGGAATTTGTGAAGTGCGCAACTGAACATGAAGTATATGTAGAAGGAGCAATAGTGAATTGCTTATACTATGTCAATGACTTGTTAATAACAGGTAGATGCAAGAATAAGATCGAAGACTTCAAAGGTTATCTCAACAAGGAATTCGAAATTTTTGATCTGGATGACATTTCATATTTCCTTGGCATTGAATTTTACAAGAATAGTAGAGCATTAATGATGCATCAAAGAAGATATGCAGGAGAAATTCTCAAGTGATTTGAGATGGAAGAATGCAACTCGACTTCGACACCTGCAGAACCAAGACTGCAATTGTCAAAAGATTCAGAAGAAAATGATGTCGACCTAACCCAATACAAAAGACTTATTGTATCATTAAGATACCTTTGTCACATGAGGCCTGACTTAGCATACAATGTAGGTATGGTAAGTAGATTCATCCAAAAGCCAAAGGTATCACACCTTGCAACGACAAAGAGGATATTGAGGTATCTAAAAGAAAATCTTGACTATGGCATTTTGTTTAATGCAACTAATAAAGGAAAATAATGCAAGTTAGTGGGGTACACTGATTTGAGTTGGTGTAGTGATGCTAAGGATCAAAAATCCACAACAGGATATGTGTTTATGCTAGGTGGTGCACCAGTTGCTTGGATTTCGAGAAAAAAATAGTAGTGGAATTATCATCATGCAAAGCAAAGTACATAGTTGCTTCTCTTTACGCATGTCAAGCAACATGGATGGTGAAGTTGGTCGAAGAAATCACTGGGAAAGATCATGGACCAATTTCGATGAAGATCGATAGCATGTCAATTATCAACTGGGCGAAGAACCCGATAGCACATGGTCGAAGAAAGCACATCGAAATGAAGTTCCACTATCTTCGAGAGAATGTAGTAAATGGAAAGATGAACTCAAAACACTGTAGAATTGAGAATCAGATTGCATATATCATGACGAAGGGTGTGCATGTTGAAATATTTAGGAGACTAAGAGCTATGATGAATATAGATAGCTTAGACATGATGAATTAGGTGGTGTGTTGAAAGTGTAATTTCTTGTGTCGAAGCAGTTTGCTCGACAGAAAACAAGGAAGTGTCGAAAAGATTATGTTAAATGGTGGAAGCAGTTTGTTACACACAAATTTGATTTAAATCTAAAAAATATAGATTTGATTTACGTCTAAAATAGATAGATTTGATTTAGTTTCAAAATAGATGCTTTGGACTTTGGCTTAGAGAGCAAGATAACCTAAATCTATAAATAGTTAGAGTAATCTCTATTTTGTAATTAAGTTCTATTCACAGAATTTGCAATTGCGAGTAAATAAGAAGTTTTTCATATTTTATAGTCAGCGAAAAACTCTACAAAAATTATTATATTTCTTTCATAATTTTCATCGTTTGTCAAGATCGATAGAAATTCGTTTTGTGAATTTCCAACATAAATGTGGATTAACATAGTACATAGAGGTTTTGAAGTCCGCATAAATCTTAATCATGAGAGAAGAGAAGATAAAAATGATAATTATTTGTTTAGGTGTACAGTACACGCAACAAGAAATAATATCTATTGAGAAATGAATACAATTTTGGCGGCTGAAAACCATTCGTGTAATACGTGGTTATGTTTTTTCTTCTGGACTATAATAACTAGTGATTCTCTTTCACTCATTCTTCTCCAAATTTATTACTTTTCATTTTGCCTCATTTTTTCCAATTCCTTTCCTTCTTTCTTACCCTCAAACAGGTATGCATATGATCACTCTCCTCCTTACCCTTATTTTATTTCTCTGAATTAACTAACATGTTTTCATTTATTTATTCATTATTTTGAAGGAAAAGCAATATCATAATATATCATGGTTCAACCATGTTAACAGTTTATGCTTCGAGAGCTATTCTAAACTGCCATTTATACCAAGACTTAGCTTCCACGCAACAAGCTTACAAAATCAATAATGTAAATTTCTATCCTACTTCTCTTAAACCAAATGGAAGTTCTTGTAGCAACATATTTCATACTTCATCCTTCTCTTGGATATGTGAAAAGCAACACAAGAGCGTTCATACTATATTCCATCATAAGTGGCTGGTAATTAATAAAACATGAACACCTCAATTCTTCATCTACTTTGGTTTAGTTGATTTATCAATGATAATTAATCTTATGGTAAGCTTTTCACATGATATATATATTGCAGCATTGTGGGTTACATGATTCAATTTCATCCAATGACGATGACTACCGTTCTTCACGCAACATAGCCATCACCTTGTTTAAGCGTTACAGGAATTTCGCTGATCGCGGGGGAGGTGACAATCTTAAAGTATTTCCACTGCCTCTATTAAACAAATATTTATATTCAATTGGAAAATTCTTTCTAAAGAAGCTTCTAATTTCAAAATTTTGTTTTGTTTTCATTTTCAGGAGTTCATCACTGCTGGGGTGAATGCATATGAACTTGGGTGCACTGATGAAGGGTTAAGAAAAGAGCTTACTGACATGAAGGACTCTGGCATTGAAATTGAAGCAATGCAGAGATATGGTGGGAGCACAAGCTTGAAATTTAAAATCATCTCAGACGAGGTCAGTATCTGTAGTTCATTGGTCATTTATTCTATAGAACTTGATTTGAGTTGTATTTATTTTCAATGTTTTTATGTGCTGCAGATTGACGAATGCATTCTGTGGTTAAGCATTATATTTATCACAATCTTGTGTACACCCCAGCTAACTATTGTTAGATGGTCATCAACACCTTCAGTGTCAGATGAAGTGAGAATTCAGTGGAAGGGATTTTGTGCTCTCATAGCAAATGCATATTTTATGAAGGGAATGGCTTGGTAAGAAGAATGAATTTTTAGGTCCTAATTGTTGCACAGATAAATATAAATATAATCTATCTAGTGGAATTTTAATAGTTGTTACTTGCTAAATGTGATTAACTCATAGTGTTACTATGTGTTTTTTTATTGAAGGCTACCTGTGAAAACTCTTCAATTAGAGCAGACGGCAGTGATGGATGAAGCTGAGAAACCATCAGTTGTTGCTAGCCGAATGCAATTAGTCTTTAGCACACTTGAGGTCAGTATCTTATAATATCTGCATAATTTTATTAGCATAAGAACTACCAAAGTCACTGTTATACCAAACATGAAATGATAAATTTAAATTCACTATTGCAGGTAGTGAGTCCACAGTGGCCAAAAGTGTAGACAATGAGACGAAGATAAACTTTTCCCAACAGTTTCGTGTGGAATTATACATCAAGGGAATGTACTAGTATTTTTTTTCTACTTTTGGTAATAAAAAGAAAGAAACCATGTATTTTTCATTTGTTAATATTAGTGACTTACACTATAAAATAAAGAGGAAAACAATTATCAGTTTTTCTCCATAGAAAATTATTTCCATGCAAGCAACAAAATGAACTGATTCGTTTTATCTTCAAAATTCATCACCCTAACATATTTGTTTGCCATCAGTTTTCCTTCTGCAACTAATGATGCCTAAAAAAGCAACATGACACAATCAAATTCATAAAACTCTTCCTAATCCACTGGCTCAAGTGTAAAATATATTACAATACATTTAACAAACTTATCATTATTACATAATACCCGAAGTCAGTATCTAAAATAAAAGGTTTTGTGAGAGAGAGGAAGCTCTATTCTCACTTGGAAAAGAACAAATTCCTGAAAATTAACATGGTCAAAATTGAGCTCCATAGCCATGGTTTTAACTTAAAAATTATCACAAATCTAGAGTGGCAGTAAAGTCACTAGCATCTTTAAGTGTTTTCATTGCACTCCAATAGACAGCAGTAGCTTTTGATGATGTTCCCATCTGCATGATCAAAACCCAAAAAAATAAGGTTATAAATGCATTATATGATTTGAATGATACATTATTTTATTCACAAAGGTACAAAAGAAACCCAACAAATGATTGAAAACTAAATAGTAAGACCAATTAAACATATTATACCAGTAATTCCCAAAAAAAAAATAATAATAAACTGACAGTTTTGGTACCTTGGTCTCCATGCGATAGTAATCTTGCCACAAGCCAACATTTTGGTCATAAGTTGCAAGTGCAGATTCATATAATTTCCTGGCATTTGCAAGACTATCTTTATCCCCTTTTGAAGCAAGGTCTGTTTCAAGCTCAATACACTTCCTATATAATGCAAGGCCGGGATGTGGTAAAGCTAGAAATCTGCAGTGAGAAATAGTTGAGGAGTTATGATGGATACAAGATAGAAAAACTCCCATACAGGCTACAGCATATTATGGCAAATAACAACCAGCACTGATTCCACTTGCACAGAACATACCTTTTATAGATATCTCTGGCCTTGTGAATTCCATATTTTTGAAGTATGAAACCTACAATGGTAGAGGAAAGGGAAAATCCGCTTTCACTACCACCATCTCTGGCCAAAGGACGAAAAGAAATCTCCACCAGTTTATCAAAGTATCGTCTTTTACTTGCATAGAATTTAAGGGCCTGTATTGAGTTAGTTAAAGTTAGAAAGATGAACAAATTTAGGAAGTTTCAAACTTTTAACTCTAAACTTTATTACAAGAGAAATGTAAATCCAAATCCAACTTGAAAAAAAATAGAGAACAATAAATTTGTAGTATCAGAGATAATTATTTAAAAATAATCAATGCACATTTAATCTCCAACTGGGAAAGCACCCTATGTGAAAAAACAAGCCAGATAATTCTATCCAAGAAATTGCTAAAAAAATCCAATGATTAAGGGGAAAAGAGACAGCCCGGTGCTTTAAAGCTCCCACCATGGCTCAGTCAGGTGAGGGTCGAACCCAATAAAGATCTATTGTAAACGGCCTCACATTTGCAAGAGGTTGATTATTGCCACTGGTGTTCAACTTATAAAATATTTGTTTTTTTAATTCCTTTCACGGGGAGTACATTTTATACAAGGCATAGCACCACACTTTAAGGAACAAAAATAAGGTAAGTGTTGACATCATACCTTTAGCCACAAGTTCTCTGATTTTGAAACAGGGACTTTGGTCAAAATATCTCTAAGGAGTTCAAAAAGGTATAACAAATCGGTATCACTGGGCAACAAAGAACTTCGCGTGATGCCTGAAATTTCTATAGCTATCCTTAATTCCCATAACTGCACTGATTCTGCAAGTTTTCCACTGCAAAGCTTGATTACAAGTTTCCTGGCCTCAACTAATTTTCTCAATTGCAAATGTAAGGTGACGTACTTGCAAGCAAGATCTTCAGTAATGATTCCCATGCTTTCAGCCCTTTCATATACTGAGAGGAGATGCGGTAAAAAGTTTTCAGCATGACCCGATAACCCGGTTATATCGATTTCTTCATCTTTAGGAGCTACAATATCCGTTAGAAAACTTGCATACAAACTAAACATAGTTCCAGAAGGCACACTCATCAAAGCCTCCTCATAAACCTACAACAGAACAGTAGAACCCACAGTTTTGTTGGTCAATATAAGCACAAAGAACAAAAAATCAAGCATTGAAAGATTTTGTAGCACCCTATATCTAACTATGAAAATGGACACATCGATATTGCTTATTTAACAAATATAGGACACCAACACCGATACATATATATGTTTATATATTTAAACTAAATATGAACATATTGTTTACAAAAGATCTTTTACACTTAAAACATTGGAAAAATGAGATTACCATAACAAACTACACTAACATAACATGACGAATTTTCTTAGTTTTATACTAAAAACATTCATGAATCCCATCGACCATAAAAACATATACCATAAAATAAAGAGACATGACGAATTTTCTTAGTTTTATACTAAAAACATTCATGAATCCCATCGACCATAAAAACATATACCATAAAATAAAGAGCCCAACGGGGTTCAGTAATTTCTACATATTCATACCTGAATTGCTTTTTCCACATGAGGAATTTTAATTTCTTGTCCATTCTCAAGGACAGCTTCAAGATCACATTCTCGCCTCGCAAGCCAGTCCCAAAATTCTGGTTCACTTGAAAAATCCCTCTTCATGTCATACAGTACTTCTTTGCACATATCTTCATGATGCGACAAGTTTATTCCCTCCAATATTTCAAAAAATCTCTTCCTAAGATTAAGACTCGAAGGGACAGCTTCAATGGCTCCACCATAGACAGTTCGAAAAATGTCCATACCATGGTCAGCAAAAAATTCCTGATTCGTCTGTGATACATCCTCTGGTACAACATTTTGTCCATCATTATCCTCTTTTCCATCAAGAGTCATAAACAACTCTTTGTTTTCATCTTTCCATTGTTTATCATCCTCAGTTCTGGGATCACGAGTTAGTGTTCCCTTATCCTCATCCGCGGCAACCTTCCTGGCCTTCAACTTGTTAAGGTACGTGAGTTCCATCCGAAGATACTCCACCCATAGGTCTTCTGATGTTGGACAAAATCTAAGACCTTCCTGCATTAAAGCCCGAGCAGCCGCCACATTCATGTTTTGATCAAATTCCCAAGCAGCAGCATACATCCAAGCTCCTGCAACCTTTGGGTGCAACCTAACAAGTTTTGCAAGTCCCTGCAAAATTTCAAAACCAAAATATTCAAGTAAATCAATTCAATTCTTTTCACCGCAAACGAAACACACACTAGGGTTAAAGAAATGATGTTACCTTCTTCATTCTACCATTTTTCCTGAGTCTACAAAACTCAAGATAACGAAACCAAAGATCAATATCACCCTTATAACGCATCAACGCGAGTTCATAGATATTGATAATCCGAATCAATCCAGCCAAATCGGACTTGGATTTTCCCAATTTCTTGTTTCCCTGTTTCTTCAACTCACGCGTCACCGATTTCTTGCGGAGGCTTCGGAGAGCGTCGAGCTGTGTCTCATACTCTATGTACGCCACGAAATCCTCCTTCAGGGGAGACGGTCGTTTTAGCCTGTACTCGAATTTGCGGCGCTGTTTGACGATCTCGCCGATTTCTTGGCGGGTGAATAGGCCGCGTTGCTCCAGATCTTCGAGCTCGTCGACCATGCGCTCTAACTTGTATTGTACTATGTCAGCCATGAGTGGCGGCTATGGTTACGGTTGCGGTTACGATTACGGCCACCGTCGACGGAGGCTGCGACGAGTAATCTGTTTAGGTTTAGTTTTGTGATTGTTGACAGGTTTAAGAAGGGTTTTTCATTTTGTTGGGCCTGTCATAATATTAAGCCTCAGAAATATTATTATTCATACTTCCTATGATTTCACATTTACCCTTATTAATAATAATAATGTGTGATTTTATTTTCTTCATTAAAAAGTGTTGTATTGTACTAACTTTCTTGCATCTAATACTAGTTGTTGGAATGACACCAAAATTTATGGAGAATTTTGAATCAATATTGATGAACAGATTCAATCACATTGATCGAATTCTTTTTTGTTCTTTACTCTTCACTTAAGTGAATCAACCAATTTTAATTGTAAGATAATTCTGCTGTACAATCGATAATGGAAGAAGAAAGAAAAGATGAATTTGAGAAGAGAATATTTGCAAAGTTTCTCCCTGTTCTCAAAAATAAAACTTATCAATTATGTAATTGCATACATGTTTATGATAATAAGATAACTCTTTATTTACAAGTTGAGTTTGTTTGCTCTCCAAGCAAACTCCCAAGTTACCTAACTCTGCTAACATTACAAAATAGGGCTAAGTTAAAATTATTGTCGAGGCTAACTCCTTCCACATTTTGACAACTACACGACTTCGACACACTAAGTGAGTGTTTGGTTACACTTCTACAAGACCCAGAATCAATTCTGAAGATGTAGAATTGATTCTGGGTGATTTTGAAGTGTTTGGTTTGTTAAAAGTAAAATTGATTCTGTCTCTAGAATTGATTCTACTTGAAGCTAGAATTTGTGGCTTCTACCTCCAGAATTGATTCTGGATAATTTTTACATTGAAATTTATTATTCAACTCACTTTTACATAAATATATCCAAACATAAATCAATTCTACTAAACTCAATTTTGTAAAAATCAATTCTACCAAACTCAATTCTAATAAAATCAATTCTACCCACCGTCAATCCAAACATACACGAAGTTATTTTGACAGCACTTTGCATTCGTAGAACAACATGCTTCAAAACAAGTAATTACATTCTTAACACCCCACCTAAGTCATTGTGTCTAAGTTTTCTACATTCATCATTGATTTTAATTTCTTGAACACTTCGACCTTTACTTTTTTCGTCATGATGTCTCCAATCTTACTCTCAATTCTGCAGTGTTCCAAGTTCAACTTTCCTTTTGCTACTTGCTCTTGAAGATAATGGAACCTCATCTCAATGTGTTTACTTCAGCCATGTGCTATCGGATTCTTCGCCAGATTGATATCAAATATGTTGTCGATCTTCATGGTAATTGCTCCATGATCCTTTGCAATAATCTCTTCGACCAAATTCATCATTCACGTTGCTTGACATGTACAAAGAGAAGCAGCTATGTGTTCTGTTTCACATGACGAATATGTTACTACTGGTTCTTTTCTCGAGCTCAAAGTAACTGGGGCACCACCTAACGTAAACACAACCAAGGGTGTGTTTTCGTTCTTCAGCATCACTAAACCAACTTGAGTCAATGTAACGCACTAGATTACATTTTTTCCATCGCCAATTGTAGGAAACAAAATGTCATAACCGAGAGTTAGTATCCTCTTCGTCAATGCTAGATGTGATACATTTGGATTCTATATGAATATACTCACTCTTACCTACATTATATGGTAGATCAGGCTTTGTGTAACAAAGGTATCTTAATAATCCAATAAATCTTCTACCTAAATCCTTCTATTCTTTTCACTCAATCCTTCCTCTTTTTTTTCAAAACTCTCTTCTTGCTTCCCTTCCAAACTCCCAAACAAAAACCTAATTCATACTCATATGTGTCTGGGCCTATGCAAACTGATTTCGTTGGTGGTAGGTAACATGTCTTTCATGTCTTTTATTGATTATTTCACTAGAAAGACATGGAGTTAATTAATCAGAGAGTAAATGTGAAGTGTAAGAGGTATTCAAAAGTTGTTAGGCAATGGTCGTTATACAAAGTGGAAAACTTATTGAAGTGTTGAGAAGTAATGGAGGTAGGGAATATATTAAACATAACTAAGCATGTTGTTGAAGATTATAGCATAATACATGAGATAACTCCTCCATTTTCACGTCAACACAGCAGCACAGTAGAAAGGAAGAATATAAGCATTATAAACATGGTTAGAATGCATGTTGAAAAGTAAAAGTTTGGCAAAGTACCTATGTTAAATAACCAATGTAAAATTTTATAAAGTTGTTACAAAGATTACAGAATAAACTAACCTTATTAATACATGAAAAATTGATGATAGTTCATACTTAGTACATATGCAGATACTTCATCATTCATCTGTTTCCAAAAAAATGAAACTAACATTGGAAGCTCAAGGAGAGCTTTGCGACTAAATTTTTCCCGCCAATTTAGAATAAGTCCTCATCATATCATATAAAGATGTACATATGAACATTATGCCACCCTCTCGTGACATCATGTTATATATACTATATTATGATACTATAGTATCCTAATTAAACTAGAAAGGCCTTGTGACACGACCACTTGCTCTGCCACATAGAAGAGCATTCTTTGGAACTGGATATTCATCTCTCAATGATTTTGAAGGTGTGTATACTCTAAGATAGAATTGTTGTCCTAAGTACTGTCTTTCCCAATTCTCAGACCTTATATTCCACATTCCAACATTGTCAAGTGCAATGTATATTGCTGTCCACGACCTTGGGTAAACCTGCATGTATGCAATCAATATGCAAACAATTACCCATTTGGAATTCACAAATTCATTCACAAATGAATTAAAAGCATAATAACTACTACAGCATTATTTATACCTGAGTAGTGCATCTAGCAACCGTGTCTCTCAGATTGTAGCGTCCTCTACTAGCAGGTGTCCACTGCCCGCTACCAAACCTATTCATAATAGTTAGATCATCAAAAATGTTTGACTTCAATCATAATTAAACGGTTGGTTAAATAGCAACACGTTACTATGTATTATAAGCTTACCCTACAACAAAGAAGGAATAGCCGTCAATGTGCCATGACTGCAGAGAATCCTCCCAATTTTGGAACACAATTTCCACATTTTCATGGAAATTAGCACCCATGACAGCAGTTTGGAGGTAGCCATTATTGCCTCCGGTAGGCGAGGTAGGGATGCTTCCAACATAGAAAACTCCGGGAATGTTGAAGTAGTCGGCAAGTTTCAATGGAGTGTCTGGTGCAATATATGATACGCTGTTGACT
Organism: Vicia sativa; assembly: GCA_021764765.1. NCBI lineage: Eukaryota > Viridiplantae > Streptophyta > Magnoliopsida > Fabales > Fabaceae > Vicia > Vicia sativa. The sequence continues at coordinate 252,657,472 of CM038796.1, read as the reverse complement.
GCATACCTCTGCTTGCCATTGATATAAGGAGCAGAGTTTGCAAGCATGATTGTTCGACTTGGCTTGATCAATCCATAGTGGTAAGATCCTTGAGGGTTTGGTCTTGGTCCACTTGCTGTCAGGTTCCACCTGGTTTCAGGAGCATTAACACATTAATTATTGCCTAACTAAATATAACTGTAAAACTAATTACTTTCTTTTTACTCAAGGAATTTGATCCAACGTTATCAATACACAATACACTATATCTACATGAAAACATCGGTAGTAATACTAGGCTCCAACAAGAGAAAAGGAAATATAAGTGAAAAAAGAGTACCGGATAGTTCTAGCTTGAAAGACAGATGAGGCAATATCAAGAGTAGGCCCGGGAGGAGGAGGGCCAGATACTCCGGTGCGTGAGTAGCTGTAATGAAGAATGGAAGTTGTTGTGAGAACTCGTCTGGTGAATCGTGTAGAGACAACTATGTAGTAATCCTTGACAGGCTGGTCAGCTGTGACCAGCACAGAATAGGACTGTCCTAGATGGATGTCGAGTGAAGAATAAGTGTTTTGGAGGGTATGCGATCCTTCTACTTCCACAAGTTTCAATGAGTGTCCTTGGATTCTGAAGTTGAGGGATGTTGCCAGCCCCACATTTGATATCCTGAATCTATATGTCCTACCTGCAGATTCAACAATTCAACAACGGTGTAAAGGGAATGAAAGACATGTATTTGATAATCTTTTTCTAGTCAGGGTTCTAACTTGTATAAGGAAGTTAGAATTCAGCAATGTTTTAAAATAAATTGTTTTTGTTACCAACCTTGATCGACAGTGAATGTGTTTCCATTCCAACCACGACCATTGATAAGAAGGCCGTCAGGGAAGGGGAGTTTGTGACCACTCTCGACGACTCGTCTCAATCTCTAAAACATCAGAGAGCAAACAATAAGTATTGATAAAGGATTTTAGAGACAATAAATAGAAAAGAAAAAAAAATGAAATGAATGCAAAGGGTTTAATTACGCGGTGGCCTAGCTTGAACCAATCACCAGCAAGTATGGTAATGTCTCCTGAAGGAGAAGGAAAAGGGACAGGAATGCCAGGGCGGCTCCAAATTCTAATAGCACCAAATGCACCAGCAGCTTTGTGCATTCCAAGTGATGGGAAGTAGAAATAGCTACCAATCTGGTCTTTCGCCTGGAGGGTGTAAGTGAAGTTCTTCCCAGGCGGGATTGGACAATTTGTGCCAGAGACTCCATCTTGCCATGAATTCCTCCTGTGCTGTATGCCATTCCTGCAGAAGATATTTTGAAACCATAAAACTCCAACAAACTGAAATTTTCTCTTATTGACATTTTGTTACTATAGCTACATGACTAAATGTTACATGTCAAATTCAATAAACATAGCATTCACCAGCTCATATAGCATTGTCCTGGTGGATTTATGGAGTGTATAGTATGCTCAACCACACCAATAAATTTGATTGCAGTGGCAATCAATACATATACAGTCTATTAGCTGGCCTTCCTAAGTTGCTGGCTGGCTACTGAAAATCTCAAATATAGTACTACGGCATAATAATGGATCGGTATTCGGTACGGTCCATGAATTACAAATTTAACAAGTTGAGAATATTGTTTCTGATCCCAACCCATCATAGTAGAAATATAATTTCAGTGCTAATCAGTGTTGGACTGAGAATGGACCATTAAAATAAAATAAAAAAGTCTAATCTCTCTAGTTAAAGTAAAAATCAATTAGACAAAAAAGCTCAAAAAGACAACATAGAAAAAACAACTCTACATACTTCCATTTAATGTAAGATTCTAAAAGGGCTCAAAAAGCAATTAACTTTTGTTTAATTATTACTACACTAACTAACCATCCAATAAACTAAATTAAATATTTCAATTCATGTGAGTTCCATAAAAAAATTACACCTTTTTAAGCAAGAATGAAATCATGTGATCTAATCTAGCAGAAAAGTAATAATAAAGACTAAAAAAAGGAAGAACTTTTAATGGGTTGTTTAGTAAATCTGGCATTACTTCAAACATGTAGTACATACCAAGAAATGAGGAATGGTTCTGAAAGATAGTTAAAGACACTGATAATCAAGTTCTCATTGGTAACAGTATCTATTTGAGGACCTGGAAACTGTCCATTAATCAAGATTCCCTACAAAACAAAGAAACCAAGAAACAACTTCAACAATGATTGATGATAATCATTTCATAGAAAAGAAAACACCAAAGGAATGAACTTTATTACCTGTTGTTTAAGACCAAGTGGATAAATGTCACCATAGGTGACTTTCCATGTGAAGAACTTATATGGGTCTTCAGAGGTAACAGATGTGAAAAAGAATGTGGCAAGAAAAAGAATGAGATAAGAAAAAGAAGAAACAACATTGTTTGATTTCATTTTGGTTATAGTACTAAACTGTGTTGAGTTTTTGTAACTTTATAGTACTAGATTTGGATATAGATAGATAGATAGATCTATTGTTAGGTTTGTTGTTGGATTGTGAAGAGAACTCACAAGTCACAACATAACACAAAACAACAGAAACAAGGTTGGAACTAAACAATGTTTCACTTTTCTAAGTGTCTCCTTCGTCCTTTTATGCTGTTTTCTTTTATATTTTAATGCTTACACCTATTTTTTGCGTTAGTGGAACGCTGGAACAATGACCATGGAATGCGGAGTTATATCAAATTTGTCAAACATAACAAATCATGGAAGTTATAATTGGGTTCACATTAGAGTTTCTAATAGATTCTCTCATTTTTAGTAACTTCATAATGCATGGAAGTTACTTTAATGGACTTAATTAAGATGCATTTTATTTTGGGTCGACTCTATAAGAGTCGGTCAAATAGTCCAATAGAACCGACTAAGTTCGAAGAGTCTACTTTAGAATATTCTCACTCAAGATTGATGAATGGGTAGACTCTCATTATATATAGTCACGCATCATAGTCGAGTAACCGTCTCATCCTAGTCGTCAATCTGTTGTAACAATCGTCGTTTCCACCAAGACAAATCAGAGAGAAAGAGAGTGTTTCTTGAACAAACACAAAAAATCGTTCAATTCACGATAAAAAAGATGAGAAGAGAAATAGTGTTGGTTATAACCGTTTTTTCTATTCACTATCTCAATTAGGACTAAGTGATTACAAGTGAATAACAACAATCAACATCACTCAATAACCTGAGAGAGCAGCCTATTTATAGACTACTAGATATGTATGTTATGTATGATGATAATACATACATACATAGTTACTGCATAATAAAATACACAAACTAACTTAGACAATTCACATACATACAATTTTGTGGTCAGACAACGTGTCCCATTGTAGTGTCCACAATGGCGTTACAAGTGTATGTGAATGAAAAAGCTTTCGTTAGAGAGGGGCATAATGGATGGACTCACACTTGATAAGTTAGAGGACTCACACACCTATCACCTTCAAATTTTGAATGAATATGTCGTGTCTCTTTCACTTGTGTTGCTCTTGACTCAATGTGGATGCTCCTTATAATGACCCAACAGTGCCTAATAGCAGAAACCTGATAACAGGTGGCACACTGGCTCAGATACCATCTCAAAAAATGTGGTTGAGTCTAACTCATCCCTACAAAACTGACTTGTAGGGTGGAGATTACCCCCACTTATAATGACATGTCCAAACCATATATTATCTATTGTGAGACTCTTAACAATGGAGTTTTGTGAATCACGATGAAGAAGAATGGAAAATTGTTAAAAGGAGGGAAAAGTAAATATTGAACTCATTTATCATTAAAAAATTAGCTATGTTCTGAGTTTATATTAAGGATGAGATTCTAACGGCCTCCAATAAAATTATAACTAACTTAAGCTTGGATACAATCCTTTATAGTATGTTTATACTAACCTATCATGATCCAATGTTAAAGTACAAAAGTTCATAAATATCTTGACACCTTGCATGGTTAGTTTGCCATGCAAGCTACTATTGTAGTTATGTTTCAACACCCTCTCTCAAGCTTAGCATGGTATAAATCCAACATGTTAAGCTTAAAGATGAAAGAGTTGAAACTCTTTGGTGGCAAGGGCTTGGTAAAGAAATTAGAAAATTGAGATTGAGACTAAACACCTTTGTGGGAGACACATCACATCTTCGCCCAAAACCTTAAAGTAATAGGTGTGTGACTTATAAATGTTCAAGACTTCATTTTTATAATCAATGTGAGACTTCCCCACGCTACTCATACTTATTTTTTTCTCAATATAATCTATCTTATAATTATGAAATTTAATTCCCTTATGAACCTTGTTAATGAAGTACATCGACTTCTATCCTTTTTTCTTCTTGCACCAAGGTCGATCTTATTGTGGTATCGATGGAGGACATGTACAAATAGAGGGGTCGCCAAGAAACTCTTTAATTCTTAAAATTTCCCTTTTCACTCTTCTGTCCACTAGAATTTTATGTCTTTCTCATGGTTTCAAAGAAATGAAAGGATTAATCGCCCGAACACAACAATAAATGGGATAATGGAAATATCCTTGTAGTTAATTGTTAGACCTATTTTATAAAAGTCGAAATTTTCATGTTGATGATCGCCTGGCATTTTTCGGGTTTTACCAAAATCTCTCTCCTAGTTAGCACGAACCCTAAGAACTTCCAGGCATGTAGTACAAAAGAGTACTTGATGGGGTTTAAGTTCATATTATACCTTCTTACAGACACCAAAGTTTCTCTAACCTATCTGCTTAGAGAAAATAGTGTTCATCAACCTCTAATAGGTCACCCTAGTGTTCTTCAAACTAAATAGCGTGACCTCGTAAAAGAATTTGTTATGATTGGCCATGAACTTGATTTTTGGAACGTTGTTAGGGTTCATTTTATTTGTCTATACTCTGAGTAATCATCCATGAAACTCAAGACACAGAAACCAAAGGCCCCTTGAATCAAATTATTGATGCTCAGAAATAGGCAGGGATGCTTGGTTGATGTCAATGAAATCTACACACATTTTCCATTTTCCTAGCATCTTCTTTGCCATCATTATGTTATCCTACTGCTTACTTAAGGGTTTAAACTCGAAAATATTCCATACATATTGTGAAAAGGTTCAAATGTTTGAAATTGCTTAACATCAATGTCGAAACATGCAATAGTTTGTAAAATAACTTGATATGCAGTAAAATGACTCGAATGTAAAGAACTTTAAATGCAGTAAAGTAACTTTGAATGCAATAAAATATTTGAAAAGTGAAGAACTGGATTTATAAAATGGAACGCAATACATACATTTTCTGCACTCGTTTCTCTTAACATTTGGTTCTTTGAGTATTTAGAATTTGTGTGTACAATCGAGGATCCTAAAACAATGAATAACTACTACTTATATACAAGTCTTAAAATATCTGTCTATAACGGTTGAAGCAGCAAAACATGCAATCTTCGTCTTTATAAGCTTTACATGTGTTATTGAGTAATCTCCTGATCTTATCGACTTTTGAATCTCTTCGATGGAGCAGATAAATGTTTTGTTGAATATGTGGAATTTCACTAAGTCCCAAACATATCTTTGGTCCTCATTAATGAACATTCGACTAGAAGTAATAATGTTCTTCGACAGGACAATTACCACTTTACCTAAAATCTTATGGTCAAGTTGGGTCTATTTCGACCTGAAGCTAATAATTCATCAATATCTTGCTTACTTTCAACCTTGAGATTTATGTAAAAAAATCTGAGGTAACACCTACCAGGTTAGGATGTGATTTCTTATATAAAACTAGCCTCTTTTGATTTCTTCACCTCTTTGCAAATAGTTGATCTCTTGTCGTCGCCTTCTTTATGCATCCTCTAGGTGACGGGCTTGAAGTCGGTCTTGATAGCGAGACGATGACATATTATGTCAAGGTATATTTTAGGCATATTGGATGGTGCCCGTTCGAATACGTTTATGTTCTTATAGAGAAATTTGATATTTTCGATCTCATCCTCCTCAATTAATGATGTTAATATTTAAGTGTTTTGGTGATTTTGATGACATCTTTTTATTGCTTTCAACTCTTCCATCGGTGTTAGTCGATCTTTAAAGAAATCAAACATGTGTTCTAAATCAACATAATTAACATTGTGGGCATTGCGTGATAAGCTCGCTTCCATTTCTTTTAACTCTTAAGTTATTCTGGTAACAACTCCTTGTTACTTCCTAATCACCTCTAATCACGCCTATCCATCTGTTGTCCAAAGGGTATTTCATTATCAAATATATGGTAGATAGAACGACTCTTAGACTGTTGAGTGTATGCCTATTGAGGATGATATTATATGAGGAAAGGGCGTTCACCATCAAGTATTTTACTTTAATGGCCTCGACATTCTTCCTCACTCCAAACTTCATCAACATTGACACATATTCTCAGACCTACACTCGCTCTATCAAAAAACCTATTAGTGAGCATCTAAAAGATTGCAGGAGTTCGGTATCCATTTATATGATCTATTTATAAACCTTCAAATACATCCCAGTAAAAGATATCGACTAAATTGTCAGAGTTCGCAGAGACTCGCTTGACAGTCTAACACTATCTCTATAAGATAATTATCAAATAATCACTTTGAATCAAACACAATCCAAAATTTATGTGATGAAAAATCAAAAAGATTTTTTATTTTTATAATTTAATATTGACTCAATAACTCATTAGTTTGCGAGATAATCAGATAAAAATTGTTGACTCACAAAATTCAAACCTAAATATAAAATTAAGAAAATACACCTCTAAATCTCAAGACTTCACCATGCGTTAATAAGAAAAATCTAAAGGGTTGAGTTTTGTATACCCATACAAAGTAGTATCTAAATAACCCCTTTTTTAAAACGACACACTAGTTTGACATGAAAAGGAAATATATAAACTCATGTTGTGTGTTAAATTTATAGAATATATAATGTTCTACAATACACTTCCTAATAGATTCCCTCTCTGTTTTGGTATAAGTCCTTGTTGATTTCTAATCCACTTGTGTTTATTTTTGTTTGGATGCGAAAGCAATGAAAGATGGAATGAGTTGTATGCCATTGCCATACATACCCAATAATGGATCACATGCTTTTCTGCGTGGTCCCCACAAACAAAGTTCTTTGCTGCTCAACTCACAAATTTGTCTCTCGTTTTTTAATATTGATTCCCACTGCAATATCCAAGTTCACATGCATCTGACATTTTAATTTTTAAATCAAACCTCTAAAATTTTTAAATAATTTTTAAATCAACATTTGAGTAATGCGTGATTTTAAAAAAAATATTAAATGTATTAGGTTAGTGAAAAAGTTAATGTAGTTTACTATAATATCTCTATTAATTATAATCGATAGAGTAGTTGAATAAAATGAAAGTTAATAAATAGAAATATAGTAGTAAAAAATAATAATAATTGATGTATTGGAATTGTAAATAGACAATTATCTTGAGACGGAAAAAAAAGTGCAAATGAAACACTTATTATGAGACTGAGAAAGTAGTTTATAAACTTTTATTTATATTTCAAATAATTATGGACTCGGTCATTAACTCAATAAGAAGATGATACATGAAAGTGATATAGCATCATTAGATTCGAAAACAATGAAACCAATACGAACAAAGAGGAAAACCTTCAAGTTGCGGGGATAGCTCAGTTGGGAGAGCGTCAGACTGAAGATCTGAAGGTCGCGTGTTCGATCCACGCTCACCGCATTTATTTCATTTTTCCATCACTACAAGTTCTGCTACAAATACTCTTAGCCAGATGTATTTGCAATCACACACTATTTAATACAGCTTGGTTTGTCTTATAATAATAACTACTACAATGGTACGAAACATCATCACTCTTCTATTATTGTTTTTCTGATACACAAATAAATCTATGGCTATTGGTAATACTCAGATTCAATGTAAAAAACATTGCTAGTACAAACAAGATACGGTTGGCGAGGACAACAATATGCGGTAAAAACCATTAGATTGTACTAGAATCTGGCAATTCAATGGTGCTCCTTAAAATGAGAACAGGCTAGTAATGGTTGTTGTGTGAATTATTCCACACGTTTTGTTTTTGCTCCAAATTCCAATCGCTAACCTCCAAAGAAAAAAAAGATACACCGACAAAAATACAATTCTACTATACCCTTTCTAGGTTAGTAATACCAGTGGTAGTAATAGGTTACTTGGTATCTTGAGACTTTGGAAGTTGAGTTTCTTAATCCTGCCAATTATCCTTGTCCTTAACTGCTGCAATGGCACAACAAATACTTTCAGTCACGGGCACGACATAGTTGGTTGACCTAGATAACAATGAAATGAAACCACCTATGTTTTGTTACTTTGTAGTATCACTAACATAGTATGAGATTTTACTTAATGCATAAGGGTGCTGCTCACTAGCATATAAATGAAATATAGTGGTAACAAAATTGCTTAGACTTTGAGAATGTTGTAAGATATCATATGATTGAAGCTTTGTTGATTCTAGTTTACTACAAGAAAATGATGAAATTGTTCATAGAATGAACCAATTGGCCCTTTTACAAATTCCTAAAAGAATAAGAATAAATTATTCAATATTTGACAAAATTTATGGGAATAAAGAATGTTCAAAAATTTAATCTGCATTCTCTATCCCAGCGTAAAGAATATGAAAGGTACACAATATATAATTTAGAAATTGTCGTATTATAAATCATGTTAATGAGATTAGAGTATATAGACAACATATTTCAAATAGTAATTATAATTATTTAGTCCTGTGACACTGATACTTTGTTCGTGTCAATGAAGTTTGCTCATGTGATAATTACAATTATTGAATTCGATACTTTGTTCGTAGTAGAGTTTCAAGGTAGTATAAAAAGTCATGTCAACAAATTTTAAAAAAGATAGAGAACGCGAAAAATAAGCTCGAAGAGTCAAGTGAATCTCAAAAGCGTATTTGAATCCAGTCAAATAGAAGAAAGTAGAGGTGGTGAAAATTTCAACAATAGTAGAAGAGGAAATTTTAGAGATAGAGATTGAGGAACCTTTAGACAACTATTTCAACAATTTTAATATATCCCATATAGGAAGAGGAGAACATAATTTTCAAACTAAATATTATGAAAAGAGAAAGAGGTAGCTACAATCAAGAGAAGGAAAATTATAGTTGCTTTCACAATAACAATATATGGGCATAACACAATTGATTGCATACACCGACATCAGAAAAACACGACATAAAATTCATAAAGAATCCCCAAAATTTATTTATAGAAAGTAATACTTATTTTAAAGATGATATAGTATTTGAATATTTAGTGTAGTAATCACATGTGTTGGAAAAATAATTATTTTTTTCTCTAAACGAAACGGTAAAATCTATTGTGAAGGTTGGAAATGATTCAAATATTAAAATATTTAAAAAATGTTAAATTTTTATCGAGTTAAAAGATGGATTTCAAAATTTTATTGGTGATATTTTATATGCTCCTGGTCTTCATCATAATCTCTTGAGTATGTGAAAATTGTAAGAGAAAGGTTACAATATGTAAATTACACGCTTATTGCACACTGATTGATAAAATTGATAGATTTATCACAGAGGTAAGAATAACACCTAGCCATTTATTTCCTTTGAAGCTTCAACATGAAAGATTTCCTTATTAGAGTTCTATTGTTGTAAATTATTGTCCTCTATAGCATATGGGACATGAGATTTAATCACTTTTATTTTTCTGGCTTGAATTACATGTCAAGAAAAGAATATGTTTCTTATTTGCCCCTTTGAGAATATTTCAAATGGTGCATGTGAAACTTGTCAAGTGAGAAATACGCATAAGGATTCACTTTCAATCAAAAAGTCTTGGAGAACGAAGACCACATGGTGTATGTGAAACTTGCCCTTTATCTTGATTCTTACGAATGAACATGTTCAGTAATAAACTAATTACTTTTTGTGGTGATTAACATATTTAATGCAAAATAATAAAATTGATCACAGGCAATGAGCGAATAACAAGGCATCTACTCAATCCACACGGATAGAGTGAATTCAATATCAGTGCTAGTTGAGTGAGAGAGAGAGAGAGTTGAGAGAAATGTATCAAATTGACATGTTTTGTGTACCTGTTAGCTATTGTGATCCCCTAAATAAGTGACTTTGTCATTAGAAGGAGGCAAAGTGAGAGGATCAAATTATTTTGGTTCAAAAAGCATATCACTGGCCATGGTTCAGAAGAGCAACAAGTTGTGCTGCCAAAAATTGAAGAAAAGATTTTACCCAAAGACTCCTAACTTGGAGTTTCAACTAGGAAGATGAAGACTTGGAAGACAAGGAAAATGAGAGATTAAAGTGTTGTGCAACAAACTTATGAATTTCTGTTTTATTACTGTTATGTATCTGACTAATGCATCTACGTGTGCTTATTTTGGGCAACTTTTATGTTAGTTAATCATCATCCATAAGTTTTTCCTCCTCTCATTTGCAACCTTTCTCTTATTTTTTTCCCAATTTGTTATGCATTCCTGCTCTGCATTCCATCTCGTCCACAATCTGTTTAGCCAATTCTCTCAAGTATGTATTTTCTGAATCACAGTGTAAGCATCTAACGTCTTTCCGTTCAACCAAATCATCCCACAAGAAAAGACCACAACCATCCTGTAGTTTCATCATATAATCATCAACACATATAACACTACATATAACAAAAAACATGAATTCGTAAATTTACTCACCAATATGTTCTTGCATTTCCAGAATTTTCTGTCGGGATTACCATTGACTTGGAGACCCACATCTTCATTGGCAAGTAGCAACCACATTTGGGCAAACCCACTCCAAATTTATTCGTTGAAAAGGACTTTCTCCCACCCATGGTGTTTCTACACGACTGATAATGAAGAAGATGAGTGCAGACAAGGAGAAGGTTGCTGGAGACACGAAGAAGATGGGTGCAGACAAGGAGAAGGTTGTTGGATGAGGCGGCGCGATGGATTTTGTGGGAACACGAAGGATATGGCAAGCTACAATGTTGATGTTGTTTATAACGAACAAAAACAACACACAAATTGGAAAAACAATAACCCTAATTTGCAAATTTATGCCATGCTGGATGATGACTTCACTTAAATTGAAGAAAATATTAATGTAAATGCCATGCGTGAAAATACAAGACAAGATTTCATGACACCTGGCTAGTAGAGGGTAGCAGTGAGAGAATCTACATAAGATAAAGGGGCGATTAAATTTTTTTTTACAGGAGCTAAGGTGAATATCGCTAACATTACATGGGGATTTATATATTTAACCCTTTAAATAATTGTTTTATGAGTAGAATAGTGGTTATTTAGTATTGGGCCTATTTATGAAAATAGAAGTAATAGAGAGGTGTTAAGTATTAAGCCCAATAAGACAATCCTAGTTAGTAAAGGGTTAGAAGGAAATCATAATTAGAATTTCCATTTGGTGAAAGAAGAGAAAGAGGAAAGAAGAGAAGAGAAGAGGAGAAAAGGGAAAGGTGAAGAAGAATCTTCAAGAGGTAAGGGTGAGAATCCATGTTATTGTTTGATTGTATGTTGTGGGTAATGATTAGTAACATCCTAGGTTGTTCAATTTCAATTTCTAGAATCTTTGAATGTTAGGGTTTGAAAGGAAATTATGTTTTTCAACTTAGAATGATGACCCATGACTAGAAACATGTTAGGATATCCTTTAATGATGTTATTTGGTTAATTGAAATGAGTTTTATGTGATAATTTCGTGGGAGAAAGAAGTTGGTTCGTAGCAGAAAAAGTGTTGTATCGCAGTCCGCGCTTAGCGCGAGGAGAAGTCCGCTTAGCGCGAAATGTTCTGACTTTTGGATTTGTTTGTTCAGGGAGGTGCGCTTAGCGCGATAGGCCGGGCTTAGCGTGACTTTGAATGAAAATGTTATTTTGACATGAAATCTTATATGATTATATTTATTTTAGTATTTTCATGTATGTGATTAATTGATCCGATCGTGATTGAATGTGCTTTGGATTGGTTCGAATACTATTTCAATGTATGGGTGATTACTTGAATATAGTGTGTGCTATTCTTAATTGAATATTGTGAATAACATAGGTGGAATGATATGCCATAATGTTATTGATTATATGTGATGATATGTATATGATACATGTAATGATTTTGTTGTTGGAATATGATGATGTGCAATTGATGGATAATTCACATGAGTTGAATGGTGATGATATGCTTGGATAATTGAAGTTTTGTGAATAATCTTAATTTGAATATGTTGTCTTGATGAGTTGTACATGCATACATTTGGCTCGATCCTTGTGTGGATAAGTAGCGATGAAACTTTGGTTTCACAATTGGCTCGATCAATGATGGATAAGTAGCGGTGATATGTTGGATTCACATTTGGCTCGATCCCATTGGAGATAAGTAACGGAGGCTTTTGGTCTTGTCCGAATCGAAAGTGGCTTGGATTCTATGATAATGAATCGGAAGCGGGGTTAACGAAATGTTCCCAAGATTAGTACCACATGCATATTGAGTCACATTTTATTGTTGTCACATGAGTCATTATTGAATATGCGATGTGTGTAATGAAATTGTGATGTTTAATCGTATGGATAATTGAATCATTTGGATGGATGACATTTATGCTATGTGTAATAAATATGAATATGTTATACTTGGAATGTTTGTATAATCATGTTATCTTAGAATATCACTTGAAGTGTGTGGAATCCGTGAATAGATCTTGTTTCTATATTATTTCCATTTATATACTTTTGGATAATGATGTGAATTCTCACCCTTCTATTACGATGTTGCCTCTATGTGGGTAACATGCAGGTTCCGAGGATAGCGGTGCTTCGCACGAGACTAGTTGAGGAGTCTAGCTAATTTATCCTTTACTAGGTAGTTGAGTCATTGCTCTAGTCATGTAACACGGAATTTATCTGGATTTCTGATTTGATGAGATTTGTTATGTATTCTCATCTATTTTGATTTGTATGATTGAGATACTATGTTGATGTGGCCTTGGTGCCGATGCATGAATTCTGATGACTTGGTTATATTATGAATTCATTACTTTTTCATCCAATGATTATAGTATGAGATGTAATCATTGATAGTATTTGTGAATATTAAATGATTCCCTGTGAAAATGCATGAATTGTTCTAAAGCATGAGATTCAAATATGTGTTATGATTATGACCAGTGTGCATGTATGATTTTAATATTGAAAGAAATATCATGTGACACCCTCTTGTTATGCATTCTATTTACTCTGATTCTATTATATATATATATATATATATATATATATATATATATATAATATTTGGGGAATTAGAAGGGGGTGTTACACACGGAGGTAGGGAAAGAGAAAGAGAGGTGTTACTAAAGGGTAAATATCAGTCAAAAGTTGTCGATGTTGGAACTAGTGGTGAAGATAAAGAGGCCAACAAGGGGAAACTCCAGTATATTATTGTCATCATTAGATGAGAACCTCGAGCAAATATTTTGTTACCTACCTATACTCTCACATTTACCAACTCTTTACTCAACTTCACTCACCCCTCTAATAACATTCCCAATCCAACCCAACCATCCAACAAGATATTGTCCATCATCCTTCCACAACTAGAAAATCTAGTAGGATTAGGAAAAAAAATTATAATACCCATCATACCTTGTGATTATCAATGCAAGGATATCATAAATAATCTTCTTCCCAACATTATCTCCTCCACATCTGTCTTTCCTCTTTCATATGTCCTAACATATAACAATTGTAACACTGACTACAAACCCTTTTGCTTATCCCTATCTTACACATATGAAACCGCAACCTTCTCCCAAGCTAGCAAACATGATTGTTGTCCAAAAGCCATGCAATATGAAATCCAAGCCCATAAGCACACCAACACTTGAACCATTGTTGATCTCCCTTCAAATAAAACACTAATAAGATGCAAAATGGTCTATAAAACAAATATATTGCTAATGGTCATATTGGCATATACGAGACTCGTTTAGTAGAAAAAGGCTACACTCAACTCGAAGGTGTTGATTATTTGACACCTTATCTCATGTTGCTAAACTGACCATTATAAGGACTATCCTTGTTGTAGTCTCTATTAAACATTGGCATCTAGAACAACTAGATGTTAATAATATTTTCCTTCATTGAGACTTAAATAAGGAAGTTTATATGTTTATCTCTAAAGGTTATAACCTACCTCATTCGCCCTAACACATGAAGATTTGTAAACTTAACAAAAGCATATATGGCATCAAGTAGACCAATGAACAATGGTATTCCAAATTACTACTCTTTAATTTATGTAGGTTATGTTCTTTATAATGTTGATCACTCCTTATTTACAAAAGCTCGTGGTTTTGATTTTACTGCATTGTTAGTTTATGTAGATGATACAATCTTAGTGGGTAACAATCACACAAAGATAAATAATGTCAAAGCTATTCTTCACAACAAATTTTGTACTAAAGACTTTGGTCCACTTTGTTACTTTTTGTGGATTTGAAGTTGCTAGATTGTCCTTGTATTTTATTAAATCAATGTCATTACACTCTTGATTTACTAAACATTGCAGGTAGGTATGCTAAGATCAAAACCTTCCACTACCCATTATAACCCTTCTTTAAAGTTTCATTGACTACTTATCATGTCTACCATGATTCTACCTAATATCGTAGACTCATAGGACAAGTTATTTATTTGATCACTACTCTCCCCAATATCTCATTTGTTGTCCAGCAACTGAGTCAGTTTGTATCGCAACCTACTATTGCTAACTTTCAAGTCGTCTTGAGGATTCTTCAATATTTAAAATCATGTCCTGCTCATAGCTTACTATATCCATCTGATTTTGACTTGTTGCTTTCTTGTTTTGTAGATAGTGATTTGGCTACTTGTCCCACTACACACATATTTGTTACCGATTACGCCATCTTCCTTGAATTATCATTAATTTTATGGAAATCAAAGAAAAAAATCAACATCGCTTGCTCTAGCTTAGAAGTAGAATATAGAGCTCTTGCAAGGCTAACATGTGAGGTCCAATGGCTGCATGATTTATTCAAGGATCTACACATTGTTTTTCCGGCTCGTACTTAAATGTAGTGTGACAATCGCACACAATCCTACCTCTCACAAACGCTCTAAACACATCGGGATTGATTGTCACATCATCCACGAAAACATGGAATCCGGCGTCGTCAAGTTGTTCCCGTTTCCATCTTCGACTCAATAACTTGTTGCTGTTCTCACCTAGCCTCTTTCTACACAAGTTTTTTCCTCCTTTTTATCAAAGTTTGGCCTCGTGTCTATTATACTCTAGCTTGTGGGGGAGTATGAGATAATTAAGCATATGTTTGGTTTAGCTTTTTCATTCTCCTCACCGTGAAAATAAAAAGCTAGAAAGAGTAGCTTTTGAAACTAAACGCGCATCTAGAGCATTTCCACCGAAAACAAACACACCATAAGTTATTTTAGTGGCACTTATTATTTTACCTTTAATTCCATTATTTTTGGAAACAAACACACCATAAGTTGGTTAGTTACACATCTTGACTATCGGTATAATCACAATTTGCATATTTGCTTGGTTTTATAAAATAAGAATAAAATAATAAAAAGACAAATTTGATGTTCGTGTGAATACATACATTAAAATTTGCTAAATTTTTCTTAGATTATTTTTCTGCCAAACAGATTTTACGCACATTTTTTGGGCATTGATCTCTGGAACTCAACAAACAAACTTTTCGAAAGCAAAATTTATTCAAGTTTAATATTTCTCATACATTTTAAGCATATTACTTTTTACTACTATTTGGGATCACTTTGGAATCAGTTGACCACTATCATTGTTTTATCATTTGCAAACATTGTTTTTCTCGATGAATCCAATTCAACCAACAACTCTTTTAGAATTGTCAATCAACCACATAATTCTAATTTTGAACAATCTTCATCTATAACAGCCATCATCAAAACTACATAGAATCTGAGTAATCTTCCACTTTAGCAACACACGCTTCTAAAAATCATAACCTTGAAATCAAATGCCTTTGCAATATTTTGAAGCCAATCCAAGCAAGTCTAAAAATCATTGATTACATATGAATGCTAATCAACCATCAAGGAAAAATATGAAATTAACCAGTCACTATGCAAAACACAGATCCTTCTTAGCTAAACTATGGATATGGCTTTATTATTTGGACAGATTCAGGCAATATAATGCTTGGTAAAAACACCTCGCATTTGCAGTGAAGAATTAAGCATTGTCTTCCAGTGAGAACAGCACCTTCCTATGAGAATAAACACAAATCTAATGCAATATTTTCAAAAGGGAATCATAAGACAAAATAGGTAATACGGTAGATAAAAGTTTAGGCAAAAGTCGAATCCCGTCCCCCATGTACAATTTGTCAATTTTAATAACCCCTTTACATATTTCATGCTGTCATGGTACAAAAATGCATGTATGGTACAAAAATGCATGTAGATGTGAACAAGGGTTTCACCATTAGAATCTTCAAAAGGGACAATTACTTGCTAGATAGTGTCAAAAGGAGACCATAATGATCACTGGGCAAAACAGGGAGTACCAGCTGTTTGATCTCATTTCTTACTTTCTTCTCTTTGTTGTGTGATACACCAGGTATTTCATCCATTCCAATCATGTCAATACTACTTATCTCAAGATCACGTAAATGACAAACAAAACGATCTAATCGTTTTTGGAGAGTACGATTGCCTGTCAACATCTTGTTTGACTTGGTATCATACGTCCAACCACTTTCATTTGGTCTTAGCTCAGACCAGGCATCAACCCACCCATCTTGTAAAGGATATTGACCATCCTTTTTTTCATCCCAGTTCATGTCACCCCCAAAAACAACATTAGGGTACCTCTTGAGAAGGTTCAGAGCCTCATTAGCCTGCTCCACTCGTTCCTCAGTGAACATTTGATCCCATTTCGGAGGGGCTGGACTGGGACTCTCTAGATGGCTGGTGGCTACAACCAAAGACTTGCCACTCACATCCTCCACTTCAGCAATGCAAAGTTCTCTTCCCATTATAGAGTTGCTAAATGATTTGGTGGAGAAAGATTTCACAGGTAGTTTGCTTAACTGAAATTGATTCCACAGATACTTCAGTACATATACCCTTTTTATCAGATAAAAATGTTCAATAATAGGTGTTTATACTCCCCACTTATTCAAAAGATACTTCAAAAGAAACAGAATCAACTAACCATAGAGTAAACCATTAAAGTAATCATGAAATATTATAAGATAATACAATAGTCCTAACATGTTTGATTTCATGCTGGCAGACAATAAAACTGTTACCAATCGTATTATCAAAACAATGATCAAGTTTTTAAATAACGGTCGCGGTCACATAAAGGCTTTTGCAATCTCAGACGGTACATGAGTTCCGATATTGATTCCGATAAGCATACAATAGTCTTATCAAAGAACATGTTTGGTTCTCTTCTGAACAGATTTCATGCTAACAGACAATAGAAATCCAGTGTCAAAAATATTATCAAAACTAGGATCAAGGTTTTAAATAAAGTAAAGGCTTTCATGATACTGATTGTGGTCATCGCAGTGTGAATTAACCAAACCATGAATAACAATATCCATATCGGCACCTTCCGATATCATTTTTCCGCGGTCGTTTTAGCAAATAACAACCAGTTTTTTAAAATGTTAACTATGATCATCATATTAGCAGGCCGATTACAAAAACCGTGAAACACGAGTTCAAATGGAAACAAAGGTTGTGAAATTTACCAGCATACAAAAGTAGGGTCTTGAATGAGCCTTCTCGGAAGAAACCGAACAATGATAAACATTCCACCACGACGATCGCTTGAAAATGTCATATATATCAGGAGTAACTTCCTGGGACACAAGAACTCAAACAAAATCAAACAAAACCACACAAATACCAAATGAACAAAAACAAAAAAAAAACAAAAAGTGTATTGAAAATGAAACCTGAAAACAGATAAAATGAGGGGAATGCAATTGAACAAGATCGCCAATAGCTTTCATCCTTTTCTGCAACTCCAAGTCTTCACGGAACCAAACATTGTAACTCAAAATCTTGACCGAACCAAACCCTTTTCCAGAATCATCTTTCTCTGCAGTGAGATCAATAGCCTTACTGGAACGCTTAGAATGTAACGGCTGATCAGAATCCTCAGAAAAATCAGTGGCTTTCCTTTTGCAGGATCGAAGAGGCAAGAAAACAGAGCCAACGGAATCATCGTGTTCGATTTCAGTCAAATCGCGAAAAGTGGAAACGGAAAGGGCGTGGCTTCGAGTGCCACAGAGGTGGCAAGATGAGTTTTTGTAAGAGTTGAAGAGAGTGCATGATTTGCAGGACCATTTAGGGGAAGACGAAGAGGAAGCGGAAGGAGAGAGAGATGGAGGTGGAGGTGAGGAGGAACAGATTTGGCATTCGGAAAATTGGGAAGGAGGGTTGAGGAAAGTGCATTTTTTGCATGACCAAGAAGACATTGATGGTGGAATTTGGGGATGGAAGTTTTTGAGAATTTGAAATTTAGGGTTTGGGAGTGGAGGGTGAAGTAGTAGAGGAAAGGGTGAGGAACGAAATGAAAGCATTTGGGATTCTCATTTTGAAATTTGCACTCCAATCCAACGGTTCGCTCTTCAAAAAAGGCAACTATTCAATGGTTTTTTATTTTTAATTTTAAATCAGCTTCATAAGGTAATCAAAACTCAAAGGGCTTAGAAAAAGATAATGCTAATTGTGGAAATTGTCTCACTAAATAAATGCTAATTCAAACTTTGTTTTTTTTCTTTTTAATAGAAACATTCTTTATGGTAAGAATCAATCTTTCTCGATGCAAAACTAATTTGAGTTGAATCACTTTGCAACGACTTTTATCTCAGAGTTTGATTTAAAGCATTGTCTAATGTTGTTGTACTAAATTTAATCGATACACACAAACCTACAATAGAGAAGACAAAATAACCAAAAGCAAAAAATAAAAATATAGAAAACTAAACCAATAACAAAACTAAAACTTTTGAGGGACGTAGCTATTGAGAAGTCTCACATTGGTTAGAAAAGAGAAGATTAAACACTATATAAGTGAGAGAACACACACATATCACCTTAAGATTTTAGGTGGATATGTGGTGTGTCTCTCACAAATAAAGGTGTGTCCCAAGTATGCTCCCTCCTCGGAATTGTCTCTAACACCAACTTCATAAATATGTCGAAGAAATCATGAGTGAGCGGCCAAAAACCAACATCTACCCTGGTACAAAGTTACAACTTAGTGAAATCTTAAGCTACCCATGTCATGAGTCCTATGAATATTAAAGTCGTGTTGAAACATTGTAATGTATAACTTTCACAAAATATGATATTTTTAAAGGTGTGAAAAACACAAGAAAAGGGGGGTTGAATTGGGTTTCATCCTTTTAAAAACTTTTCTTTAAACACAATCCCCTTTGAAGTTAGCTTTACTTTTGATAATAAGATAGACAGAAATGTAAAACAAGTATAAACACAAGATTTTTATACTAGTTCACTTGATAACCACAACCTACTATACTTCACCCTTCCAAATGATTTGTCTCTCTCCAGCGAGGTCTTAATCCAATAATCAAACAAAATATTACACCTGTACACACCAACTGTATGTGACATACACCTGCACACACCAACTGTGTATAACTAACTATCAACCCACTACAACATTTAGGCTCTCCAGCAACAATTGAAAAACGTTGCCAGAACTCTGAAAAACGTTGCCTAAAACAATAGGGGACGTTTTCTGGGCGTCTCCTGTGCGAGTGTTGCCTATTGTTTGAGGCGACGTTTTTTTATGTTTTTTGGGAACACTTTTGAAAAACGTCGCCTATAGTAAAGGAATAGGGGACGATTATTTATGACCTCTGAGACAACGTTTTTTAAGCGTTGCCAAATTCGGCTACAATTAACAATCGTTGCCTTAAACCTGAATCAGGAAGATCGTTTTTGAAGTGTAGCCACACTTATAGGTTGTTGTTTTATAGTGTCCACATAAAATATACAATTTTGCAATTATTATCAAAATAATATAGTCAATAATAATTGGCTTCAAAAATAATATTGATTATATAACTTAAACCATACATCCATAAAAGTTGTAATATAATAAAATCGAGTTCAAACTTTAATTCAAGATATAGTATATAGAGTACACAAAATGCCTAACGTAACAATATTACTTTTAATACTTTGAAGTATGACCCTAGTAAAATAACTAAAAACATAGTTCAGCAAAAGAACAAAAATCATATTTCAAGTTTAATGCTTTCAACTACAAGCCAAAAAAAAGACATCATCCAACTCATTCAAGTTTGTCTTCTAGGAGTAAAGCATCCAAATCGTCCTCTTGAAATTCGTTAGATATGTCATCCTCCATAAATTCTTCATCTACGTCGTCCTCTTGAAATTCACCATCTATATCCTCCTCTTGAAATTCATCATCTAGATCTATGTCGTCCTCTTGAAATTCGTCATCTACATCGTCCTCTTGAATTTTATCATTTAGGTCGTCCTCTTGAATTTTATCATCTATGTCGTCCTCTTGAATTTCATCATTTATATCGTCCTTTTCAACATCTTCATTGATGCATTGCTGCATAAGAAAATAAAATAAAACACATTAACCATAAATCTTTTTGGTCCAAAGGACAATTAAGACATCAACAAGAATTAAACCTCGCACAAATAAAAACTAAACCAATGAGCAAAACACATTGTTTATAGTCTTCATATCTCATGGATCTAAACTCATTGTTTATATTCTTCACACTCTAACTTGTTGTATCTTCTTTGGCAGTATCATATGGATAAATTTACAGCATACATAGTGAGTGTTATCAAACAAGGGGGTCCCATAATCTTATCCTAGGCAAGTATGTTTGTGAAATATCAATGAAAGCTCGCACAAATAAAACAGTTTCAGCCACTTCTAGGTGTTGTCACTACTTAAACAATTTCAACCACTTACTTTATTCTAGGTGTTGTCACTACTTGCAAATTTTTGCATACATTAACAACCATTTTGATACTATAACATAATTAAAAAAATATAAATCAATAATATTGGTATATATGGTTACCTTTCCATGATATGGAGCATGAGTTGATGTAGATGAATGCATTTGCGGTCTTATATCCTTTGGGGAACTATTAGCATCTCCATGAGATAATCCTAACAAATCTTCAATTGACTCTATATTAATTTGAGGATTGCATTGTTGTATAACGGTCTTAAAAGCATTTTGCAATCTATCAATCTTATCTTGAAACTCGTCCCTTAATGTAGAGACCTCTTCAGTGGGCTTGTTTCAAAGCATTAATCTCTTTCTCTTTAAGGAAGTTTTAGTTATGTTTCTCCCATAACAGCGTACCCTGCCTGGACACTCCTTTCCAAAAACAACTTTAAAAGCTTCTGTATCACTTTCCTCCTTTTCAACCATTTCTTGAAGTTGGGACTAGCATAAATTACAACAACAAAAATATTAGCTACTATTATAGACAATGTTGGCCGATTATATTAAGCAAACGTATTATATAAACAATGTTACATACAATTACTTTTCCAGTTTCTACATGCAGTTCCTTTCCTTTATTTCCTTTTCGAGTTTCAACAAACATTTCTGATTGAGTGGGCTCTCTTTTTTCCTTTTCACGCTGCACAAATCAAAATAATTCCATAACAAATTATGTGAATTAAAATTCCTATTCACGAGTCAAAGAAAAGTTTTTCACGAATACTTTAATTGAACAAAGAAACATTCATACAAGGAATACTTTATTGAGAACAAAAGAAAGTTACCACTTTTTCACGAGTCAAAGCAAAGTTTTTGGGACCCATTCGATGCATCCACTTTAGTTGAGCTCTATTTCTAGTGTTATTTTCACTGATTGCCTACATTTAAATTTGACGAAATTATTATAATAAATATTACTTAATTATGGCATACATAGAAAGGTGTAAATTCACACACATACATAAAAAAATTATTAATCTTACTTGTATAGTTTCCTTACTCCAATAAGCACAAAGACTCTTAAACTGGGCTATTGGCACGTTTGGCGGACGATTTTTGAGTTTCTCGGTCATGTTGGAATACTTCAAAAAATGATTCTTCTTAATTTTGTGCTTATATCTTCTCCATGCCTCTCTAACAGTGGTCTCAATCCAATCTCGTGCTTCAACCGGCAAGATAAACTTCCGCTACATAAATTATAAGATTAGACAAGATCAAGAAATGAAACACTTTTTTTTAATAATTAGACTTTCAAATTCATAGATAAAAACATACATTAGTATATCTCCAGAAACGGTTTTTATTATCATCTGGCATTCCTTACCAATTGGTGTAACGTAGAGGACAAAATGTTGAGTTCCTAGCCAATGTTCCCAAGAAGAGGCTCAATTCAGATACTACTTTTTCACTAGGACCAATTGGCTGAAAATCCTCATTAAAGGTCACTTCTACTCTCTCTTCCAAAGTTCTTGCATGAATCTTTTTGCACAAAGTTTTTCCACGAGTTTTTCTTTGGGATGTTTCTATAAAGTAATCAACACAACAACATGATATCACATGTTTGCTACCAATATGTAAATAATACATGAAATCATTATTATGAAATATGAAACTAATTACCTTTTTCTTCTTCTCTATTTGTGATTGCATCTTCTTCGTTGACTTTTGCCCGATTTTGAACACTTTCTTGTCGAGTTCCTTTTTTTGATTGATTTTGATTAGAGCTACGGTTAACGCTGCTGCCCGGTTTTTCTCCATTGTTTGACTTGGTTGCATCCATTTCCTTTGACTTGTGAAGATCTACATAATCATCAATCAACATTGATGGGCATTTTGGCACCCTGTTTAGCTTTTGAGAGCATTCAGCTTTTGACGGCGAATGGACGAGGAACTAACGAACTGACGAGGAACGGACACGAACGAACGGAGTGACGAACAACACGGCGGAGGGTGTGGACGAAAGAGGTCCGAGTCGGAGCGGATGAAGGACGGAGCGGATGAGAGCGCGACACTGTTAGCTAGGTCGGAATGTGTGAACGAGGAAGAAGGAGAATCGATAGCTAGCTCGCGGGTTTTGTTTTCTGCTTGTTTTCTTTTTTCAATTTTTTATTTTTTTTAATAAGACTGATGGCAATTGAGAGGTCTTAGAAAATTCCTATAATGTCTTAGAAATTTTTTTATTTTCTGTTTTATGAAAAATATTTGTTTAGAATGTTTAAAGAAATATTTGTTTAGAATATTTGTTTAAAATTTTTTATTTTCTGTTTATAATTATGTGTTAGAAAATTTTTGTTTAAAATATATATATATATATATATATATATATATATATATATATATATATATATATATATATATATATATATATATTAATAATGTTTAGAGAAAAATATTTGTTTTTTAGTGTATAAGTTTTGGAGGGAAGATTGCCACCAAAAATTTGATAGTGCTAAAAAAATTTATACAACATTTCAGAAATGTAGCCTTTTATTAGAACTAATGTAACAATCTAAAAATGTCCCCAAAAATATTTTTGGGGACAATTGTCAAATATTGCTAAAGAAATAATATTTTAACGCTCTAAAATCGTCCCCAAAAGCAGTTAAGGGCACAATTAACAACCGTTGGCAAAAAAATAAAAGAGTATCGCTCCATAAACGTCCCCTAAAGTATTTTAGGCAACGATTATCAAGGGTTGCAAATATATTTTTGACAACAATCGTAAATCGTTGCCTATATGAATTTAAGGCAACAATTTCTACATGTTCCCTAAAAAAGTGTTGCCAGAGACAACAAATGTTGTAGTGACCTCTAAGACGCACTAGTCTTAGACTTCTTAAGAA
Source organism: Vicia sativa (assembly GCA_021764765.1). Lineage (NCBI taxonomy): Eukaryota > Viridiplantae > Streptophyta > Magnoliopsida > Fabales > Fabaceae > Vicia > Vicia sativa. The sequence continues at coordinate 252,633,482 of CM038796.1, read as the reverse complement.
TTATGACTTACCCAGTCTCTTAAGGATCAATCAAACAACTGTTGAAATACAAGTTTGTTTACAAGTAAATTTGCTTCTACACAAGCTGAATATGTAAATGTATTTTTAGCACAATGACTTGACAAAATGTACTGCTTTCTACAAAGAAAACGATAGTGTTTGCGTGTATTGTATTATTAGTGAATTAGCAATTGTTTCTTCAAGTCTCCAAGCCTTTATATAGAGCCATGTATGAGATGTGACTGTTGAGCGGTACATCTGTAAATATCAAATTTGTGGCGGCTTGAGAGAACGTGGGGGACAAGATCGTACGCAAGCGTCCATCCTTTCATGGTAGTGGAATGTAACATTTTATTTATACCATGTACTATTTGTACCACGTTAATGTTATCTTCTAACATTATGTACTTCAGAGACTTCTGCGAGCATGAGTAAGAAGAGATAACATAACCTCTGGTTAGTCAAAACTTCAAGTCTGTAGAGTCTTCAGATCTTCGTCTTCAGAGTCCTTAGCACTTGGTCTTGAAAAACCTTGTATCACATCTAAGGTTAGAAGAGCTTCAAGTCTTCAGAACTTCGTCTTTAGTCTTCAGCACTTGGTCTTAGAGAACCTTGTATCACATTTAAGTTCAAAAGAGCTTCAAGTCTTTAGAATCTTCAGAGCTACGTCTTCAAAGTCTTCAACACTTTGTCTTCAGAACCATTTGTCTTCTGAAACTTGAGTCTTCAGCATCTGGGCTACGTTCACTTAGAACTTCTGTCTTGAGATCTTCAGGATGGTTTCTTCAAACATATGTATCAGAGTACTGAGCTTCAGAGCCTTCTGAAGCTTTTCTCGCTACTTGTTCATCAAAACCTTTGTAGCTCAGAAGCAAAATTATTTCTCTTCTAATGTCTTGGCCACACCATTCATTAGAAGCATGACCTGTTTGTCAATTCTTAAAATACAACAAACATTAGAGTATCAAAATTGTTCACACAAGCATACTCTTTGTTATCAACAAAACTCAGAGACATAATTGCATAACCAAATCTTGTTCTAACAATTTCTTAAGTCGTTCAACAAGTATGTCTTTTTATATGGGATCTAAGAACACAATACATGATTATCTTAAAGTGAATTATTCAATATATAAAAGGTATAATTGCTCGTGGTTTGCGTCTCTCTCCCTCCTCGATGGATAAAATCATCACATATATTCTTGTTGACTAGAGAGGATGTTCGAACACTAAAAGGTCTATGTCCAGATATTGTATTTATCTTGGAGACAAATTGGTTTCTTTGTCTGCAAAATGACAATCAACTATATTTCATTATAGTGTTGAAGTAGAGCATTATGGTGTTTGAAAATTGTTTATTAATTTTAGTGTTAAAATTTCGATGTCCTGTTCTGAAAGTCACTTTGATTTACTGAGACAAAGTGTTGTATACTTATCAAACCATCTCATTCAACACTACCGCATGAGACACATTGAGATTAATATTCATTTTGTGAGTGAAAAGGTTATTCGTGGTCAGGTATATGTTCTACTTGTTCCTTCACATTATCAAATAACTAACATTTTTAGAAAGGGTCTTCCGTTGCAATTGTTTGATGACTTTAGAGACAGCCTCAACATTCGTTAGGTTTCAATTTCGACTACATTTGTATCTTGAAAAAAGAGAGATAATTATTCTATTACTCCAATTATTAGTTTACCGTCGTTCTTCAAGGTCACAAGTCCATCATTTTACCCTTGAACTATCATATCATAGACATTGAAAAAGTTTCTAGGCATTTTGTTTTAAAGCAACCAATAATGCATAAATAATGGAGGAAGGAAGAGCAAAATATCATTTATATTTTTGGTCCTCCTTTTACCTACTCCTTTGATGTTGCCGGATTTACTTTCTTCACAAATGAGGCTCATAATGCTGCATACTTGCAGCTTCAGTACACCTACTATGAATGAATGAATTAAAGAACTCTAACTAAGATTCTTGAAATTCACAAATACTAGAAGATGTTGTCAACAATATGGCTTCATAAAATGCTACAACTACACTACCTATTTTTACCTTTAGTATAGGTGCATATTAAAAGATTAAAATGTTGTTTATTAATGTTTTGAGTACATAGAAGTCCAATATGTTGCCATTTTTAGACTATGTCAGAACATCATTTATGGAGAGAGTCCCTACTTGCAAAATACCATCTTCATCTTTTGAAGATAACATCACAAAAATTGCATTTCCCCTAGCTGTGTGATACATTACATTATGATGATGACCACTAAACAAATTACATTACACTAAACAAATTAATTAACAAATGTAATTTTAACAAATAAATACGTTAATTACAAGATCCCTGTGAAAATTTATTCACACCACTTCATTATTGAAAAGGGAAGCATCTATCATATGCACTAAGTCTAAGATTAGACCTAAAGATTATCACTCCTTTTTCTCTTACAATCTTAGTTACCCTTAACTCTAACACAAAATTCCATAATGGAAAAAAAATTGAATTATCTGCATCTTCATAAAAGGACTAAAAACAAAGCAGGTAGACATGTCAAGAAAATGTGCAAAATGTTTATATTGATGCTGTTCATGGTACTGAATCTTAACTTATCCCCAGCACTATTAGTTTGAGTCGAGTTCACCACTTCCTTTGTCTTGTTGCTTACGTTCTTGCTGCAATATCACATCAAATGAAGACTCGCACTTAGATAAAATTCAAGTATTCACATTTTAAGCATAAATAAAACAGCATGGTCACTGGGAAGATCAGTGTTTCTTACCTTCCAGGAAATTCGCAGCTCCCGTGACCTGCAGAGGTATTTGGGGTTAGTATGCTTACAAGACAATGTATTAAACTAAAAAAGTCGTAACGTAAGGCAAGAACATTAAGGTTTTCAGGATTTGGTTGTATGCAGTCGGCAAATCTGAACAGCACGATCAAAATCAGTTGGTCAAGGTTTCATTACATATTTTGATTTTTACCGAGTTTGGAATTAGGACCGTCTAAAAATGTGGCTGAATGCATATAGTCGCGGGGACATGTGATTGCATATAGTCGGGGAGGACATGTGACTGCACGCAATGTAGATCCAAAGATTGCTTGCCTTATGTGAATGTAATCTAGAAACATGGTCCAGAATCTTTGCAAATGTCAGGAGAAACAAACAGGTGCTCTATGACAAACAAACATCCAACTCATGGAGAGTGGGTACCAGTGCTATACCTAGTTTCCTTTTTTATTCATTTCAAATTTCACATAAAACAATAGTAGAGCCAAACCAAAAGCTCCTTTGTATTAAGTGGGTGCCACTCACAAACAAATGCATTTCATGAATCATTACATAACATTACTTTGCCATACTTCTCTACTTTTAAATTTTTTCCCTTTTCAAATCATCACTAAAGTTTGTTACAGTAATCACTAATTTTTTTTGCTAATCTTTTTGTTATACTTTATGACATTAAAGTAAGCTAATTAGGAAAAACAACAAAGATTCTAAGGAAGGAAACTTACTGGGATCTGTGGTAGTGATCATAGCAACTCCTTTGAAATCACAGCTCCCAGGAGACTTCCCTTCTTTCTGGTAATAGCTATCAAAAGCATAAGAAGCATGATTCTTAACATTGTTAGGTTTATAGCAACTCTCTCCGGGTTGAATCTCCGAACAATTAGCCCTTCCCGGTCCACACGCCCAATCCAACGCAGCCTGCAACGTCTTCGCATCAAAACCATCCATAGCAATGCAGTACGTCTGATTCGTAGTATCATTCGCCAAAAAAGTCCCAATTCCAGACACATGAAGCAAATAAACCGCAGTCGTGTTCCCATAAAAAAGACCCCAATTCGCCTCAGAAACCGGCGGAGACCTCAAATCCTCATTAAAAAGCTCGTAGATAAAAACACTAGAAGTAGCTTCAGGATGCAAAGGAGTCCCACTACGATCAAAAACATGCTTAATCAAATTCGAATTATAAGTATCCGCATTGTCTTTGGTAGCATAAGGCTCTTTAGAATCACCCTTACTAGGCCAACCCGTTTCAGTAACAAGAACAACAACATCAGTCACATTAAGATTCTTCATCGAAAAATAAGCCGAATCAATCATGGCATCAAGCACATTAGTATAATGAAGCAATGTATTAGGATCCACCATTTCCTTATTAGGAGTAACCGGTTTAAAAAGCGCGTTATCCAAAGGAACAACACCTTTATTCTGCATGAAAACATAATAAGGATAAAGATTCATCATCAAAGGAGATTCCGTCTTGGAAAGAAACTGAAGAATCGGTAGAAGAACATCCACAAGGGTTTGATTGAAAAAAGCCTGAGAAGGTGGAAACGGGTCAAGAATAATGGAAGCAGCATGAGGAGTAGAGACTTTAATTTGTTGATGAAGATTGGAAGAAACAAGAGCATTGTAAAGAGACTCCATAGCAGGAAGAAGAAGAGGCGCAGAAGAATCAACAGTGGTAAGAACCTCGTCACCGACGGAGATTCCGGTTATTAGTGTCTGTGGGTAAAAAGCGACGACGTTTCGTTGGATCCATGAAGCAGCGGTGGTGTTGGAAGAACCAATAGCGAGAAGCTGGTTGTTAGGGACACTGATGACGACACGGATTTTGGTTCCAGACAAGGATTTAAGAATGTCGGGGTTTGCATCGTAGAGACGAACGTGTGTTATTTTTTGTAACTGAAGGAATGAAACTATGTCGGAAGTTGATGGCATGTTTTCAACGTCGGTTCCAATGTTAACACCGACGAATGGAGCTTTATCCTCGTTTTCACCTGCGAGAGAATTTAATCGATTATTTAGTGGATTATAGAAAAAAGCTAAGTTAGTGTTTTCTTATTACCTGAGATGGAAATGGAGAGGAAGGAAAATGAGAGGAAGGAAATGAGAAGGATGATGATGATGTTGTTGGAATTTGCCATGGAAGATGTTGTGGTTGAGGTTCATGTAGAACAGAAGCTAGCATTATTTCTCATTAAAATATATTTTTGATTTTTGATTTTTTTGATGAAAAATGAATGATTATTGTGTTTGGTTTGAGTGAGGGAAGGGAAGAAGAAGATCTAGTGAAGATGAGAGAGAGATCTGGTAAGTGAAGAGTGGGAAGAGATTGTTTGTACTGAGTACTGGATGTTCTAGGACTTTACTGCTTTCTTGTGACTCTTTGAAGATTCGTTGTTCATCTTGTGCTTTCTCTAAACTACCCTTCAACTCAAAGTCTATGATGAAGACAAGTTATAAAATTTATTAAAGTAAGCCAAAATTACTTTATTTGTTACTACTTTTAATTTTTGGTTTCACTTCATTATCGCTTTATCTTACAAAAAAAGAGACTTTCGAGTTTTTTTAATAAAATATATTAAAGAAAATATCAAGGCAAAAGAGACTTTCATGTTTTTTCTTCTTCTAATAAACTAAAATATACTATTAAAGAAAATATCAAAAATATCAAGAAAACAAGAAAAAGACTTACACAAAAATAGTTGGATCTGAAAAATAAGTTTATCTACGCAACAAAATTAAATAAAACATGTCACACTCTCTATCGTGACAAATCTGTATAGGTATCTAATAGTATACGAGATAAATATTTTAATTTATTTTTTAGTTTTTCAATTATTTAATAAAAATTATTTTGTGAGGGTTTTAAATTGTTACAGTTAAAATTGTTAAAATGGATTATTCGGTCTTAAACGGGTTGGCGCCGGTACTTTTTAGAGTTGGACTAAAAAAAATCTTATTGTAATTTAGGTTTGAAAAATACTATTTGAGTTTGGTTTTAGATGGACTTCGAAATGTTCGACCCTAAATGATTTTTTTTATTTAAAATAAAATAAAATATTATTTTGACTTAAATGCACTTTTAGCTCCCTTATAATAAAATTAATAACATTTTAGTTCCTCTTAAAGAAAACCAGGTATTAGATCCCCCAATATTATTTTTGGTGAAATTTTGTTGGTCCCAAATCATTTGTCTTATTTTTTAATGACATGACACATAAATTTGAGACCATTCATATGTCACCCCATTATAAACCATTTTATTTATTTATCTTTATTTTTTCAATTTATATTTATATTTTATAATATTTCAGTTTTTTTATTATTTATATGAATAGCATAACGAAAGTCAATTCAGTTAAACCCTAATCCTCTTTATTCATCTTCTTCGTAAAAACCCTAAAATACTATGATCCACCATCGTCTATCACCTTTGCTACACCATTTCTGTCCAAGTTTTCTACAGGACAAGACATATTGGAGCAATGTATCAAACCACCTTTGTCTTTCAAAATGCATGAAAATGACAAGTACTATCTCAAGTATGATCATTCTCTTTTATTATGCATCTATTTGGTCGCATCCTGACTTCTTCTCAAATGTTTCTTAGTGGTCCCATCGTGTCTATTTGTTTAATCTGAAAGAGGGACATTGGGTCCCTATTTGTTTAATCTGAAACCCTAACCAACAATTTTGTCATATATAGGCCACAAAGTGAAAATAAAGTTAGGCTTAGAATTCACCATCGGGGCACACTTGTACAATCTCCTGTTAAATGGTATCTGGATGGCTTAGCAACAAAAATGGCATGGGGATGGGACGTTGATTACATGTCATACATAGAGCTGGAGAAATTAATTCATCAGGTGGTATACACAAACATGAAGTGTCTATGGTATGTCAGTTCTAGGTTTAGCTTTGCTAAAGGGTCTTAAACCTATAGAAAATGATAAGGATGTACTAAAATTTGCTAAAGATATTGAGGGCTTTGAGTTGGTTGATGTATATGTTGAGTATGGTGTTGATATCTCAGATATAGTAGATGAGGAAGAGTTGGGACATGATGAACCAACCTATGATAATGATGATGTTGAGGTATGAAAGCGTAAATGTTACTGAGGGTGTTGAGGTTGCTGAGGGTGTAAAGGCTACTGAGGGTGTTGAGGTTGATGTTAATGCTGGTGTTGGGTTGATGTTAATCCTGGTGTTGAGATTGATGCTAATGTTGGTGTTGAGATGGATAAGGGTGTAACAAATCACGAGGGTGATAATGATGAGGGTGTAAATGTTAATGCTGGTGTTGAGATGGATAAGGGTGTAACCATTCCTGTGACATCAGTAAACAAATTTTTTGGTACAATGCATATTCAAGTAAACAAAATACACCATTTCTTCATTTCATTTCAAACCGAAATTTTACATTCATTACAACTTTCCATCAACTTCAACGCTAATCCTAAGTTGACAACCACAAGTAACACCCTATTTTACACCAATTGAAACACTATTTCATTACATTTGATAAAACTAATCCTACTGCCAAAACAAATGTAATGAAAACAAATAATTTCATCCTCAAGTTCATTGAAGGCAATTTTGTCTTCACTTCTGCTAGTTTAATATTGGCTTCATCTACTTTTGTTGTTTCTCCGTCCAACTTTTTTGTAATGCAATGATAATCTCCTTGACTCTTGAAGACATTTCATCATCGTACCAGACAAAATGGCTACACCTTTTATAACCTTGTACTTGTAAATAACACAGAACAACGAATGTATAACTTGAAACACATAATACATGGAAAACTGTAAGCAACACATGGTGTTTACCTTGTACATCCCACACCCAAAAAAGCGTCAACCTGGGTTGGAATCTGTCCACAAAGTCATCAACGACGCTTCAATCTCACACCTGCACTAGCTTCGAAAATTACACGAACGACTGGTACTAGCTCTCGTGCATTGGGACATCTTCAGCACTGACGAAAACAAAAGAAAAGGATGATGAAGACTTTTGTTGGACGACGAAAATGAAGGAGATAATGGAAATCGAAGATGAACAGTGGAAAACGAAGAAGAAGAAGAGATGGGGAGGATCTGCACACGATGAAGAAGAAGGGTGATATTATATAACCTAATTTTAATTATTTTTTATTCAAATAAATAAAATAAAAAAGAACTTCTGAAATATTATAAAATATAAATACTAATTAAGAAAATAAAAAAATTAATAAAATAGTTTATAATGAGGTTGCAGGTGACTAGTCCCAAATTTACGTGCCATGTCATTAAAAAATAAGACAAATGGCCAGGGACAAACAAAATTTCACCAAAAATAATATTGAGGGACCTAATACCTGGTTTATTTAAAGAGGGACTAAAATATTATTAATTTTATTATAGGGGGACTAAAAGTGCATTTAAGCCTATTATTTTGAACATAATACATTTTTAAGTACTATATTATCTTTTATAAATATACTAGAATATGTTTTTAAATACAATACATGTTTAAATTGTATAAAATAATACTTATATTTTACATAAGAGAAACTAATAGAATACAAAAAATGGGTGTTGACTATATTAACGTATAAAATTTAAAAGAGAACAATTGAATATAATAGAAATAAAATTTAGTGAAGTGAGAAAAATTAATGTGTTATTTTGGAGTAACAGAATATAAAAATTAATATAATTTTTAAATTTTTTTTATAGTTATGCAGGCATAATAGGCTACCCATGGTTCATATGGGCTAGCCCAGTGGGTAGAGCGCTTTTTAGGGGCTAAAAAAGCCCATAAAAATACGTGCTCTAATTTAAAGGCTCAAGTCCTATGATTATTTAGACCGGGCGGGCAAACTTATATGGGCTAGCCCATTTTGACAGGTCTAGTTATTGTACGTGTAACAACCTTCTAAACGTTACATATTAATCACAAATAACTTAATTAAAAACCACCACACAAGGGTGTTACATTATCATAATAAAAGAACATAAATACAATTCTACTCTGTAACACAGGTTACAACCATTGCAATTATATTCTTCATGAACACACACTTTTATAATAGCTACATAACTTCAATATTTAATTTACAACATCGCAGCAGAATCATCTTTCAAATTTATCCTTAAACAACACAAACTTCATGACGTTAGTTTCAAAAGACTTCGAACCACGACTGGTTCGACAATCCAAAAATCTTACAAAAAATTCAACATGGTTATAACAAAGAAAATCAAACCAAGTGTTCCCAACCCGATGTTACATATCAGAGCAAGACATCTCTAATTATCAAAGAACTAATAAATACTCCAAGAGCTATCATCCTTACTGCAGCAAGTTACTTCTGAGTATTTGCGTATTACCCACGTGGAGGCAACATTCAAATAGAATGGGTGAGTAATTATAACTCATTATAAAAGATATAAGGAAAGTCTTAGTAGTAACATAACCATCATATCAACACATATTATTCATAAACAAGTCATACTTTACTCGAGTGAGGATATAGAAAATCTAGAAGAATCTTCAGACATAATAAACATTTTATCTCCAGAAGAGATTGATCAGGTACCTGAAACTTATGAAAATAAAGAAATCTCGATAAACCATGTCCATAATGGAATATAATGGAACTGATGTGAAGTATAAATTAATGATATTTTTCATACAATATAGCGCGAAATGTAATAAATGACAAAGAATATCATGAAGTGACGTTTATTAAAGTTTGTAGAGAAAGTAGGGATTGACCAAAATGGAAAGATGCAATTGAAGCATAATTAAACTCACTTCACAAGAGACGAGTGTTTGGACTTGTAGCCCAGACACCTCAAAGTGTGAAGCCAGTTGGATACAAATGAGTTTTCGTACGAAAATAAAATAAAAATAAGAAATTTGTGAGATACAAAACTCAACTTGTCTCTCAAGGATTTTTGCAAAGACCTGAAACTGATTTTGATGAGACATATACATTTGTAGTGGATGTAATCACTTTTCAATATAAAATAAGTCTTGTAGCACATGAAAGACTTAATTTGTCTATGATGGAGGCTATAACAACTTATCTATATGGTTCACTTGATAGTTAACTTTACATGAAACTCCCTGAAGAGTTCAATATACTAGATGCACATAATTTCAGGTCTCGAGAAAGTTATTTCATAAGATTGAACAAGTCTCTCTATGAGTTGAAACAATTTGGACACATGTAGTATAATCGTCTTAGTGAATATTTATTTAGAGAGAGATATACAAATAACTCCATTTGTCCTTGTATTTTTATAAAAAGACCAGGAAAATAATTTGCAATAATAGTTGTCTATGTGGATGGTATAAATATTATTGGAACTCCTGGAGAGCTTTCAAAAGCTATGAATTGTTTAAAGAAAGAGTTTGAGATGAAATACCTAGGAAAAACAAAATTATGTATAGGCTTACCAATTGAACATTTGGACAAAGGAATATTTGTACATCAAGATGACTATATAAAAGTGTTAAAACACTTCTATATGGACAAATATCACCCTTTATCTACTCCAATGATTGTTAGATCATTAAATATGGAGAAAGATACTTTCAGACCTCGATAAAAGGATGAAGAATTGTGCGGTTCCGAAGTACCATATCTCAGTGTAATTGGAGCACTAATGTTATCTTGATTATATTTGATGTCATGCATTTCATGGAGATCGGTGATTCATCTAATCATGTCAATCATATTTGCTTGAGATCCTTAATTCAGTGCTTATTTAAATACAACAATATATGAAGATAATACTACATGCATCACTCAATTGAAAGATGGTTACATTAAATGAGATAGAAATACACACATTTCTCCATAATTCTTTTTCACTCATGATCTTCAAAAGTGGTGATATAAACATCCATCAAATATGTTCATATGATAAACTTGAAGACGTTTTCACAAAGTCACTCTCAAGTAGAACGTTTAATCAACTAGTATAAAAAATTGGTCTTCATCAAAGAAATGATTGTTCAACTGAGGGGGAGAAATGAATTTATTTTAAAGAATATTGTACTCTTTTTTTTCACTAGATTTTTTCCATTGAGTTTTTCGTGAGGAAGAAGTCCCACATTGGTTAGAAAATGGAAGAATGAACACTTGAGACGCACCTTTGTGAGAGACAGACCATATATCCACCTAAAACCTTAAGGTGATAGGTGTGTGAGCTCTCTCACTTATATAGTATTCAATTTTCCCTTTTCTAACCAATGTGAGACTTCTTCCTCACACTTGATTCTCAACATTCCCCCTCATGTGAAAGCTCTCTCTTCCACACACATTCTACCCACCACTTGCGCGTCAATCCCTGTCTCGGAACCACAAACTCATCCGCACACCTTCTACCCACCACCTGCGGGTCAGTCCCTATCTCGAAACCAAAGACTCATGATACCACTGTTAGGGGGGAAATACGAAGAGGGAGCATATATGAGACACACCTTTGTGAGAGGCACACCACATATCCACCTAAAACTTGATATGTGGTGTGTCTCTCACAAAGGTGTCTCCCATGTAAATGCTCCCTCTTCGAAATTGCCCCTCCCCTAACAGTGGTATCATGAGCCTATGGTTTCGAGATAGGGATCGACTAACTTGTATCAAAACACTTCCCGTAGTCGAGTGCCAACTTAGAGAGTGCCAACGATGATACAAGTGTGTATGTGGAAGAGAGAGCTTTCACGTGAGGGGGAGCATTGTGTCTCACATTTGAGGGGGAGTGTTGAGAATCAAGTGTGAGGAAAAAGTCTCACATTAATTAGAAACAATGAAGAATGAACACTTTATAAGTGAGAGAACCCACACACCTATCACCTTAAAATTTTTAATGAATATGTGGTGTGTCTCTCACAAAAATATGTCTCATGTATAGTCCCTTTTTGGATTCCCCCTAACTCATCCAAAGGGTATTATGAATAATAGTAAATAAATATGGATGTTTATTTTCCAATTTTTATATATTCCTTAACTCCTAAACTTTGTGTATTTCTAATGTCATATAATTAAGACCACATTACAATGTAAAATATAATATTATTTGGTTTCTTCTCTTTCTCTCCTTCATCTCTCCTTTATCTTTATATTATTTATTACCTCTCATTATCTCTCTATATTATTTTAGTAAATTTCATAACAAATAAAATAATAATAAAACCAATGTTGAACTTTACCTAATCAATTTTTAGATATTTTAATTTCCATTAATATATTAGAAAGACCATAAAATGATTTTTTTGGGGTAAAATCATGAAATGTATCTATCGGCATAAATATTACTATGTAAAAACTTTAATTATTGAAATATATATATATATATATATATATATATATATATATATATATATATATATATATATATATATATATATATATATATATATATATATATATATATATATATATAGTGGACACACATACTAATTTTTATAAAATAATTGAATGTTGTTAAAATGCCATAAAATTTAGAATTACTTTCTTTATGCATTTTGATTTTACGGAAATTAGTAATTCAAAGCTTGTATCAAAAGATCATGACACTTTCAAATATTATTTCTATTCGAATTTTGAATTCGATTAATTTGAACATTAATTTTTTAATAGAAGTTCGCTTATCACTGGAGCCCACACTTACCCACTTATTTGGTTTAAATTTTGAAATTTATTGCAAAACTAATTTTTCCCTTCAGGCAAAGGACAAATATCACTTCCTAAGACATACAAGTTAGTATGTTTTTGAGAAATATTATTTGTACATTGAAAAGTGACACTCACATAGTAGTTTGACACGGTTTTAGTTTTTATAATATTTAATAATTATTTATTTTTCTTTTCTATACAAACAAACACATACTTATGTTATATTTTATTAGGTGTAAGGATACATTTTCTTTTCTTATACAGACAAACACATACTTATGTTATATTTTATTAGGTGTAAGGATACGGTGTATCAATTGAAGTGTAACAATAGCATGCCTCTATTATTTTTGGTAGAAATACAAGTTAGTATTTTAAAAGACCATTAACATGGCGGGACAATGTATATGTAAATTAAGCTTTATTATTAATTTTCTATATTATCAAAAGTTTAAAACATTATTTTAAAATTCAAGATAAAAATATAAAACCCTAAAAAATAATGTTTTTAGATAAATATTCTTCGGTTTTGTTTAGTAAAAACAACGGTTGGATGATAAGCTAGCTTATAACTGATAGTTTATGACTTATAACTGATAGCTTATAGCTGATGGTTGATGACTTATAGCGGATAAGCTAATTGAAGTGTTTGGTAAAATTAGCGGTTTAATTAATTGATAAACTAAAATGACATAAAAAATATTTAATATATAATTATTTTGTTTTAAATTGACATAAATTATAACGGGTAGTGGTGAATTTTAGATAAAATAATAAGAGTAAAAATAGAAGAAAATATGATAAACTATAAGCTAAAACACTATTTAAAATAACGTCTAGAAAAAAGCTATAAGTCAGTAAAATAAGCTATAAATTTGTGCTGAAAAGACTGTTACCAAACTGATCTTTTATTATCATATGAGCTTATAAACTATAAGTCATAAGCTCAAAGCTCAAAAAATGTCTTACCAAACAAAGTCTTCGTCGCGTCTTTCATTGAACATATTATTCAAAATGTATTAAAATAAAATTATAATTTAATGGTGAAAGTGTTTTAGATTTAAAATACACGGATAAAAATTATAAATCACAAAAATAAAATATGAGAGTTGAAGTGACGTTAAGTTTAAAATATAAAACGTGACTAGAATATTTGGGTGTGTTAATAATGACATGTTTGTTTCGACAGCAGAAAACTAGCAGCCGCATGTCTGAATCTAAAAGTTATAATCGGACATGATCGGCCAGTCGGACCCATTGAATCGAAAACCGGCCAAGTAATCAGTCTGATTCAATAGTTAGATCGGAGATGTCGTTGAACCGGTAAGAACCGATGAAAACCGACGGTTTTTTAAAATCGATGGTTCAGCTGTATTTTTAAATTTTTTAAATTTTTTTTACTCAGAATTTAAATTTTTAAAAAATATATAATCTAAATTTTTTATTCATTTTAATTATTTTATTAAAATATTATATTTAAATAAAAAATAAAATTAATTAATTATATTATTAATAGGGAAAATGTTGTTGATGCGGTTGCTTTTGTAAATAATTTTGATATTGAAGAAGGATATCTCAATATTAAAATAATCTTTACTCCTTGAAACTAAATAGTAGATAATAAAATTATTTTGTTATAAATTATTCAACTATACTATGTTGCAATTATATTTTGTAATTTTATACTATTTTATTATATATGATATCTATACTTAAAATTTAAATTTAAATTTATTTATGATATGATATTTTTAAAATATTTAAAATTTAAATTTAAATTATTAAATTGTGAATTTATTTATGAAATGATATTTAAAAAAAAATAGTTCTAATTATATTTTGTAGAGATTGAATCATCCGGTTCGACAAGTTTTATATCTATATAGTTTTGTTATAAAGACCGGTCTATTCAACCGAGTTATCCGATTTAATCCGATTTAATCATGCGGTTCGACCAGTGACTCAATGGTTCGACAAATAAATCAGTGATCCAGTATCGGTTCGACCAGTGACTCAATGGTTCGACAAATAAATCAGTGACCCAGTATCTTTACTGATTTAATCTCCGGTCCGATTTTTAAAACACTGTTTTGTAGCTTATATTTTTCACAGTAGGATAGTCCTCAAATCCTTGGAATAGAAATTTAATCGCTTATCCAAATATAAAATATTTTAGTGAACAAATATAAGCTAAATATTTTAGTGAACAGCAACATTACAAGCTACAACACCGTAGCTTTTGTAAAAAAAAAACACCATAGCTAAAATTTGTCCAAACAAAAGCTCATGAAAACTTGAAGTTTTATCAAAAGTTTATATGTCAAATTTAAGTAAATTTCATTTGGATGCAACGTAAAAAACAAGAAAATATAACAAGTATCAAGTTGCTTTGTTTGTCATTTGAACATGTGAGGACTCTGTTACCAATCAAACAGACAATGATTCATGAGCTTCATACTGAACTAACCTAAGCAACAGAGAATCACATGCCCTTATTTACCCGTGGACATTACCATATCAAAGAATAAGGACACTCACAAGCATCAAATATAATACTCATGTAGTTTAACTCTAATTAGTACATTAATACGACAACCCTAATTATTGTACACAACTCCAATTATTCTCCTACCTTCAATATTTTTTATTATTCTCCTAAACTTCAAACTGGAATGAGTGAGTACTTATAGTTGGATTGCAACTCAAACAATATGAATTTCTAGATAACTTTCATCTTAATGCATTTACAAATGCCATCAAGGAATCAACATCTCTCTTTTCAGAGGGATACTTTATTGGTCGCGATGAGTGTTCGGGGAAAAATAATATTGTGGGGAAGCTTCCCAATTTCAGTTCATGCTTTGCAAATTCCTTCTGCTCTCCATCAGCTCTAAATTTTCCAACATTCACCCCTGATCCTGCTAACTTCTCTGCCAAGTCAACATAAGATTGCTCCATATCCTGCGTAATTTGAATACAAATCTCATTAGAAATGAAATCTTTCAAGACAAAGTAACCGTATTAGCATGTGAGCTAATCTCAGCAGGGAGCGAAAAGTTGAGGAAAAAAACTAGTTTACCTGACAGTAGGGGCACCATGGTGCATATAGAACAACGAGCCATGGTTTTTTCCGGGTCTCTAATCTTGTCAAATTCTCAATTCCAGTCCTACTCAAGCTAACTACATTTTGGGTATTGAAAAGATCAGCGACATCGGGAGTGCCATTTGCATGGACAGCACCATTTCCATTAAGATGAGCATCGTCTTCCTGCTTTATATTTCCTTTGTGAAGACCACATTCTTTAGCTTTGGCATCTTCCCACCACCACCTACCTTCTCTCTCGTGTTGTCCGGGTAAAACAGCCCTGGTGCACGGCTCACATCCAATGGAAATGTATCCTTGCGAATGCAAGGAATTGACGGGCACATTCATGGTCCTAAGAAAGTTCCACACATCATTTCCCTTCATATTGGCAACAGGGTTCCATTTTACCAAGCTCCCACTTCCACCCTCAATTCCCTCAAAAACAGGATCAATCTGAACAACCGGTATTTCAGACCTAGTACCAGGAGACTGATCTTTCCTCTGCCCAGTTATCCATGCCCTGAGACCCTTAAGCGCCCTTCTCAAAGGCCTCACCTTCCTCACTCTGCAGCACTCCTGATGCCCATCCTCATAAAACGAAAACAACCCCTTACTTCTAACCAAAGCCTGAACCTCAACAGCATCCGGGAACATATACTCAATCCGAATTCCATACTTGTTTTCAACAGCATCAAAAAGTTGATAAGTTTCCGGGTTCAGTCTCCCGGTGTCAAGACTAAATACCCTAAACGGCCTACCCGTCAAATATGCATACTCAATCAAAGCAACATCTTCAGCACCACTGCAAACCCAAAACAACATCATACTCAATACTCAATCAACAATGTAACTAGCATACTACAAACATTTAGAAACACAGTATTATTTTTACCTGAATGCAATAGCTATGTCATTGCCAAATTTTTGAAGCGCTCTATCCATAATTTGAAGAGGAGAAGCATTTTCAAGTTGATACGCTAACCGTTCATAATTTTCCTCTTCGGTCTCCATAGCCTCTGCAAAATGAAGCACATCGGAATCCGTAGCATTGATCGGCTTTACGGAGCTCCGTGGTTGAGATGATTTAACACCTGCTCCATAAGGTTTTTTCAAAACCCTAATCGAACCAATTTGTGAAACTGAAACATGAAATTGAGAGTTAAAATTAGAATTCGTGAGATGAATACTGCATTAAAAATGATTGAAAAACAAGAACAGAGAGGTTACGTTTAGGTTGTGAGGATTGAAATGTGGAAGTTGAAATGGCGATTGAAGAAGAAACAGCGAGAGCCATGATGATGAATGTAAAAGTGTGTGTTAAAATTGGAAACTGAAAGTGTGGTGTAAAAAGAGAGAGTTAGGGGTTGTTTATATAGGTTTCTCTAATGTGGCGGTTTTTGAACCTGGACGGAGTTTTGGTAAGGTTACGTGGCGTGTTTTTAGTGGATGATGGTGTTAACTTCGTGCCTCATGGCTTTCGTCAGATTGCATTTATGGTGTTCTTCGTTCGTTCTTCTATTATGTCCTTCCGTTGGGCCAATTTCGCGGAGGTTTCCCCTTTCTTTTCTTTTTCTTTTTTTTTTTTTTTTTTTATGTAAGGAAACATTCACTTTGTATCCCAACATCGTTCTAGATTTCTACAATTCTATCACTTTTGTCCTTAATGTTGAATAATTCATGTCCAAAATTTTTGAGGGGAGTCAGAAGTTCTAATGATCAGTAAGACTATCTAGAACTTTCTGATGTTCTGATGTTCTAGTACTGTTCAGAAGTTGTTGAACTTCTGAGGTCGTGGTCCATAAGTGTTTAACTTCTGGTTCTTTAACTTAGCTATTAAGTTTAGTTATTAAGGATACTTTAGTAGTTGTTAGTTTGTACTGTTATTATCTTTTATCTTGATCACCAAGATTAGTTTTAATTAGGGTTTACTACATATTTAGTTTTGGACTTTTTTGTGTATAAATATGTATTTGTATTTCATTAATAATAACTACACTCCTTATTTCTTTACTTTTTTATTCTTACATCATTCCAATCACTTTTATCCTTATGCACCAACAAATTGGTATCTAGACCTCAAGTTAGAAACACAGGAGAACACGAGTGAATGTGAGTTTGTGTTGTGTGGTTGATTTTGCTTATGGGTTCACGTTGAATCTAGAACAAGAATCATATTTTTCTAATTTTGTGGGTTGGGAAACACTGTGTGAGTGAATATCTAAGTGTATTGCACAAGGTATAAGATGAAGGGAAACGACAACATGAACACCAAACGTCCAATTTTTTATGGCAAAAATTGGAATATATGGATGATTTAGATGCCCGTGTTATTTGGAGCTCAAGATGTTCTAAAGCTTGTTACTGATGGGTATATTCCAGTTGCAAAAGATGCAACAGAAGATGATAAAGAGGCGCAAATAAACAAGAGAAAAAGAGTTCAGAAAGCTCTGTTCTACATCCATCAGTGTGTGGATGTGAATGTGTTTGAGAAGATTACAAATTCTATGACGTCAAAGAGGGCGTAAGACATACTGGTCAAATGTTACGGTGGTGACACATCAATGAAGAAGGTGAATCTTCAGTCCTTGAGAAAACAATATGAAAATCTCAACATGAAGAACAGTGAGAAAGTTTCTGAGCATATTTCAAGAGTGATTCTGATCACTAATGAAATGAAGGCTTGTGGAGAAACACTTTCTGAACAAGTAATCATAGAGAAAGTTTTGAGGTTGCTTACTCCTCAGTTTGATTACATTGTTGTTGCCATTGAACATTCTAAAGATTTAGAAACCATGAAAATAAAAGAGCTGCAAAGTAGTCTAAAAGCGCATGAGTTGCGTTTGACTAACAAAACTTCTGAGAGGAAACTTGAGCAGGCTCTGAAAGCTTCTTTTGTCAAGAAGGACCAGAAGCAGTCTTGGTCAGAGGCCAAGAATAGACGTGGTGATAGATTCTAGAAGTCAGAAACTTCAACTTCTGGTGAGAAGAAACATCAGAAGGGAAAGGAGAGGAGGAAATTTCAATGTTACTGTTGTAAGCAGTTTGACCATTTTGCTAGAGATTATTGGTCAAACAAAGAAAGGAAATCAGAAGAAGCAAAAATAGCCAGAGGAGACTCAGATGATTAACTTGTGTTATTGATGGCTTCTGACTCTAGTTGTAAGTTGTAACACCCCAATTCTACCACGGTAATTATTAAGAAAATCAGAGTTACAAAAATCTTTTCAACAACTAATTGGAGTATTACAATTCAACTTAACAACAACATGTTATCACAAATACATAACACATAAGTTCGGATGAACTTAAACAACATGAATTTAACTTTATTAATATTAATCAGCGGAACTACATTATTCAATTTGGAAGCTATAACAACTTTTCAACTTAAAACCATTTTAAAATCAACAATTACGTTTCATGTATCAACATGGTTATTCAACAACAAATCCAAAACAACTAAACAACTAGCGTTCATCCCCGAGTGTTACGTATCAGAGAGACTACCCAACTCAAACTAACAGCAACTAAATCTTCGACTGGGTTACCTGCACGTTACCAATATAAAGGTAACGACAAACAAAATAGAAAGGGTGAGATATCGAAAAATATAAGCAAAAGTATGATAATTCATATATTAGGTAAGAAATCATACAATAATTACTACTTCAACCAACAGAATACGACATTCTACAAAATAACGTAATAATCAACAACAACTTCAAAATGCAACTCGAATGAGGCTCGACTATGCAAATGCATGTGGATCCATTTGGAGTAAACTCCCAACTTAAAATCATGTCAGGTTATCGAGGCATTCAACAAGGCATAAGCCTTCAACTTTCAACTTGGGCCAATCCAGGCCAACATGGTGAACATAGCTCCAACATAAAGATTGTCAATCCAGGCTAACTTAATAATGCACATGCTATGTATGATACAACGACCACAACATCAACAACAACTTAAAACAACAACAACTTAATCATGCATTAACTGTATCAACTTAGTCAACACGATCAACTTCAACTTCAAAACGATTAACAACATCAACAACAACGCAACTTATAATTAACACAATCAACTTCAACTTCAACAATGATTAACAACATCAACAACAACGCAACTTATAATTAACACAATCAACTTCAACTTCAACAACAATTAACAACATCAACAACAACACAACTTATAATTAACACAATCAACTTCAACTTTCGACTTTGGCCATTTAAGCCTACAACCCAAAATTGTCCAATTCGGGGACCAAACAACTTGTTCTGACAGTACCTGCAAAATACAACAATCTAAGCGAAATTCAACAAACGACACAACTTTATTTAACTACCCGTATACGCGAACTGCCCTGCAAATTTTCGTCCAATTCCGAGTAACTAATTTTACCGCTTAATTTGACTAACTGTCTAATTTTCTGCACTGTTTCTACTTCCTGCATTATTTCTACTTCCTGCATTATTTCTACTTAGCTATTCGGTCAATTTTATTTCAACCAACCAAAGCCATTACCTGCATTTTCTTATTTTATTCCACTGTATTGGTTTCTATTACCTGATATTGATTTCTCAGTCTGCTAGCTATTTAACATTCTTGCTTCTGCATAAATTATCTGCTAAGGTTTATTCTTCGGTACTACTAGCATGCTTGATTTACTATTATGACTATCATGTATCTTTAATTTACACTACCATCAAATTACTTTATCCAAAAATCCAAGAAATCCATATATAACAATTGCCTAGAACAACCATGTCATACAACCTTCACGTGGCTATAAGGGACAAAAGGGAAAAGTGTGAGGCGCCCACCCCCTGGGTCTGAGGCGGTCGCCTCCCCTTGCTGATGGGGCCCACACGTTTTGCTTCTAAGCGTGGGACGATCGTCTCCAAATTCTCCCAAACTAGTGGGGCGGTCGTCTCCTTTTCTTTCCACCATCCTACGATTTGCCTTAATTTCCAGCACTGCGTGTCCTTAACCATTTTCACCCAGAATTGCATATTTTCCCAGAAACCAAATTCTACTAGTATTATAATAGACACATGAATTATTATCACAGTACTAACAGAATTAACATAAACAATTTCAACAAATTCCAGCAACATGAATTCATCGCAGAAAACACAATTAGCAGTATAATTATATAACTCTAAACCCCACATAAAACTATGATACAATTGATTATAGAAATCGAACCCCACCCCTTACCTTTGGATCGGAGAGAGCTCAAAAAAATCGACCGGAAGAACGCCAATCTCTGACAGCCAAATGACACTGCTAGGAACCCTATTCCCACTTTTCTCTCCTTTTTTTTTCATTCTGCTACGTGACTTCCTCTATTTCTATTCCACTTGTTTTTATTTTTCCTTTTATAATGGTTACTACAAGTTACTAACTAATAACAATACTAGTATTGGGTCACTATTATAAATTGGATTTATTAATTAATACCCTTAAAATACTAATTCATCATTCTAATTAATTAATCTTCTACATTTAATTTAATAATTCTAAAATAATAATTAAAGTCTAATAATATTCTTCTGACTAATTTTCATCCGATCATTAATTTAACGATTCATTCACAAATTCGACTTAACTCAACTAATTTAATTAATAATTCTACTAATATCAATTTATTTCTAATATTAATTTCTAATAAAACTACTATTATTTAACAATAATATTTCCCCCTGGCTAAACCGACTAATTATTTGTTTATCAGCTTATCAACCCAAACAACGTATTAATCCAAAAATGTCTCTTATAATAATTCCGATAAATCCAATTTTTCTGGTGAAATTCTCAAACTTCGTCTATACCCGATAATTAAATTATTCATTAATTTAATTGACTAATTAATTAATTTCAGGGCGTTACATAAGCGGTCAGAAGATTGGTGGTATATGGACACTGGGTGTTCAAACCACTTGATTGGAAACAAACAATGGCTGATAGACTTTGACTCTAGAAGGAGAACAAATATCAGATGTGCTGACGATAAGTACCTTAATGCAGAAGGTATGACAAATGTCAGAGTCAAGGTGAAGAATGGGAAAAACATTCTGATCAAAGATGTTTGGTATATTCCTGGAATTAAAAGCAATCTGATGAGTGTAGGTCAGCTCATTGAGAAAGGTTTTTCAGTTGTAATGAAGGAAAACCTCTTGAAGTTGTATGATTCCCATCAGAAGTTGATTATGAAGTCTGAACAGGGAAGCAACAGAAAATTCAAGGTGAATGTTAGTATAGCTGAAGCAGAGTGCCTTAGTACAGAAGGCGCTGAAGGTGATAGTAAGCTGTGGCACCAGAGGTTGGGGAATATGAACTATAGAAGCCTAGGGCATCTAAGTTCTAAGAATCTCGTATGTGGCATTCTAAAGATTGTGAAGCCTGAGAAGTCATGTGAGGTGTGCATGAAAGGCAAGCAACCAAGATTTCTATTTGCAACAGAAGTTGCTCCAAAAACAAAACGTGCTCTGGGAGTAGTACATTCTGATGTGTGTGGACCATTTCCAGTACTTTCACTTGGAGGAAATAAATATTTTGTGTCCTTTGTGGATGAGTTCACAAGGATGACGTGGGTAACACTCATTAAGTTCAAACATGAAGTGTTTACTGAGTTTCAGAAGTTCAAGGTGAAGGTTGAGAAGCAGAGTGGTCAGAAGATGAAGATTCTAAGAACAGATGGTGGAGGTGAGTATAACTCTACAGAGTTCCAGAAGTTCCGTGAGGAAAATGGAATAGAATATGAGGTTACTGCTCCATACACTCTGCAGCACAATGTTCTTGTTGAGAGAAGAAACAAAACTTTGCTTGATATGTCCAGAAGTATGCTGAAAGAGAAGAAGCTACCTCATATGTTATGGGGAGAAGTTGTTGCCACATCAGCATATGTTTTGAACAGGTGTCCAACGAAGAAGCTGAAGGAAATTGTTCCTTTAGAGAAGTGGACTGGAGATAGGCAAAGTGTTGGTCATCTGAGAGTGTTTGGTTCTGTATGTTACAAACACGTCCCATAAGCTAGAAGACATAAGTTGGATGATAGAAGAAAGGTAATGTTGTTGGTGGGGTACCACAATACAGGTGCATATAAACTCTATTGTCGAGAAACCAACAAAGTTGAAATCAGCAGAGACGTTGTTGTGAAAGAGTCAGAAGTTTGGGATTGGAGCAAGTCCCAACAAACTTCTAATGTAGTAATAACTTCTAAAGACGAGTCAGAAGTTGAAAGTTCTGAAGAAGAGTCAGAAGATGATTCTGAAAACTCTGAAGATGAAGATGATGAATCTAATTCTGATCCAGATTCTGATGATGATCCAGAATCTAGTGGTGATCATGCTTCTGGAAAGGAAAACTCTGAAGACCAAGGTTCTGTAGGACAAGCTTGTAAAGGTGATCAAGTCTTTGAAGGTGATAAAGTCTGGTGAACAAGTTCTGAAGTCACAGCGAGTCAAAACCATACCTAGAAGGTTTGTAGATTTTGACATGCTGCAAGACACTGAAGTTGACTCAGAGGGAAAAGTCATTCAGTGTGCTATGTTAGTAGATTCTGAAACAATTGGTATAGAAGAAGCACTCAAGAAGAAAGTCTGGTTGGATGCCACAAAAGAAGAACTTGAGGCTATAAAGCGAAACAAAACTTGGGAGTTGACAGAACTTCCAAAGGAGAAGAAAGCCATCAGCGTCAGATGGGTTTTCAAGGTGAAGTTTAAGCCAGATGGATCAGTTGGCAAGCATAAATCAAGGCTAGTGGCTAGAGGTTTTCTTTAGAAACCTGGACTGGGTTATTTTGAGGTGTTTGCTCATGTAGCTAGGCATGAAACAATCATATTGGTGATTTCCTTAGCTTCAAACAGAAGTTGGCCGATGATGCATTTAGATGTGAAGTAAGCATTTTTGAATGGTCCATTACAAGAGGAAGGTATACGTGTCACAATCTCCTGGCTTCGTGAAAAAGAATCAGGAAGGGATGGTGTACAAGTTACGCAAAACTCTGTATGGATTGAAGCAAGCACCCAGAGCTTGAAATTAGAAGATTGATTCATTTTTCAAGAAGCAAGGGTTTCAGAAATGTGAGATTGAGTATGGCGTATATGTGAAACATTCTGGAAGCAATATGATTCTAGTGTGTCTTTATGTTGATGACATATTTCTTACGGGGAGTTGTCCAGAAGATATAACCAAGTTCAAGAAAGTGTTGATGAATGAATTTGATATGACATATCTATATTTCCTAGGGATGGAAGTTCTGTACTCAGAGGAGGGTATCATTTTGCATCAACTGAAGTATGAACTTGAACTTCTGAAGAGATTTAAGTTGCAGAATTGTTTAATTGATGTGACATCATCAGAAACCAATCATAAATTGGACTCTGACTCTGATGGTAATTCTGTGGATGCTACAACCTTCAAGAAGTTAGTTGGTTCTCTTAGGTATTTGTGCAATACCAGACCTGACATTTGCTATGCAATTGGAATGGTCAGCAGATTTATGAGTAATTCAAAGTGGTCCCATTAACAAGCTGCTTTCAGAACCAAAACCTTGAAATATGGAGTGTTATTTCCCTCTGGAAGAAAGTCAGAACCAAAACTAGTGGGCTATTCTGATTCTGACTGGTGTGGAGATAGAGTTGACAGAAGAAGTACCCCTAGCTACTTGTTCAAGTTTCTAGGAGGTCCTATTTCTTGGAGTTCCAAGAAACAACCTGTTGTGGATCTGTCAACATGTGAAGTTGAGTATATTGCAGGCGCTGTAGTTGCATGTCAAGTTGTTTGGTTTATGAATCTTCTGGAGGATTTGAAGATTATGATAGAGAAACCTCTGAAGCTGTTGATTGATAACAAGTCTACAATCAACCTTGCCAAGAATCTAGTGTTGCATGGAAGAAGCAAGCATATTGAGACGAAGTATCATTTTATTAGAAGTCAAGTACAGAAACGAGTGTTAGAAGTTCTGCACTGCAGCACCCAGAAGCAGCTAGCAGATGTTCTGACAAAGGCTATCAAAACAGACTAGTTTCTTTGTTTAACAAATGAAATTGGTGTTGTCAATTTTTGATGGATATGAATTAAGGTATGGTGTTGTGAATAATTCATGTCCAAAAATTCTGAGGGGAGTCAGAAGTTCTGATGACCAGTAAGGCCATCCAGAACTTCTGATATTCTGGTACTGTTCAAAAGTTGTTGAACTTCTGAGGTCGTGTCTAGAAGTGTTTAACTTCTGGTTCCTTAACTTAGCTATTAAGTTTAGTTATTAAGGGTACTTTAGTAGTTGTTAATTTGTACTGTTAGTATCTTTTATCTTGATCACTAAGATTAGTTTTAATTAGGGTTTACTGTATATTTAGTTTTGGGTTTTTTTTTTGTGTATGAATATGCATTCCTTTTTCATTAATAATAACAACAGTCCTTATTTCTTTACTCTTTTATTCTTCCATCATTCCAATCACTTTTATCCTTGTGCACCAACACTTAATACATTTTAATTATTTTACTTTTTTAGTTTTATCATTCACCAAAAAATCAGAAATCTACATCTAAAAAAATTGATTCGGAAGACATTTCGGAACACTTTAGATAAGTATTACGGTTTGTACAAATACAAACCAGAACAGTTTAATAATGTATTCCGAAAAATGAAAAAATATTCCAGAAGAGTTTCTGAAAGTGTTCCGATAAAATGACAATTTTTAAAGCAAACCGCAACACATATGGAAAGGATTCCGGAATGTTCCAATGTGCACCGCAACACTTTTGGGAAGTATTCTGGAATGAAGTGTTATATACCGGAACACTTTCCAAAAGTGTTCCGGTTTGTTATAAATGTATTCTGGAACGCTTTTCTAATGTATTATGGAACTCATTTTTAAAGTATTATTTTTTCATTTAAGGTATGGAAATTCCGATCCCAGTTTGTCAAAAAAATGAGTCCTCTGTAGATACCACAAATGTATTCACTACAATACAAATATTCACTACACGAGAAGAGGTTACAAACTAGATCAAATAGATTTTAGTCGGTAGTAATATCAGTGTACTAAAACATCGCCAATTTAGTCGATTTAGCCGATTTAAGCGAAAACTTAGTTGTCTGGAATTTAATGAAAGTTGTCAGGGTAAGTCGAGTATATTAGCAGATAATGTTGGTTGATTTGTTTTATGAAAATTTTGTTGAATAGGTTGATTTGCAGGTATAACTAGTTAAGTCTTTTTGTCCCGAATTTCGAACATTATTAAGTTGTAGGTCTTATGACCGATGTTTTATGTTGATATTGATTTTGTTGTGATGTTGTGATGTGAAAATGAATATGTTATTGTGAATTATTATTGATTACGTTGTAGGTTTATGGCCAGTGTTGAGTTGGGATTACGTTGTTGTTGTTGTGTTGCCGTTGAGCTTTCGATGCTAATTGAATAGGTGTTGTGGTTGTGGTCGTATGCACACATTTGCAGATTACATTGGCCGATAGGGGCAAAATACGTTGGCCGTTAGGGGAAAGATGATAATGTTAAAGGCTTATGCCTTGATGCCTCAGTAAATTGACAGTTGATTACGTTGGGAGTTTTACTCCAAATGGTACCATATGCATGTGCATTGTTAAGAGTCACATTTTAAGTGGATGATTCGTTGTTGATGATTTTGTTGTGACAAGTGTTGTATTACGTTGATGATGGTTTTGTTGTTAATATGTTGTTGATAACCTTGTGTGAAAGGATTAAAGGATTAGTTGTTGCTAGTTCAAGTCGGTTTAGTTGCTCTGATACGTAGCACTCGGAGGGATGTTTGTTTATGTCGTTTATGTTGTTGACTCTTGTTGTTATGAGTATAATTGTTGAATCTTAAGTGAATAAAAATGAACAGTTGTTTTAAAGTTGTATAACTATGAATTCCGCTGCGTAGTAATAAAAAGAATGTTTTGTTTTAAAAGCTGTTGTAAGGGTTATGTGATCCCCTGATAATGAAATTGTTATGTATTTGATCTATTCGTAGTGTATATGTTGAAATGTGACATCCCATACTTTGTTGAAATTTTAAAATAATCTGATTTTTCGATATATTTTCCGAGTAGAATTTGGGGTGTTACAATTCGCCCCATACCCTAAAGCCTCAAGTGCATACGATTCTCATCATGATTATTAAGTGTTTTATGATTTCAAAGAAAAGGATTTTTTTATTATTTGAATACACATGCAAAAGAAGAAAGCAAAACATCTAAGGGAAACTAACTAGTTTTACTCCTAACATTTTCATACAAAGATTGATCCTAAGGTTAAGGATAAAGGGCGCTTCTAACTAAGTTATCATTGATGGATAAAAATCCTAATGTCTATCTCGAACACTAGCCTAAGAGATTCAAGAAAACTTATGGGAATGCACACAAGTATCTCGAACACACCAATCAAAAATTAAAACAAACATCGGGTGTGAGCTTATAATGTCAAAAAAAAGTGAGTGTGATACCCTCCTCCACTTGATATGCTCGAACACTGCAAAATCAAGATAAGGCTCGATAGCATCAAACTTTTGGACAAACTCAAGCTAACATCGCAAGTATGAATGACAAAGTGCAGAGGATTAATTATGAATCCCTCTTTGCTATATTGACTTAAGGACGAGATGATTGGGCACTGTTTGAGGCATCAATGTAGTATGCGAGCCAACGAAAGACTTGGATTATAAAGTGTGGAGGATTGACCGCAAATCCCTTTGTCTCCACTTAGCGAATCGATAACAATCACAACAGTAAATGGGAAATGGGAATGCATTTTCTTAAGGAGTTAACAAAATGTCACTCGAGTCTTTTAAACATACACCAAATTGTTGCTCGCTTTTGGAGTCTTTTGCGAACACAAACACAATTATCAAACAAGTGCATAATGCATGCTACATGTCTTTAAACAACGACTTCGAGCGCACGCTTTTAATTTCTTACTTCTCATGATCTCTAAAAAAGTGATAAAACATGTATCTGTATTCCTACTTCTAATGGCATCGAAAAACTGTAAAATGCGAAGAGATAAACCAAAAGCACTGTAATACCAAATGAACAAAGAGTTTGTAGCAAGCAAGAAAAGTGGAAATACTCCGGAAAACTTCAAGCAAGCTAGCATCAACATGTGCAATGGTTGTAAATGACTCAATCGGTATAATCCACAATGCGATATCATGCAATATGTGTGCGTATCAGGCGCATCCTCACAATAATCAGAACACCTGCACAAAGTACATATCCTGACAAAACAACAAATATATGTGTTTCTCGCGTCATGAGAAAGCACATGCAAACGCCTCAAACACATAAGCTAACCACGGGTGAAGTGGTGTATCGATTTACCAAAATTAGGTAACCGATAAAAACTATCCTTAATATACCTTGCACAAGTCAAAAAACACGTCAAAAATAACAAGGAAACGAAAATGTAGTTGCATGTTCATATCACAAGTCAAGACACAGTCGATGCATGAAGAATTACAATGTAAACATGTGTCGCAACATAAGAATGTAAAACTGGTCATTCACACGCGCATAATGCAAAATTAACCGCAAATGACATCAATATCGAGACAAAACCATTACAATAGTCCTGAAATGAAATATAAAGCATAACTATGCATGGAGAGAGACTAAAAATACAAAATCTAAACTAAAACAGCCTAAAACGCGATATTTTCGAAAATTCGGTGCGTAAAACACTGTCACAGAATCAACTCAAAATCACATGGGTAGCTACAGATGCACCAACGAATTCAAAAAGTTATATGGTTCGAATTAAAAACAAGGGGAAGTGTTACTTCTATGCACGTGGCAGCAACACCATTATTAGTGAATTTGGGTGGAATTTCAAACTAAAAGCGATCTAACTTAGCCTAAATGCCGTCTAAACATCAACACAAAGTACCTTAAGCATTGTGCATTAATCGGATGTAGTTTCAACACAAATCAAGTATTGATGTAATTTCCGAATTCAACACTTTTTCTTACCAAAAATAAGAGACTATTTACAAAATGAATCGGAAATTATATCCATACGTGATAACATGCACAACAACTCAACAATAATCCTATAATTGACACGTGAACTCATAATTCGGTATTTCAAGATTTAAACATTTTTTACCGAATTAAAAACAAGATTCACATCAATTATATGATTATTCAACCTACACCTCTTTTCACTATTTCAACCAAATTCAAGAATTCAAGGTGTAATTCAATCAACAAAAATCAAGAAGCTCAAAGTAACTTCTAAAATCTCAAGAATCGAATTCAACACAATTATCTCAAGAATACACAATATTATCAACTCATGAGATGCAAAATTTTCATTCAACTTGATAATTCAACATTATGTCAATTCAAAATTCAATCCATTATCAACTTAATTGGCATTAACACCTCCAACAAACAATTATCTCATGAAACTTCTATTACAACTCCAATCAACAATGTCCAATTCTTCAAATCAACACAAACAACATCACTTCGACATAATCAAGATCGATACTAAAATGACGGTTGAAATTCAAATTTTACATCAATTAATTCACAATTCAACCAACACCACATTTATCCATCGACACTAACTCAAGAATTGAATTAATCAACAAAAACTATGTTCAATTCATGGAACTTTAATCACAATCAAATCATGAACATGAGATGTTATTAATTAACAAGAATTCAATTCAATTCCAAAATTTATGTCAATTAAGCACTTATTCCTAAAAAATAGTTAATTGTATGATCACTTATTCAAAGATTAAGAAACTTACAAGTAGCAATCAAAGAGGAGAATAAGATAAAGAGATCGCCAGGAAATTGAGATTGACGAAGGGGGATGACATACCGGAAAAGCATCGAGGTGGATGGACGTGTCGGCACGAACCCGACGCGACGATGGAGGGCCTTCGTGCGGCGGTAGAAGGCCTAGACGGAGGGAGGCGAAGGCGGTTGCCGATCGGACTTCTTGCGATGGAGGAGGGAGTACCGTAGTGGTTTGTGGAGGAAAGAGGGAGGACTTTTTGAGTTTTGACTTTTTTGTCCTTGAAGGTTGATGAAGTTTTCTTGTGTTCTTGAGGAAATTGATAGAAAACCCTTTTTTGACCTTTTAACAAATGGGAGATAAAAGAGTTTTGTTTATGTAGAAAAATGAGATAATGAAAAAGTGTGGGAAAAATCTGATTTTAATTTATATATTCTCCCCCTAAAAGTTGAAATAGGCATTAGAGTGAAGTTGAGGTCAAATTAGGCCCAATTCGAGTTTAACCGTGCGAAATTCGAAATCGGGTCTAACACAAAAGAATGTTCGGTTCGAAATTTGAACTGTGTGCTCAAAATATTAGCCTTCGACCCGAACACTGAAAGTGAAGATGATATCAAGACAAATCCACTGCTCAAAAATCAGTCAAAAATACCAAATGAGATGAGAGTTTTGAATTTTTGAGCGCCCTAAAAGTGTATAACCTGTAGATAAAACAACTTATGTTTCAGAGAAATTAAATTATTCTGAGGCTTTCCTTGATGAATTGGCTCTCGGTCCTAACATACAAAATGAAGAAAATACCAAGACGGTTCTAATGCCTGAAGAACTACTTCAAACAATATTCTAGTTGAAAGTTACGAATTTTTGAGTTTGAACTAGTAAAAGCACTGTCTCTAATCTGAACTGGTGTAAGTCAACTTAAACGCTTGGATTTCTCTGCCATTTGAAACATGTTAAAACACACGAAACCTTGTCATGGTGATGGCTGAGTTGAACATTGATTGAGATATTTGGGAAGCCACAAATTATATTTAAGCTCAGAGAAACAAATTTCTGCTTTAACTGTCGTCTGACAAAATAATTGCCCTTTTTTAATCAATTCGACATAGTAAATAAGAGTAAGATTTTGGTCCTTAATGGGACAAATTTTAAGGAATGGAATGAGAACATGGAAATTGTTCAATATTATTGTGTAGATACCATAAGTCAATATCTAATTTGATGAAGGGACAAATTAAAATATTGAAAACTAAAAAATAACTCTAAGGTTATTTATATGTGTTATGATCCTCATTTGTAGATAACAAGAAAACGATTTATAGGAATTCTCTCTTCATCCCTATCAGAAGAGAATCAAATAACCATAAAGAATTCTACAAAGTGAAAAATCAAATACCCACAAATTTTTGATGATTTTCAATAAAAAATTCAAATACATTTTCACTTTCATTCTCATAATTATATTCAAATATAAATCAGAGTTCTATTCATAATTTCTATATTAATAAAAATTATAAAAATAACAATTAAACCATTTTGAAGAAATGTAGCGAAAATACGGTTAGAAACTTATCAAATGAAGTCCATGACTTGTTTAGTGACACACATCTCTCACTCTTGGTGTGGTTCGTTAACACACTACAAACTCATGTGCATAGTATAAAATCATGTTATTTGGACTACACCCTTAAATAAACCTATAAAAATGGACAATAAATATTTCAAATTTATCTTTATATTTATATGAAATAAATTAAGTATTTAAATTTAAAAGAAATAAAAAATATTTTTCTAAATTGAACTTAAAAGTAATATACTAACAATGTAAATTAATATTACGCATACAACCATTCAAAATCTATATTCTTACTATGTCATATCGATTTTTAAAATTAAAACTATAATTTAATCATTGATTATTAATAGTATAAAAATACTTCATAATATCAATACATATTCTTTTTTCTCTTTTAAATTATACACCAATAATTTAGTCTTATGATAATTATTCTAGGTTGGGCCTGGACAGCACCAACATCGGACAAAGCCCAATCCGACCTCGCGTCACAGCGGTCCATGCATGTCACCGACATACTTCTGATGAATAATAATTTAGCAAACAACTATTTTATTTTATTTATTTGATTACTATATTTTTAATTGATGTAATAAAACATTTTAATAAGTTAAATACCCATTCTAGAGAGCAGAGTAGTGCCACCAAACACCAACAAACAACATTCAAAATGCCACCCATTCTACATTTTCTTTTTATAAAAAAAGTAGGTACGAAAATCCCATTCTAGAGATAAGACTCGAGTGGTTGTGTAAAAATGAGATATTTTAAAATTAATTTAATAACCATAGAAAATCACAAATATGTGACATGACAATGACGTCGGAAACGTTTGACACGTTGTAACGTTATAAGATATTATTATTTTATTTCATTATCAGTTTTTTGCATGATTATAAAATAGCACTAAGAGAACACCTTTACCAACTCCAACTCACACAAACATTCCTCACTCTCACTCTTACTTGGTTAGTTTATTTATATTTATCATCAATGTGTTTTTCTTATGGTGCTGTTTTCTTTAATCCTTTACCTTCTGTTTCAGATCAATGGCTGATATTGACTGGCCAAAGAATGATAACCGTCGATTGCTTCATGTTGTTTACCGTGTTGGTGACCTTGATCGCGCCATCAAGTAATTATTTTACTTTTTTTTTGTTTAATTGCATGCTTAAATTAATTAATTAATAAATTAATATATCCTAATTAATTTCTCGGATATTATGTTTTTTTTCTTAGGTTTTATACTCAAGGTCTGGGAATGAAGCTTTTGAGACAAAGAGATGTTCCAGACGAGAAATATTCTAACGCTTTTGTTGGATTTGGCGATGAAACATCACATTTTGCTATTGAATTAACTTACAGTATGTTTTTCTGCTATTAAACACCCTTCGTTTATGAGTTCTAACTATCTATAATTAAGATGAGATAATTCATAATTATAGCGAAGAATAAATTGTTTTAAATTTGGACCGTCTGATCTTAATCAAACTTCAGATCTAAGCATTTTGTCACTTTTTTAGTCAACCAAAATTGATTAACTTAAAAAATTAAAATGTGTACAAAATATGGACTATTAGATCTTGATCCAACGGTCAGGACTGTGTGAATGTGTGGAGTTAGGTACTCTCTCGGACATTATTTATAAGCAAAAATTATTTTTTTGAATTTCATTGAATAATGCATGTATCTGGCCTTTTATGTAGACCAAATACATTTATTATTCAATGAATCTAAAAAGAAAATATTTGCTTATAAACTTGACTGGAGATCTATTAATTGAATAATTAATGTATTTGGTCTATATATGGTTCATCGACCTTGAATTTAAAAAAATGAACTTTCTTTTATAAGAAGTACTAAGATGAATTTTTGTTTTTTTTCTATTTTTCTAACTATTTATTTATGTGATCTAATTGTTAGATTATGGAGTGAGTTCTTATGAAGTTGGAGATGGCTTTGGACATTTTGGAATTGCAACACAAGATGTAAGAAAACTAGACAAGAGTGTTCTATTTCTGAATTCACAAAAGTTTGATCATGTGTTATTAAATTTTGATTTGTGAAGAGAATGGACATTGTGACATTGATTGAATTCTTTAGGTTTACAAATTGGTTGAGCACATCAGGGCTTTTGGTGGAAACATCACTAGGGAGGCTGGTCCAGTTCAGGGTGGAACAACTGTTATCGCCTTTGTGAAGGATCCCGATGGCTACACTTTTGCACTCATTCAAAGATCTGTAATTGCTGATCCTTTTGCTCATATCATGCTTCGCGTTGGTGATTTAGATCGCGACGTGAAGTTCTATGAAAAGGTAACTGACTATCTAAAACATGCTATATCCGTTTCTGGTTTCTGTTTTATGCAGTGCTTCACAGGGATTCTTTTGTGTGCATTTGATATGTGTCAAGAATTAGGATTAATAGTTATACTAGTTGATAGCTTTTGCTTGTAATGTACAAAAGTAGAATCCGAGAACTGGATTTGACGTGTTATAGTTTAAACGAAACACGGTTTATTAACTGAGGCCATGTTCTTATTGGATCATATTTGCACAGGCTTTGGGCTTGAAGGTGCTGAGGAAGGATGATAATCCTGAGAGCAAGGTGAAGTTTCCTCTAACCAGATACGAATACATCAGATTTTAAGAATCACTCGACACAACACATATTAATCTAAAACTAATATTGAAACTCATGTTTATGTTGGATGTCCTACAGTACACTGTTGTTGTACTTGGGTATAAAGGGGAGGAAGAGTCAACTGTGTTGGAGTTGACATATAACTACGGTGTCACCGAGTACTCTAAGGGAAATGCTTATGCGCAGGTTAGTCGATAAGTTAAATTATACGACGTTCGTTCTTGAAGCCTAAACTAGTTTTCTGTATACCCTATGAATTTGTTTCACCCCTCTATTGCAGATTGCAATTGGTACTGATGATGTATACAAAAGCGCTGAGGTATTAAACCTAGTCACGCAAGAGCTTGGAGGGAAGATCACTCGGCAACCAGGACCACTTCCCGGCCTTAACACGAAAATTGTTTCCTTCCTTGACCCGTCAGGATGGAAAACTGTAAGTTAATTTTTTCCGCGTGCGAGGTTGCAAAATTGCTCCATGTTTTGCTGCGGTAATGACTGCAGCATTATTATTTTTGTATGTAGGTGTTGGTTGACAATGAGGATTTCCTGAAGGAGCTGGAGGAGGAGCTGAAGTGAAAGAGAGAGCTAACAAGAAATAATAAGTAACAGTCCTAGGTAGTGGCACTAGGCTAATGCTTTTGTATGAATAAATAGTACTCTTTGCAGTAGTTGATTGGTGATCAGTATGCTTATGTTCATGTGGTTCTGTAATCTATTTTAATGCACACTTGAGACCTCTTTTTCCATGCTATCTACTACTACTATTAATCTTGTGATTTATGATTTGTAATTGTAACAAACTGAGTTTCTTTTAGCAATGTAACCTCATTCTAGATTTCCATGGCATTCTTCATTAAACCCCTCACTATCAGATGTGTATCCCCTTTCTCACTATTAAACACCCCTGCTGGTGATTCCTACCATCCTTCACTCCCTTATTGTATCCATTTTGTATTATCTTCGCACTTATGGTTTTGGGACATGACTGAAAACCGATGGATTCATTGATACCATGCCCAATGATACGGTTGAGGTTTCGTGCAACCCCTAGCAAAGGGACATTAGTGTTTCCCCATGATATTTTTTATTTTCTATCCATGTTAAAATGATAAATATACCTCAAATATATTGTAGTTTTATTAATAAAATTCAAGATAAAAGAATTGAAACTTATTTAACTATATTAGTCCTTATTATTGTTAGGAGAAATTTGGGGAGCATTTTACACTCGGAACATGCCCTTTTTTTTAGAGTCACGTCATATATTCGTCTAAAATTTTAAGGTGATAGGTGTGTGAGTTCTCTAACTTATATAATGTTCAATCTTCCTTTTTCTAATTAATGCGAGACTTTTTTCTCACACTTAATTCTCAACACTCCCCCCAAGTGTGAGTCACAATGCTCTCTCTCATATGGAAGCTTTTTCTTCCACGTACACTTGTACCTCCGTTGACACTCTTCAAGGAACACCTTTTACCCACTGCAGGAAGTGTTTCGATACAAGTAACCTGGTCCCTATCACGATACCAAAAGCTCTGATACCACTGTTGGAAATTCACCAAAATCTATGATGAATTTCTATCAATCTTGATGAACAAGATTGTTATCACCACACAATAACAACGAATTATATGAAAGAAAGAGAAGACAATTATTTTTTGCAGAGTTTCTCTATGCTCACAAACTGTGGAAAATTTATTCACTTGCAACTGCAAATTCTATGAATACAACTTAATTGATTATAACAATAGGGGCTACTCTATCTAATTATAGATTTAGGTTAACTTTTCTCTAAGTCAAAACACAAAACTATAAACTCCAAAATACCTGTTTTGGAACTAAATCAAATTTATCTATTTTAGACCTAAATCAAATCAATCTATTTTAGATCTAAAACAAATATGTGTGTAACAAACTGTTTCCACATCTAAATCAAATCAAATCTTTTTTTTACACTCCCTTGTCTCTGTCGAGCAAACTTTAAGTGGATACGTGGTATGTCTCTCACTTATATAGTGTTCAATATTCTCCTTTCTAATCAATGTGAAACTTCTTCCTCACACTTGATTCTCAACACCCCCTCAAGTGTGAGTCACAATGGTCCCCATCGCGTGGAAGCTCCCTCTTCCACATACACTTGTACCATCGTTGACACTCTTTAACGAAACACCTTTTATCCACTATCTACGGAAAGTGTTTCAATACAAGTAACTCGATTCCTATCTCGAAACCAAATGCTCTGATACCACTGTTGAAAATCCACCATAACCTATGATGAATTTCTACAAATTTTCTCTCTGCCCACAGTGGAAAACTTCTTATTCACATGCAACTGCAAATTTTATGAATACAACTTAATTGATTACAAAAATAGGGGTTACCCCCTCTATTTATAAATTTATGTTAGCATACTCTCTAAGACAAAACCCAAAACTATAAAAGCCCAAAATACCTATTCTGGAACTAAATAAAATCTATCTATTTTAGATCTAAATCAAATCAATATATTTTAGATCTAAAACAAATTTGTGTGTAACAACCTATTTCCACACTTCTAAATCAAACCAAATCTTTTCGACACACTTGATTCTTAACACTCTCCCTCAAGTGTGAGTCACAATACTCTCTCTCATGTGGAAACTCTCTCTTTCACGAACATTTGTATCACCGTTGACAATCTTCAACAGAACACCTTCTACCCACTACCCACTAAAAGTGTTTCGATACAAGTATCCTGGTCCCTATCTTGAAATCAGACTCTGATACCACTATTAGAAGAAATTATGAGGAGGGAGCATTTTACATTGAGACTCGTATTTTATGTTAGAGACATACCACATATTTACCTAAAATCTTAAGGTGATAGGTGTGTAGGTTCTCTCACTTATATAGTGTTCAATCTTTCCTTTTCTTATCAATGTGAGACTTCTTCCTCACACTTGATTCTCAACAATTATGTGGGCCTATATTTTAAAAAGACTAAAGATTACAAACAAAAGGAATATCAACAACAATAATAAATTCGTCTTATATCATTAGGTGGGGTTGGCATAAATCAATTTTTGTTATAATATTCTATTAAAATCATACTTCTATCCAAATTATTAATCTCGAGATTTTTCTTAATAAACTTCTCTTATAGTCTTTATGGTTTTCTTCTTTCTCGAATTGTTTGTCTAATCTCCATCTAGTCTACTCTTTTTAATACATAATCTATGTGACACCCGAATTAATTCAAATGTTAGGTAATTAGGAATTTAATTATTTAATTAATTAAAGGCTTGATTATTTATATTTTTGGATTTAATTGGATTATTTAATTAAAAAGAAGAGTTGGTGGTGTGAAGAGTAGTTAGAGGGTGTGAGGAGTAAATCACTCTACTTTACTAATTACTAATTATTTATTTTATTGGAATAAATAAAAGGAGTATTAAAAGGATTATAAAAAGGAGAAGAAGGAAAAAAAGGTCTTTTTGGAAAATAATTTCACGTAGAATTGGAGAAGAGAAGAGAAGGAAAAAGCCAACGCCGAGAAAATCGAAGATCATCGCGAGGTAAGGGGTGATTTCATTCGGTTTTAATGCCTTATGGGTTTTGGGAATTAAATGGATGATTGGGTATGTTAGGAAATTTGATTTTTGATAAATATAGGTTTGTAGGATTCAACCCTATTTGTGTCGGATTATAGGATTTAAGACTATTAGTGTGTCGAGTAATTAATAGGAGTGATGAAATAATGATATAAGATGTTGAATTGATGTATAATGGATGCATTTTGGTGTTCCTAATGTTGAAATTCGTATGGGAAGGATTGGGAATGGTTTGGAATGCATAATGTTGTCAAAAATAGCAGTTTTAATTAGAGGTCGTGGGAACCGTTAGGGAGGAACCGAGTTCCACCAAACTTTCAAAGCGCCATTTTCAACGTGGGAACAGTTCGAGATGGAGGAACCGGGTTCCCCATACAAATTTCCAGGAAGCGTGTATTTTCAAAAAGTGGGAACCGGGTTCTCCCAGTGAGGAACCGGGTTCCACTGTGTTGAACTTCAAAACACTTAAAACTTCAAAAATTCATATTTTCTAAACCGTAACTCCGATTCGAGTGTCGTTTTCGGCAGTATTTCTTAAATTAAAAACACTATCTTTTAAAAAGAGAAAAATATTATTTTGTTAAAATTATTTTAAAAAGAGTTGAGTTTCTGATTTTGAAAAATGTGGATAGTTAAGGACAACGGGGAATGGTTATGAATGGTCTGAGTTGATGAATGAGAAATAATGCTTACAATGTTGTGTTTGATATTCATTATGATTGAATGTAATACATTGGTGATTGACATTATGTGAATTATGTTAATATCATAATCTGTGAATTGATGTTGCATGCTTTTATGATGCATGCATAAGCATTGTTAATTGGTTCATTCCCATTGTGCGGAAGTGAGCTTGCAGAGCCAACAAACTTACCAGGATTCAGAGGTAGTGAGGCTGGATTCTTGACCCAGTGGTTATGAGCGAATCATGGATTGAGATTCTTGACCCAGTGGTTATGGGCGAATCATGAATTGCCGCTGTTTTCCGAGTGTGATGGAACAGTGGGTGAACTCGGTTCACGTTTGGTACCACATGCATAGAGTCTGCATTGCATATGGGAATGTAACATGCTAGGATGGTTTCCAGTGTTGCAATTTCCATCGCTTGTTATATTTACATGTTCATTGTGTGAGATGCATTTGTGAATTGACTGTGATTATGTGTTTGGAGAATGGACTAACGTATTTAATTATTCCGTTGTATTTAAAAACGTATAATGCATTTTATACTGGATAAAAATCTCACCCTTACTTTAATGATTTCAGATTGAAGTGATTAGCTGCTTGGAATCAGTGAGGATAGCTTCTAGGGTCGAGTCATTAGTTAATCCGCGTGCCAGTGTCGTGCTCTAGTAGATGTAACACTGGGGAAAACGCTTGATTTGAAATTCCTTATGATTATTAAGTAATGGTTTCGGTCCATGTTTCGATTTATATCCTGTAATAGTTATAAATGATGTATTCAGGATTTGTTATGTTTCACTTCCGCTGTTAAACATAACCTTAAGTCTGTTTTATTTAATGATTTCCTTCAGTGAAAGCATGACAACTGTTTTGGTTATAACTTTGAATTATATTAAAATTGTGATGCCTCTTGATATGTGTTAAATACTCTGATTATTAATTATAAATCGCGGGTAATTAGAAGGGGTGTTACAATCTACATGTCTTCTCTCTCATGTTCAAACCACCTAAGCATATTTTCCATCATCTTCTCTATTATAGACACTAACCTGACACTCTCTCTAATAATTTTATGTATAATTTTATCATGTCTAGTCTTACCTCACATCCACTACAACATCCTCATCTCTTCTATAGTTACATTATTTTTCGTGTTGATTCTTAACCGCCCAACATTTTGTCTCGTATAAAATCGCAAGTCTTACGACACTCCAATAAAATTTTCCATTCATCTTGAGCAGTACCTTTACATCACATAAAACATTGGGTGCATTTCTCCATTTCAACCATCCAACTTGAATTTAATAGTTTACATCCCCATTTACTACTCCATCAATTCATATTACGGACCCATGATATTTAAATAGAGTCACTTGAGGGATAATATGATCTCCAACTTTCATCTCTATGTTAGAAATGCTTCTTCTTTTGTCGAACTTACATTCCATATACTCTGTCTTACTTTTGCTTAGAAGGAAACCATGTGTTTCTAAAGCTAGTCTTCAAATTTCTAACCTCTCATTTTAATCCTCCTTCGATTCTCCATGAAGGACTATATCATTTGAAAAAAGCATGCATTTCGCTGCTAGCTCTTGGATGTGTTTCATGCGTACATCCTAGATTAAGGTTAAAAGGTAGGGACTTAGGGTTGACCCTTGATGCAAATCAATTATTATGGGAAAATCTTCGGTCTCTCCACCCTGTATCTGAACACTAGTCGATACCCATTCATACATATCTTGGATAACTCGAATATATGCATTCCTAACCTTTTTTTTCTAGAACTTCCCATAAAATCTCTCTAGGCACTCTATCTTACACCTTTTGCAAGTCAAAAATAAATAAATTAAGTGTTAGTCTCGTTGGTTCATTCGATAATGCTCCATCACACGCCATAATAGATTAATCGTTCTATGATCGACCTTCCCTACATAAAATCAAATTGATTCTCGATGACTTGAATCTCTTTTCTTAATCTCCGTTCAATAACTCTTTCCCATAACTTCATGGTATAACTCATAAGCTTAATCCTTGCATAATTTTATATGAGCCCATTTGTTTCGACTTTTTTTGCAAATGATTTTTATAATGTTACCTAATTTTGTGTAAAAGAAATTTACAAAGAAATTTTTCATAAAATCTTCAAATGAAAATTTGATTCGAATAATTATTCTTAAAATATTATTTTAGATATTTCATCATTTTATTTATAAAAAATTGGATATTAAGATTTTAAAAAATCACTTAATGTTAGAAACTATTTTAAATAGATTTTCATAAAAATACATTTTTGAAAAAGTTACAATTTTGATTATATTTTAATCTTTAATAATGTATTTTTATGCCATAGGATGTCAAAATTAGTGTTTCAATTTAAAAAACACGGGTATAAAAACTTGTAATATTTTGAAAATCAATTTTATAAAATCAATTTTTAAAAATAAAGAATAAAAATTAAGTTGAAACAAACATGCTCATATATCTTCCTTATTCTTTTAGATTGAACTAAATGCTTCTTAAACCAAAGTAATATCACTGGACTAAATTATATTATTTGAGGCAACTACAAGTTAAGTTAATTTAAAACCATTATCGTTTATTGGAATAATGTGAATATGACTTAATCAATAACAGACCAAATGAAAAAGTTAATTTCAAATCAGATTTCAAAAATTAAAGGCATTATAAACATGTTAAACTAAAACATGGTAGATAGGGTCGTGCTATTTCTTATAATGGTGCGTGCACAAATCTAGATTCATAAATTACAAAAAGGAGAACTGTTTGTTGTATCTAGGAGTAATTAACTATCATGGTTTAACCATTTGAATACAATGCAGTTATATGACCAACAATATAACACAAACCTGCACAACTATCTGTTAATCAGAGCCCTCAATCTCCAGTATATTATGCATTGAGCAAACTTTCAAGCTAAAGCAAGCAACCACTTTTAATTCAACAATTTGCCATTGGAGAAATCTGACTAGTTACTTACTTGCTCGGTAAATGATCCGATGATACCCTCATAAATGAAATGGCCACCACCAGATTCTCAGGTTTACGTTTTTTGAAATTTTAAAAGTGTGTTCTCCTAGAGCGTCTTTACCTTATATCTTCTAGCAGGACCTAGACACAGAGATTCTGTTTGTGATTAATAATAACGGCCAACAGAAACTTACCTGCTAATCATGATATATCATCTTTCTCTCGTGATACATCTAGACTTGGTTCCATACTCTGATTCGACTCATCTGAAATTTTTTTCATTTCCATGAATATTTCATCCGTGTCCTGTTCAAATTGTTCATCATCTATAAACTCTGAAGTCTCTTCTGAACTATCATCATCTTCTCTTAAGCCTGAATCTGGTTCAACATTGTTGTGTTTTCTGATGTATTTGCCAGCGTGATTAGATTGCCCTTGCATCCTAATTCTTACGCGCTTTCCTTTGATGTATCTATATTCCCATAGAGGTGGTGGATATTTTTTATGTAACCTGTCGTATTTATCCATCATACCGAGCTCCTTGAAGACATCTCCAACCATTGAAACAACAGAACTACTAGGTCGAACACTAAGCTCCTCCATGTCTGCAAATACCTAAAGCAGATATCAAGTAAATATTGAGCCTGAATTTCCTTTCATTAATATACAGGCATCTTAAGTTAATAACTATTACACAATGTTAGAGCACTGCAAATACCTCAAACATCTGGTCATGCATGCCCCTTTTAGAGTAGATAGATATCATTTTATCAAAGAATCTACGAGGCAAGCTCTCCGTGTACTGCATTAATAGCTTTGTCCAAAGCTCTTCCACTTCATCAAGTCGGTCATCCTCTGCTAAAGCATTAATTAATGTGAAATAGCTTCCCATTGTCTTTCCTTGACCCTTGCTTAACATCCACTTTGTTACCTACGGTGTCATAAGTAAATTTCATAATTATAACATTAGCTCAGAAGCGATCCTGAGATGGAACATAAGGATGTAATTGGTTAGTTACAAATACCTGTATTATCCGCTTCCATTCTTTCTCGTATTCTAGAGTTTTGACAGCCTTTTTCACCGTAATTATAGGAAATTCTAGTTCCCAAGCAACATAGGTATCAAGAGCTCCATAAACTTCCTCTTTGACATTCGAAAGTTCCTTAATCTGTATAAAACAAGAGTAGAAACACACCACCATCACAACTGTGGCCGAGTAGTATAAAATGATAGAAATGAATAAGCGTCCAACTTACAGACTGGACAAGCTTAGCAGCCTTGGAAATGGTTCCGATTTTATTATTGGACTTCCAAACGCGAGGATATCTCGGTCTTGGACCTTTTGCAGCACACACCTGATACAAAGAAATTTATAGACATAATTGCTACACTCTTATTTTCTAAAGCAAACATAATCTTCGACTAAAAAACGCCCTTAGGAACTTACCACAGTGGTAGTGGTTCGTGTAGTTGTTGGTATTTTAGATTCTAGAAATGTTTTTCCAATAAATAGTGGAAGATTAGCCAGGGCGCAAAGCATCCTGTGAAGAGCTGAAAAACTCTACAATTAGGACAAAAGAAATCAGCAAGAGATGCAAATAGCATTTAGGGATTCAAAGTTTGACATTAAGAACAGAAAAAGCAGAATTTGAAAACCCTAAAATAAGGGAATAGATAGGGAAGGGAGATGCACTTACATAATCAGAGAGGAAAGAGGGAGTTTAGTGTAGAATGAAGAAGGAATGATATCAATGGAGTACTTTTTAGTAATATCAATTTTAACTTCCTGTTTGTTTGGCTCCGGCAAGGCCAGTCGAGCG
This sequence comes from Vicia sativa, assembly GCA_021764765.1. Taxonomy (NCBI): domain Eukaryota; kingdom Viridiplantae; phylum Streptophyta; class Magnoliopsida; order Fabales; family Fabaceae; genus Vicia; species Vicia sativa. Next base: position 252,590,843 of record CM038796.1, on the reverse strand, counting down.
ATGGCTAAGATACCGTTAACACACAAATGCTCTACATTTTTAAAGGATAACAAGTATTTATGGGATTAAAGGCCTGTTCCGCTTTTTTTTAATGATTTAAAAAAATATATAATTTTTTTTTTTTTTGCAATATGAGATGATGAAAAAAAATACATAAATAATCACGTTTTCAAGAAAATTACGTAAATAATTATATTTCTGAAATAACAATATTTCTGAAAAGACTAACATGCAATAGAAAAATTAGATGGTGCATGCACATAAATTTTATATGGAGGCTTCAAGTGAGACAACGCATAGGTGTAAGACATTTATCCTAAGTAATTTTAGATGACGCTTAAGTATGTTTAGGGGACTATTTTAATTTTTTTATTTTAAATAAAAGACAATAACGAGACGATATTGCGTAATAAAACTTCAATTTTAAATAATCATAAAAGAGTTACAAAATCTGAATAAAATTTACATATAATTTATTGTTCCCCCAGGAGTCGATAACGACCAGTGGTTTCGCAACTGCATCCTCGCCTAACTCGTGTTCTCATTCTACGCTCATCATGTTGTGGTTTGTTCGATGGCCCCGCATAGTCAATGTGATTAGCGTCCATGAAATTCGTCAAATCACCATCTCTAGAAGTCCCGCTTTCGTAGAGTTAGTTACCCACGTTCTCATAGTTTGGTCGTCTTGGTGGGGGTTAGGTTCCATGGGTGGTCGATAGCATTGATCATATGAATATGGGGGTGAAAAGGAAATTGGTTATGTGGAGTTTAGTACCCACATAATTGTTAAGTGCTATGGTAATGTGATGGTTGATGGTATGTTGGGTCGGTTGGGGAATACTCTTCAGGTAGGCCAAAGTCTAGGCTAAGGTGAGATGATGAGGGGCCCAAATTGGGATGTTGGATGTATGATCTTTGTTCATAGTGTTGAAATTGTGTGGGGGGCATGTGGGTGTATTGGTATTGAGGTTGAGATTGAGGTTGGGTGTGGGGAATATGGGTGTATTGGTATTGAGGTTGTGATTGAGATTTGGTGTTTGTGGATCTGTATCGTCGTAGTGTTTGGTGGAAGGTTGATGTGTGTTTGGTTTGTTGTTGGGTTGTTGTTGGGTGGCGTATGATTTTTGGTAGTGTTGTTGGAGATTTTAGGGTTGTACCCATTGTATGCGTGGGTCGAGAAAATACCTCGGCTCATAGATAAACATTTCAGGATTAGTAATTAATTTGTAACAATAAATATATTGATTTGTGTGTCGCATATTATTATGGGAGAAGAAAACAGGGAATTGTAAGACATGTTGATGACGCCTACTCCACATCTTACACCATTCTAGAGCAAAATCTTTCCAATTTTTAAATCCCCATTGCGCATCAACCTTTTGAGATGCCAAGATGACAAACAAGTTGGGTCGCTTGGTATTTGTTGATGCATTCTGAACTTCATCTTGACACAGTCGTTGTGGTGCATTTCCACAATGTTGAATTGTATGATAGCAGTCTTCGCAGTCCAAACTGTTGCACCCCCAGGGTTGGGTTCATGATCCAAACCCAAATATGGTCTCCAGATAAGTTATAGATAAAATTAAATCATAATAATGATAACTTTAAAAATAAATAAGTTAAAACAAGATAATTTTAGGGGTACTATGTACATCATCCGGGTCAAGGTGATCCAAAAGATTACGATAAAGAGCGACATTTTGTCTTGGATTATCGTTGTAATCCATACCCCTTACACAAAACCTAAAGGAATGAAAAAATAATTAATTATGTACATCTATTTAGTGAAGAGAGAAATAATAAATTATTTACGCTACATACTTACTTTGTTGCATAGGGGAACATGAATGGTTGGTCGTTGACGGAGTTAAGGGACTTCATTGTCCACCAACCCCATGTTTGGGTCAAGAAAGTGCAATTAATGCTTGCATCATAGGGTTTGCGTCGTACAAACCTATTATTCATATAGATGGAACATGTTTGTACGAGAAATACAAGGGCATGCTACTGATGGCAGTTGCACAAGATGACAACAATAACATTGTCCCAATTGCCTTTGCTTTAGTCGAGGGAGAGACAAGTGGTACTTGGAGTTTATTTTCTATAGAATTTTCGAACACACGTGGCTCTGCAACCTAGTTTTTGCTTGATCTCCGATATACATGCTTCTATTAGGAGGGCATACAATAATCCTGCCAATGGTTGGCATGACCTCCCTTCTATGCATGTCTACTACTTAAGGCATGTCGTTCAAAAATTCATGCAGAAGATCAAAGACATGTCTCTTTGGAAAACAATTATGAATGGGGGCTACACATTAACACAACCTTCGCTCAAACACTATCACAATGAGATCAGTTTGTCAAATCCAAATGCAGGTAGATGGGTTGATAATCTTAATGGACAAGGTCCTACGGAAATCAACAACGATGAGGCCACATGACAACAAATCTAATTGAATCAATGAACGATGTCTTCAAAGGCATATGAAACCTCCCAGTAACCTCTTTGGTGAAATAAACATATTTTAGGATGGCTTCGTTGTTTGCAAAAAGAGATAAAATATGGAACATTGTGTTACAATTGGGACAAATGTGGAGTGAAAGCTGCATGAAATTTATTAAGGCATAAAGTATCAAAGCCACCATTCATCATCTTACAAGATTCCACCGACATAACCACAACTTCATTGTCAAAGAGACACTCGATCACAAAAAGGGGTTGCCAAGAAGAGAGTATAGGGTTATACTGTAACACCCCTTTCTAAACCCCAAATAACATTGTAATATAATCAGAGTAAAATAACATGCATACATACAAAGGGTGTCACATATCATTTTTCGCACAATAGAAAACCAGCAATACAAATATTAACATGCATTTGGTCATAAATAATAACACATATTTAAACTTCATACTTCTTCAATTTATGCATATCACATCGGAATACTTATTTTCTCAGATAATATCAATAATTATATCTCATACTATGATCATAAAACAACATAACAAATTCATAACATAATCAAGTCATATGAATCCAAACATCGGCACCAAGGCCACATCTCGTGTTATCTCAACATATAAATCAAATTAAACGAGAGTATAAAATAATATCTCATAACAAACATGAGTTCAATTAACCCCTGTGTTACATGACCAGAGAAATGACTCACTACCTAAGTAAAACGGATAAACTGAGCTAAACTCTTCAACTAGTCTCGTGCGAAGCACCACTATCCTCAAAACCTACACGATATCGCATAGAACATCACATACAATAGAAGGGTGAGAATTCACGTCATTACGAATATATATAATATAAACAATGTATATAACACACCTACATACAAGAATTCATCACACTTCATATAATTGTCTATAAGACATGACATTACTATTTCAAGTACCAACACAATTATATCTATGAAGTCAAGCTGCAATATCAAGCTTGCCTCCTAGTGTTTTGATGAAGACAATAAACAATGAAGACTTTGATGGCAAAAAGTAATGGATCAATTTATCATAATCAAGTCTTGAAGAATCAAAAGCAAAATGTCAAAGGTTATGCATTCAATCTCACTATATGCATTCAAGTGTTCACAAAATAATCCATGCATCCATGAAAAATGCTAAAAATATTATACATTTCAAAGTTAAGATAGAACACTTTTGAAAAATAATTTTTGAGAAAAAATGTGCTGGGAACCGATTCCTCCATATGGGAACCCGGTTACCCAAATCCTGAAAAAACAAGCCCCTGGTTTTTTGTATGGGGAACCCGGGTTCTCCCAGCTGGGAACCGGTTCCCCTGTGTAAAAATTCAAATTTTTTTTAACGTTGGTTCAGCAGGAACCGAGTTCTCCCAAGAGGGAATCGGTTTCCCCTGAACCAGTGTGAAAAATACTTTTATATTTTGGGTAGATTTTTCATGGGTTCTTTGTATTGAAGCATGACATCTTTTCATCAATTAATACACTTTTGTAAAGGTGTTTTACAACATATAAATACTGAAAATTTTCAGAATTAATCCACCTTCTTCAATTAACATTTTCTACATTCAAAATCTCTCAAATTTTCAAATACTCTCAAGTGTTCTACTTCAAATATTTTGTGAAACTTTCCATACATATTTTTCATTGAAAAATTATTCTATGTTTCATATTATCATTGTGAACACTTGCATCTATTATTGAGAATTGTTTTTCTTGAAGAAGAAGATCAATCCAAGATTGATATAGTGTACTACAAACTTCAAAATCTCTTGTATAAATTCAAACATATTTGTTGTTTTCTTGTTGTCCAGGATTGTTGGAAACAAGTTGTGCATTAAAGAGGATTGTTCTTCTTGCACATAGTGTTGTTAGACCTTAAAGGTTTTAAGAACCTTTGGTCTCCCTATAGGTTAGATAGTAGGCTTCACAATTGGTGTGAATAGGTTGTACAATAATTCTAACTATAGTGAAATCTCTTGCATGTTGTAAGGGGACTGGAGTACTCTCGATCTGTGAGGGGAACCAGGATATATCCTTGTGTTCTTTACCTTTCCGCTTTTATTGCTTTCATCACACCATAACCTAAAGGAAAGAAACACTTGTAAAAACTTCATATACCAAACCAGAAAAATTAGTACAAGTATTCATATATAACCGATAATTTTTTAAACACCTAATTCACCCCCACTCTTAGGCGCACCTGATACTTACAATTTGCATCAGAGCAAGTTATAGGTAACTTGTTCCTAAAGATTCAGAATGGCTTCCGCAAATCAAAATCCGGTTTTCAAAGATGTTGGTAGTAACAACAAGCCTCCATTGTTCTGTGGTGAATACTTTGACTTTTGGAAATTCGCATGAAGGCTCATCTTGAAGCGCAAGGAGAAGAAATATGGGATGTTGTTGAGAATGCTCCATTTGCTCCGGTTTGTGTTGTCAATGGTGTTGGAACATCAAAGCCTAAAGCATCATGGGATGCAGATGACAAGAAAAAAGTTCTCTTTGACAAAAAGGCAATCAATATTCTCCAAAGTGCTCTTAGTATGGATGAATTCTTTCGAGTACCCGCATGTACAGTGGCAAAGGAAATTTGGGACACTCTTGTAGAAACTCATGAAGGAACCGCCGAAGTCAAAAGATCTAGATTGAACAGCTTGAGTCAAGAATATGAATTATTCCGAATGCTGCCCGAAGAATCCATCCTTGACTTGCAAAAGAGATTCGTTCACTTGACAAATCACTTGAAGGCACTTGGTAAGACTTTAACTAACGATGAATTAAATCTTAAAGTGCTTAGGTCTTTAACTAGGGAATGACAACCAAAAGTGACTGCAATATCCGAAAAGAAAAGCCTAGCAACTATGACTTCCGCAACATTATTCGGAAAGCTTGAAGAATATGAAACGGAACTTGGAAGGCTTGAAAAACATGAGAATCATGAGAAGAATCCAAAGGCATTGCTTTGAAAGTTGATTCAAAAGAAAGTCAAGATAAAGATGCATCGGAGGAAGATGAAAACTTCTTGCTTCTTGTAAAAAGGTGACAAAAATATTTTGGTCATAAAAATAATCTTCATAATGCTAACTTTGTCAAAAGAAAGAAATTTTATAAGCATAGAGATAAAGAAGCCTCTACATCAACACAAGATGTCACATGTTATGAATGTGGAAAGCAAGGTCACATAAAGCCGGATTGTCCAAAACTCTCCAAGAAAAATGGATTCAAAGGCAAAAAGGAGTTCAAAAACAAAAGGGCTTATGTTGCATGGGAAGATAATGAGATAAGTTCTTCATCCGATTCGGATAGTGACGAAAGTGCAAATCTAGCATTGATGGCTTCACACCATTATGATGATGAAGAAGGCGAGGTTAGTTATGATAACTCTCTTTATGATAATGGTGCACAAGGTGCTATAGATGAACTATTAAATGAATGCAAAATTCTATGTAAAACTATTTCATCTCAAAAGAAAATAATTTCATCTTTAGAAGAAAAAGTTAAAACTATTGAAAAAGAACATAACGATGAAAAAGAAAAGATGATTAGTGATCAAAAACAGAATTTTGTATGCAATAATTATGAATCACTTTCTTTCCAAATTGTTCAATTAAAAAGAGTCCTAGAAAGGTATGAAAAAGGACAAGTTGGATTGGAAAATGTTCTTAGCACTCAAAGATATCCTAAAGATAAAAGTGGACTTGGTTTTTCAAAATTTTCTCAACCAAGTCCCAACAAAACTATCTTTGTTAAGGCTAATAACCAACCAATCCAAGAGAAAGTGAATAAGCCTAAAGTAGTTCATCATTATTCTAAAAAGAAAAGAGTTGTTAAAAATAAATTTTATCCTCCTAGATATATAAGTAATTTTGAACTTACTTGTTTCTACTGTGGTATGAAAGGCCACACACCTAATGCTTGCTATATAAGAAACTTTAGTGTTCCAAGTGGGCATTATGTGTGGATAAAGAAAGGTACTAATTATGAAGGACCCAAAGCAATTTGGGTACCTAACAAAACTTAATTTGTTTTGTAGCTGTGCTTGAAAACCACTTCAAATTTATGGTATCTTCTTACAAACTCTCCAAAAATTCATACAAACTTGCAAATTCGAGTTCACTTTTTTAGCCACTTTCAAGCCATTCCAGCCATCCATTCATTCTCCTGAAGCTTCTAGGCGTCGAACCAAGCACTCACACGAGTCCAAAGCACCCAAAACCACCCTCACGAGGTTACACCGGTTTTGGTGAAGTTTGAAATTGCTAACCTTCAATTTACATGATATAAACTGTTTTCATACATTCATTCATGATCATTAGGTTGTTTTAAAATGTTTTGATGCATTGGTTGTGAGTTTACACGCAGGAACAAGGATTTGCCATTGTTAGGGAAAAACTGTTTGAGAGCTTTGAAGCTCATGATATAAGGATTTTCAGGACAAAAGAACACCAGCATCGTGTTTGCAGGATCCCAAATATACGATCTGGGCTTTTATTTTGCTTTGAATGATACGTTTTTGCAGATTTTAACATGATTGTAGGTCGGAGAAGAGGACCGAAGCCCTAGCTCTGGTGATGTCTTAGGAGAAGAGAGATTAGAAGATCTGGAACATGGACTCACTTATATATTTATGAGTGTACTTTAATACTTGGATGTTTCATCGCCCCAGCGGTTCACCATGCGCGCACTAAGTCACTCTCTCTCAAAGGCACGGGTTCGAACCCTGCCTTTTGCCAAGATTTTCTAACATTTTTTCTGATCAACATAGGTTCTAGAAGTTCTGAAAGGAACTATAGCACAGGTTCCAGAAGTTCTGAAAGGAACTACCATACAGGTTTCTAGAAGATCTAGAAGGAACAACTTCCAAAAACTTTGGAAGGAACAATTTCCAGAAGCTCTGGAAGGAACGGTAACACAGATGTTCTGGAAGGAACAATTTCCAGAAGCTCTGGAAGGAACGGTAACATAGATGTTCTAGAAGAAACGATTTCCAGAAGTTCTGGCAAGGTACGTTAGCGCGGTCCCTAGAAGTTCTGGCAAGGAACGATCACCTAATTTCCAGAAGTTCTGGAAAAGAGTGAGCCAGAAGTTCTAGGACACATCCATCAGAAGTTCTGACAAAAACATAAAATTTCTAATTTTTTAATTAAAACTAATTAATTAGAATTAGGCTTTTCACTAAAATCAACCTCCAAAAAAACCAAAAATATATTTTTCTATTATTTTTCTGCATTTAAATTCTAGAAAAAGATGTATAGGTTGCAAGGTCTTTTTCCATGTAATAGCGTAGATTTACATTCCCGCCTTTACTTTCCGCACCTCCTATTATGTATCTGCCCTAAAGCCATGTAATAGCGTAGGATTTACGTTTCCGCACTTTACTTTCTGCACTTTAATTTCTGTACATATATAAACTGCTAGTAACTAGGCATGTATGGCAAGATTAAAAACAACATAGATCACTTCTAATCTCAAGATAACATATTTAAATACAACATACTCTTCACATTTGCACACACGTTAGGGTATCCTCTCTTGTTGCCTTTTGAAACATGATCATGTCCCTCGAACGTAGGGATATCTTAGCTAAGACGCTCACAAACAATATCATCACAGTCCACTCAATGCAAAGATCATAGTCCCTCGATGACCCTCGATTGTTGCCTACGAATACATGATCTCACCCCTCAGTTGTTGCCTATGAAAAATGACGATCGTCCTTACGAATATGCTAGGATATCCTTACATGTTGCCTTCTATGACCATACGATGACCCTTCGAATATCCCTTTTACATCCAACGGATAGATTTACGTACCAACTATTGGTATGGATAGCGCTACCCTAAAGGAAAGCAAAATAACATGGAAACGACCATTCTGAGTAGGTAATAAGACTCTTTTGCTTGCTACCATCAATTCAAAATTACTTTTCACTCCTCACACTATTTTCAAAACTTTTCAAACACTTTGTATATATTCCAGCGTGAATCATTACAAAGTTAAATACTTTTTCAAAACAAAACATTTCCAAACACTTTGTATACATTCCAGCGAGAATCATTATGAAGTCAAAGAGAAATGCCTTTTCAAAATATCTTTTCAAACATACACACAAAAAGCAATTTATAAAGTGAGCTAAGTAATTAAGAGCCCGTAGATAACTACGTATGGAAAGGATGCTAATACATTCCCTTTTCATAACGGCCTCCCGTACTCAGAATCTAACGAAGGTCTTTTCCTGTTCTTTTCGCCTTCCCTTAATTGGATAAAAGAAAAGTCGATGGAGACTCTTGCTATCCGCAACATTTGCGATAAAACGCAAAACAAACAAGTCAGTTCTCCCACCGTATTACAGTTTCGATTATAATCGATTGCTTATTCATGTACATTAATTTAATTTCACTTCGATTTTATTATCTTGTAATTACTAACTTTTTTTTTATTGTGTAAGCTATTGATTACTCAAGTTTCCGATTCGATTTCATCTCTAATTCTATTTTCTATTTTTCACTTAAATCTATTACTTCTACATCGTTTTAATTAATTGATGTTTGTTAATTAAAATAGATTAGTTTACTAATCTATTTTTCTTAACTTGATTAATTAGTTTAATTGATGTATAATTAATAGATTCTTCTCTTTATTCATTTCCATTCTCATTCGGCTATCCCGTTGTGATGTAATTAATTTATCGTTTTCTCTTTAATTTATTTTCATCCCCATTTGAAAAATTGTATTCCGCTCCTTTGTTGCGTTGTAATTAATTTATCGTTTTCTATTTTATTTTTATTATTTAATCTCCATTTGTAATTGATGTATCCCTTTCCCCAAAAACTTGTAATAATTATTTAGCTTGTATTTACTTTATTAATTATTTAATCGTCACTTACACAAACCAAAAATCATTTTTTCAAACTAATAATTGTGAATCATTTTAAACCCGTAAGTCGACAAAGCTTAGTAGCATCGCAATGACCACACAAGCACACATGTACGCTTGATCTTGGGCCTTCCTACAGTGAGCCTATTTCGATTAATTGTTCCAATTGGTCGTCTTAGTAGACTAGCCCACTTTGCTAGTACACTTTGTGTGTGAGCCACCTTGTATGGGCTTTTTATCGACTTTATTTGCTATATTATTGTTATTTGCAATTACTCATTTCTTTTCCACTCTCACGCCTTGGTCCACATATCAAGTTTCTCATTTCCATAAGGTTTTCATAGTAGTGAGTAGGTTTGGCTATTCTCTCGAGATCGATCAAGTTTCATGTCTTGTATTGATCATAACCCGATTCATTCTTTCTCTATTCACCAAGTATTTAAAACACTTTCAATAAACTTTTAAACTCGATCCAATGTCGAGTATTATTTTTAAACTCGATCCAATGTCGAGTATTATTTTTAAACTCGATCCAACGTCGAGTCTTCTTTTCAAACCTCAATCTAACATTGAGTGACTTTTCAAAAACCTTTTCATAATAAATTCCGAGTATTTAAATTGTTGTTTGCTAGACCAATTGTTTAAAGACTTGTGCAAAATGAACCCTGAGTATTTAAATCGTTGGTTGCTAGACCAATTGTTTAAAGACTCTTAATAACGTGAAATTTGTTTCACTTCACTTTTTCATAAGGAAACTTTTTGGGATGATAGACGACTCGTTGAGCATTAAGCTCCTCTAGTTTATAGTATTTGAATCGTAGGATGTTAGTCCTATTGTTCGATACTTTTCATCCACGTTTAAAATCAATCTTAACTCATTCAATCTTTTGTGTGTCCGAGCACCTTTTACATTTAACACCTTTTTTCAAGGATTATACATGATTCATTTATGATTGATATTTTCTTCCTCTATCCCCATGGTTTTCGACTTCTCCACTTGAGTACTAGAGGCGTTCTCAAACCCTCCCTCATGTTGGTGCGTAGTCCTTTATTATTTATCACACTTTGTGGGCGTTTAGACAAGTCTTCTCCTTTAAAAATGATGACTTGTCTCTTCATTTAAAATCAATCAATAAACAATCATTTTCTAGCCGAACTACAGCGCTCTGACTTTCCCATTGCACGAGGGAGTACGTAGACACTAAGTCTTACGACTAAAGGCGAGCAAAAAATAATAAAAATATCTCTTCTCTTTTTCTTTCTCCTTTCCACCTTAGAAGATCGTAAATTTTCACATTAACACACGAACACACTTTGAACTACATGGGTACCATCGAGTACGATGGATGCGAGGGGTGCTAATACCTCCCCCTTGTATAACCGACTCCCGAACCTGCATCTCTTGGTCTCGACGACCATTTCTTTTTTCTCTCGTCGGTTTTATTCGATATTTCCCCTTTCCTTTTTGGAATAAATAAATCTCAGTGGCGACTTCATTGTATATATCGAATTAGTAAAAAATTTCGATGGCCTCGACAACTAACATATAACAATACCAGCTATTAAAGATGATGACGTGGCATGCTACCTGGCTAAAGTCAACCACATACTTGTGCCCATAAAATTTGATAGTTAATCGGTAGCTAAAATCGTAGATAATATGTAGCAAATTCATTGCATAAATTCTGATTTTGGAAAAAAGCAATATGTTCATGTTTGCACCGTAATTTCATGGTTCCTAAAAATCCGTTGCCAAATGAACCTAACGACGCGTAAGACCACAACTTGGTGGATGAGACGTGTATAATTGACAATATTTAGAGGACCAAAAAACATATTTAACCGTTTAATTTTTTTTAAATTTTTTAATATTAATATATATTTTTATTATATTAATGTATTAATTAATGTTATTTTATTATTAATCAAAATATGAAAAAATGCCACACATTGAAAACAATGTTTCATGTTACCGCATTTTTAGAGCATGTTTGCCATCCATTAGACGAATAGATTAATATTTTAGTATTTTTTTTATTCTATAAATTGGATTGTTTGTTCATTTGATTCTCACACCACTTATCACCAATATCTTCATTTCAGTCGTATATATGTCTTCAGTCACACTTCCAACGTTTTCTCTTATCAAAAGAGATGCTCACCTTATTCTTTTGTTAACAAAACCTCCGATGAAGATCTAACTCTGGAACACGCAGACCTTCGAACAATTTTAGAGGTACTTGATCTGCTGATTAGACGAAGACATTCATGGCAAAACTTGTACATGAAAACTGTGATAACCGACGCTGATGTCCTTATGATGATGATAACACCAGTCAATATTATCTTGATGGTTGTAATCTCTTATATGTGTTGATGTATTGATTCGTTTTATTTATTTATCATGTTGTTTTTTTAGTGGCTCTCTTTATTTCGTTCTACCCAAATGTTATTTTTTAAAACTGAAATGAAAGATGAATTAAAAAGACATGATATTTGCATAGCTAAAATGTTGATAAAAACACTATATTGAAATGAAAGATGAATTATAAAGATATGTTAAAATGTAGAATTAAAAAAATATTAATATTAAAATTAAAATTTTAAATATTAAATTAAATTATAGTTATTAAGAAAACATAAATTAATATAAAAAAAGGAGAAAAAATCCTTCATCCGCTCTTCTATTAGATGGGAGAGCACTTAAAAAAAAGAAAATTTATCTTGCTACCTTTAAAATTATACATGTCATCCCTCCAATGATATAATTTTCTCATTATATCCTTGTGAAAAATTATTAAATTAAAAAAAAAAGAGTTTTATCAAAAATTTTAATCAAATATCAGAAATTTCGAATACCATATCGAAAATTTTAGTATATTTCAGAATTTTCAAAAGAAAAACTTTATTTTAAAAAAAAACAAAAATCTTAAATTTGGGAGGTGTACCAGAAATTTTAGTCAAATATCGAAAATTTCAGAATTTAAAAAAAATAATCTGAAATTTAGGAGTTGGTACCGAAAATTATAAAAAAAAATTAATGAAATTTTCGCAAAAATATAGAGGCATTTTAATATTTTTTTAAATATCAGAAATTTCAAATACACTGAAATTTTCTATATTAATTTTTTTTTAAAAAATAATCAGAAATTTTGTGGGGTGTTGAAAATTTTACAAAATCTACTTAAAATTTCAAGGGGAATAATTTTAAAATAAATTTGTTTAGAAGATGGCGGATATAAAATGAGGGACACATAAATTCTCAGAAAAAAGTCTAGTTCAGTAGAGTTTGGAGAGTTTCTAATTGGTAGATGCTTTCAATTGTTCTAGTTGTTGGCGAAAGCGTGGTAGCAAAGTAACATATGTAAAAGACTTTTAAATAATTGGTAGATGCTTTCAATTGGTAGATGCTTTCAATTGTTCTAATTGGTATATACAAATAATGTAATTTAAAAGACTTTTAAATGATTTTCTTTTAAAGGACATATGTAAAAATACATAAAACTTGGTCAAGTTATTAGACGCTGCTTAAGTTAGTCAAGAAACTATATTTTATGGCACAAGCAACGCAATTAATTGGTTGTCGATAACAAACAAACCTTAATAATATATACAACTTGCATCTTCATTTCTATCACATTTCTTTGAATTTCTTGGAAGCTTCATTTCTCAATCGGTTTCAGATTAAATATCAATCTTTTGTGTGGTGTTTGGGAAAGACATTCACTTTTCTGTTTCTCTCATCTATTTTCTCTCTATTTATTTCTCTGACTTCAACTTCTTAATTAAGAAATCTCATTTTAAGTTTCTTTGTTTCCACAAGCACTCTTCATCAAGTAATTTCTCTCTTTAATTAAGAGTATTTTTATCAATTTTTAATAGTTTATTTTATATTTTTTGTTGTTTTTAATTTCATAAATCTTACTCTAATTTTTATATTCATTTTCAGGTTTTTTTTTTTTTCACGGGAGATTAGAATCTTGCTTTGTTTACTCACATATTTTACAGGTAATATCTTTCTCCCTTCTTAAATATATGTTTTAGTTTCTTTAATAACTGAAAATCTTCTACTTAATTGATTTCTTTTCATTAAATTTCAGCTTTTTTAGACTTGTTATCATTTTTCTAATTTTATGTTCACCCTTACAATCATTTTTATTGGAAATTTTAATTTATTGAAAATTGTTTTTGTCTCATAATATTAAATTTTAGATTTAATTGCAATCTTGATCTCTCTATTATTATGACTCAAATATTTTTTATTCAAAAATAATATATGGAATTTTTATTATTATTAATCTAAATATTTTATATACAGAAATTTACTATTCAGATATTATTATAAACTATACCTAAATAAAAAAATATTTGTAAATGAGAAAATTTATTATTGATCTAAATATTTTTATAAACGAAAAACAGTTTTTATGATCCAAATATTTTTTATGCAAAAATTGTATAAGGGAAAAAATTATTATTGATCTAAATATTTACATATACTTAAATTTACTATTAATTTTATATATTTTTAAATAATATCAAAACAAAAATAATATTTGTATACGGAAAAAAATTAATTATTGATCTAAATATTTTTATATATGAAAAACAGAAATTATGATCCATATTTTTTTGGGTCTAAATATGGTAAAAAGTGTATTATTGATCTAAATATTTTTATATACGAAAAATGGTATTTATGATTTAAATATTTTTTTTAATCTAAAAACGGTATAGGAGAAAAAATTTATTATTGATCTAAATATTTTTATATACGAAAATTTACTATCCAGATATTTTTGTAAATGATACCTAATCAAAAATATTATTTGGAAACGGAAAAAATTTATTATTGATTTAAATATTTTTATATACGAAAAATAATATTTTTGATCCAATTATTTTTTATAAAAAATAGTATACGGAGAAAATCTATTATTGATTCATATATTTTTGTGAACGGTATTTAAACAAAAATAATATGGGAAAAATCGAATATTGATCTAAATATTTTTATATATGAAAAATTGTATTTGTGATTTAAATATTTTTTATCCAAAAATGGTATACGAGAAAAAAATCTATTATTAATCTAAATATTTTAATATACCAAAATTTACTATCCAAATATTTTTGTAAACAATATCTAAATAATTTTTTTTAATCAAAATTAGATTAACTCAAAAATCAGATAAAATAAGGCGATCGCTGGGATCCAACCCACAAGGAAGACAAACAAAACCAAGACATTAACATAATAGTTATATGTGATCTAAGCTTAGGACTAGACCACCCTCTATACACAATTGTATTAATGATGATCTCCACTATGTTTTTATCCACCTTGTTATTGTGAAAGACTATGTCATTCCGAAACACCCAAAGTTCATGAGAGTTTCGGCCAACGCCATATGCACAAGCTCTGCCTTCCACCCTTTATCCCGATAATTTATAATGACCCAATTAAGCTCCTCCTCCTATTCCATATAAACGAAAATTTACTATTGATCAAGATATTTTCGTAAACGACACATAAACAAAAATAATAGATATCTAAAATAGTGATTGTTTCTTCCATTTAATAAATCAATTTTAAGTTTTTTGATATAATTATTAATTTATAAATATTAACAATTTATTTACATGCATAAATGTTGTCATGATTGAATTAGAATTAATAGTTTAGACCCGCTATAATTCAATTAAAAACTTATCATTTCTACTTTTCCTATCCTAAAAACTTATCATTTTCGGATTGTCAGTGGTAATTTTCAATACTAAAGAGAAACATTATAAACTCTCTATATCTATTCATATGACAACTTTATTATATTGATATCCGTTTCATATTTTTTTAATTACTTTGACTTTTTTATGGATCTGATTTTGAACTTCCTGCAACATTTATACAACATTTATACAGATGTATAGGAATAATATGCTATTTATATTACCTTGACTTTAGCTGTGAGCTATAAAATTGTTTTCAACTTCATAGAGTAACATAATTATATAAAACATACATATATCAATTTTACTATGATCATGAAGTAATTGGTTCCATGTAGATGCATTTATGTAAATGTTGATTTTATACAAATAAAAATTATGTATTGATACAACTTAAATTATTGGTTTCCTAAACGCTCTCCTCTCTAAGTTATCTCATGTTTTTTTTTCTTCTATAAAGTTTTATACATCAATAACCCAATGTTTTTTTCTTCTATAAATTTTTATACACAGAAAATCTAATTCATGTTTTCTTCTTCTATAAAATTTTATATATGAAAAATAATATTTATGATTCAAAAATGATATATGGAACAAATATATTATTAATCTAAATTTTTTATATACGATAATTTATTATTGATCCAAATAATATTTAAAAATTATACGTAAATAAAAATAATATTTGTATACGGAAAAAAATTTTATTATTGATCTAAATATTTTTATATACGAAAAATAAAAATTATGATCGAAATATATTTTATCCAAATATGGTATACGGGAAAAAAAATTATTATTGATCTAAATATTTTTATATATGAAAATTTACTATCCAAATATTTTTTGTAAACAATACCTAAACAAAAATAATATTTGTAAACGAGAAAATATCTATTATTGATCTAAATATTTTTGTATACAAAAAATAGTATTTATGATTCAATTATTTTTTATTCCAAAATCGTATACGAAAAAAAATTCTTTTATTGATCTAAATATTTTTATATACAAAGATTTACTATTGATCAAAATATTTTTGTAAATAATACCTAAACAAATTTAATATTTGTATACATGAAAATTAATATTTGATCTAAAATTTATGCGTTCATTACTTAATAAGTGTTTTTTTAAGTTATAATAATAATTAACACATCTTCAAGTAATTTATAATATTGATCACATTTTAGATAAATTATAACTTTTTTTAATTAATATTTGTAACTATAATTCAAATATTTTTAATAATAATTATCACATTTTAGATAAATTCTCCTTTTTATAAGTATTTGCACTATAATTCAAATTGTTAGGAGAGAGTGATCTAAAATGTTGCTTGATTCTTCCCTTTAATGAATCAATTTTAATATTTTTGATTTATAAATATTAATAATTTATTTAGATGCATAAATATCAATAAATGTAGTCATGATTTAATTATAATTAATAGATTACACCTCTTTAATTCAATTAAAAACTTATCATTACTCATTAGGTTAATAGTTTTTCCTACAATATATAAAAATAATGAATCCTAGTTAAAAATTTATCATTTGTTAGACTTATGACAAGCTTCCATTATCAATGGAAGAGATGAAAGCAAGATTGTCAGAAATTCTGGAAGAAAAGATAACAAAGTTTCCAGAAGTTCTGGAGGAAATGATAACAAAGCTTCCAGAAGTTCTGGAGGAAATGATAACACAGTTTCCCGAAGTTCTGGAAAGAATGATTCAAAATTTCTATTACAAAAGGAGTTTTATATCATACAATTACGCTATCTCATAGCCACCTATATATAGACATAACTCTATGGATAAGATGACTTATTAAGAGTGGAAAGAGATTGTAGCCTAATGACTCGTAAGTCCATTATACAATAAACCACTAAGCCCAACTATGTGAGCAGAACTAAATACACTAATACTCCCCCTCAAGGTCAGTGGGGAGACATAGATTCTTCAGTGACCTTGCAAGCTAGAACAATAACAACTTTGAGTTTGCTCTTGAGATCTTTGAACGCAGAGCTCGAGAGAGGCTTAGTGAGCATGTCAGCCAGTTGTGCAGAAGCTGGTACATACTGAATGCAAAATTTATTTGCCACAAATCTCTCACGAACAAAATGTATATCCAACTCAATGTGTTTAGTGCGAGCGTGTAACACAAGATTATGACTGAGTAAGACAACACTAAGATTGTCACAAAGCAGAGTTGGAGGGAAGCATTTAACCTGTAACTTAGTGAGTAAGGATTACAGCCAGAGTAACTCTACTGTAGTATGCGTCAATGCCCTGTATTTTGCTTCAGTACTCGAGCGAGCTACAAGAGTTTATTTCTTGGAGCTCCAAGAGATCAAGTTAGGTCCAACAAATATGCACGTGCCAGATGTTGATTTTCTATCGCCCGGATCGTTCGCCCAATCAGAATCACTATAGGCTCTTACTGACAGAGCATGAGTAGCATTAACAGGTGACAAAAGCAAGCCATGCGTAGCAGATCAACTAAGATATCTGAGTATGCGTTTGACCATGCTCCAATGACTGTTTAAGGGGTTAGCCATGAACTGACAAGCTTTGTTCACACAATAAGCAATATCTGGTCGTGTCAAAGTGATAAACTGCAGGGCTCCAACAATTGATCTGTAAATTGAAGGATCTTGCATTTTATCTATTCCAAACCTACTAGGTTTACAACTGCTGAGCATAGGAACAACTACACCATTTGCTTCTTCCATGTTTACTCGACTCAGTAGATCCCTTATATATTTAGTTTGAGTAAGAACAAGCGTGCCATTGTGCTGATATTTGACTTTAAGGCCAAGAAAATATTCTGGCCTGCCAAGTTTCTTCAAGGCAAATTCACTGTGAAGCTTGGATATAACTTTGTGAATTAATGGAGCAGAAGAACCTATGACAAGTATATCATCCACATATACCAGGACATACATAGTGACTCCTTGATGATTGTACACAAACAAGGAATGATCACATTTACATGCCACAAACCCAAACTGAAAGAGTGTCCTGTGCAGCTTCTCATACCAGGACCTGGGAGCCTGTTTAAGCCCATACAAGGATTTATTTAATTTGCAGACAAGAGATTTGTTGGCAGATTCAAAACCTGGTGGTTGACTCATGTAGACATCTTCTTCAAGAGAGCCATTCAGGAAAGCATTGTTAATATCAATTTGTTGAACATCCCATTGAAATGTGAGAGCTAGAGTGAGTAGAACTTTGAAAGTAGCAGGTTTGATGATAGGAGAAAATGTTTCATGATAATTGTTGCTGCGGTGTAAGCGGCAAGCAAAGAGTTGGTATTATTTTTACCGGGTGATATATACCGGTTAGGTTATATCGTATCGTGTCCACAGAGATTGGTTATTGATTCGTCGTTCGATAATTCTACCGTTAATGAGTTTGAGATTAAAAGAAATGAAAATAAAAGACAAAAAGTAAATGAACAAAAAGTATAAAAGATAGACGGCTTATCCGGAACGAATGTAAACTACCCGTCACAGACTTAAATCTACCACCCATGTCATACTCGGCCTACGATACTCGTCCGTGTCATCACATACCTCTCACAATCTAAGCTATTCCTAACCCAAATTGAGAATCCTCCTAAATCATCTTAATATCCATTCCTGGCATATCTCAACAACATAGAATCAATCGCACCTCCATACCCATTCTGGCATACTTCACGCAGAGGCATTAAGTTCGGGTACTCTATAGTGAATGTTAGCTCTAAACCCATTTCTAGCATTCGGAAACTAACAGATAATCATCCTAGGTAAGAATCTAAGCAATCTATCCCTAGCAAAGCTCAAACCCCTAACATAAAGTAAGAACCCAAGACAATCACCGACACAAATTCGTAAAGCAAACTTTATACAAGCCAAAGGCGATAAATATACAAGAGTTATGAGTAGAAATACATACAAACCCAACAAAAGAGAAATACACAAAGAGGAGAAGAGATAAACCACAAATCTACTTTGGTTGTCAAGCCAATCGAAGAGCAATCCACCTCCAATCATCAAAATGCAAGCTCCAATGTTGTTTTCTAAGCTAATCTACCAAGGAAATGAAGGTGATGGTGTTGGGACTCAAAAATACCCAACCCATAACCTAAAAATGAGTTTTGAGCCTCTTTTAAAGAATTTTGAAGTCGCAGGGCGCGCTCAACATCATCGAGCTAAGCGCTCTCGCCGATCAAGATCTTATTTTTGTCGTATCTTGAGAACCGTAACTCGGAATTGCGCCCGGTTTGAAGCGTTGGAAAGCTTATTCAATGCTCTATCCAACCATGAAGAAATATCAAGATTTGTTGATGATTTTTATTCTTTGAATTTGAGCTTTATTTGTTGATCAGTTGCCCAAATCGCGCATTTGGAGCCGTGTCTTCGACACTTTATTACTCAATGCTCCAATTATGAATGAATACCTATAAAAGAGATGAAAAACTATCAAATGATACAATATTTACACAAAACTCAATTATTCTATTATGTACACATTTATACTAAAAGCGGGGGATTTATTCGAAGAATATCAACAAAAGAACGGATAAGTGCCACAAAATGTATATACAAAATAACTACATTTTGGCACTTATCAATAATCAAAATGTATTGAAATAGCTTTGTATTTGTTGAGTGATCCATCAGAGTTTTGCTTCACCTTAAACACCCATTTGCATCCTATTGCCTTTCTGTGAGAAGGAAGAGTGGTGAGAGTCCAAGTATGTTTTTCCATTAGAGCATTGTAAATCTTCAAACCAATGAGGTTGTGAAAGACTGGGTTTTAAACAACCAGATTTGCCTCTGGTTACCATGGGATGGTTATTGGTTGAAAGACCAGATGTTGGCACTGTGTCATGAATAGAGGGAGATAGTTCAGAATCACTGGACACAAGAGGAGAGTTGCTAATGGTCTGTGTGGGAACATATACATGAGCAGACTCATTTTGGTCCAAGGAAGTTGCAGATTCAACAGGCACAAAATTATCATTTTGACCATTGGAGATGTTTGTCAGATATTGAGGAGAATTGTCATGTGAGAACTGCTTTGTAGAGTTATCAGTGTTGTTTTGAATGACATGATCCATTACATCTAGAGGCTGAGTAGGACTAGGCTGACAAGACTGACTAGTTGTAGTATTTTCAAAAGTATTTCTGTATAACACCAGTCTAGACATAGAAGGAGCATAGTCAGAACATGAATTGCTTGATTGATTCGTGCCACCAGAAGGAAACAAGAAAGTAAACGAGAATGTTGCTTCATCAAAGACAACATCCTTTGAGATATAAATCTTACCCTCTTTACTAAGGCACTTATGACCTTTATGTTGAGGAGATACACCTAAGTAAACACACTCAAAGCTTCCGAGCTGAAGTTTGTGCTTATTAAAAGGTCTAAGATGAGGGAAACAAAGACAACCAAAGACTCTTATGCCTTGATAATCAGGAATGGTGTTAAAAAGAGCATGAAATGGAGATGTGAATGCTGGAAAATTAGATGTGGGAAGTCTATTAAGAAGATACACTGCCTGAGTGAAGTTGTGATCCTAGAATTCAACAGGAATATTAGAATGAGCCAAAATTGTTAAGCCCATCTCTATTATGCTTCTGTGTTTTCTTTCCACAGTGCCATTTTGGTGTGAAGTGTGTGGACAGGTTAATCTGTGAATTATGCCTTTCTCACTCAAATTTTTTTCAGAGGTCGAAATTCTCCCCAAAATCAGTCTGAACAACTTTTACTTGTACTTGAAACTGAGTTTGAACATAGGCAAGAAATTGAGTGAAACAACTTAAAGCTTCAGATTTTTGTTTTAGAAAATACACCAAAGTGTACTTGGTGTAACTGTCAACAACAACCATATATTACAAATAGCCTTGACAAGAAGGATTGGGAGATGGTACCCATTGAAACAACCGGCTGAACATCATCCGATAACTATATCAATGAAGTCGCCATCGAACGTTTTTTATCTCGCAAAAGGAGAAAGGTAAACGCATCGCGAAAACCTAAAAGGGATAAGGCGCGGTCTTGCGACCGAGAGATAGGGTAAGGGAGTCTATTACGCGAAGGGAAGGTATTAGCACCCCACACGCCCGTAGTACTCTACGGTATCCACTTCTACTTTCTGCCTAATGGGTGTGTTTATATCTATTTACTACTTAATTGCTACATCTGTATGCTAAAAAAGAATGCATGTGAAAGAAAATAAAATAAAGAAAACACGGGGAAAAGAAGGAAGTATTTACAAAGTTTGCTCGATCAAGCCCCGTGACAAGATGCCTACGATTCCGCAATGGGAAAGTCGAGCCGTAGTTCGCTCACATGTTTTGATGGGTTATGTGTTTTTTAATTATGAAAAATAACTTTGAACACAAAAGAAAACCCGTAGGCAAAAATGAGTTTGCATTGGTTGGTTGTTTTTACCTTAAAAAAGGAGTTTGAACCATTATTAAGTGTTTTAATTTGCAAAGGAAAAAGAAAACAATTTTTAGTTTTATTACATGCAAGTATGCAAAAGAAACTGGAAAATGAACAAGGGAAACTATCTAATGCTATCCCTAATGTCATCATGCATGGATTACATCCTAAGGTCTAACTCGAATCACTAACTAAGGTAGAGTCGAGAGAATCCTAAAGGAACATGCAAAGGTTTACAACCTAGATCTATGTCTATCTCGAATCGCCAACTAAAGTGGAGTCGAAGATGACAAAAAAAGGGATGGAAAAGGTTTAAAACCTAAGTCTATGTCCATCTCGAATCACTAACTAAAGTAGAGTCGAAGACGACAAAAGGGATGAAGCAAACAAGTGCTTCGGCAAAAGCACACAAACAATGCAATGCAAACAAACAAATGGCACACAAGCGCAGGAAAAGGAGGAAGTCCCATAGCCTCGACAGTAACGAGCATACCGTGAGTCAACCAGGAGCCGACACATCCAATTCCTGTTGAAGAACAATGATGCGAGTTCTGCAATAAATGCGAACCCCAGGAAAGCGTGGAGAGTCAGAATAGGGGACTCTAGCCACTTTTTATTGACTCGATAAAGGAAGCAACACGATTCGCGTGTGCTAAGCTAAGTCGACACGGACTAGAACTGTGCGGGGGTCGATTACGAACCCTTTCCGCTTGCCCATCATATCATCATGACTCGATAGCAGGAAATATAAAAAGCGGGACTTTGCTTAGTGGTACCACGTCGGGTGTCCTAACCACTCCGACCTATGCAAGCACAAATATAAACACTTACTGAGAATTACCTCCCTATGCAGATGGAGGATTTTAAACAAACCAAACACAATTAGCAAACTGAATTGCCCTAAACGGGTCTTTAAATAAACCAGAGGGGTTCCTGAACATGCTCCAACTACGGAAGCCCCTTCATACATCTCTATTCCTACTTCTCATGGCAAGGAAAGCGGTAAAACCCTACTTCTCATGCTCTCTAGAAAAGCGGTAAAGAAATGCGATAAATAAAGTAAAATAAATACCCGACGGATATTAAATCCGAAGAGCACGCAAGCTAAAAAATACTCCGGAAACTTCAAGTACTGTTGGCACGCAATAAAGAAATCCGGTGAGAAGTGTGCGGAGGCACAAAAAGCATAAGCAGAATGTGTGTCATACACATCTGAAGCAAATACACCTGTACAAGATCATAATCCAGACAATACAGATAAAGGATGTGCATCGATATGCACGGTCAAGAATGTGTGTCTATACACACTCGACGTATATCCAATAAACCTGCAAGAAACTATCCAGACAAAGCAACAGAATATGTGTTTCTCGTAATATGAGAAAACACAAAGCACAATGCGTTTAAAACGCAAACAGAACCATGAGAAAAGTGGTATGTTAGTGTACCACAATTAGGTACCTAACCAAAACATCCTCAATGTACCTTGCACAAGTCAACAAACATGTCAAAAATAACAAGGAAGCGGGAATATAGTTACATATCCACATCACAAGTCAAAATATGATCCAAAGGTGATAAAATGGAATGTAAATGTGTATAGCAACATAATAATGAAAAACCGGGCAGCAACACACACATAATGCAAAACAACCCATGAGCAATATCAAATCGAGCTAAGTCCATCACAATAGTCCTCATATGCAATGTTAAACATAGTTAGAGACCTAGAGGAGTTAGAAACCAAAAATCTACACTAAAATGACTTAAAATGCATTATTTACAAAGACATCTAAACATGAAAAGTAAGTTCCTAATAGAGGGCAGCAACTAAATTGTTTTAAAGCTATCCTAAATGTCTCTAAAAAAGGAGGAAAAAACCACACACTAAACATGCGATAGGAAGCTAGAAAAACTATACAATTAACAAACTAGTTCCTAAGAATCAAACCATTAAAAGTTAGCTTTGAAAATCTATTTATAATCCTAAGGTAAGGTATACATTAAGCTACAATTAAATGGTAGAAAAACATCCTAAAGTTTCTAAGAAACACAAGCCATTACACTCCTAAGATTAGTCAATTTAAGCGACAAAGGAAAAACATGCTTCTAAACATTACAAGTTAATCGAAACTTGATAATTAAGCAACTTTTGAATTTAAATAGATATGAAACATTACAAGACAGTATTTAATTCATATTAAATGTTCTCAAATAAAATGTACAATAAAAACCATGGTCAAAACAAAACGATGCGCAAAATTAAGTCAAAACGATCAATCGTTGCTCTAAGGGTTAGTTGTCATGGTACCTTAATCATACAACTCGATTATAGGTTCTAAATCAATGTAACAACTATCTAAACATGTCAAAATGTTAATCAAGAACTTATTCAACGGTTATAACAAGTATTAAACATTATATGCAAAGAAAATCAACACCACAAGTGTATGTGTGTGTGTAGTGTACAAAAAGGTTCGCTCTGACACCTTTCGAGTCCAAAAATCACCATTATGGATAAATATGAAAAGTGAACCAAAACACAAGGCATAAGCTAAATAAAACAATCAAAATGATTTATCAAAAATATCGGAAGCTATGCACATGCGCACGGTCTCAAAAATGCGAACGGTTCGGTCAAATCTCGTTCAAAAATACAATTTTCGCACAAAAGTCAGCAGCTCCCAGAATTGACCGAAACATGTCCAAATCAAGAAACCGTTCGCGTGGAGAGCTTCAGATGGCTCGAGAAACATGATTTACATTAAGAAAAGTCGAAAAAACTCATTACGGATCAAAAGTTAGAGCCAAAACAAATATTATGTCCAACTTGATCAATTTTCAAAGTGTCATGTTATTTTCCACCAAACTCAAATAAACTTGTTTCCAATGTGTTTTTGTGGTATTTAGATGAATAAAAATGCAAGTGTATGTGATATCATGTGCAAGTGATACATACTCAATGCAAATACTACCTAAATGCTATGCAAACATGTAAGAATGTTGAAAGACATTAGATGTGCAAAGTGGTAAAGTGTTGTGAAAAGTGAAATTTCAACATATTTTCATGTCATAAAAGTTGAACAACACCACATCAAATTAGTTCAACTATCCTACATGCAAATGTATGTATATGCAAAGATGCAAATTATGTCATAATGTATGAATTCAAGTGTGTCCATGTGAGTTGTGTGCAATGTGTAGATGTAGTGCAAGTGTACCTAAAAACTAGGTGTTAGTTCCTACATTTCAACACAATTTCAATGCATGAAATAAGCCTCAAATTAATGATTCAATGCATGTCAAAGAATTTACATATTACTTGATGCATGATCATATAATTAGTGATGCAAAATGCTCACATCAAGTACCTAAATACAATGCAAAGTCACAACACAAGTGTAGGTGTGTGTAGTGTGTAGAAAGTTTGACACCGACACCTTTAAGGCTCCAAAAACGGATCATGATCAATAAATTCGACAAAACAAATGCTATAATCGGAATCCACACGGAATTTGCAAGCAATCTCAATATTCAATTTCAAGAAATTCAACAATTGAAAAATCGATTGAAATAAGCACTTAAATAAATAAGCACTTACTTGTACTTGAAGCTTTGAGTTGACATTGATGAGGAAAATCTTGTAATTCTCCAAGAAAATACCAAATCAAAGTTGAATTGATGATAATAAGAGAGGAGAATCTTGAATCCTTGGAGAATTGATGAAGAGGAAAACTTCAACTCTTCACCTCGACACCTCGACACCTTGAAAGCTCTTCCATGTTCTTGATTGATGAAAACACTTGATTTGATCCTTGAGAATTGAAAGGGAATAAAAGAGTATGGGGCTGTACCGGAGAAGGAGAGAAGAAGAAAAAAAAATAAGAAAAAAGTTTTCCGGCGCGGTGGTTTTGGAATTCCGGTGGTGGTTGTTGATGGTTTGAGGTGGTTGTTGGTGGTTTGAGGTGGTTGTGCAACTTTGAGTTGAGAGAAAATTGAGAGAGAAAAGTGAGAGCTCTTGGGTCAAATTTAATAAATGATTCTCTCTACCAATTTTGTGAGTGGTAAAATATATTTATAATATGAAAATTGGGCTTTGAGTGCCTTGATCCACAATTAAGTCTTAATCGCGATTATCAAAATGATTTTCGTACATAGTCCAAAACAGCCTAATCCGTGCAGAATTTGAAGTCGGAATGTAAACGAAAAATGTCCGGAACATGATTTTGCTTACGTGAATCAAAATTTCGACGCGATCGGATGATTGGTCAAGGTGATATGAACTTTTGAAGTTTCAAACGCTGGCCCGACGATGCAGAATTCTCAATGCGCTCTTCGGAGAAAATGCCTCGAACAAGGGTCTTCTGATCAAAATTTGCAAGTGAGTGTTTCTGAGATAACCGAAGCTAACAAAATTTATGAACTTTTGGCACTGGTCCCATCTCGTTTCGATAAAAAACAAGCGAGATATGATTTTTTGAAGTTCGTGTACCAGATGAAAATTGCTCGGTCCAGCTCAACATTGTGTCCGAAGAATAAAAAACTGGTCTTAAACGGTGAGGAATAAGCTCCCGAGTTGTAAACGAAAGTTGTAGAAGGATTCGATACGGAATTTTAGAAATTAGTCCCGCTCAGTTTCGAGTTTCCATCTAAGAGATATAAACTTTTTAGTGGGCAGAACACACGGTTCAGCACTAAAATTCAGTTTAATCCTCTTGAGAAATTGAATTTTTCGGGGACCTTCCTCACATAATTTGCTTCCGGCTTTCAAACAAAAATTGTAGATAAAAATGAGAGGGACGTGCCAGTCAAAATTCATAAGAAAACACATGACGAGCTGTGAGATACGCTCTCTGGAGTGCCCGAAACACACCGAAAACCCAAAATTCACTTTATTGAGAAATAAGCGAATGAATTCATTTTCTTGACGAAATGACCTCCAACCTGAATAGATAAACTGGAGGACATATTGATATGATTCCAAAGATTGTGGAACCAAGCCAAAATAGCTTCCTGACCAAAAAATCTTGCAAATAGCCGTACGAACCGAGAAACATTGATTCTTGGCTCAAAATGATCTGAGATAGCTGAAACACGCCGTTTCTTTCGTACTTGGGATGTTTTGAACCTAGTAACCCCATGATCAATGATATGCATGCACATACATGTATGTTTATGCAATCGAATTATAAACCAGAACTACGGAAAAGAAGAGGGCGAATTTTGGGGTACAACAGCTGCCCCTATTCAATCTTCTTCGACCGGGGGTGAGATTGGCGCAAGCCTTTCGAACCAACCAGGTAGAAGATGATTGAATACTTAAATGAACCGTAAAATTCGCGCTCTGAAGGCGAGTAGACGTTATTATATTTTGGATTTTTTGTTTGAAAATATACACTGGGGGAAAGACATAAGGAGGGCACACTTATACCAATGAACTCGGGCATTCCGCTCACGAGAACAATTGTATTGAAGCGACCCACCAGAAATGATGAAGAGAGGACACTATGAAAGGGCGACTCAGTGAGGATGAGAAATGAAGGAGACAAATTCATACGAACGAACTCGGGCATTCCGCTCACGAGAACAATTGTATTGAAATGACCCATCCAGGATGATGCATAGGGATATGAAGAGGGAAAATGTATACACTCTCCATTCCGACGCGAGAACAACAAGATTAAACGACCTCTAGGGATGATACAGAAGACACCCATGAAAGAGCGACTCACTGACCACTAGATTTCAAAGAGGCACTAAAGGGCTCTAAAAGGAAGGACGCACTTATCCAACCGGAGATACCAGACAACTGGATTTTGAAGAGGCACTAAAGGGCTCTAAAAGGAAGGACGCATTTGTCCAACCGAAGATATCAGACAGCTGGATTTCAAAGAGGCACTAAAGGGCTCTAAATTGCAATGTTAGCTAAGCTAACGGAGGGAATACCTGATCTAAGGTACAGGTGCCAACCAAAAAGGAATTGATCCAAACAAGACCTCTAAATTGCAATGTTAGTTAAGCTAACGAAAGGAAATACCTGATCAAAGATACAAGTAAACCAGAAAGAAGAGACTGATCAAAACAGAGCTCTAAACTGCAACGTTAGCTAAGCTAACGGATGGAAAACCCGATCTAAGATACAGGTAAACCGACCAAAAGGAATCGATCCAAACGAAACCTCTAAATTGCAGCGTTAGCTAAGCTAACGAAAGGCGATACCCGATCTAAGATACAGGTGAACCGGAAAGAAGAGACTGATCAAAACAGAGCTCTAAACTGCAACGTTAGCTAAGCTAACGGATGGAAAACCCGATCTAAGATACAGGTAAACCGACCAAAAGGAATCGATCCAAACGAAACCTCTAAATTGCAGCGTTAGCTAAGCTAACGAAAGGCGATACCCGATCTAAGATACAGGTAACCCAAAAGGGAGAGACTGATCAAAACAGATCTCTAAACTGCAATGTTAGCTAAGCTAACAGATGGAAAACCCGATCTAAGATACAGGTAAACCGACCAAAAGGAATCGATCCAAACGAAACCTCTAAATTGCAGTGTTAGCTAAGCTAACGGAAGGCGATACCCGATCTAAGATACAGGTAACCCAAAAGGGAGAGACTGATCAAAACAGATCTCTATGTTAGCTAAGCTAACGGAAAGAATACCCGATCTAAGATACAGGTAAACCGAGAAAGAAGAGACTGATCAAAACAGATCTCTATGTTAGCTAAGCTAACTGAAGGAAATACCCGATCTAAGATACAGGTGAACCGAAAACGATAATCAACGATAGACTCACTAGGGAGAAGATATATATGGAATGATCAAATCATATATCGAAGGCGAATTTACAAGAAAGGAGACCAACTAAAGGGACTTTAGCAAACAAGGTTAGCCAAGCTAACAGAAGGAATACCCAACCAACAGGTAAACCGTGAAGAAAAGAACTGACCGACGCAGAACTTAGATATGAAAAAGAGACCGACTGAAGCAAACTCTAACAAAATTCTCCAAAACAAGTTGGATTTATAGAAGGTACTTGCAAAAGCACAAGAACTATAATATCCCTCAGGCCAAAGGCGGGGTATAGTTCTTCAAGAATGGCAATTATTTGAATTACCACACACCAAGTATGGATACTCAAATACTTGAAAAGTAAGAAAGGTTGAATACCGACTCTTACTCACACTCTAACGGCAATACAAACATGGGCAACATAACCAAAGACTTGCTACGCAAGGAAAGTCTACGACTTACTGGGAAAAGGGTAACACGACCCAACGTGACTGAGATAAAGAAAGTGACATAAGACTCCACTGGAGAGAGAATGAGTTCCCAAAAGACACTCAATTTGAAGTGACTATTAGGGAAGCAGAAATCCGTTGAGAAAACATCTCGAGGGTAAAACACAGAGATTTTTTTATTTCTTCTGGATAAACATAATTGGCAAACACTTAATATGCATGTTTGAATTTTTATGGCGTAATGCTCCCAATCAGTGGAATGCTACGCGTTTAGAGGGATGGAATATAATGAATGCATGCTTGAATGGTTAAATGAGAAGTAGTAGTATTGATGATCGGCTGCTGAGAAGCCACGAACATCCAAGAGAGAGGTACCACTGGGAAGTGGATTTGGTAGAACACTTGCAAAAATAAATTGCAATTCCGATATGAGAAGCGTTCATCACTTGGGGAGAGTCGAATTAGACTTCAAACCATTCTTACTTCCTGGGGAGAGATTCATTACTCTTCACTGAGGATACGGAAAACTTCTTCAGAGAATTCTCCTACTTTCACTGGGGAATTTGGAGACTTCATGGGGAATTCCGAAAGAATATTCGTTGGGGAACACAACTTCATGGGGAAATTCGCAAACATTTGCGAGCAACCATTAACATCTTGAGTAAATCAAATGGCATTAGACTTCATCGGGGAATCGATCATCTCGTGGGGATATGAAGCTTTTAAACCAAGAATCTGTTGGGGAGAACATAACAACTTTTGTCTCCGAGAATAAAGATCTCAAATGGCAAGACCACGCTGGGGAGACTTCGACTGAGGAATGCACATCGGTGTAGAAATACCGGCAAATGAATGATTAATCTTCACTGAGGAAGAGGAATCTGATTCGGATAGAAAGCTCCACTGGGGAATACATTCAAATATCCAACTCCACTGGGGAAACAAATATTCTTGTCCCAACACGGCTGATCTGAGAACAAAAGTTTCGATGATGCTCAGAATAACTTCACATGGAAGAGTGCGACTTACACCGGAGAATAAAATCAATTGACCGGGGCACAATTCACAATGGGAACCTTGATGTAATAAGGCACTCTTTATTGGAGAATACAATGACAATTCATCTGGCAAGCATACTCACGGGGATATCAACCCTAAGTCAACAGTTCAAACATCATCTTCATTGAGAATAAAGGCGAGAACCTTCTAGTGGGGATTATTTGAGAATTCTATGGACATTCACTGGGGAATTTATCCTGGAATAGATATCAACGACCTCACCGGGGATTTACTTGAGATTGGTACCCATAACTTGCGCTGGGGATAATCCCTATCAGTATCCACTGGGGATTATGATATTGTCAATAATGTAGAAGTGTGTATCACTGGGGAACTAATCAACCCATCAGGCACTTCTGGTGAAAAAAATTTGCTTAAGAATCAAACTCACTGGGGATAAGCCTCAACCAACATCGAGACTTATGTTGGGGAGTACGACAATATCAATATGTCGAAGCACGAATCACCGGTGACAACATCAGTCCATCAGGACTTTCTGGAAATAAATCCTTCTTGAGAATTAGCTTCACAAGGGATGAACCTGGATCGAGGTGTACTCTTCATTGGGGAAAAGAGACATTACGCTGATAAACCATCACATATTTGCAAGTTGCAAGTCATAACAACGTCTCCAAGCATAAAGTGAATTACAGAGAGACAACTTGCCCCTGCATCTTCGGATTCTGAAAAGATTCTCCTTTAATCAACGGATTCTCGGAGAGATTAGTCAACCTTGACATAAATGCCCCAGTTTAACTAAAACTTTGAGGGATATAATCCCGAATTGAATTCCCCAGATTACTCGTCAATTGAGAGATTTCTGAATCTCGACATAACTTCACCGGATTGATCATTACTTTGAGAGATTGTCAGAATCTCGACGTAACTGCCCCAGTTTAATCATAACTCACTCCATGGAGCATTAACACGTTTCTCTACCCTTTTGGGCAATCA
The DNA here is from genome assembly GCA_021764765.1 of Vicia sativa. Taxonomy (NCBI): domain Eukaryota; kingdom Viridiplantae; phylum Streptophyta; class Magnoliopsida; order Fabales; family Fabaceae; genus Vicia; species Vicia sativa. Next base: position 252,560,043 of record CM038796.1, on the reverse strand, counting down.
AACACTGAGATAATTATTCTCAAAAGAATACCATTATTGGGATATTGCGCATGTTTCGCGGGGTTTTGATAATCCAATTCTTCACCTCGTGCTATCAGAGAGATGGGAGACTCACAGATTTTAAAGACCAAACCTCATCAGGGTAATTGTCTTATATCTGGAACACAATTATGCTTCTCAACATCATCTGCTTCGCACTCAAGAAGACAATTTAAGTAATCTACCCCTTGGGAACAACTGAAAGTGATACAATAACTCAACAGAAACTTTCGGGCAATCAAAACTTCCACACAGCCTATTTTAAATCATCTGACAAATTGGTCTTCTTACACCAAACAGAGTGAATAGAAAGCATGCCCCAGATTAGGAACACTTTTCCAAAAAAAATGGTTCAATCTTCAACACATCCCTGAAGCAGTTTGTCTCTCGGGATAATCAAGTTTTTCATCTGATGCTCATTATGCAAGCTTACTTGATGTTTAATCACTTATCCATATGCAAAAAATGTTTTACTCTATGAATGATAATTCTAACGCAAATCATATGCTTGTCTTGAAATTAAAAAAATTTATTGAAAAGATGTCAAAACATCGAAGTTGAAGATGGAGTGATACCAACTCATAATTTTAGCAAGCCTCCTAGGAGTCAGGATACCGTACTCTCGTTACAGTTTAGCTTTCAAATTAACCCATGCTTCAATTAGGACTTTCAAGGGTTGTAACGTGGCCTGGTTCACGGTTTTAGAAAAAAAAGGATTTAAGGCTCAAAATATTTAGTGCCCACCCATTCTCCGTAATATTCTCCATTCCTACGTTCAATTAACTCAATACGAGCACCCATATTTCACAGGAAGTTAACAATAATTGGGGAACCAACGAGGTATCTTCTTTTGGACATGGTAGTCACTCACCTCTTTCATTTAGTATTTGATCACACGACCTTATTCTTTGATTTGCAATATCATATTCTTTCTTTTCTTTTCTTTTTTATTATCTTTTTTCTTCTTTTTTGCTTTGAACAAGTCGTGTGAAACTAAGTCATTTGACTCTGTGTTAAGGTGTGACTACCTTATTCCTTAATGGACAATGAATACCCATTGGGGTTTTGCCATCTTCTTCGACCTCTTGATAAATGAAGGATAACAATTATGGTTGATCCTTGAATGTACTCTCCTAATGAGATTCAAATGCTCGATCAGGTTAATTGAACACTACCCTGCCCCAGGTTAAAAAATTGAGGGTTTTTTTAATAGAAAAGAAACTTCTACTTCCAGGCTCAAAGGGGTTAACGAGGGTTTCACTCCCTTATATCTCCGGTGTTTGGGAATTTGAAACAATGCCTGTACATCATCAGCAAAGTTTTTATTCGAAAGCAATACCGTTTGAGATTCCTGGTATATTGTTCATCATCCTCCCTACAGAAGTTTTGCTTTATTCACAAGAGTTGAGCATCAAAAGCATTTAAAAACAATTAAGAGTGAATACGAATGGATCAATTCAAGACAAACATATTCAATGCATTATGATCAATATTCAAGAATGAACAAGTTTTGCATACAATTAAGTAATGAACAAACAAGAAATATTACAAATGAGAATGCAAAATAAAACTGGAAATATCCATAGTTGAGGAGAGTAGTCTCCGAATGAACTTATTGCTTCAGATAATGCATTTTGAAGTTTTGACATTCACTGAGTCAAAGGAGCACCCAAATCTGACCATCCGGTGTGAAACTAATAACCTTTGCATCAAGCAGGTCTTGTACTTTATCTTTCAAGGGCTGACAACCTTCTAGCTTGATCATACAATCTTCACAGTCAATACCACAACCTGGGAATACACCCTTTCTCAACAAACGCTTCTTCACAAAAGATAAAGGAGTTGTCATCAGATTTACATCTTTAACCAGGTTCAAACATCCATCCTCAACAATAGCATTGACAGTAGCGTCATCATAAGTTGGTAATGGATGTTGAGAAGCATCATATGTTGGTGCTGGTCTGAAGTTGAAAGCCTCAGAATCAAGTAGGTCTTGCACCTTATTCTTGAAAGCCATACAATTCTCAATAGTATGCCCCTGCCCGTTAGAATGGAAGGCACACCGAGCGTTGGCATTGAAATTATTTGGCAACTTATTTGGATCGACTTTCCAAGTATGCAATTCAATAAATTTCAGTTCCATAAGATGAGAAAACAATTCAGTATACGACATCGGGATAGGATCAAATTTCCTTGGCACCTTTTGTCGTCGTTGATTATCCTGTTTGGTAGCATAAGTTTGCTTTTGAGGCGCAGCAGCAGCCGAAATAGTCACATCAACACTTGGGGTAACATTTATTTTCACACTCAAACCCGTGGGAGTAAACATAATTTTCCCTTCATCAAGTAAATCTTAAACTTTATGTTTCAATGCCATATAGTTCTCCGTATCATGACAAAGTGCCCCAGAATGGAAATCACACCTAGCATTTTCATCATAATCATGCGAAAGCTTTCCATGCATCGTGAAAATTTGAAGCTCAACCAATTGAAACTTAAGCAATTGAGGAAGTAACTGAGCATATAGCATAGGAATTGGATCGAATTGCCTCTCACGTTATGACGACCCTAGTTGATGATCTTTACCATTGGGATCTTTATGAGAAACAGAAACTGGTTGTGGATGGGAATACCCCGGAACACAAGGTGGTAGAGGAGATGCAAGCCCTGATTCAAGACTTGAAGAATCCCCCAAAGTACAGGGAGGAAAAGAAACTCTTGTTGTGGAAATGGGTGCAAGTTTGTCTTCCTTCTTCAACACGGTATTTAGAATTTCCATAACAAAACTCAACTGAGTCTTCAACTGGTGGTTCTCCTCTCTTAAGAGTTCTTGTCCACTAACCAAATCTTGCATGTCTAGCATCAAAAATCCCATATGTTCTTTCATTTCATCCAATTCCCCACGAAGTTGTTCCATCACTTAAATCTGATCGGATCGTAGAGTGGTAAGAAGTCAAGATTTGTAATTCTGCAAAGACAATATCGGGTCTGAATAAGAGAAATCCCCAAGTTTCGAACACCTGTTATGAATGCATGAAATGAATGAATATGCAGGTTAGATATGTGCATTATTTATTTTTTTCTGACATTTCTTTTGAAAAATAAACATGCTATGCAAGTACATTAACCATGGGTTCAAAATTTCAGCATAACAACGGGTAGCATCTGTATAATCCGTTGAATAATGGCTGCATAGTCTCGAACAATCAATATCACAGATCAAAGGTTCGGCACCAATTCAAAATACCATAGAAGAACCAAGTCTGAATATCATAGGATCAAAGGTCCGGCATCATTTCAGAATATCACAGAAAATACCAGAGAACCAGGTGTCAAAGAACCAAGTATCATAAGCCACACGGTCATCAATAACATAACGTCACATAAAGACCAATACAATCACCATCAGAATAAATAGTCACCATCAGAACATAGTCACCATCTGGACATAGTCACCATCAGAGCATAGTCACCAACGGTACCTGTAATAATATGATGTTCCCGCCCCGCTCACAGGTGAAACTAAAGGCTTGGGTAAGGTCAAAGTAACTCCAGGATCTAGTTCTCCTAGAGAAACTAACATCTTATCACCTACGTGAAGATGATAGCCCCCTGATTGAACCTCCTCTGAAGCATGGACGACATGCCAGACTACAAGATCTACATCCAGTATCTGACATGTTCCACTCTATTCCTATGTGTTCCTATGTGTCTCTTGGCCTGGGTATGGGGCCTTTTACCTCTTGTAACTCCCACCCAATCAATAGAATAACCTGTACAGCAGACCAACCAGTATATGAAAGCAATAAATATGCCATATAGAATGCAATGCAAGCATACAAAGGATGTTACAATAAAGCAAGTAAATAAATAAGCAAATAAATAAACACCCAATAGACATGAAAATAAAAGCTAGGATCGACTCCTGATCGGACCAAAGACAGTCCGTTGCTCGAAGTCGTCAATAAACAACCTGAACATCATCCGATAACTATATCAATGAAGTCGCCATCGAACGTTTTTTATCTCGCAAAAGGAGAAAGGTAAACGCATCGCGAAAACCTAAAAGGGATAAGGCGCGGTCTTGCGACCGAGAGATAGGGTAAGGGAGTCTATTACGAAGGAAGGTATTAGCACCCCCGTAGTACTCTACGGTATCCACTTCTACTTCCCTAATGGGTGTGTTTATATCTATTTACTACTTAATTGCTACATCTGTATGCTAAAAAAGAATGCATGTGAAAGAAAATAAAATAAAGAAAACACGGGGAAAAGAAGGAAGTATTTACAAAGTTTGCTCGATCAAGCCCCGTGACAAGATGCCTACGTATTCCCGCGTGCAATGGGAAAGTCAGAGCGCCGTAGTTCGGCTCACATGTTTTGATGGGTTATGTGTTTTTTAATTATGAAAAATAACTTTGAACACAAAAGAAAACCCGTAGGCAAAAATGAGTTTGCATTGGTTGGTTGTTTTTACCTTAAAAAAGGAGTTTGAACCATTATTAAGTGTTTTAATTTGCAAAGGAAAAAGAAAACAATTTTTAGTTTTATTACATGCAAGTATGCAAAAGAAACTGGAAAATGAACAAGGGAAACTATCTAATGCTATCCCTAATGTCATCATGCATGGATTACATCCTAAGGTCTAACTCGAATCACTAACTAAGGTAGAGTCGAGAGAATCCTAAAGGAACATGCAAAGGTTTACAACCTAGATCTATGTCTATCTCGAATCGCCAACTAAAGTGGAGTCGAAGATGACAAAAAGGGATGGAAAAGGTTTAAAACCTAAGTCTATGTCCATCTCGAATCACTAACTAAAGTAGAGTCGAAGACGACAAAAGGGATGAAGCAAACAAGTGCTTCGGCAAAAGCACACAAACAATGCAATGCAAACAAACAAATGGCACACAAGCGCAGGAAAAGGAGGAAGTCCCATAGCCTCGACAGTAACGAGCATACCGTGAGTCAACCAGGAGCCGACACATCCAATTCCTGTTGAAGAACAATGATGCGAGTTCTGCAATAAATGCGAACCCCAGGAAAGTGTGGAGAGTCAGAATAGGGGACTCTAGCCACTTTTTATTGACTCGATAAAGGAAGCAACACGATTCGCGTGTGCTAAGCTGACACGGACTAGAACTGTGCGGGGGTCGATTACGAACCCTTTCCGCTTGCCCATCATATCATCATGACTCGATAGCAGGAAATATAAAAAGCGGGACTTTGCTTAGTGGTACCACGTCGGGTGTCCTAACCACTCCGACCTATGCAAGCACAAATATAAACACTTACTGAGAATTACCTCCCTATGCAGATGGAGGATTTTAAACAAACCAAACACAATTAGCAAACAGAATTGCCCTAAACGGGTCTTTAAATAAACCAGAGGGGTTCCTGAACATGCTCCAACTACGGAAGCCCCTTCATACATCTCTATTCCTACTTCTCATGGCAAGGAAAGCGGTAAAACCCTACTTCTCATGCTCTCTAGAAAAGCGGTAAAGAAATGCGATAAATAAAGTAAAATAAATACCCGACGGATATTAAATCCGAAGAGCACGCAAGCTAAAAAATACTCCGGAAACTTCAAGTACTGTTGGCACGCAATAAAGAAATCCGGTGAGAAGTGTGCGGAGGCACAAAAAGCATAAGCAGAATGTGTGTCATACACATCTGAAGCAAATACACCTGTACAAGATCATAATCCAGACAATACAGATAAAGGATGTGCATCGATATGCACGGTCAAGAATGTGTGTCTATACACACTCGACGTATATCCAATAAACCTGCAAGAAACTATCCAGACAAAGCAACAGAATATGTGTTTCTCGTAATATGAGAAAACACAAAGCACAATGCGTTTAAAACGCAAACAGAACCATGAGAAAAGTGGTATGTTAGTGTACCACAATTAGGTACCTAACCAAAACATCCTCAATGTACCTTGCACAAGTCAACAAACATGTCAAAAATAACAAGGAAGCGGGAATATAGTTACATATCCACATCACAAGTCAAAATATGATCCAAAGGTGATAAAATGGAATGTAAATGTGTATAGCAACATAATAATGGAAAACCGGGCAGCAACACACACATAATGCAAAACAACCCATGAGCAATATCAAATCGAGCTAAGTCCATCACAATAGTCCTCATATGCAATGTTAAACATAGTTAGAGACCTAGAGGAGTTAGAAACCAAAAATCTACACTAAAATGACTTAAAATGCATTATTTACAAAGACATCTAAACATGAAAAATAAGTTCCTAATAGAGGGCAGCAACTAAATTGTTTTAAAGCTATCCTAAATGTCTCTAAAAAAGGAGGAAAAAACCACACACTAAACATGCGATAGGAAGCTAGAAAAACTATACAATTAACAAACTAGTTCCTAAGAATCAAACCATTAAAAGTTAGCTTTGAAAATCTATTTATAATCCTAAGGTAAGGTATACATTAAGCTACAATTAAATGGTAGAAAAACATCCTAAAGTTTCTAAGAAACACAAGCCATTACACTCCTAAGATTAGTCAATTTAAGCGACAAAGGAAAAACATGCTTCTAAACATTACAAGTTAATCGAAACTTGATAATTAAGCAACTTTTGAATTTAAATAGATATGAAACATTACAAGACAGTATTTAATTCATATTAAATGTTCTCAAATAAAATGTACAATAAAAACCATGGTCAAAACAAAACGATGCGCAAAATTAAGTCAAAACGATCAATCGTTGCTCTAAGGGTTAGTTGTCATGGTACCTTAATCATACAACTCGATTATAGGTTCTAAATCAATGTAACAACTATCTAAACATGTCAAAATGTTAATCAAGAACTTATTCAACGGTTATAACAAGTATTAAACATTATATGCAAAGAAAATCAACACCACAAGTGTATGTGTGTGTAGTGTACAAAAAGGTTCGCTCTGACACCTTTCGAGTCCAAAAATCACCATTATGGATAAATATGAAAAGTGAACCAAAACACAAGGCATAAGCTAAATAAAACAATCAAAATGATTTATCAAAAATATCGGAAGCTATGCACATGCGCACGGTCTCAAAAATGCGAACGGTTCGGTCAAATCTCGTTCAAAAATACAATTTTCGCACAAAAGTCAGCAGCTCCCAGAATTGACCGAAACATGTCCAAATCAAGAAACCGTTCGCGTGGAGAGCTTCAGATGGCTCGAGAAACATGATTTACATTAAGAAAAGTCGAAAAAACTCATTACGGATCAAAAGTTAGAGCCAAAACAAATATTATGTCCAACTTGATCAATTTTCAAAGTGTCATGTTATTTTCCACCAAACTCAAATAAACTTGTTTCCAATGTGTTTTTGTGGTATTTAGATGAATAAAAATGCAAGTGTATGTGATATCATGTGCAAGTGATACATACTCAATGCAAATACTACCTAAATGCTATGCAAACATGTAAGAATGTTGAAAGACATTAGATGTGCAAAGTGGTAAAGTGTTGTGAAAAGTGAAATTTCAACATATTTTCATGTCATAAAAGTTGAACAACACCACATCAAATTAGTTCAACTATCCTACATGCAAATGTATGTATATGCAAAGATGCAAATTATGTCATAATGTATGAATTCAAGTGTGTCCATGTGAGTTGTGTGCAATGTGTAGATGTAGTGCAAGTGTACCTAAAAAACTAGGTGTTAGTTCCTACATTTCAACACAATTTCAATGCATGAAATAAGCCTCAAATTAATGATTCAATGCATGTCAAAGAATTTACATATTACTTGATGCATGATCATATAATTAGTGATGCAAAATGCTCACATCAAGTACCTAAATACAATGCAAAGTCACAACACAAGTGTAGGTGTGTGTAGTGTGTAGAAAGTTTGACACCGACACCTTTAAGGCTCCAAAAACGGATCATGATCAATAAATTCGACAAAACAAATGCTATAATCGGAATCCACACGGAATTTGCAAGCAATCTCAATATTCAATTTCAAGAAATTCAACAATTGAAAAATCGATTGAAATAAGCACTTAAATAAATAAGCACTTACTTGTACTTGAAGCTTTGAGTTGACATTGATGAGGAAAATCTTGTAATTCTCCAAGAAAATACCAAATCAAAGTTGAATTGATGATAATAAGAGAGGAGAATCTTGAATCCTTGGAGAATTGATGAAGAGGAAAACTTCAACTCTTCACCTCGACACCTCGACACCTTGAAAGCTCTTCCATGTTCTTGATTGATGAAAACACTTGATTTGATCCTTGAGAATTGAAAGGGAATAAAAGAGTATGGGGCTGTACCGGAGAAGGAGAGAAGAAGAAAAAAAAATAAGAAAAAAGTTTTCCGGCGCGGTGGTTTTGGAATTCCGGTGGTGGTTGTTGATGGTTTGAGGTGGTTGTTGGTGGTTTGAGGTGGTTGTGCAACTTTGAGTTGAGAGAAAATTGAGAGAGAAAAGTGAGAGCTCTTGGGTCAAATTTAATAAATGATTCTCTCTACCAATTTTGTGAGTGGTAAAATATATTTATAATATGAAAAATTGGGCTTTGGAGTGCCTTGGATCCACAATTAAGTCTTAATCGCGATTATCAAAATGATTTTCGTACATAGTCCAAAACAGCCTAATCCGTGCAGAATTTGAAGTCGGAATGTAAACGAAAAATGTCCGGAACATGATTTTGCTTACGTGAATCAAAATTTCGACGCGATCGGATGATTGGTCAAGGTGATATGAACTTTTGAAGTTTCAGCACAGTTTTCGGGCGTCTGACGCATGCAGAATTCTCAATGCGCTCTTCGGAGAAAATGCCTCGAACAAGGGTCTTCTGATCAAAATTTGCAAGTGAGTGTTTCTGAGATAACCGAAGCTAACAAAATTTATGAACTTTTGGCACTGGTCCCATCTCGTTTCGATAAAAAACAAGCGAGATATGATTTTTTGAAGTTCGTGTACCAGATGAAAATTGCTCGGTCCAGCTCAACATTGTGTCCGAAGAATAAAAAACTGGTCTTAAACGGTGAGGAATAAGCTCCCGAGTTGTAAACGAAAGTTGTAGAAGGATTCGATACGGAATTTTAGAAATTAGTCCCGCTCAGTTTCGAGTTTCCATCTAAGAGATATAAACTTTTTAGTGGGCAGAACACACGGTTCAGCACTAAAATTCAGTTTAATCCTCTTGAGAAATTGAATTTTTCGGGGACCTTCCTCACATAATTTGCTTCCGGCTTTCAAACAAAAATTGTAGATAAAAATGAGAGGGACGTGCCAGTCAAAATTCATAAGAGAACACATGACGAGCTGTGAGATACGCTCTCTGGAGTGCCCGAAACACACCGAAAACCCAAAATTCACTTTATTGAGAAATAAGCGAATGAATTCATTTTCTTGACGAAATGACCTCCAACCTGAATAGATAAACTGGAGGACATATTGATATGATTCCAAAGATTGTGGAACCAAGCCAAAATAGCTTCCTGACCAAAAAATCTTGCAAATAGCCGTACGAACCGAGAAACATTGATTCTTGGCTCAAAATGATCTGAGATAGCTGAAACACGCCGTTTCTTTCGTACTTGGGATGTTTTGAACCTAGTAACCCCATGATCAATGATATGCATGCACATACATGTATGTTTATGCAATCGAATTATAAACCAGAACTACGGAAAAGAAGAGGGCGAATTTTGGGGTACAACACCCATAAATCAACATGTAAAAGTTCAAAAGGTTTAGAATAAACAGTCGTGGATAAAGGTGCATACAATCTGTGAGATTTGTCAACATTACAAGAACTACAACAATCAATATTATCTTTATTGGATGAGACAATATTACCGAGTTTTAGTATAGACTTGAGATTTACAGAGTTTGTATGTCCTAATCTATTATGCCAAACAGACATTTTATTACAGACATAATTTGAAAGAACTTGAGAATGATCGTTGGTGGACAAGCTAACAACATTTGCAGCTGGAGATTCTACTAACTGAGAGGAAAAATTATAGAGGTCACTAGTATCCAGGAATCCTTCTAGAAGAACCTCCTTAGATACCTAAGATTTGATGAAACATGTGTTAGCATGAAATTCAAAAAACACATTATTATCTTGAGCAAACTTTGACACAAACAAAAGATTTCTAGTGATTTTGGGTACATGCAGTAAATGCTTCAAGACTAAGTTGGAGTGAGATAATGAAGGAGACTTGATGTTAGCTACGCCAACAAACTCAATGTTCAATCTTTAACCATTACCTACAAGAACGTTATTGACACCAGTATAACTTTGTTTATTTTGTAGTAAAGATCTATTATGAGTGAGATGATGAGTAGCACCTGAGTCTGCAAACCATGCTTGAGACTCTAAATCTGCTGGAACTTGTAGGTCTTCTTGATGAGTAAGATATGTTGATGCTTGGACTGAGTTGGCCTCTAGATCTTTCTTCTCACCCTTCACCTGTTCAGTGGACTCAGATGCTTGATTATTTGATTGTGTTGCCTCAAAGTTTTCATCATATCGATGCCAACAGACCATAGCAACATGGCCATATTTCCCACAAAGCTGACAAGTTGGTCTATTGCCAGAAGATGCAGAGGATCTGGCTCTGCCACGACCTCTGCTGCGAGAGTTACTTCTGCCTCGATGATATTGAGAACCACCTCTGATGGATTTGGAGCTGAAGTTGGCTTCAAATTAGGCAACATTTGCTGTAGCATTAGCAAGAGAAAGCTCTTGACGATATTTGTCAAGTTGAGCTTCTTGTATATATAGCAGTGCCTCAATTTTATAGAGTGTAAGAGGTTTCATATTTCCATATACCATCATGATAAATGGATTATATTCCTCTGGTAATCCCTGCAAGATAGAGTCAATTTGATCGTGCTCAGAGATTGGTTCACCAACTGCCATAAGTGCATCTGCAATTGTACGAATGCGAAGCACAAACTCAGAGATGGAACGATTTACTTTCTAGGTGACTTTCAGCTCAACACAAAGTTGATGTATCCTGGCTTTCATGACTGTTGTGAAGTACTGATGAATCTGCTCCTAGATTTGATATGAGTGCTTGCAAGAAAGCACACGGGGAATCACTGATTCAGAAACTGTGGACAAAAGCCATGTGAACAAGGCTTGATCTTGAGCAATCCAAGCCTCATATTTATCAGAGTGAACATTGGCGCGACGATCTTCGTTGTTCTTGAACATTGCAGGAATTTGAGGATTAACTACAAATCGATGTAGTTTGTGAGCAAGTTGATACCTTCAACCTGTTGATTCCAGAGAAGAAAGTTCTTCTCTTGCAGCTTGATGGAGAGTTTGTGCCCAAACACTGCGTGATGGGATGCATTGCTGAATGGAGACGATTGTGTCGTCATGTAGGAATGAGACTCCGAATTATCCAGTGATGCAGCCATTGATGGAGCTTCTCTAAAGCAATGGAGCAAGAACGTGTAACAGAACTAGTTTGTTGAATCATGAAGAAAGATGATGCAGCTTCTCAGCAAGAGCATGAGAATGATGAAACAAACAGCGGAAGACGGTTTGGATCAACAACGATTGATACCATGTTAGACTTATGACAAGCTTGCATTATCAATGGAAGAGATGAAAGCAAGATTGCCATAAGTTTTGGAAGGAAAGATAACAAAGCTTCCTAAAGTTCTGGAGGAAATGATAACAAAGTTTCCAGAAGTTCTGGAGGAAAGATAACAAAGCTTCCAGAAGTTCTGGAGGAAATGATAACACAGTTCCAGAAGTTCTGGAAAGAATGATTCAGAATTTCTATTACAAAAGGAGTTTTACATCATACACACACACACTCTCTCATAGCCACCTATATATAGTCATAATTTTATGGATAAGATGGCTTACTAAGAGTGAAAAGAGATTGTAGCTTAATGACTCATAAGCTCATTATACAGTAAACCACTGAGTCCAACTATGTGAGCAGAACCAAATACACTAATATCATTTGACTCAATTCTTGGTTGTATACATTTGGAGGAGTTTTTATTATGCAACTCTTTACTACAAGCTGTTTTTCAACTGCATATTTAAATTGTGATTCACGTCTTGAATAAAATATTTTACTAGTTTTTTATTCAGATTTTTATTAGTTTTTCAACAATATACTTTATAAAATATATATTATAATCATTCATTAAATGTTTATCATTTACTTTTCCTTCATAAGACAATATGTTACCATTTTGTGCATGCATGAGTTACAAAGGATTGGTTTCAAACAGTTTTTTGTTTGATATTGAGATTTCAAAAATATCTAGAAGATAGTTTTGTTCCATTATGCGTAGCAGAAGATAACATTTTACCATCTTATAGGTAGCCATGGCAGGGCTAATGGTTGCAGGAGCATTTCTTACTCCTATCATCCAAGTAATTGTTGAGAGGGTTGCCTCAGGAGATTACAAAGACATCTTCAGTAAACAGTTGGTGAATAAAATTGAAATCACATTGAATTCTATCAATCAAGTGTTGGATGATGCAGAGAGAAAGCAATACCAGAACCAAAATGTGAGAATTTGGCTTGATCATATAAAACATGAGGTCTATGAAGTAGGTCAGTTGTTGGATGAGATTGCTACAAGTGCAGAACGAAAGAGCAAGGTTAAACACTTCTTTTCATCTCTGACTAATCAGTTTGAATCTAGGATAAAAGATTTGCTAGATAATCTAGAACATCTTTTAAAGCAAAATGATGTGTTGGGATTGAAAGAAGGAATATGTGTTCATAATGAACTTTCAGAAAGAGTGCCAACAACTTCTTTGGTGGATGAATCTAGCAAATGTGGTAGACAAGGTGAAAAAGAGGAAATTATCAATTTCTTACTTTCAGACAATGGTAGCAGTAGCAACCAAGCACCAATGATTAGCATAGTTGGTCTTGCTGGGATGGGTAAGACCACCCTTGCTCAGCTTGTCTACAAAGACCACAGGGTGCAAATGAACTTTGATCTTAAAGCTTGGGTCTATGTTTCAGAATCATTTGATGTTATTAGACTCACTAAAGCAATTCTCGAGTCATTTGGTTCTTCACCAAACACTGAAAACCTGGAAATACTCCAACGTCAACTGCAGGAAGAGATAGAAGGAAAAAAATGTTTGCTTGTTCTAGATGATATCTGGAAAGTAAACTGGGAAACTTGTGAGAAGTTACTAATTTCCTTTAACGAAGGATCTTCTGGAAGTAAGATTATTGTGACAACACGAAATAAGAAGAATGCATCAGCCATGGAATCTAAGTTATTTGAATTAGATCAATTGGGGGAGAGTGATTCTTGGAGTTTATTTGAGAGACATGCATTTCCGAACAAAAAGGGGAGTGAATATCCAGATCTTGAACCAATTGGAAAGATGATTGTAGACAAGTGTGGAGGCTTGCCACTAGCCCTGATAACAATGGGGAAACTCTTGAGAGCAAAATTCTCTCAAAGTAAATGGATTGAAATATTGGAGAATGATATGTGGGATTTATCAGAGAAAGACACTGGCATAAATCCAATATTGAGATTTGGTTACCATAATCTTCCTTCCAATTTGAAGCCTTGTTTTGCATATTGTTCCATATTTCCCAAGGGATACAAGTTTGACAAGAACAAGTTAATCAAAATGTGGATGGCAAATGGTTTGCTTAATTCCTACAAAAGTGACAGAAGTAAAGAAGAGTTGGGTAGTGAATTATTCAATGTTCTTGAGTCAATTTCATTTTTCCAAAGATCACTAGATTTTAATGGTGGTTTTATCATGCATGATCTTGTCAATGACTTGGCAAAATCAGTGTCTCGAGAGTTTTGCTTACAAGTGAATGGTGATAAGGTGCAAGATATATCTAAAAGGACGCGCCACATTTGGTGTTCTCTTGATTTGAAAGATGGGGATAGACTGTTAAAGCACATTTATACAAGTAAGGGATTACACAGCTTGTTGCTAGAACCAGACAGTGGCGAATGGACCAAGATACTGCAATGTGCTATATTTACAGAACTAAAATATTTGCGGATGTTGTCATTTACTGGTCATAGGTATGCATTCAGAGAGCTAGAGCTAGCTGATGAGATAGACAATTTAAAGCTTTTGCGCTATTTAGACTTGTCTCAGACAACTATTAAAAGGTTACCTGATTCTATTTGTAAGCTTTACAATTTAGAGACACTGATATTGAAAGGGTGTTCCAAGTTGACTGGATTTCCTGTAGATTTTTACAAACTTGACCGTTTACGCCATCTTAACTTGGAAGGAACTAACACAAGGAAGATGCCAAAGAATATGAGGAAAGTAAACCAGCTACAAACGTTGACTAACTTTGTTGTCGGAGAGCAGGGTGGGTCTGATATTGAGGAGTTAGAAAGTCTCAATCTTGTTCAAGGAAGACTTTGTCTTTCAGGATTGAACAATGTCACTGATCCAACACATGCCGTAAAGACCCGTTTGCAAGATAAGAAGTATTTAGAAGAAATACATATGATATTTGATGGTTCAGTAGTGGAAAGCAATGTGTCTGTTTTGGAGGCCCTTCAACCAAATAACAATCTGAAGAGGCTCACCATTTGGAACTACAGTGGCGATATGTTTCCGAATTGGCTAAGTGGTAGTGCTTTACCCAACTTAATATCTCTTAAACTTCAGAACTGTAAAGGAGTAAAGATCTTCGGTAATAACTCAACAAATGTTCCATTCAAGTTCCTTGAAGTTTTGAAATTTGACGGCATGTTTGAATGGGAGGAATGGTTTTGTATCGAAGGGTTTCCTCAGCTTAAAGAGCTTTCTATAAAAGATTGTCCCAAATTGAAAAGGGCATTGCCTCAACACCTTCCTTCATTACAGAAATTGATTATTAGGGATTGCGAAATGCTGGACGTATCAATTCCCAATTGTGATAAAATCATACAGTTAGATGTACAAAATTGTAATCGAATTTGGATAAATAAGTTGTCATCCAGTTTGAAATGGTTTGTCCTGGGTAAAAATCAGTATGTTGAGTTCTCCGTGGAACATCTAATCAACAATCCCAATCTGGAAGAGTTGCAGTTGGATTTCAAAGACTTTGTAGAATGTCCCTCATTTGATTTGTGTTGTTATAATTCTCTTGGTTATCTTTCAATAAGAGGATGGAAGTCCTCCTCCTTGCCTATTTCACTACACTTGTTCACCCATCTTAAACTTCTATCCTTCCATGATTGTCCAGAATTAGAATCGTTTCCTATGGGATTTTTCCCTTCCAACTTGATCGATCTTGCGTTATTTAATTGTCCTAAATTGATAGCTACAAGAGAGGATTGGGGTTTTCTCCAATTCACATCTGAAGTTGATATATCTATTGAAAATTGCCCTAGTCTTGAGCACTTGCCAGAGGAGTGGAGTCCCCTTGGTTCTTTGCTGATTAGTGGTTGTCCATTACTTTCGGAGAAGTACAAAAGGCATGGAGGAGAGCGTTGGCATACAATTAGTCACATCCCGAATGTGTCGATTGACAGTATTCGGCAGCAGAAATGAGATGTTTGTCACAGGCAAGTACAACCCATCTCTTCATTTTTTGTTAATTTTGTATTTAGCATAATAATAACACTCTTTATTTCATATTGAACAGAGTGGCATGTCTACCTGAAGTTCAAAGATATCGCCGACCAACCAAGCTATACCAATGCTATCAACTTAAAGCACAACCACTTTCGTAATATTTTCATTAATTCAAAAGTATGTGTAAGGATTTCAACTGTTTTGGATTATTGTGTGGTTAATAAGAATTTGTATTTCCCTTTGTTACTTGTCTAGTTTCCCTTTTCTCCAGTGTGTATTGTGTCTATCTACAAAACATTGAGACTGGGTACAGTAATTTTCTTATTTTTCTATTGCTCTTCATCTCAAGTTATGCAAAACCTATTTATGAGACTGGGTTCATGCTTGATATCATTCTGCACAGTTCTTTCTATTCACAATAAATAGTGTGTTCTTGACAACTTTGTACCATACATAGTTTATAGAAATATATTTGAACAAAGTTGTCTTCAGAAGGCAATGATGTTTTTTTAAGGAATTTAGAGCTATAGAGCTTGGGTGATACACTAGTTTAAGAAAATAATGATTGGCAGTTGCTGCAGGGCGCATGTAGAATGTATTTTCTGAGTTATTTTTGTGAACTTAGTGCTGATAAAGAAGCTGGTTTTTGGTTATGCTATGGAGTATGTAAAGGGTGAAATGCTACTATATATAGATTTGATATTTCCTTATAAATAGATACGGTGTGCGGTCTTATTTTACACACATTACCAAACAATTCTTCCTCGGTACTGTAGTTTTAGGACCTCTGATATGTGTGTTTAAATAGAATAGCAACTTCACAGTATGTTGCCGATGGAAAAAAATAACAGGTGTACTATTTTGCCTCTTGTAATAATAGAGAAAATTCTCCGAATGTTGATCTCAAGGACTGCACAAAATTACCAAGTTTAATTCGTAGTTCAATTAAACAAAAACTAGAGTTTGGGTTTGACTTGCTAAAATAAAATAGTTGCCAATAAAATAAATAGATATCAAGGATTGTTTTGACAAATATGAGTAACATGCTAGGGAAGATGTATGATTTGTCAAAGAGTTCATATATGTGATTACCGATTCTTGAGATTATCTTTCCCTAAGTCCTTAGTGGAAAAACCTTTAACCTTATACCCTAATTTCAATGTCCATTTAAATTAGTGTTGAAGTTAAGCAGGTAATTATCAAGAACTATTCTATTCTAGTTATCAAAGGATTATCTTAGGCCTAGGTGAAATCCTATATAATATTATTGTTGAGAAAAACCTTAACACGACCGGCGGGTTCTACTGTGTTAAGAAAAGTGAAACCTTATTGGTCCGATAGGGAAAAACAATCGATTAATCTGAACAATAAAATCAATGATGAATAAACTATAGAGTTGAATTAAACAAAAAGATCAGCACTCTTAAGTCACAAATCAGGACACCCCTTATCATTTGGGGATTTAGCTACTCATATTATTCAAAGAAAACAATAGATAAATTGTAAACATTACAAATATTGAGGAGAAATTTGATCTTCAATCCTGTCTAGTCATGAAAATCTCCTTCCATCGTAACCCTTGTCTTCTCCAATCTTCTCGTGTGTAATTCTTCACTGGCCAAAAGTCCCTCATTCCCTTTATCAGAAAGTCTTATATACCAAATAAGGATTTTCACTACTAACTCAAACTGGGCCAGAAATATAAACCAGGCCCGTAAAACAATCTGAAACAACTTAATTTCTAAAGTCTCAAACTTCAATGAATTTTTCGAGGCTTCTATATTCCGAATTAACTTCTGACAAAAACATAAAAGTTGTAGCTTTTTCTCTCAGCTTTCCGAAAAGTGCTAGAACGCGTCAATCCGATTCTTGTAGCTCGAGTTATGAAGTTTTTCGTGAAAACTGATCAATCAGCACATTTGGTGACACTACCTATGCTAGGTGACATGGGTGGCCGTGTCAGACCTGCTGAAGCTTGATGGAAACTTTTCTAAAACTCCAAATTTTGCACTTTTTCGCCGAATTTGTCCCAACTTATTCCTGTAAGTCTAAAAACACTAAAGCACACAACCAATGCATAAAATGAGGTAAAATAAAATAAAACACTCGACAATAAAAAGAAAAGATAACTAAAATTAATGGTAAATAACTGTGTAAAAACCACTGATCAAACTCCCCCAACTTAAGTCGTTGCTTGACCTCAAGCGATAATTACAAGATCTCTTGAAATTCACAGCATATCGGTACTCATACGTGAGATATTTGTTCACATTGATCAAAAGTTAGTTTGTCTGGCATTCACATGACGCGAAGAGTTTTTGTAAGAACCTTTCAATCTCGAGCTTCCTCTTCGGATACCTCTCTAACTATATTTTGTATTTAGGTCTCTTTTCGATTTTTCTCCTCTTTCATTCGGACAATCAAATTAAGGCAATAAGAATAATTATAATCATCACATGTACAAAACTAATCAAGATTTCATGTCGTTTAGGCACCAAATGAGCAGCATTTGCTACTCTTAATTATCGATGAAATTTTCAAACTTTACAGTTATATATTGTCCTTTTTGGACGACGTTTGGGGATCAACTCCCTTTGGGCTGAATAACCTGGTGAGGACTACCCAACTTAGTGAGCCAGTTGCCTTTTACCTCCTTTTTATCATTTGGTGCCATCTTTCTTTCTTTCTCAACCAGTCCAACCTGCATGTGAATCAAGATTATGCCAGATTGTATAAATAAACTACTCAAGGAATACTTCTTAGGATTCAAGTACCATGGTACAAATCTACACGTTAGACTCGTATCTCTGTCATGTTATTCCGGACTTCCTACCCTCAAACAACCATCCCTTTGTCTCTATATACTATTCCCGAACTCTATGAAAAACAAGTTCTTGATTAAAAACAAATATTTCGGCAAAATTTGGGAAGGACTTCAACTCATGGATTTACACAGCCATTTTCATCAACCCAACAAATAAATAGAAAAAACTAGAGTTTGAGTTTGATTTGCTAAAATAAAATAATCGCGAATAAAATAAATAGATATTAAGGAATGTTTTGACAAATATGAGTAACATGCTAGGGAAGGTGTATAATTTGCCACAAGATAACTTCACTCTTTGATCTTTTCAAAGAGTTCATATCCTTGATTATCGATTTTTAAGATTATCTTTCCCTAAGTCCTTAGTGGAAAGACCTTTAACCTTCTACCCTAATTTCAATGTCCATTTAAATTAGTGTTGAGGTTAAGTAGTTAATTATCAAGAACTATTCTGGTTATCAAAGGATTACCCTAGGCCTAGGTGAAATCCTATATAATATTATTGTTGAGAAAAACCTTAACACGACCGACCGGTTCTACTGTGTTAAGAAAAGTGAAACCTTATTGGTCCGATAGAGAAAAACAATCGATTAATCTGGACAATAAAATCAATGATGAATAAACTATAGAGTTGAATAAAACAAAAAGATCAGTATTCTTAATTCACAAATCAGGGACACCCCATAGCATTTGGAGATTTAGCTACTCATATTATTCCAAGAAAACAAAAGATAAATTGTAAACATTACAAGTATTGAGGAGAAATTTGATCTTCAATCCTGTCCGTTCATGAAAATCTCCTTCAACTGTAACCCTTGTCTTCTCTAATCTTGTCTTGTGTAATTCTTCACTGGCCAAAAGTCCCTCATTCCCTTTATTAGAAATTCTTATATACCAAATAAGGGTTTTCACTAATAACTCAAACTTGGTCAGAAATATAAACCAGACCCGTAAAACGATCCGAAACAACTTAATTTCTAAAGTCTGAAACTTCAATGAATTTTTCGAAGCTTCTATAGTCCAAATTTGTAATTGGAATGGTGTCATTATTTGACTGAATTTCCTTTAGAGTTTTACAAACTTGACCGTTTACGCCATCTTAACTTGGAAGGAACTAACATAAAGAAGGTGCCAAAGAAGATAAGGAAAGTAAACCAGCTACAAACGTTGACTAACTTTGTTGTGGGAGAGCCAGGTGGGTCTGATATTGAGGAGTTAGAAAGTCTCAATCTTGTTCAAGGAAAACTTTGTCTTTCAGGATTGAACAATGTCACTGATCCAACACATGCTATAAAGGCCTGTTTGCATGATAAGAAGCTTTTAGAAAAAATACGTATGACATTTGATGGTTCATTAGTGGAAAGTAATGTGTCTGTCTTGGATGCCCTTCAACCAAATAACAATCTGAAGAGGCTCACTATTGAGAACTACAGTGGCGATATGTTTCCAAATTGGCAAAGTGGTTGTGCTTTACCCAACTTAATATCTCTTAAACTGCAGAACTGTGAAGGAATAAAGGTCTTCGATAATAACTCAACAAATGTTCCGTCCAAGTTCCTTGAAGTTTTGAAATTTGATGGCATGTCTGAATGGGAGGAATGGTTATGTATTGAAGGGTTTCCTCAGCTTAAAGAGCTTTATATAAATAACTGTCCCAAATTGAAAAGGGCGCTGCCTCAACACATGCCTTCATTACAGAAATTGGTGATTCGTGGTTGCAAAATGCTGGACGTATCAATTCCCAATTGTGATAATATCATACAGTTAGATGTACAAAATTGTAATCGAATTTTGATAAATAAGTTGTCATCCAAGTTGAAAAGGTTTGTCCTGGTATTAATCAGTATGTTGAGTTCTCCATGGAACATCTAATCAACAATCCTAATCTGGAAGAGTTGCAGTTGGATTTCAAAGACTTTGTAGAATGTCCCTCATTGGATCTGTGTTGTTATAATTCTCTTCGTTATCTTTCAATAAGAGGATGGAAGTCCTCCTCCTTGCCTATTTCACTACACTTGTTCACCCATCTTGTTGATCTATTCTTCTAGGATTGTCCAGAATTAGAATCGTTTCCTATGGGATTTTTCCCTTCTAACTTGATCGATCTTGGGTTATTTAATTGTCCATTAGTTAAGGAGAAGTACAAAAAGGAGGGAGGAGAGAGTTGGCATACAATTAGTCACATCCCGAATGTGGAGATTGACTGGATTAAGCAGTAGAAATGAGATGTTTGTCACAGGCAAGTACAACCCATGTCTTCATTTTTTGTTAATTTTGTATTTAGCATAATAACAACACTCTATTTCATATTGAACAGAGTGGCAAGTCTACCTGAAGCTCAAAGATATCGCCGACCAAGCTATACCATTGCTATCAACACGAATCATTTTCCTAATCTTTTCATCGACTCAATACTATGTTTTTTATTATTGTCTGGTCATGAAAATTTGTATTTCCCTCCGTTAATTGTCTAGTTTCCCTTTTATGTAGTGTGTATTGTGTCTATCTACATTATTGTTCTTATTATGCGATTGATCATCATCTCTGAGTTGTGCAAAACCTATTTAGGTACAAAGTGTTTGTCTACCATGATTTTATCAAATTTCTTGTGGCTGATGCTTCATAACACTATGCATACTTCTCTCTATTCACAATAAATTGTGTCTTCCTGTTGAAAGTGATTATCCTTTGCATTATTATGTACTTTCTCTCAAGTTCTGAGAGACTAGTTTGCATGTGGTTTATGTGAACATTCAAACCAACTCCAATATTTCATTGTATGACTCCATTGCTAGAAGAGGTAGTGAGAAGTTTCAAAGTCTTGAATGCATAGAGATAAGCTAGAAACTAAGGTCACTCTTCTCTTCCTTACATTATCACATGTGTCAATGACATTGTCTATAACAGTATATGCCTCCAAGTGATGAGAGATTTTGCAGGTGGAATATAGTGTATAAGCTGCCATGGTTTACAATGGCGACAAAACGGTATCGGCAGTTACTGATAATGATACCGTTATTCACCACTTTTAAGTTAAAGACCAAATTGTAGTTAATTTACACTGCACCTATCGTAATCAGTGTCACGACACATACCGATCCAAACCGCAAAAGCCTTGAGGGCAATTATGCAAGTGTAAGCAAAAAGGCCTTGACATCAAATATATAAGAGAGATTTAACTTTATCGCCTTTATTTTGATTCTAATCTAGTCCTGATATTTGTGCAAGCAAATAATGATTTGGAGATTTCATCTCACATTCTAAAATCCTACTGAGTAATAGAACGTTGTGACTTATAAAGGCTTCTTTCAAATAGAATTGTTTCAATAAATTTCATTGGAATCATGAAATATATTTGAAATATATTACACTTTGAAAAATGTAACTGGATTGTATGATAATCAAAAGCATTGAAAAGGCTTTATATAAAGTACTGAAGGATGTTGGGAAGTTAATCTTGCGTATTCGAAGGCCGAATTTGTACCATACATAGTTCATAGAATTATTTCTGAACAAAGTGGTCTCCTGTGGTTTATGTATAAAGCTAATTTCTTTGTAGCCAAGTTTTATGTAGAATTTTTCATGAAAAAGACTGATATGTCAGTGATTTATATCTAAATTTAACTGCTTATTCCTTTTAAAGGTAGTTTGATTTACAAACGGCTTACTTTCTGTTTCTAGCTGCAATTGTAGCCTATGTAGTTTGTGGCACCGATTTGAAAGAGTTGTCTGCAACAAATTGTCATAAAGGTTATTCATCAGTTTATATTTTTGAATAATTTTGGTTTACTTTAGAATAGTTTTTTAACCAATTTTTATTCAAGTTAGGAATTTTTATCTCTTGTCAAGATTAAAAAGTTTAAAAGCAAGATTAATCTATGTATAATGTGCAGGAGTTTTTAAAGTTTTTACTATTCTTTTTCTAGATTATTGCTTAAACCAAAAGAAACAAAATGTGCTACAATAATATGTTGTAGGTATGGATATGCCATGATTATGCAGGTAAGCAAAACAAAATAGTTTCCTTTAGGTCAAGTTACTACTTTTTTTTTGGCTGCAAACTTTACTTGGTGACTGATAGTTGTGTATTATCAAATGAAGTATTTGTTTTATCGTATCCACAGGGATCAGAGCGATATCAAAACCGTTCAACGATTTCTATATTTCTAAGTATAAGTTTCAAGTTTGTTTGATTTGAAGTTACGAAAAGTAAGTTACGTAAATGACGAAAGATAAATTCAGAGAAATAGACTTGTTGAGAATTGGTTTTCATTCACCGATTAAATATGCAAAACTTAGATCAGTTATACATAACCTATGAATGTTTCAAGATCATCACGTATCGTGCACAAACAAAGCTTATGTCTAAACTTTGATGTGATTTCTTACCTTATGGTTTAATCGACGATTTCTCAGCCTATTAAACGATACGACAGCATTAAGATTCAATACTTGTGAATATTAAACCTAACTCTATGCCTAGCAACTAGAATTTAATAGTTGTTATCTTGGATCCAGATTAGAACCGTATTTGTCAATATCGATTTAATCCATTAAATAAACGGTAAAGCAAAGATAACAACGATAATGATTCAAACATAACTTATATATAATGCCATGATTAACGTAAGTACATATTGATTCGGTGAACTACGACCAATCCCAACAAGAGAGCGATTTAGCTACTCATGGTAGCTTAAAGCACAAATGAAGAATTGAGTAGAAACGACATCAACGACGATTTTCCGACTTTTGATGTGAATCCACCTTCTTCTCCTTACAATCTCCTCAAACTCTATCATACTTCTATTACAGATGATAATTTATGATAGTACAAGTGACAAAATATGGAATCTTCAACTGGACTGAGTTTTGCTCTATTTATAGCAGTTCTGGCCGCCTGAGTTCGCTCAGCGAACTATACTTCGCTAAGCGAAGTCCTTTCTTATGTGCTAAGTTTTCAAATCAAGTTGTCAACTTGTTACCGCCAAAATTCGCTAAGCAAAATATGGCTCGCTTAGCGAAGTTGCTTTCTTCAGCCTGAAGTCTTCAAAAATATCTTTTTATGACCGCTTTGTTTCGCTAAGCGGACTTTAGTTTGCTAAGCGAACTCTTCTGCGCTGCTGCTCGCTGCAAGCGAAACTGGATGTTTTTCTTTCTGACTTGGTTTCTCTATGCGAATTATATCTCGCTAAGCGAATCAGGATTCCTTCTGAATTTTGAATTTTGTTCTTTGACTTTGCTGGAGGTTTGCTAAGCGAACTGTTTGCTGCACGTTCGCTTAATGAAATGTCTGTTTTCTGGATTTTCTTCAATGGCCAAAACCTGCACAAAAGACATTCAAAGCCAAAGTAAACATGTACAAACCATATCTATTCAATAATTGAGGTTTTTATGTGTGAACCTTGTCATTTAATTAAGATAAATGTCATGCTTCAATGTGATATTTATTATGAATTAAGCATTCATCAGTCACACAATGAAAGAATTACGGAAGATGAAATCAATAGTAAAAGCATAGGAGAAACTGAATGAAGAAAAAGAAGAAGAATGTTTAAAGTAGTTTAAAACTTTACAATATTGAAATAAATTCAAAGAAAAATCAAAGAACTAACCAAAGACAACTCCATAGAAAATGTTTAGAAACAAGCAATCCCGGAACTCAAGCAACACCTATCACTCTCAATATTAGAATTTTTAGGGATGAAACTCATAAATCAAGCAAAAATTATATATGAACACCAAAAATATGGACACCATACGGTGTCCTTTATATTTTTTCAAAAATGAGTGTATTTGTTGGGATTTATGCAAGTATGTATGATTAAAAACTAGATAGAAGATGGATACAGAAGTCTACGGTGTGCATACGCTTTTGGAAATTTGGTTTTCAAATAACACACCTGTAAATCAAGTCATCATAAGAAACTCTTTGACCATAGGGAAAAAAGGATGAAAAATAGTTGTCCAATCTAAACTATGTCTATATCTAATTATAAAAGTGATTGTGAGTAAGAAAAGAAGTCTTGAAATTACTAGAAGCTTTATAAAAGTGATTGTAAGTAAGAAAAGAAGTCTTGAAATTACTAGAAGCTTAATTGATTTATTTGATTTCTGAAAGTGCGTAGGTAAGTCAAGTTCACACAAACTTAAAAAAAGACAAAATGACAAATATCAAGAACGAGGAGAATGGGCTAATTCCATCGCACAAAGTTCCTCGATGGAGAATGTGTATTCACTATAAGGGGATAAATTTGGCTACTAAAAGAGATCACTTCTCACTTCCATTCATGGACCATATCCTTGAAAGAATGTTAGGTAAAATCTTTTATTGTTTTCTTGATGAATATTCAAGGTATAATCAAATTGATGCAGATCCTTGTGGCCTAGAAAAGACACCTTTAACATACATTCCTAGAATCTTAGTGTATAGATGAATGTTGTTTCGGCCTATGTAACATCTTTAAGGTTAAAATTCGCAACGGTAATTGTGCCAACAAAAACTGGTGAGTAAATTATAGTATCCATGAAGATTGTTATAATAAGAAAATAACTAATCTACAATAACGGTGAAGAAATTTAATATGATAAAAATTATTAAGTCTCCCTTCGAATCATCTACACCTATTTATGAGATACTCGTGACTTAACCTAGCATGTGTGGATCTATGTGTTTGCAGATAAATCAAGATAATCCAAGTTAGTGAAGTATAAGTTTAACAAAGCCACAAGTCAACTGAGTAGTTGTTTAGTTTTGATGTTGAAAACACCTAATATTAATCGAAATCCAATAAAGACAACATGACGAGTCTGGTCGAAAAGAGCATGCAATATACTACCTTAGCAAAAAGTTTACCGACTGTGAAACAAGATACTCACAACGAGAAAACTTGCAACGCTTTTTGTCACCGACTAAGACAAGATATGTTGACTCACACTACCTTGTTGATTTCAAGATGGATCCGATAAAATACATATTTGAGAAACCAGCTCTCCTAAGAATAGCAAGATGGAAAATGATCTTGACCGAATACGATATCCAAGACACTTCTCGAAAGCGATCAAGGGAAGTGTAGTAATCATTTGGCTCATCAAGCCGTAGATGACTATCACCTATGCGCTCAATTTCATTTAAGATGTTTTACTAGTTACAGATTATGAGAACCAGCCCGCACGAAGGACCCGAACAAGGATCCCGATGGACCATGGTCTTTGATGGAGCCTCAAACGCACTTGGCAATGGCATTGGCGCCATCATTACATCCCCACAGCAGACATACCCTTTCACCGCCAGATTATGCTTCATTGCACTAACAACATGGCCGAATATGAAGCGTGCATCATGGGTATTAGAGCTGCTATTGACTTAAGAATCAAGTTCTTGCAAGTGTATGGAGACTCACTTTAGTGATCACCGATTAAAGGCGTGGGACACGAAGCATCCGAATCGCATTCCAGACGAGCATATTCGAGTTTGATCCCTACAAGAGATCACTTTCAATCACATTCCACGAGAAGAGAATCAGTTGGCAGACGCATTGGCTACTATGTCGTCTATGTTCAAGGTCAAATGGGACAACGAGGCTCCCCAGATCATCATTGAGAAATTTGACGAACCAACGTATTGTTATGAGCTTGATACAGAAGAGAAACCTTGGTACTACGACGTGAAGAGGTATCTTGAGACTCAGGAATACCCCGCAGGGGCATATGTCAATGATAAGACGTTCTTGAGGAGATTCACATCCAAATTCTTTCTCAGCAACGGCATCTTATACAAGCGCAACCACGACTTGTGCTTACTCCGTTGTGTAGACCGGAAAACAGCTGAACGTATCATGGAAGAGTTACACGAAGGCGCATTTGGTACCCACTCCAGTGGACATACGATGGCTAAGAAGATTCTTAGAACAGGTTACTATTGGTCCACCATGGAAGCTGATTGTCATCGCTACGCTCGATCTTGTCACAAATGCCAGATATATGCCGACAAAGTACATGTACCTCCAGTACCGTTGAATGTTCTAACAGCTCCTTGGCCTTTCGCAATGTGGGGCATTGACATGATCGGAGAAATCAAACCCACCGCTTCCAACGAACATCGTTTCATCCTTGTGGCAATTGACTATTTCACCAAGTGGGTAGGTCGCATCTCTTACCAAGAATGTTGTGGCTCAATTCATCAAACATAATCTTATCCGTCGATATGGCACTCCGAAAGGATTATCACGTATAACGGCTCTAATCTCAACAACAAGATGATCACCAAACTCGCACGCAGCTCAAGATCAAACATCACAACTCTTCTCCGATCGGCCTAAGATGAATGGCGCAGGGAAGCCGCCAACAAGAACATTAAGAAGATTATACGTAAGATGATGACTTACAAAGATTGGCATGAGATGTTACCATTTGATCTTCATGGTTATCGACTACAAGACGAACATCAACAGGGCAACCCCTTCTCTTGTATACGGTATGGAAGCAGTCCTACCAATCGAGGTTCAGATACCATCAACCAGAGTCCTCCAGGACGCAGAGTTAAGCGAAGACGATTGGGTCCAGACTCGCTTTGACCAGATTAACTTGATTGATGAGAAACGACTCGCATCTATCTGCCATGGACAGATCTATCAGAAGCGAATGATCAGAGCATTTAACAAGAAGGTCAAGCACCGAGTCTACCAAGTCGGTGATCTAATAGTCAAGCGCATCATTCTTCCACAAGGTGATCCCAGGGGCAAATGGACTCCCACCTACGAGGGACCGTTTGTAGTCAAGACACTATTTTCCGGCGGAGCTATGATACTTAGCACCATGGATGGTGAAGACTTCCCACACCATGTGAACGCAGACATAGTAAAAAAATACTACGCATAAAAGAGACCCGCTAGGTCGACTGGCCTAGGCAAAAATAAGGGCATCCTGGCGAACCAAAAGGGTTCGGGCAAAAATTAAGGATATATATGTAAAATATGTACACCCGGCAAGTCGAAAACCGAAAAGGCGGCAAAAAAGGTATCCCTAGATCAAAACCCGAAGGGCGGTCTAAGCAAAAGTTAGATTCAAGCGCATTTACTATGTCTCGTCCAGATCACCTACCCATAGACTACTATCAGCATTCAAGATTCAAATGGCGAAGATCAATTCACTCACTTTCTACTGACAGCAAGGAGATGAGATAGTTGAAATATATGAGTACTAGCATAGTTGGAACTTAACGAGATTGTTTCCGCATAGCTTTTTACCTTTCTTGTGTACAAACTACTTGGCCATACGCCACATTTCAAATAAATACAAGTTCTTTCTCTCTACAATTTTTGTTGTTGTCGTTTGCATAAAGTCCAATGTTTGCTTTGAATGATTATATGCATTTGACAATAAAAATCTATTTGCAAACATGCGAAAAGTAAACATACAAAAGTAATTACTACAGACTCCAGGAATTGAGATGACGACTAAAGTCACCAAAACAGTCCCCCGCATAGCATAATCCCCGCAGAGGTGTCACTCACCACAAACCTCCCCTAGCGGAGTAAAAGGGAATCCACGAGCAGTAATTCCACTCAACTAAAATCATGTTACATCAGTCTCCAAGCAGTAACACTTCATCCCCAGCCGAGGTATTTATCATCAGCAGAATATCTCTCAACAATTCCCCTTTTCTCCAGCAGCGGTATCCAGACTTGAGACTTGGTCAGATAGTGCATCAGAGGAAACCTACATCTTTTATTCCCCAGCCAGAGATTACAACGGGCTCCAGATTTCTCTAACCCGGTTTCCCAGCAGCTATCAAATACTCTTCAACAAGATCTACGCGCAAGATCCCTAGTAGAGTACCCCTCTAGACTCTCCCCAGCAGGGTCTATGTATAAGATCCTTAACAACGTGTTTCTCGATCTCTACCATCCTCAACAATATCTAGGCCCAAGACTTGGTCAGATAGTGCATCGGAGGGATCAAAGTTTCATTCTTCTTAGGATCTCCATCCCCAAACAGAAGTCAGAAATCCTCAAGCAGAACACTTACATCTTCTTCAAGATGGATATGTTTTGAAATACCACAACATCTATCATTCATACATTTCTCATAAAGTCATAATATATGCATATATACATTCATACACATTGTCATGCATCATACTTTGCATAAGACTAACAATATTCTATCAAAGTTTCTCTTGTTTTCTCCAAAACAGGTGAAAGTCACTTCCGACAACTGGTCTAGGATTAAGACCCGAATCCAGACGGGAAAACTATCTGAAAGACCGCCCCCTAGTTGTCCTCCGACAACTAGTCTAGGATTAAGACCCGAATCCAGATGGGAAAACTATCTGAAAGACCGCCCCTAGTTGTCCTCCGACAACTGGTCCAGGATTAAGACCCGAATCCAGACGGGAAAACTATCTGAGCGACCGCCCTCTTTGTCCTCCGACAACGGATCCAGGATTAATACCCGAAGCCAGACGGGAAACCCTATCCGAACGATCGCAAGTTATCCTCCGATAACAGGCAGTGGATCAAAACCCGATGCACAACAGGGACAATATCCACATTTTGCCAACTACTATCCCTTAGAGTAATCAACACGAAGATGTATTCTGACTCTCTCTTATTATCAACAGCAACTACAAAGTCTGGCGTACGACTCAATTGCCTTGGATGGCATCTTAAGCCCATCTCCGACTACTTGTCAACATTTCTCCACTTTCAGAATGCTGCATATTTGGTTAAAAACCAATACAAACCAATAACTTTATTCAAAGATGAGCACGAAGTCTGACGTACGACTCCCTCCGGATGGCATCTTAAGCCCATCTCCATGCTCCTCCCATTCCCAGAAACGTCTACAGAGCCTAGCGTATGGTTCACTCCCCAGCATCAATCTTTCCAGATGGCATCTTAAGCCCATCCCCATCCAGTTCTCCTAATCTATGCAACCCTCGAGTCTAGCATATGGCTCATTCCCCAGCTTCTCCAAATGGCATCTGTAAGCCCATTCCCGCATCATCAGCCAACAGCGAGTGCAAATTTTCAGGTGTATTCGAGTGTTCAATCATCTTCTACCTCCAGGTCACGAAAGACAAACATGTCAATCTAACCCTTCCAGTACAAGAAGATTGAACAGGGGCAGCTGTCATACCCCAAAATTTTCCCTCCATCTTCTCAAGATATTGCATACATCCATACTCAAGGATTCCTCAAGGGTGGATCAGACAAATCCTCTCCTAGACAATCAACCCAAACTAGGGTTTGGCAATTCTCAGATCAAGAAGGACTTCCAACATCTCCAATGGTCATCATGCCTCCTCATATGCTTCAAATGTTCTCCATGTCAAGTTTCAAGCCTCACAAGTCAAGTTTGCTCAGACAATTGCTCAGATGGTTGAAAATCAATTGTATTGGACAAAAAGTCAACTGTGGTCAACATACAGTCAAACTTCATGATTTTTGGTCAACATCCTAATTTTGAAGTTACATTCATCATTTGATCAAGGGTTGATCATGATTCATCAAGAAAACTCAAGATTTGCTCAAAAGTCAAACTTTCTAAATTAGGGTTTTTAGGTGAAAAGTCAACCAAACTTTGACTGGTCATAACTTTCTCATACTTTCTCAGAAATTTTTCCACCACCTCTCGTTTTGAAGGAAATTCAATTCTCTACAACTTCATGTCTCACAAGAATGTTCAAAAAATGCTTCATTTGAGAGGTATGGATCAAAACATTACAGGTCCTTTTCAAAAGTCAACAAAAAGTCAACATTTTGTTTTGAAGATATATTGAGCATGAAAACTCCAATTGAGATGAGACCAAAAAGGTTGGTTAGAGGACTCTTATAGCTTTCCAAAAAGTCCAAGAACACTCAAAAATGTGGAAAATTGAGCAAGATACACCATTCACAAGTTGGGCAATTTTGAAGAGATGCACAAAGAGAGATACTTCTAAAAATCAAATTTTTTGCAAATGGGCTTACTTTTTCTTTATCCAAACTTGTTCCTTATGCAATTAGGAATATCCAAGCCCAATGCCACGAATTTTTATTTTATTTTTCTATTTAATTTGGAATTTATTCATTTAAATACAAATTAAATTCAAAAATAAAGTATAAAATCAAAATTAAATGCAAATTTGATTTTTCCCTCTTCCTTGAGATCCAAGCAACTCAATAAAGCCAGCAAATTTCGAAATTTGGTTGGATATGGCAAGATTTGATTGAAAATTGATCAAAAAAGAGGAAATTTGATTTTGTACAAAATCAAATTTGTTTTGCATTGATTGATGATTGATTCTTTCTCAAATCAACTCTAATTCCATCTACTATATATATACAACACATGCCACACGAATGAGGGTAGAATAACTGGCTGGAGAAACCCTATTGAAGCTCAAGAAATCCGTGCAATACAAGCAAACCGCAATTCTAGTTCCACTCAATTGGTTTTGAGGTGTCCATTGCATTCCTTGATATCTCTTGAGTGATTCCAGACCCTTACATCATCCAAAATCATCAAGAAACAAGAAATCCGAATTCGGTTTGTTCAAATATATTTCAAAATCGATTTCTCATATTCATGCATTTTTAACACGATTTGTTGTTGTTTTTGTGATTAGTAGGAAGTTTGGAAACGTTCTGGGCAGTTTAATTGCATTTCCATGGCCTGAAGCACGATTTTCCATTGTTAGGGTTTTCGGCCATGATTTAGGGTTTCCTTAAAACTGAAAAATTGGACCTCGAGACCATTATCATTGCATTCGGAATGATGTTTCCAATCGAACCATGGTCTTAGATTTTATTTATATTGCTTGTACATGATTTTTGATTTAGCCAGGGCCGTAGCGTCGAGCCAAGGCCGACGCAGGATTTTCAAAAATTCAAACTGAGGAAGACGAAGCTTGGCGCGGAGACGAGGCAGTCAGGGAGCGACACTTGTTCTTTCTTTACTCGCTCCGGTTTCCAAACAGTGAAGCGCCCACTTATGGCAAAGGCATGAGGGTTATGAAGCCAAGGTCTCCAGTTCGAATCCTGGCAAGACCACTTGGTTTTTACTCTTTTACAAACTCTAAACATTTTTTTATTATTTTCATATTTTATTCAATATTTCTCATGCATTTTAATTTATTTCAATAATTTTTATCATGCATTTAAAAACTTCAAAAAATATTTTTCTTTTTGCATTATTTTCAGAAAATGTTTATTTAATTTCTAAAATTAAAAAATATTATTTTGCATGCATATTTAATTTTATTCATAATTTATCATTTAAATCACTTTTAATTAGTTTTTAATTGTTAAATCTTCTCCAAAAAATCCCAAAAAATTATTTTAGCATATTAATGTTATTTCCAGCATGAAATATTTTTCTCATTCAAAAATTTGCATTTTTGCTAACATTTTCCTCTTATTCGATTTCTCTCGTATTTTCCGATTTCTCATCTTTTACAGTTATCCTGCTTTGACGATTTCTTTTATTTTCTTTTTCCAATAATGTAATTGCTCATGGGATGTAATAGCTTAATTAGGGCTTTTATTTTCCGCAGTTTAAATTATGTATCTGCCCCAAAGCCATGTAATAGCGTAGGATTTATTTTTCCGCACTTTACTTTCCGCACCCTATAAACTGCTAGTAATTAGGCGTGTATGGCAAGATAAAAATCAACATAGCTCACTCTAATTTTCAAGATAACATATACCTAAAATCAACACACTCTTTTCACACATGCACCCCTTAGGGTAATTCTCTCTCGTTGCCTTACGATTACAAATGGTCATGTCCCTCGAACGTAGAGGTATTCTAGCTCCGTTGCCTTCAAAACAAATCATCATAGTCCCTTCGATACAAAGATCATAAGACCCACGATGTCGCCTCCGAATACATGATCTTGACCCTCGATTGTCGCCTACAAAAAATGATGATAGTCCCTTCGAATGTGCTAGGATACTTCCTACAAGTTGCTTTCTATGACCATCCAATGTCCCTTCGAATGTCCCTTCTACATCCAACGAATGGAGTTACCTACCAACTAATGGTATGGATAGCACTATTCTAAAGGAACGTAAAACAATACGAAAACGACCAATTCTGAGTAGGTAATAAGACTTTTAGTTGCTTGCTCTATCAAAATACTTTTCACACCTCACACTTTTGTCAAAGTTCAAACTCTTTTCAAAAAGGAAACATTTCCAAACACTTTGTATACATTCCTACATGAATCATTACAAAGTCAAAGCAAAATGCCTTTTCAAAACATTTTTGTCAAGCACACAGAAAGCACATTTTTAAAGTGATCTAAGAGCAACTAAGAGCCCGTAGATAACTACGGATGGAAAAGGGGTGCTAATACCTTCCCTTTTCATAACCTTCTCCCTTACTCAGAATCTAACGAAGGTCTTTTTCTGTACTTTTTACCTTCCTTTAATTGGATAAAAGAAAAGTCGGTGGCGACTCTTGCTATCCGCACATTTGCGATACAAAATTCTACAAAGTCAGTTCACCGTGTTACAGACCCTTCGAACGTCCCTTTTACATCCAACGGATAGAATTATCTACCAACTAATGGTATGGATAGCGCTACCCTAAAGGAAAGCAAAATAACACGGAAACGACCATTCTGAGTAGGTAATAAGACTCTTTTGCTTGCTCCCATTAATTCAAAAATAATTTTCACACCTCACACTATTTTCAAAACTTTTCAAACAATTTGTATACATTCCAATGTGAATCATTACAAATTTAAATACTTTTTCAAAACAAAACATTTCCAAACACTTCGTATACATTCAAGCGAGAATCATTACAAAGTCAAAGAGAAATGCCTTTTCAAAATACCTTTTCAAACACACACACAAAAAGCAATTTATAAAGTGAGCTAAGCAATTAAGAGCCCGTAGATAACTACGGATGAAAAGGGTGCTAATACCTTCCCTTTTCATAACTGCCCCCCGTACTCAGAATCTAACGATGGTCTTTTCCTGTTCTTTTCGCCTTCCCTTAATTGGATAAAATAAAATTCGGTGGCGACTCTTTCTATCCACAACATTTGCGATAAAACGCAAAACAAACAAGTCAGTTTTCCTACCGTATTACAGAACTGGCGACTCTGCCGGGGAGACACCCTAAAGAGAGGCTACCTTAGGGCTTTAGATCACTTTATTGCTTTCATTGTTTGACTTGTCTGCTTTACTTTAAGGGTTGCTTGGGTATTTTACTTTTGGGGGATCTTACACCCGGTTCCAAGTTTCCATAGGTAAGTAGCAATAAATCATCACGACTGTTGGGTATATACCGAAACGGTCAAAATGATGGCTACGTTAGTGCGACACTTTGGATGTCCTGATGCTCCTCATGTTCAGTTGAGGAAAGTATTTGGCGTCTGCGTCTGCTTGGTGTCATAAGCACTAACTCAACTTTTAGAACCCTAATTGACCCATCTTGGCCATTAGAAGGTTGTGAGATGGCCGACTTCGGTGCAGACTGAGGTTGGTTGATACTCGATGCTACGCTCATTAAGATTCGACTCTGGGATGTTTCGATCGAACACTTGGTATTCGTATTGAAATAAAGCCTACGAGAAAGATCAATGATATGAGATTCCTAGAACCCGGTTACTATTATAGGATAGGTTGAACCCACTTAAACTCTGGTAGGGTAGACACCTATACCTCATGCAAGCCTTAAACCTAGGGATTTTGTGTGAATTGCTTGTGGTTGCTATTTGCTAACATGACATCATGAATTATGACATCATAACATCATAACATCATATCATTTCTAACTATTTCAAGGACCTAGGGATTTATCTTTGCTCTATTTTGTAGAAGTTATGGCTTCCAGGAAGACTATCCGAATCAACTTCATGGGTATACCTTCTCAACTCAAAGAATTAGTTTCAGAATTTCCCGACCATGTTCAGTTTATTAAAAGGCATGGTTATTTACTTGACTTGGTTATCTCCGGTTTTGAAGAAGATATGATGCACGTCATATTCCAGTTCTTCGATCCGAAACATCACTGCTTTACATTCCCAAATTATCAGTTGGTGCCTACATTGGAAGGGTTATCTAAGCTACTTGGGATACCTATCCTTTATCAGATACCATTCACTGGTTAACAGAAAGCTCTAAAACACGAAGATATAACATCAATGTTACATCTAAAGCGATCATACATTGAAGCTAATTGGGAAACAAGAAGCGGAGTTAAGGGTTTGCTTGCTAAGTTTCTGATAAAGAAAGCTCGAGAATTCCTAAAAGGTATGAGCTTCCATGCATTCAAAGACATTTTGGCCTTGCTAATCTATGGCTTGGTTCTATTTCCTAATCCCGACCAGTTCGTAGACGTAAACATCATCAAGATATTCCTCAATCGTAATCCTGTGCCTACCTTACTTGGGGATATTCTGCATTCTCTCCACACTCGTACTACCAAAAGACAAGGAACTCTCATGTGTTGCATACCATTACTTTCCAGGTGGTTTATTTCGCACCTTCCTCAATTAGTAATGAAGAATGAGAAAAGGTTGACGTGATCTCAAAGGTTGATGTCACACTCTCATTCAAATATCCGTTGGTGTCTTTTTTCTGAAAAGAACTTCACCTTCATTGAGCGTTGTGGGGAATTCCCTAATGTACCACTCCTTGTCATAAGGGGAGTTATCACTTACAACCCTTCTCTAGCTCTAAGTCAGTTTGGTAATGCTCGAAGAGATGGTCCTCATGATATGCTTCTCCAAGACATTGTGTTTGACTATGAACGCAATCTCCAAAAGTACCGTCGAAGATTTGTGCACGCTTGGGGCATAGTGGAGAAGACCGATACCAAGTCTTTAGGACACAAAAATTCCATTCCTTGGGAACCTTACCTCAAATGGGTGCGAGCTCGAGCTCAAAACCTCATGATGCCGTTTACAGCTGTTCTACCAGTGGTTAGGGAACCTATTGCTAAAGGTGATGAATCCTATACCATTCTCCATCCAGACATGCCTACTAATTTTGAAGACTTGAAGAGATCCTGGATTCAACTTAAAGAAGAGATGGATACCTTCGAAGCTCAATGCCATGCAAGAGAGAAAAAGTTATTAGAGTTGACGAAGCTACTTCATGAGGAGCGAAGCATCAACACCTACTTCAACACAAAGAGGAAGCGTCCATGGGAGACCTAGGCTCTAGGAATTTCTTTTTTTCTTGTTTAAACTTTCATTTGCACTTGCTAAAAGTAAAACTAATAAAAAGTTTGTTCGTGATTGTTTAACAAATTTAAATTCCTAAGGTCCTTGAAAACATTGCATTGCATAACATTGCACATCATGGCATAACATTTCATAATAGGTACATTGAAGACTAGTTTTCTTATTCTCTCGTTGTTTATTTCAGCAGATATGGCTCTTGAACATATTGTCAAAGATCTCCAAGCTCAGAATGCCCAATTCTAGGAGATGTTCACCAATTTGGCCCAAGGCCAGAAAGATATAAAGAAGCTGATCACCAGAAAGAAGAAGACCATTGGTATTCTCAACATGGGAAGAAATCACAAGGGTCCAGTCAAGGTGGTCAGACAACTCAAATTCTCAGACAAGAGCGGTGAAACTGAAGGAAGTATCAAAAACAATGAAGGAAGCCATCACGAGTCTGAAAACGAAGAAGAAGACTATATGAGCGAGCAGTATCCTCCTGACAACGAAAAATACAAGCAACTTGAAGACCGTCTCAATGTTGTGGAAAATCTGAAAATGTCAGGGCTTAACTTTGATGATTTGAGTCTTGTTCCTGGTGTGGTAATTCCCCACAAGTTCAAAGTTCCTACCTTTGCCAAGTATGATGGCATCTCTTGCCCGAAGCTTCATCTGAAGTCCTATGTTCAGAAGATCCATCCTCATACTGAAGACAGGAAATTGTGGATCCATTTCTTTCAAGAGAGTTTATCTAGAACTCAGTTGGAGTGGTATTATCAACTAGAGAGTACCCACATTCATAACTGGAATGAATTAGCAGATGCTTTCTACAAGCAGTACCAGTACAATGATGAATTGACACCTACCCGCATGCAACTACAGAGCATGTCTATGGGTCGTGACGAGAAGTTCAAAGAGTATGCTCAGAAATAGAGAGACCTAGCAGGTAGAGTTCAACCACCCTTATCTAATAGGGAATTGATTGATATGTTCATGGGAACAATGACAGGCCCATTCTTCAATTATATGATTAGAAACTCTTCAGCCGGATTCACCGAGCTGATATTGACAGGGCGAACGTATTGAAGCAGGAATCAAGAGCGGAAAAATACAAGTAGAGTCATCTTTAAACATTGCGAAAAGTCCTTTTTTGTGGTAAGAAAGAAGTCAATGTTGTGTATGGTCAGAAGAGCCGCGAAAAAGATCATAATCAATCTTTGGGGGCAGTCCAGATCTCTGATCCCGCGCCAGCACACCCTCAACGAGACAACACGCGTATGCAGAACGCGCCAAGAAGATAATTTACAAAGATCAACATGCCATTATCTCAAGCACTACAACATATGTTGAAAGCAGAGCTCATTACTTTGAGGGATCCTCCTCAACATGTCAACACTTCTTCTCCAAAGTATAATCCTAATGCAAGGTGTGTATACCACTCCAACAGCCCAGGGCACGACACCGACAACTGTTGGGCCCTGAAGAACAAGATTCAAGACATGATTGAAGCAAGGGAAATTGAATTCGACCCTCCCGTCGAAACTGCGAATGTGATCAACGCACCAATGCCCGACCATGTTAAAAGTGTCAATGATATTGACAATGACTCCTATGTTTATGATTTGAACAAGCTAACTATTCCTCTGATGACTGTCAAGAAAGATTTGCTGCAAGCTGGTGTATTTCCAGAATGCCCTAATAAGTGTCGTTGGTGTGCATCTGAATCTGACGGATGTGCTTGGTTGAAGAGGCGTATTCAACGCATGATGGACAATCGAGAAGTGCTATTTCTGAAACCTCCGTCTGTGGAGAATCTGTGTGAAGATGTTTCTAAAAATATGAAGATCGAAGATGTAAGCAAAGCCATACCAGAAGTCTGGGATACCTTGGGAAAGCCAAGAAGAAAGTTTGATTTCATGGTTAAATATACCGCTCCCGAAAGTTTCAAGATTCCAATCGAAGACATCAAGGCAACCGGATGGGGAGACGATTACCCAGAAGAGTATGCTAACATGAACAAAATAAGGATCACTTCTGCCGATCCTGCGCCTAGAGTGGCACCCCTGATTATTACCTCTCCCAGACCAATACCATATTCCTCTAACAAAGCTATACCTTGGATCTATGGAGCCAAACTTTACTATCATGGCGTCAAGCAAGAACCTTTGACCATTGAAGATATTGCAGTTGAAGCTACCAATCATGACATCGACAACATCACCGAATCAAGCAAGGTAACCAGAACCGAAAGAGTATTTTCCCCAGAGATCTATCCTCCGAAAGACACTACTACACCAAGTCGCATTCCTGCTTTCGAACCAATTTCCGAAGCTAGAGGGAAAGAAAAAGTAACTCATCCTGCTCAGACAGAAGTACCAAAGGAAGTTGCAGAGGATACCTCCAAGAAAGAAATGGAGGAAATTTTGAAGATCATCAACAAAAGCGGAATCTATGCTATAAAATACAACGATGGAGACTTCGACATCAACAATTGGATCTTCCTAAATCCATATGATGAACTCAACAATTGGAAGACTGAAGATGTTATACCAATCTCCTTTAGACAAGAGTAATTGCTTTTTCTTCTTTTATGCTTTCGAACAATAAACTTTAAGCCTAGTGCCTTGCCCGGGGCACCACGGCTCGTTTGTGAGGGTTATTATTTGTCATTCGCATATTTTCATTCAATAAATCATTGGAATTTTGCATTAAAATATTGTGCTATGTGTTCTTACAAAAAGTTATGTGTTCTTACACACACCCACATAATACACTGCAGATTCACTCTGAATATCGTCGACAACGACTCTGCTATTGCTAAATATGACTTTGATAATCCGAACTACCAAGCCAAAGACGAAGGTGAGGAAGATTGTGAAGTTCTAGGAGAACTTTCCAGGCTACTACAGCGGGAAGAACAGGTTATACAGCCACACGAGGAGCCAATCGAGGTTGTGAATCTAGGTATTGACGAAGACAGAAAGGAAATCAAGATAGGAGCAAGTCTTGAGAGCAATGTCAAAGAGAGATTGGTCCAGATGCTACGACAATATATCGAGATTTTTGCTTGGTCCTACAAAGACATGTCAGGTTTAGAAATTGACATTGTGGTACACCGACTACCGACAAAATAAGGTTTTCTCCCTGTGAAGTAGAAGGCTCGTCGTATGCGTCCTGAGATGTCCGAGAAAATAAAAGCCGAAGTTATGAAGCAGTTCAATGCCGGTTTCCTAGCCGTTACTTCTTATCCACAGTGGGTTGCGAACGTGGTGCCCGTACCTAAGAAGGACGACAAAGTATGTATGTGTGTGGACTACCGAGATCTGAACAAAGCAAGTCCGAAAGACGATTTTCCACTTCCACATATTAATGTCCTGGTTGATAACACCGTTCAACATAAGGTTTTCTCCTTCATGGATGGTTTCTCCAGTTACAATCAGATCAAAATGGCTCCCGAAGACATGGAAAAGACTACTTTCATTACACAGTGGGGCACATTCTGTTACAAAGTCATGTCGTTCAGACTGAAGAACGTTGGCGCCACATATCAACGTGCCATGGTAGATTTATTCCATGACATGATTCATCACGAGATAGAGGTCGTCAATGACATGATAGATCGATCACAAACTGAAGAAGAACATCTCGATCATTTACGAAAGTTGTTTGATAGACTGAAGAAATACAGACTAAGACTTAATCCTAACAAGTGCACCTTTGGAGTCAGATCTGGTAAACTCCTGGGATACGTCGTCAGTGGTAAAGGTATTGAAGTTGACCCTTCCAAGGTTAAAACTATTCAAGGAGTGCCAGCTCTCCGTATCGAGAAGGAAGTCAGAGGTTGATAACACATAAATGTATCATATATTTAGCTTAATTTACTTAAGTTATTTCCTTTTTTATCTTAATTTAATTGCTTTGAATTGCTATTACGCTGGTATTTGTTTATTTTTCAGATATTTAATTAAATGAAGAATTTGTGAGAAAAGAAGAAACAGAGGTGTGAAAAGAACAAAAAGAACCAAAAGAAGAAGATAAATGAAATTCAGTGTGGCCCAATTGCCTGAGGCAACCATCCCCAACCCTTCATTTTAAGGAGGCGCCCGCCTCCGAGCTACATCTATACTCCAAGACACCCGCCTCAAGCGATTAAGGCGCCCGCCTCCAACTCCAAGGGATTTGTTCAACTCAAAATCCGACTTCTTCGCCACACAAGATGCTCGTCTCCAACCGAAAGGGCCCACACTTTTTCCAATTTTTGAGACGCACGTCTCATAACTCCTTCTGCCATGGAAGACGACCGTCTCCACATTTTTCCTTAATTTTCTCCCACGAACAGAAAAAAATGCAACCCCACTCTCTCCATGATTTTCCCAACTTCTCCAACCATGTTCTCCACTATCTCCATTACTTCTCTCATGATAACTTCCACAAATTTCTCATTATATAAAGGAGTTAGCATTCATTTTAGAGGCATCCAAGTCTGTGCGTGGAAGCGCTGTTCATAGTTTTAGGCAAAAATCATATTTGTATAAGTGATAGTTTCTCACATCGGGGAACTACCACACCATTAGTTTTAGGCCTACAATCTATGTATTCTTGGATCACAATCTTGCCATCATAATAGAAGTTTATTTCAAGTACTTCATTTCTCGCATTTACAGGTTCTTTATTGTATTGCTTATATTATTATTATTATTATTATTAATATTATTATTATTATTATTATTATTATTATTTATTGCTATTAATTTAATTATCATGTTGCTCTTAATTTCAATCTTCATGTTTAGTTTGTTTATGCTAAATTCTATGTATGGCTAAATCGTTTAGATATTGGTATGTAAACTAATCAAACTGAAGGGATCCGAAATAAACTGGCCTAATATTATTTTGTTAAAAATACTTTTTCTGGTTTTAGTATCCAATTGAATTTATTAGAAGGTTAGGAAATCAACAGTGTGAAAGTTTGAGATTAAATAAGCTAGGCTAAGGTTAGAAACCAACAGAGCGAGAGTTTGAGGTTTAAAACCGGATAATGGATATTAGGCATTTGTTTTAAAGACAGCGGAAGCGTTTTAAAATTGATTAAATCTTATTTATTTTCAAAAAGTGTTTTTAAGTTCAGCGGGATAGCGAGAGCATACATTAGGACTTAAGTGCATAATTTGATTCAATAGAGCGAGAGTTTGAGATAGGATTTTTAAATAAATATTGTTTGCTGAAAGGAGTTTTTATCACTTAAGAACCAGGCCAGTAGAACTTCGGATTCCCCAAGTTTGACGAATTACATACCGATATCCATTTAATTAATATTTTTATCTAGATTTAAGTAATTTCTCTTTAATCATCATCCCAAAAGAATTATTGGCCTTAGCTGTATACAGTAACTTAGGATAACAGTAGATCGATTTATAGTCCCTGTGGATTCGATATCTTTTAAAACTACACGATAGGACTGTGCACTTGCAGTCTCCCAATTTATAGACGATAAAGTCGCGATCAGAGGTTTCTTGGAACGACTAAACTACATTGTCAGATTCATTGCACATCTAACTGCTACTTGTGAGCCAATCTTCTAGTTACCGAAGAAAGATCAAGTAGTGAAATGGAACGACGATTGCCAGCCAACTTTTTACAAAATCAAGGAGTACCTACAAAATCCTCCTATCCTTATGCCACCTGTCGAAGGAAGACCTCTTATCATGTACTTAACAGTATTAGAGAACTCAATGGGGTGTGTGTTAGGCCAACATGACGAGTCTGGTCGAAAAGAGTATGCAATATACTACCTTAGCAAAAAGTTTACCAACTGTGAAACAAGATACTCACAGCTTGAGAAAACTTGCAGCACTTTGACTTGGGTTGCTCGCTGACTAAGACAGTATATGTTGACTCACACTACCTTGTTGATCTCTAAGATGGATCTGATAAAATACATATTCGAGAAACCTACTCTCTCTGGAAGAATAGCAAGATAGCAAATGATCTTGACCGAATACTGACATCCAATATACTACTCAGAAGGCTATCAAAGGAAGTATAGTAGCCGATCATTTTTCTCCTCAAGCCGCAGACGACTACCAGTCTATGCATTTCGAGTTTTCATATGAGGATATTATGTTAGTCACTGATTACGAAGAACCTGGACCAGACGAAGTACCTGAAGCAGGATCCCGATGGACCATGGTCTTTGATGGAGCCTCAAATGCACTTGGCAATGGTATTGGCGCCATCATTACATCTCATACAGGCGGACACATGCCTTTCACCTTGATGTGCGATCGACCTAATGTGTCTAACGGTATCTTAACTGCAAGTGCACAGCCTATCACGGTAGTAATAAAAAGATGTCGAACACACAGGGACTTTGTAATCACTCTAGTGCTATAAAGGTTTGCTAGTTTAGCTAAGGCGGATAATGTCACGTTTGGTTTTTAGAAGTTAAGGTAGAGGAAAACTAATCGATTTAAGGAAATAATAATAAAGCGGTCGGTATTGTAATACGGTGAACTGACTTTGAGAATTTGTTTTGCTTTTTATCGCAAATATTGCGGATAGCAAGAGTCGCCACCGACTTTTCTTTTATCCAATTTAAGGGAAGGTGAAAAGAACAGGAAAAGACCTTCGTTAGATTCTGATTAAGGGAGAAGGTTATGAAAAGGGAAGGTATTAGCACCCCTTTCCATCCGTAGTTATCTACGGGCTCTTAGTTGCTCTTAGATCATTTTTAAAAGTGCTTTCCGTGTGTTTGACAAAAATGTTTTGAAAAGGCATTTCGCTTTGACTTTGTAATGATTCATGTAGGAATGTATACAAAGTGTTTGGAAATGTTTCGTTTTTGAAAAGAGTTTGAACTTTGACAAAAGTGTGTGGTGTGAAAAGTATTTTGTTTGAGCAAGCAACTAAAAGTCTTATTACCTACTCAGAATTGGTCGTTTTCGCATTGTTTTACGTTCCTTTAGAATAGTGCTATCCATACCATTAGTTGGTAGGTAACCCTATTCGTTGGATGTAAGCGGGACATTCGAAGGGACATCGGATGGTCATGGAAGGCAACTTGTAGGAGTATCCTTGCACATTCGAAGGGACGATCATCATTTTTCGTTAGCAACAATCGTGGGACGAGATCATGTTTTTCATAGGCCACGCCGAGGGATCCATGATCTTTTATTCGAAGGGACTATGATGATATGTTTGTAGGCAACGGTGCTAAGATACCTCTACGTTCGAGGGACTTGACCATTTTAATCGAAAGGCAACGAGAGAGAATTACCCTAAGGGGTGCGTGTGTGAAAAGAGTGTGTTGAATTCAGATATTTTATCTTGCAATTAGAAGTGATCTATGTCCGTTTTTTATCTTGCCATACACGCCTAATTACTAACAGTTTATAGGGTGCGAAAAATAAATTGCGGAAAGTAAAGTGCGGAAAAGTAAAAGTCCTACGCTATTACATGGCTTTGGGGCAGTTACATAATAGGAGTGCGGAAATTAAAAGTCCTAATTTAACTATTACATTCCATAGGCAGTTACATAATATTGAAAAGAAAAGCGAGAAAAATCGTCCAAAACGTTACAACCTGTAAGCAGATACATAATCGGAAAATACGAGAAAATTGCATAAGAGAAAAATGTTAGTAAAAATATGATTTTTGAATGAGGAAAAAAAGTTTTAGGTTAGTAATAATAATTAGATGATAAGATAATTTTTTGGTAATTTTCTGAATCGATTTTGATAATTAAAAGCAATTAAAAGTTAATTTAATGGTTAATTAGCAATTAATTAAAATATGCATGCAAAAATATTAATTTTAATGTCAAAAATTAAATAAACATTTTTCTGATTAAAATGCAAAAGGAAAATATTTTTGGTGTTTTTTTAAATGCATGAAAAAAATGTTTGAAGATTAATTAAATTGAATGAAAAATATTAAGAAAAATAAGAAATAGAAAAAGTTAGTTTTTGCAAAGTGGTAAAAAGAAATGTCACAGCCAGGGATCGAAGTCATGCCCTTTGAAGAAATCCATCAACACGTTGCCAACTGAGCTAGACTGCCTTGGTGTCATGATGCTGGAAACAATTGTTTAAAAG
The DNA here is from genome assembly GCA_021764765.1 of Vicia sativa. Taxonomy (NCBI): domain Eukaryota; kingdom Viridiplantae; phylum Streptophyta; class Magnoliopsida; order Fabales; family Fabaceae; genus Vicia; species Vicia sativa. Next base: position 252,516,370 of record CM038796.1, on the reverse strand, counting down.
GGAATACGTGTCATAAATTATAATTCAAACACAGTCAACACGCGTGGACCCCAGTTGGAACGGATGGACGAATCAGAACGCGTCATTGCGCCACGCCAGCCTTCGCCTAAGTCAACTGGTCCACGACGCCGGAGCCCTAGCTCCGGTCGTCTTCTCCGGCGACCTTCAACCTAAAACCTGCAAATTTAACCAAAATAAAAGGCAAAGGGATACCCTACCCCCCTAATTTGACCCCTGCGAATTCAATGGTGCCATCATTTTGGCCTGAAAACGCCTGTATCGACCGGTTCGAAGAAAACAGTTCCAAATGCCCTAACAATGGTGGTTTATGTTTTCTACGTGCAAGCTTGCATGAGATGCATCATTCATGATCTAATGAATATCCTGAGTTCATACAAACAACCAAAAACGATTAATAATGCACGAAACATGAAAATCGAAATTGAGATTTTTACCAAATCGGAGCTAGGTGTATATCGCGTTCTGGGCAGCCTTGGCTTTGTGTGAGGGTATGGATCGAACCCTGGGATGCTCAAGAACACAATGGAAGACTTGGTTTTGATTGAAACTTGCTGGAAAGTGGAATACGAAAATTGCAACTTTGTGAAAAATTTGTGGTTTTTAGGGTTGCTTCAAGAGGCTAGGGTTTCGTCCCCTGGTCTTGTGGATGTGTTGTGCATTTAGAGAGTGAAAGATTGAAGCAAAAAGAATGAAAAAGATATCCTCTTTAATGCAAAAATATTTTCTCTTTAAATTCAAATCAAATCTTTTCAAAATTTGATTTTTCCTCCCTTGCATGAGCTAGCACGAATTTGGCAAGTTGTGTGGGCTTCCTTGGTCCTCAAGCTTGATAACAACCCAACCCAACTTAAATTATACCTTGTTTTCATATTTTATTTAATTTAAATTTGAATTAAATGCTTTTAAATTCAAAAATAAATAAAAAAAGGAAGGTGGTCGTGGCAAGGCATCAAGAGGTCACAAATCATATTATGATCAAGTTTGGATCATAAAATTATAGGCCCATTTGGAAAAAATTGGATTTTGTCAGATATCTCTCTTTGTGCAATTCTTCAAAAATGCCCAACTTGTGCAAGGTGTATTTTGCTCAATTTTTAACATTTTTGAATGTTCTTGGAATTTTTAGAAATCTCTAAATTTCCTCTAAACAACCTATTTGGTTTCATCTTAATTGGAGTTTCCATGCTCAATAACACTTCTTTACAAAAGTTGACTTTTTGTTGACTTTGAAAAGGACCTGTAATGTTTTGATCCATATCTTCAAAATGAAGCATTTTTTGACCATGCTTGTGAGACATGAAGTTGTAGAGAATTGAATTCTCTTAAAAATGACAGGTGGTGGAAATTTTTTTGAGAAAGTATGAGAAAGTTATGCTCAGTCAAAGTTTAGTTGACTTTTCTCTAGAAAACCCTAATTTGGAAAGTTTGACTTTTGATCAAATCTTGAGTTTTCTTGATGAATCATGATCAACCCTTGATCAAATGATGAATGTTACTTCAAAATATGGATGTTGAGAAAAAATCATGAAGTTTGACTGTATGTTGACCACAATTGACTTTTTGTCTAATACAACTGATTTTCAACCATCTGAGCAATTGTCTGAGGAAATTTGACTTGTAAGGCTTGAAACTTGACATGGAGATTATTTGAAGCATATGAGGAGGCATGATGACCATTGGAGATGTTGGAAGTCCATTTTGATCTGAGAATTGCCAAACCCTAGTTTGGGTTGATTGCCTAGGAGAGGGTTTGTTTGATCAACCCTTGAGGAATCCTTGAGTAGGGATATATGAAATGCCTTGAGGAGTAGGAGGGAAAATTTTGGGGTATGACAGGTATGTAATAAAGTGAACCTAAGCGGATTTAATCGAACCTAAGCGTATAAAGATGTTTTAACTTAAATGGTTCTGTAGAAATTATCAGTTTAAAAACCCTCAATTCACACTCTCGTGGTCTTATCTCGGATTATACTCCTAAAGCCCTATGCCTGCTCTCGCTAGACCATAAGTGTGTAGAAATTACCCTTTGAAAACTTAATAAAGTCTAATTCGTTTTAAAGCGCTCTCGCTGTATTGAAATCGAATGCTTAACTTTAACTATCCGATTAAAATCTCACACTCTCGTGGTCTTGATCCTAACCTATTTTACTTTTCTTAAATTCGTAACAAAAAGATTTATTTTAATTATAAAAATTCATAGCCAGAAATTAAGTTAATTAGGATTTTAGCTTAGGAACAATTTAATTCATTCGGTTACTGTTATCACATACCGACTCTGGAAATTTAGCTAGACATGGTAATTGAAGCAAACACACAGGAAGTATAATTGGAAAACAGTAAAGCATTCATCATAAATAAATAACAGAAACTGAACATAAATAAATTGTACTTAAAATTAAATGCAATTAAAACCTGAATAACAATATTATTCCTCACGCTCCCTCTTCCACAAGTCGACAAGATTGGAACCTTCGCAGTCGAAACTAGAAACAAAGTCTGAGGCTAAAAATAAGTCCTAACTAAATAGCAATTTCCTAATGTTGGAAATGGCTATTAAATGGTAAAGGAAGTAAAAACAAGAACAACAAAAAAATTGAAAACTGGGAATTGGTTCGTAAAATCGGCAGAGCTTCCGCAACAAATTTCTAAAATAAACCCTGTCTCTTCTTCATCGAACTCTCTGCTATATATAGATGAGAAATTTTGACAGTTGAAAATTAACAACGCCGTCTTTGCATTTGAATTGCTGAGAAAAACCAGAATTGTGGGCGTGTTGTGCTTGAGAGATTTTAGGAGTATCTCAAGACTCCTTCCTTTCTGTTGCCCACGTTTCCACGTCCTTCATAAGGTTAGATTTAGCGTGTTACGGTCGCCAGTGGTGTGTGACGAGCATTCTTCAAGTAATAGCGCATTACAGTCGTAAAACAAGGTGACAGGCATAAGACACTAAACAACGCATTACGTTCGTCAGAGATGTGTGACAACCGTCACAACATCAAAAACTGCAGAATTTTGCAGCATTGCTCCTTTTCTTCTGGTCTTCATGTTAACTTTGTTCATCTGATCTTTTTCTGCTAATTTGACTTGAGACATGTAATACCTGTGAAAAGACATAAAAACTAGGAACAATCGGGAGTTAAATGGATTAATGCAATATGAAAACGGGCTAAAAACATAGCAATTGTACGATTAATGCAATATAAAAACCTGCTAGTATAAACTACTAGGGGTTACTTTAGAACTAAAACTCAAGATATAGGTATCACGGTTATTGAAACGGATCGTGTAAGTAGGAAGTCTAAGGTGCCATAACCGTATCGATCTTGTTGAATCGTTCTCGGCTTTCTAACTAAGATATCGTTAATGTAGGTAATGTCGGGCTATGCGATGGTAAAGCGGAAAATTTTCGGTATGGTTAAATAAAGCGGGAAAGAATTGAAATTGAGAAATATCATAAAAATTACTTGTTTAATGGAAAATGCGGTACCTCTCTCACACTATATTAGACATTGTCTCAATGTTGTGATATAACAGCGGGGAAATACAAATACAAGAATAAACAACAAATGCAAACTAAAGAAGAATAAAAACTACTGATGTCCACGTCCTCTGCTCCTGGTGCGGGATCGTTTGGTGGGCGTGGCTTTGGAATCAGTGCTCTGGGAGCCAAGAGTGCTGACATCCATCCTTAAAGCGTTCAGTTCAGACAGGGCCTCGTCTAGCTTCTCATTCATGTTCTGCTGGCCACTCAAAATTTGAGCGTTCTGTGTACATAAGCTGTCATATTGCTCCCGTTGTTTTCTTGCAAGTGCGGCACCCATTTGATTCTGCTGGTGGATGGCTCGGAGAATTTCTTCAAGAGTGATAGGAGGTGGTGCGGATGAAGACTCCAGAATGTCATGAACGGGGCAACTCGGTCCAACTCTTCTTGCATCTCGTACGCGGGGGCATCAGGCCATTGTTCATGAATAGGAACATGGTCCTCGGGAGCTGTAGGATCGAATAGCCAATTGGATCTGTTTTGCGGATCAATGCGGTCCCTACAAGGCAAGATAATGTTAGGAAAAATGATGTTTCGTATCACAGGGTGGAATTTTCCATCTTCCCGCTCATGGATGAGGTGGGCAGACTTGCAGTGGTCCAAAGTAAGCAATGTCGGTGCCATAGAAGGCATATCAGTGAGGACGACACCATGGTTCAGAGCTAGAGCAATAGAAGTGACAATCCCTTCGAAATAGAAGGGTTTGCCGCCTCTAGTGCAGATGGAGTGAATGCGGGCCAAGAGAAATGGAGCAGCGTTAATCTTCTGGTCGGTAAATGCATAGTGCATGAAGAAAAGCTCCTTGGAGTTGAGCTTGTGGTTGCTATCTCTGGCGAAGATTGTGTTGCAGAGGATGCGGTGAAAATATTGGATTGCAGGATTATGGATATGGGTGTCGTTGAGGTGTTCATAAGAGTTGGCACGATTTTTTGTCATGTTGTGCCATAAGTTCAAAGCCTCCTTGTAATACGGTGGAAGAACTGACTTTGGTTTGTTTTGCTTTTGATCGCAAATGTTGTGGATAGCAAGAGTCGCCACCGACTTTTCTTTTATCCAATTAAGGGAAGGTGAAAAGAACAGGAAAAGACCTTCGTTAGATTCTGAGTAAGGGAGAAGGTTATGAAAAGGGAAGGTATTAGCACCCTTTCCATCTGTAGTTATCTACGGGCTCTTAGTTGCTTTCGATCATCTTAAAAAATTTGCTTTATGTGTGTGTTTTGAAAATGTTTTTGAAAAGGCATTTCGCTTTGACTTCGTAATGATTCACGCTTTGGAACTTATATCAGAGGTTATGCTTAGCATGCTTCCTTCAGAAGTTGCTTTCAGCGTGCGTGACCAGAAGTTCAATTCTTCATTAGAACTTCTAATACTTGTTTGCTCAGCATAATTTGATATTTGTTTATTCTTGAGTGCTTGAGTCAGAACATCATCTGAAATGAAAACAATATACATCAGAGTACCATATCTATTATACAAAATTTATTTCACTTGTTATCATCAAAACTCTAAGATATGATTAGAACCAAACTATGTTCTAACAATCTTCCCCTTTTTGATGATGACAAAAATATTAGATTTTGATTTTAAAAAAATGTATATATGAAAAACATATCTCCCCCTGAGATAGACAATCTCCCCCTAAGATTAATAATTAAGGAAAACTAAGTATAGTAGACCTTCCCTGAGATGTTCTTTCAGAACTTTTAGAGATCATTTTCTTCAAAGTTTCCTTTTCATTTCAGAGCTTTAATCATCAGAGTTTGAAGCTTTAGACTTGAGTTTGTCTTTGCAACATCTTCTTTTAGAGCTTGTGTAAATTTGTATACTTCAGAAGCAAAAATGTACACTTGTATATATATTGTTAGAAATGTTTGACATTTTTGTTCTAGTAACATGTTATAATTAATCAGTTCAAAATCTCAATTTTCTCCCCCCTTTTTGTCATAATAAAAAATGCATAAGTTAAAAAAAAAATTTTAAAGAAAACCAAAATACTTATAACATTAATTGAAAGTACGGTTACAGAGGTTTGATAAAATAATAAAACACTTAGAAAAAAAATGATGCATAGAAGATTGTGTGAAAACAGAAGGTCTAGGTGGGACGAGAAACTAGTGAGAGCAGAAGGTTCTTGATTTCAGTTGAGGATTCCTCTTGTTTTTGAATCCAAGTCTTAATTTCCTTATTCGTATCATCTTGTTTATCCAAATGTTCTCTTACTGCTTAATTTTCCTTCTTCAACTCCTTCAGAGTTTCTAGAACAATAGAAGTTGAATCAACATCCTCAGTAGAAATAGCCCTAGAAGTAGAGCCAACAGATCTGTGACAAAAGGTGTTAGAGAAAAGTGTATCAATATCAACCATTAGAGTCAACACTTTCTTCCTTGGTTATCTGGGACGAAAACTCAAAGGTCTATACAGAACCAAAGCTCCAGTTTGGATAAGCAACTTCTGATTCAGAGGATTCATTGAGGCAACTCGTTTTTTTTCAAAAATCTTTTAAATTAAATTTTCAAAAAAAAAACTGGTGAAATCGCCACCTAATTTTATTTGTTCTAAAAAGAACGGGGAAATATAGATAAAACCCACAAAAGAAAAGGATAAGACAGTCTACGAAATTAAGAGATATAGGTTCGGGAGTTGGTTATGCAAGGGGAAGGTATTAGCACCCCTTACATCCATCGTACTCGATGGTACCCATTTAGTTCAAAATGTGGTTGTGTGTTAGTGTGAAATTTTACGATCTTCTAAGTTTTGAAAGGAAGAAAGGGAGAAGAAATGTTTTTATTATTTTTGAGTTTGACACGGTTTTGAAACCGCGTGCCTACGTACTCCCTCGTGTGCAATGGGAAAGTCAAAACTCCGTAGTTCTTCTAAAAAATGATTGTTTGTTGATTGATTTTAAATGAAAAGACAAGTCGTCATTTTTAAAGGAGAAGACTCGTCTAACGTCCACAAGGTGTGATAAAGAATAAAGGACTATGCACCAACATGAGGGAGGGTTTGAGAACACCTCTAGTACTCAAGTGGAGAAGTCGAAAACCTTGGGAATAGAGGAAGAAGCATCTCAATTATAAATGAATCATGTCTAATCTTGAAAATGGTTTAAAGGTAAAAGGTGCTTGAAGCGCACAAAAGATATTGAATGTGTTGGAATTGATTTTAAATTGTGGATGACAAGTACCAAAACGTTGGGCTATCCTCTAACGATTCAATACTCGAGATTGGTGATTGAGGTCAACCGATCATCTCTCATCCAAAATCTTTATTATGAAAAGAGTGAGGTGAAACAAAGTTCACTTTTATTAAGTGTATGGAATAAAGTATTTAAGTCATTGGGTTACCCTCTAATGGCCCAAATACTTTACATTTTAATTAAATCGTCGGATATCCTCTAACAATTTAATTAAATACCATAGCTCTATGTTTTTGTTTTAGAACATGGATTTGAAGTTTCTCAATTTATTGGGTTATCCTCTAATCAATTAGAAACTTGATTTGTTTTAATCGTGGCTAACCTCTAACCATTAAAACAAATCTTATCCAAGTGTTCTTTTGTAGAAAAATTGATTTTGAAAATAACTCGACGTTGGATCGAGTTTTTATTGAAAGTGTTTTAAATGCTTGGTGAATGGAGAAAGAATCAAGATCGAGATAATTGTAAATAACAAATAAAAATCGACAAAGCCCATGCAAGGTGGCCAACCTAAGTATAAAATAATTAAAATACATGTGTACTAGCAAAGTGGGCTAGTCTACTATAACGACTAATTGGAACAATTAATCGAAATAGGCTCACTGTAAGAAGGCCCAGGATCAAGCGTACATGTGTGCATGTGTGGTCACCGCGACGCTTCGTAGCTTTGTCGACTTACAGGTTTAAAAATGATTTACAATTATTAGTTTAAAAAAAGATTTTTTTTGGTTTTGTGTAAGTGACAGTTAAATTAAATAAAATAAATGTGCACTAGATAATTATTACAAGACTTGTTCTTGGGAGAGGGATACATGAAATATAAATGGGAATTAAATGGTAAAATAAAAATAGAAAGCGGTAAAATTATTTACAACGCATCAAGGGAATTGGGGTACAATTGTACGAATGGGGATAAAGATAAATTAAAGAGAAGACGGTAAATTGATAAAAACATACAAAAAGAAATTAAATACGGCGAAATTTAAATATCGATTATTGTATTTTATTTTATTAATTAGACTAAACTATAAATATTAATTCTAAGAAATAAATATAATTCGAACTTATTATGAATTAATATGATAGAATATAATAATGACAGTATGTATATAATATATTTACAATACTAAATATATGAAATAAAAATAATATGTATAAATATATTTACAGTATAAAAATAAAATACAATGTGTTTTAGATACACATTACTAAAAATTAAATAGTAACATAAATTAAATAAACAGCATATGTAAAAAGAAATGTATATAAATGCAACAGTAAAAAAATGTATGTTTGAACCACATCCTTGAATGTCTACATAAATAGAACACATATTAGTAGCATGAGCGTGAGATGAAATAGAAATAAAATGAAATTGCAATAAATTGGAAAATGGTTAGTAATTACAAGCTATAGAATCGAAAATGAAACTAGTATAAAATGTATATGAACGGAAGGATTAAAACAATTAAATATGCGAGTAATTCGATTCACAAAGGAACCAAAACCAAAGAAATATACACTATTATTTAATTTAAAATCGAAACAAACTAAGAATTAAACCGAACAAATCCGGGCAGCCACTACATGAACTTGATAGTGCTCAAAGATTCATCTAAAAAAGTGTTCAAAACAAATTAGAAACGCAACGATAGAAACAAAACGGCTGCCCCATAGTTTCTCGGTTGGATTTACACGCGAGTAAATGCGGTATCATTGTCAAACCATCATCAAAACTAAACAAATACATCTTTATTCACAAACTTCAATCGAAATAAAAATGAAAGAAATACAATATCTCAATGGTTTCTCGGTTTGATTTTTACACGAATAAACGTGGCATTATCGTCACCTCCATCGAAACAAAATAAATACCGATTACCACTTCAATTGAAATAAAAAAGAATGATGATAACGCAAAACGCGGTGTCCCAACATGTTTCTCGGTTAGATTTACACGCGAGTAAAGCGGCATCATCGTCAAACCATCATCGAAACCATAAAAATATAGTTTTACTCACGAACTTCAACCGGAATTAAAATGAGAAAAAAAATACAATATCTTAAAGGTTTCTCGACTAAATCGTACGCGGTTAAACGCGACATCGATATCAAGCCATCATGGAAATAAAAGTGTCACAAAATCCAGTAAAGAAACAAAACAAAGTAGCTCCCCGCGACAGTTTCTTGGCCAACTTCTACGCATTCAAAAATGCGGAAATAGAATTGCCTTCATCGAAACTATACAACTTTCATAAACTTCAATTAAAATGAGAAAAACGCAATAACACGGTGCTGGCCCCAAATAGTTTCTTGGTTTGTATTAAACGCGGATAAACGCATTATCGATACTAAACCATCATTGAAACCAAAAACATAGATATCACTTTAAACTTCAGTTCACATTAACAATCCAAATAGTATGACATCATTAATAACAAACCGAACCATGGTCACAAATTTACGGCCTATTAGTTAGAAACAAAGATGCTGACACCATTTTGAGTTCTGCACTATGCCAACATTAATCAGATCCTAGCAAAACAGTATCAATATAAACTCCAACATATCCCAACAAAAACAAAACAGCAGGTTTAAACAGAATTGGACACAGACATCTCAGATGCAACAAAATTAAGACAATACGGCAATTGATTAAATCAAAAGTAAATGAGAGCTACCGAGACGCCAAGCTTTCGGAACAGAAACGTTGAAGTTGCTGTGTTCTGTTGAGGGTAGCAAGGAAGACGATTCTGTTTGGTGGTGAACAGAGGTGTTACGGCGAGGCTGCGGTGGCTTCTGTGAGAGTGAAGGAGAGAGGTCACGGTGAGTGGAGCTGAAGGTGGGTTACGGTGGAGGTTAGCTTGTATTGAATCGATGAAGAGGGTTGAGGTAAGATGCTGGCTGTGTCGAATAAGAGATGGAAGCAGTGTGGTTACGGTTGATGACGGCGTGGGTACGGGATGAAGGGAATAGCGTGATGACAGTGATGGAAGAAACAGAGGGTTTGTTTCTATGAGAGTGAGAGACGGTGGGACTGGTGAGAGGAGTTTGGGGGTACACGGCAGTGATACGGTGAGAAGGGGAAACGGCGAAGACAGCAAGGCTGTCACGGCAGGGAGAAGATGGTGGTTACGATGACTGAGATGCGTCGGGGTTAGTAGAATGGAGATGGATATGAGGAAAGCGGCGGTGAAATGGAGGTGGGATTGAGACGAGGAGGTTTGCTGGAACGGAGGGAGTTGGCTGTTACGGAGACAGCGCGATGAGAGTGAGAGAATGGATGATGGGGGTTACGGCGAGGGAAGGAAGGTGAATGAACAGAAGGGTTGGCCGGAGTTGCGTTTTGAGAGGGAAACGGAGACAAGGAGGGAGTATGCAGAGCGGTGTTGTTGAAGGAAACGGGGGGTTTTTGAAGAAGACAAGTTTTCTTTTTTTTAAATAAGTGTTTTTTTGTGTGTATCTGTTCCGTTTCAATTTTTTTCCGCCTCCCTTTCCAATTTTTTTCCCTTGTTTCCAATCATAACACATATATATATTATAAAAATTAGGTCTAACAATTTATAATAATGACTAAAATGCCCTTTTCATAAATGGGCCACAAAAATGGGTTGGGTAAAAATTAATAAGCCCAATAGTATTTTTATTTGGATTTTTTGAGATAAAAATTATACACCTAAAATTGTTAAAAATGATAAAAGTTCGGACAATAAATTATCCGAAAAAATAATATGAACACATTAAAATAAACTACGAGTCTTGTAAATTAAAGAAAAATTATTGAAATGGTTAAAATTAAAATAAAATGATAATAAAGAATACCCGATTTTAAAATACTTACAGTCAAATACGAGTCTTCAAACTGTATCGAAAAATTAGGGAGAACACATTTTCATGATCTACGCGACACGTAGATTCATAAAGCAGTGAGTAAAAAAAATGAAAACTTGAAATATTTTCTCCGCTAATTTTCGCACAGTATCGAAGTGCTTTTAACAGTCTGTTTATAAAATCGAAATATCGATATCATCGACATATAAATAATTTAAAACGAATGCAATAAACAGGCAGAGAGGTAAAAATGAATGAAGTAAAATGACAGGTAATTTATAATTAAAAATGATGCGAATATCGATTTAAACTGACTTTTGATCAATTTAAATACGACGTAATGATGTGAATGCAATGAGTGAATGACTGTTTTTTTATTTTAAATATAATGCGATTAGAAAAATAGCAGGGTAAAATTTGGGGTGCAACATTCATCATCAGAAATATCCATGTAGTAAGCCGATGGTTGCCACAGAGCATTGTCAAGCTGTAAAAGTGGCTTCTCATTCCAGATACTGTAGGTTGCCTTCTTCAAACCATTCAGACACTCAACCAATTTCTCATAAACATGAGAGTAACACATCTTTTTGAGTTTAAGGGATTCAACATTGAATTTCCTTCTGAAGGTTCTCCATAAATCAACTGATGCAGAGGGGCTCAGGTTGTTGGCATAATCATCCTTCAGAATTTTTAGCCAACTCGGTATTTCTGTTTCAAACTTCTGCAAAAGTACACTAACATTTGTATGCACAGGTTTGGAAACAGTTTTATTTATGGTGAGAGAGTTGAGATCAATTGTGGTTCTTATAAATTATGGGGAGTTAGGAATTTGTGGATATGGAAGTTTTAGAGTGGGAACAAGTGTAGGTTCAATAGTTTCTAGGGAGTTAGGATGTGGAATTTCTATTGGAATTGTTGTTTTTTCAGTGGAGTTAGTGGATTAAAGTGCTGGAGAAGGACATGGAGGAAGTTTTGTAGGTATAGGAGTAATGGTTGGTTCAACAAACGAAGTAGTGATATGTGTGGGTGATTTAGAAACTGCAAAAAGATTTGTTTTGGGTAGAGGACTTGGGAATTTAGTTTGCAGAGGAATATTAATTCCAGGTAATAGCCAATATGGAATATCTGAGTTCCATTCACCATTATCTGAGTGTGGATAAAAAGTTGGGGATGGTGGTGCATTTGGATTAGGTGAGTTGGGAGTAGAAACATGAATTTCCTGTTGTAAGCTTTGTGGAGTAGTGATAGGTGTGGTTTGTGTTGAAGTGGATGAAGGTGGAAGTTCTGAATTCAAGGCATCAAAATTATCTATGTCAGATAGAACTTGAGCAATGTGGGGATTGGTTTCTAGATTTTCTGAGGGGGCAGTAAGATCAATATCAACATCTATAGTTTCTATAGTTTTTTTTTGTGGTTTATGTTTTTAAGGGAACAGAGGTTGAAGTTGTTGGTGCAGCAGATGTTAATATTCTAGCAGCATGTGAAACAAAAATGGACTCATAAGTTGTACCTGAGGTTGCTTGTTTCTTCTCCTTCTGAGACTTTTGTGGTCTTGCAGAAGTTCCTTCTCCATCAGCTTTCCTCTTCTTGATCTTCCTAATAGGACTTGGGGAATCTCTGCCTTGCAGCCAAGCTGGATCAATTGTAAGTCCTTTTCTCTTGCAACTTCTGATGTAATTTTGAATAGTCAGCTGATGAGTTTTTGAGTCAAGCGCTAGGAAATCAACAACTGGAACTCTCCTCTTCGTGACAGAACCCCAAGCTAATGGAGTGGGTTCAACCAGAAGTCTCTCAATGATCTTCTCTTCACAAGATTCTTGCCATTCCATATTTTGCCACAGATATGATCCAGCTCCTTCAGCAGTTTAGCATCTTCTAAGTGCGTTATCAGACCATTCTCAGTCAAAATGTCTGAGATAAGTGTGGCCAGAGGTATCCAGTTTCTCTTAGCCTTGGGATTTCTTGTTCTTTCTGCTTCTCTTGTTTCCTTAACATGTAGCCAGAGATGTTTGAACAGAAGATAAGGTAAATCCACCTTAACATTAATTTCTACACAAAATATCAGATATTGTTGATCTGCATTGATGTAATCTGGTGAACTTCTGTGATGTATACATCCATGAAAGATCTTGGCCCAAATCTTGTAGATATCCTTCAAATCATTTATCTTTGTTGAAGCTTCTCCAAAAGTAAATATTTCAGCATTAACAGGATCCAAATCAACTCTACCTTTCGGAACACCAATTTCACCTTCACCTTCTAGACCCAACAATCTTCTGATAACATTCTCAGTGATAGAAATCTCCTTACCCATTACAAAAGAGAGAATGATTTTGGGGGTTACAACAGCGTGAATCATGAATTCTTTGACCAGGTTTGGAAATACTGGTCCAACAAGACGATCAAAGAAATTCATCTAACCTTGAAATTCCACAACTAGAAATAGGTTGAATCCATTGTCTTTAAGATTCACCAGATCAATTATCAGTTCACACACAACTTCCAATTTCTTAATAGGAATTAGGGTTGTTCTTTCAGGGACAACATATCTCTCAGATGGTTGAGGAATGGGTTGAACTTCAGTTTCTGAAGGATTAGAAACACGAGTTTATGGGTTAAGGGTTTCTGGATTGTTGGAACTTGACGCCATTGATGAATGTCTGGGTTTAGGGTTTTTGAAAAGAGAGAAGAAGAGGCACAAATGCATAAAAGAATCTTGAGAGTGAAAAGAGAAAAGAGTATTTGGAAAGGGTAGTTATAGCAGAAGGGCATGCAAATGAAACGTTTAAAATTCAATTAAAAAAATTAAAAAAAAAACAAGTTAATCATCATGCGCATTAAGTAGCGTCTGACAATTAGAGGGATTTCTTGAGATTTGATTAGATATCAACAGTTACCTAGGAACATTATGTCAATAGCTAGCACGCGTGTGAGTAACCTATCAGTAGTTATGAACACGTGTTCAACTTCTAGGTGAATAGCGTAACAACTGTTTGATATTGTGAACTTCTGAACCATACGTGTAATGAAATATTAGAAAGTATTTCAAAACTTCTATGTATGGCTTCTAATTGAACTTCTCCTCTAACTTCTGAAGAGATGTTAATTAGAATGTTCAATAACAAAAATTCTGTCTCTATTGACAGTAAACAAAAATTTCATTCAGGGATACTTCCATACTCATATTTTTCAAATAGTATTTAAATCTAACTTCAGAAAGAGGTTTAGTGAAAATATCAGCCTATTGATGGTCTGTATCTACAAAGTTTAAACTCAAAATTCCTTTATGAATATAGTCCCTTATGAAATGATGTTTTATTTCAATATGTTTTGCCTTAGAGTGTAAAATTGGATTTTTAGAAAGGCAAATTGCATAAGTGTTATCACAGAAGATAGGGATATTACACTCATACAGATGATAATCTTCTAGTTGACTCTTCATCCAGAGCATCTGAGTGCTACATCCAGCAACAACTACATATTTTGCTTCAGTGGTTGAAAGTGATGTGGTGGCTTGCTTCTTGTTGTACTATGAGATTAGATTTTCACCAAGGAATTGACAACTTCCAGAGGTGCTTTTTATTTCTACTCTATCTCCAACAAAGTCAACATCACAATAACCTACTAATTGAAAGTCTTTGGATTTTCTGTAACATAGTCCAACATTAGTAGTACCTTTCAGATACCTTAGAATTCACTTAACATTAGTTAAGTGAGATTCTCTGAGATCTGATTGGAATCTTGCACATAAACACACACTAAACAGTATATGGCCTAGATACAGTTAGATAAAGAAGAGAACCAATCATACCTCTGTAGAGTTTCTGATCTACCTTCTTACTTACCTCATCTTTTCCCAAATTGCATGTAGGATGCATTGGGGTATTTGCTTCCTTACTTTCTGATAGTTGGAATTTCTTCAGAAGTTCTTTGACATACTTAGTTTGATGTATGTAAGTACCTTCTTAACATTGATTGATTTGAATTCCCATAAAGAATTTCCATTCTTCCATCATGCTCATCTCAAATTGTGCCTGCATAGACTCAGCAAATTCTCTTCCAATAGAGACAATTAGAAGTTCCAAAGATGATATCATCTACATAAATTTGACATATAAGAATATCATTTTTAAATGTCTTTCTGAATAAAGTTGTGTCCACTTTTTCTCTGGGGAAATTCTTTTCTAAGAGAAAATTGCTCAAACGCTAATACCAAGCTCTGAGAGCTTGTTTCAACCCATAAAGATTTTTTGAGTTTATAAACATGTTCTGGAAATTTTGAATCCTCAAAAGCAAGAGATTGACGGACATAAACTTCTTCTTCTTTATAGCCATTTAAAAATGCACTCTTGACATCCATTTGATATAAAGTAAAATTATTTTGAACAGAAAAAGAGATTAATAATCTGATAGATTCAAACCTGGCGATTGGAGAAAAGGTTTCATTATAATCAATACCTTCTTTTTGACTATAACCTTGTGCTACCAGTCGTTCTTTATTTCTGACAACTTCTCCTTGCACATTTAACTTATTTTTGAATACCCACTTTGTTCTAATAATGTTAAATCCTTTAGGCTTTGGAACAAGATCCCACACATCATTTCTTGTAAATTGATTCACTTCTTCTTACATGGAAATAATTCAGTCATTGTCTTGAAGAGCTTCATCAATAGAGGTTGGTTCAATCAAAGAAACTAGACCAAACATTGATTCCTCATTGTTCCTTAAAGCAGACCTAGTTCTGATAGGATCATCTTTCTTTCCAATGATGACATCTTCTGGATATGCTGATGTGATTCTTGAAAATCTTCTTTGTGAGGGTTCTTCAAAAATTCTTAAGTTGTCCAAAACATCTTCAACAACAACATCTTCTGAGTTGTTCTTTTCGTCAGAGTTTGTCACCAGAACTTCTGTACCTGCAGAATTTTCAATTTTCTTTGGCTTTTGTTGGCCAAGCTTATCATCAAATCTTACTTTGATTGATTCTTCAACAATTAGAGTTTCTGTATTATACACTCTATAGCCTTTTGAGCGTTCAAAGTATCCAAGCTGAATACACTTCTGTGCTTTAGAATCAAACTTGTTCAGATGTTCTTTAGTGTTTAAAATATAGCAAGTGCATCCAAATGGATGAAAATAAGAAATGTTGGGATTTCTGTTCTTCCACAATTCATAGGGAGTCTTTTCAAGAATAGGTCTTATAGAAACTCTATTCTGAATATAACACGTTGTGTTCATAGCTTTTGCCCAGAAGTGTTTAGCCATATTGGTTTCATTGATCATAGTTCTGGCCATTTCTTGTAAAGTTCTATTCTTTAGTTCTACAACTCCATTTTTCGGGGAGTTCTAGGACAAGAGAAATCATGAGAAATTCCATTTTCTTTAAAATATTTTCCAAAAAATAGATTTACAAATTCACCACCATGATCACTTCTAACCTTTATGATTCTAAACTCTTTTTTATTCTGAACTTGGTTACAGAAGTCAAAGAACACAGAATGTGACTCATCCTTGTGTTTTAAGAACTTTACCCATGTCCATCAGTTATCTAGAATGACCAATCCATACTTCTTGCCTCTAATGGATGTAGTTTTCACTGGTCCAAATAGATCAATATGTAGAAGTTCTAATGGCCTAGTGGAAGACATAACATTTTTAGATTTAAAAGAAGGTTTTGAAAATTTTCCCTTCTGACAGGCTTCACACAGAACTTCTGAGTTGAACTTCACATTAGGAAGTCCTCTGACCAGATTGAGTTTGTTAATTTGAGAAATTTTTCTCATGCTAACATGTCCCAATATTCTGTGCCAGACCCATTGTTCATCATTTACTGACAGAAGACATTTTACATTTTATGATTTTAAATCAGAAAGATTAATTTTATATATGTTGTTCTTTCTCTTGCCAGAAAAGAGGATTGACCCATCCTTTTGACTTACAGCTCTACATGACTTTTAATTAAATATAATGTCATAACCATTGTCACTTAATTGACTTATGGACAATAAGTTATGCGTTAATCCTTCTACTAACAGAACATTAGAGATAGAGGGAATGTTACCATTTCCAATGGTTCCAGAACCAATGATTTTCCCTTCTGGTTACCTCTAAATTTTACTTCACCTCCAGGTTTAAGTTCCAGGCTTTGGAACATAGACCTTCTACCCGTCATATGTCGTGAGCAGCCAGAGTCCAGGTACCATGATTGGTGTTTCAATTTCACTATTAAGGACATCTGCAACATAAATTATTTTTTCCTTAGGTACCCATATCTTTCTGGATCCTTTCTGGTTAGAGTTTATGAGGTTATGTTTGAACCTTGGTTTAACATGAAATCTTTCAGAATGAGAGGTGTATTTTATATCATGTGTGTGAGCATAACTGAACTGTTTGTACAGTGGTATGTATGTGATAGTCATTTTATCAATAGATTTGGGTTGATACGTTTCTTCCCCTTTGGGAGTTTCATATCCAATACCATTTCTGTTGTTCCTAATAACTCCATAGATCATTGAAGCCATTTTGCTTTTATCTATACTTTAGTAAGTAATTTCTTAAAGCTATAGTCATATTCTTTTAGAATATCTTTTGAACTTGAAGCAGTATCTGAACTAGAGATTTTTTGAGCTTTTTGAAAATCATCTTTGAGTTTTATGATATTTTCTTTTAGTTCAACATTTTATGCTTTAAGCTGCTCAATTTAAAATACAAGACTCTTTTTAAGTTTCTTGTATTTGATCTTGAGTTGACTATTGTTTTCTAGAAGTTCTGATAGACTACCTACCAGTTCAGTATGAGTAAATTCAGAAAATAACTCATCTGGTTCTGATTCAGAGCCTGCGTCATCTTCTGTTGTGGCCATGAAAGCTAGGTTAACATGCTCATCTTCTGAGTCAGATTCAGCATCAGAAGATTCTGAGTCGTCTTATGTGGCCATCATTCCTTTCTTCTTTTCAAACCTTTTCTTGGGCTTTTCTCTTTGCAGCTTGGGACATTCACTTCTGAAATGTCCAGGTTTTATGCATTCATAGCACGTGATGTTTCTTTTACTGAACTTCTTGTCTCCAGAAGATTCTCCTCTATCTTCAGATCTTCTGTGATTTCTGAACTTCTTTTGCATATGCTTCCACATTTGGTTTATCCTTATGGAAAACATAGATAGCTCATCTTCTTCTGACTCTGAATCTCCAGAGCTTTCTTCCTCAGCCTGAAAAGCATTAACATCAAAAAATTTAGTAGATTTCAAAGCAACTGACTTACCTTTCTTCTTGGGCTCAAATTCATCAAGCTCTATTTCATGACTCCTCAACGTGGTGATAAGTTCTTCTAAGGATATAACGTTCAGATCTTTTGAAACTTTGAAGGTTGTCACCATTGGTACCCATCTTTCGGGTAAGATTATGATGATTTTCTTTACATAATCAGCCTTGGTATATCCTTTATCTAGCACTCTCAGACCAGCAGTTAAGGTTTGAAACCTTGAGAACATTGCGTCAATAGATTCATTTTCCTCTATTTTGAATGCTTCATATTTCTGGATAAGTGCCAGAGCTTTAGTTTCTTTAACTTGAGCATTTCCTTCATGTGACATTTTGAGTGACCCAAAAATATC
This sequence comes from Vicia sativa, assembly GCA_021764765.1. NCBI lineage: Eukaryota > Viridiplantae > Streptophyta > Magnoliopsida > Fabales > Fabaceae > Vicia > Vicia sativa. The sequence continues at coordinate 252,498,168 of CM038796.1, read as the reverse complement.
ATTTGCTTGTCTCTGTTGGTGTTAACTGGCAATTTCGATAAGGAGGTAGTTGGTGTCAAAATATACTTGTTTCAAAAAGAGTCTAAAAGTTAAGACAAATTGGCACCAGCAAAGAGTGTTGAATTGAAGAATGATTGGTGAGGAAAATTAGAGTGGTTACCCTACAAACCCTTCGATTTCGAGTAACAAATTGGTGGGTTTCGATTTACATCTCCATGTTTTGTAAAGAGCTTTTAGTTCAAGAGCTGAAGCGCTCCAAGGGAATTATTTATGATTTGAATCGAAAGAAACAGAAATATACTTCGTGGAGTAAGATTCGAAATTCAAATAAAGGCGCCATTTGCAAAGGACGCGTGGAAGCCAGTAAACGAGAGAAGCGTGCATGCTTCGAACATGGCATAATTTTAGAGCAAGACCGTTAGGGTCGAAATGCTATAAATAGGTGTTCTAATGTTAGAATTTATGTGTTCACTTTTGTACTAAAAAATCTCAAATACTCAAACTACCATTATATAGGGAAATGAGTGGAAGATGACATGTACGTATTGAACATCATCATGTCTTTTCATAATTTAAATTCAAGTTACTTTACATTCCTTTCGCCATTACAGTTCCTTTGTTTCTGAAATCCTTTTGCTTTCACTTTACATTTCGTTTTTATACGCTTTATGTTCCAGAAAACTTTACATTTCATTCAATCACTTTATCTTTTCAGAAATTTTATTTTATTGTCTTGTTCTTTTATTCAAACATTTTAAGTTTCTAGAAATCCTTATTTCACTATCAAAATCTTTTATATCTTATCCATTTCGCATTTACACAGTCTTGTATTCAATAGTCTAATTTCTAAGTTTAAATCGAAGCCTTCTTTTACCATTCAGTCAACACATTTTCTTAGACAGATTTAGAGAGAGGTTTAAGAGTTTTACGTTATATATTAAAAGATGTAAACCTATAAAACAATGAATATGAACATGAAATTGAATTATGACACATGTGTTCTAGGATCAATCTAGTCGATCCTGCAAGTAACCAGTAATTGGAAGACTAGTGGTTGTTTACTAGAAATCACTGTAAACAGTTGGTAATCTTTTCATACTCCATTTTTGAAATGGCATTCAACAGAATATTTCTTGATTTGTGATGATTCTTAAAATCTGCTTTCTGTGTTTTGTCCATTTCTTTTCTTTCTATCTTGTTTCCGTCCTTGTCTATTGGGTGTTTGTAGCCATCCAAAACCATATCCCAAAGATCAGGATCATAGCCTAGAATAAAGATTTCTAATATATTCTTCTAGTACTCAAAATCCTCTCCATCAAACATAAGAGGTTTAGTGTTGTTGTTGTGATCTGTTGCCATTTGTGTTTTCCTTCTGGATCTTTATCTGACATTGTTAAGTGTTTGCACCCAGAACCAAGAGCTCTGATGCCAATTGAAGGCTTAGAAAACACTTAGAAGGGGGGGGGGGGTGAATAAGTTTTTCTCTTTTAATTTTTTCTTTTACTTAACAACAAACTAAACACACAAGGATTTTTATCCTGGTTTGTTTGAAACTCAAACTACTCCAATCCACCCATCAAGGTGATTTCGCCTCTCAACGAGGACTTAATCCACTATAATCAAAAGATTACAACTGCACAATCAACTGTTGTGACTAACAACAATGCACAAGCCAACTGCAAGTGACTAACACCTCTAAGACTCAACTAGTCCTAGCCCTCTTGAGAAATCTGACCCAACTGGTCTCTCAAGAAACAATTACACAATAACTTCTAGACAAAGTGTATATAATTGCTTCTAAAAAGCTTTATCACAAAAGTGATTTCTACACAAGGTATTTTAGCTCAAGAACTTAGAAATAAACTTAACAGAATAATGATTTTGATTTTGCCAGCATAAGTTCTCTTAGAATGAATTATTTTTGCTTCTTTGAATGTTGCACTATATATAGAGTTTCTAGAATTTTTCCGTTGCAACGTTTGTGTGTTTTGGTTACTGGAAAGCGTAATTAAGCATGTTTAATTTCACGCGCTTTGTTTTCTCCAAGTGCCTAGAAAGTTGAACCACTCAAGTACTTCAGTCGTCTTAGCTTAGTAGGGTAACATTACTGTAGCAGACTTTGTCTTAGAAGATGACGTACTGATACTTCATGATCTTCTGTAAGCCTTGTTCAAAACATCTTCTAATTAGAACATTCTTTAGTGCTTCTATCAGAGGTTGCGCTTAGCATGCTTCCTTCAGAAGTTGCTTTCAACGTGCGTGACCAGAAGTTCCATTCTTCATTAGAAATTCTAATACTTGTTTGCTCAACATAATTTGATATTTCTTTTTTCTTGAGTGCTTGAGTCAGAACATCATCTGAAATGAAAACAATATACATCAGAATATCATATCTATTATACAAATTTATTTCACTTGTTATCATCAAAACTCTAAGATATGATTAGAACCAAACTATGTTCTAACAGGATGGTGTTAAATATAATTCATATTCAGAAGTGTTTGTATTAATCAGAAGCAGAAGCTTCTGAGGTTACGTCTCAAAAGCATGTTTAGCTTTTGGAGTTCTAGTTTTCTTGTTAACTTAGCTATTAAGGTTACTTATATTAAGGCCTATGTGACAGTTTATTTTGCGTATATAAGCAACTTAGTAACTAGGGTTTTAGTAAGATTTTAATATATAATTTCTTCCACAACAAGTTGCTTGTCTCTCTCTCTCTCTCTCTCTCTCTCTCTCTCTCTCTAACAAAAGTCTCCCTCCCTCCCTCCCTCCCTCCAACAAAAGTCGTAACAATTTAACTTTAATATTTTAAAATTCACAAAACTTATAAAATCACAATCCAATGTATCAAACACTTATTAATTAAATATAATATAATATTCAATTCAATTACAGTAAAACATTATTCATACTCAACATATAATCTTAATGAATCAAAGTAGTTGTTAATCATTATTATTTTATTACAAAAATAATGTCTTCTTACTAATAACTAATGAAAACGCATTCAGAACCTTATCTCAACTCATAAATTGATAATATTAACTAGTAACAAACCCGTGCTATCGCACGGGTCTCGTCTGGATTCACATTACATTTATATATTATTAAATTATTAAGTATGTTACCATGTTTTCAGTTGAGTATATGTCTCATGTAAACCATGTTGGCATTTAACTCCATATTTGTAGCAAGCGTCGGTCCTATCAACAAATCACGTCTGCATGAACAAATAGGAAAAATTATATACTTCTTGAAATACATGAAAAATGTACATACTATATATTTTAATTCAAAATAGATTTTTAATTTGAATCGTAAAGTATAAGATATAAAGTTTACCAACTATCAAAGTGCTTGAAAGACTTCCTTGTACACAACATTAGTAGTAGTAGAACACGGTACATTCTCCTTGTCATGAATTAGGATTTTTAGCCCACTTTTACTTTTAACTCTTGAAATTGCAACATATAATTGACCATGACTAAACACAGGAGTAGGCAAATACAATCCAACACTATCAAGAGATTGACCTTGTGACTTATTAATTGTCATTGCATAGGAGACAATAATCGAAATTGTCTCTAATCAACTTGAATGGCCAAGGTGAATCGAAGGTGACATAGACATTCGTGGAATGTAAAAAATGTTACCTATGTTCTTTCCAGACATGATTTTTGCCTCAATGACATGATTTGCAAATCTTGTAACAATTAATCTTGTTCCGTTGCACAACCCATCGGCTTGGTCCAAATTTCTCATTAGCATAATAGGTGTACCAACCTTCAATTTGATCCTATGATTGGGAAGCCCTGACGTTCTTAATTTACTGAGAAATTCAGGAGTTAGAACTTCATATGTTTCAGTATAACTTGAATCTGTTCTATCAATGGAATCAAAACTCAAATACTCTTTCTCTTCTCCTAAAAAAAAGTTTAAAAGCAAAACATAAATAAATTAGTAAAACTATGTTCTTAAATATATATATATATATATTATGAATGTAATAATACAGTAAATATAAAACACATGTACCTGGTATCAAGTCTAATACATAATGATTGATTTTGTCCACAACTTCAATGGTTGAAGCAAGAATAGCCTTTCCTTGTAAGAATTCAACATCTTGATATTTTTCCAACAAATTGGGATATGTGTTTTCAACAATTGCTCTTATAGGATCATCAAAATTTGATATTAATAGCTCTTGAGGAATTTCAATATCAACCAAACCATCATTGGGTTCACAAATCTTACCATCACCCACATTTAAAATCCATTTTGAAAATTCCGCTAGTTCATTAGAACTTGTGTTGTCTCTTCCCTCTTGAAGTCTCATATTTTTTGATAGTGTTAAAACCTGGCAATAATCTCATACATAAGATGAACTAATTGATGCATGAACAATATCAGAACGCCCAGCTCTTGGAACAACAGGAAGAATCTGTCTAAAATCTCCTCCAAATACAACAACTTTTCCACCAAAATAGTATTCTCAACACCCTTTTGCTCATTACATCTTTAAGGGTTTTATCCAATGCTTCAAGCAGGTGAGACATAGGTGCCTCATCCCATATTATCACATCCGTTGCTTCAAATAATTGAGAATGTTCGGTGTCTTTGTCGATGTTGCAAGTTGAGTTGTCAAGCGTGGCACGGTATTTTGAACTTTGAGTGCTGTTCTTCCACCCGCAATAATAACGAAGCTATCCCACTTGAAGCAACAAGAACAATTTTTTGAGAACGAAGTGCACTTGATAGTGTTCTCCACATGAAAGTTTTACCACCCTCCGTAACCATGCAAGAAAAATACCCTCCACTGCTTGTTAACAGATCCATGATTTTCTCAAATATCAAACGTTGTTCATCTATAAAATACAAACCACGAATTATAAGTGCAAGGACAATAAAAATCATTTTTGTAATTCATAGTATAAAGAAAATAAATCACCTGTAAGGGCATGAAAAAGTTCTTGGAATTTCTTTTCTATCGGCATCGTAATTAAGTTCGTCATAAATAAGCCTATTGCCAACATGTTTTGTGATGTATGAATCTGGATACGGCATACATTTAAATTCATGCAAACTTCTTCGATTCGATTGCATCATGTTCTCAATATCAATTAGTGTGAGATTCTTTAACTCATTGTCCGATAGCTGCAATTCTGTTAAAAAAATTTCATTAGTTTTCTATATAATTACATATGTATGATGCAACCTGTCGTGATGTTGAAATACATTGAACATAAATCAAATAGTTGATGTTGTGCGTGAAATTAAATGGAACCAAAGACATCGTGCAAGTTAAGAAAATAACTTACATACATGACAAATGACAAATATGAAAATGTTTCTTACGTAAATGGACATACCTTATGAAACATATTAAATAAGGGACATATGGATGAAGAATAATTATATTTTAAAGTAAGTTCATATCATTATATTTTGTAATAAAAAGATACACTTGCATTCGAAAATAATATTTGTTGACTTAAAACAGTTTAATAAAGTGTTCATACCTCTTCTATTTGTTTTTTGCCTTTGTTGGTAGAGGATACCATCAGATAACGTCCTCCAAGTTTTTCCCCAAACATGTCGTGGTCTATTGACAGTACCGGATAGTAACATAGTGACAAATAACTTTCGTAAAAAATGCCCGAAACCCCAATTCTTTGCTTCGTCGATGGCTGCAACATATTCCTTGTCATCGTTAAGAAAGCCCATTTCGAAGCATGCATCCCTAAAAGAATCTTGAACTTTTCCACCCACAAATTTTATATCCTCATAGCAAGTTGGACCTTTGACGACTGTTAGCATCATTCTCAAGAAATATAACTCACCCGTACTTGGAGGGACCCAAATAAGTCTGCCAATTGTATTTCCTCTTTTACGCGGTCTCCATCGACGGTGTCTTTTATCATAAACAAATTTGGAAAGAAATTGTGAGTACGTCAAATTCTTTGCCTCTGGGTATGCTTTGTTTGCTTCCATCCATGTCGTAAACATAGATTCTTTCACAGTTGGTTTGTCAAGCACCTCATCTATCAATTCATAATCGGTATAATAAATGAGTTGTCTCCTTCAAGATGAAAGAACAACCTTTCAACTGGGTGATCTACCATGAATAGGAAATGAAAAAGTCTCCAACATGCCTCACTTGGTGAGATATATCGCAATCAAGATATTGCTTGATTTCGCAACCATTCGACCGAGGAGATCCATCACCGCTTGGACAACAGCAGAATTTATCATACCCTTGTTAATATACTTAAATAAGTATTTAATCAAGTACTTTGATTACACCACTCCATATTGATGTGTGCTTGGAATTTCTTCAACAAATATGGATTGTAAGGAACTACATATCATTATCAAGTTGAACGTGTTTTTCAAAGATCAGACACGCTTCTTCTTCGACACGGATATCCATCCCGATCAACAATGGTTTCGGTTTGATATTTCTTTGGAAAGTATTTTGAGCACTTTCCATTTTTCATGCAAGTTGAATTCGCATTTGCTAAACCACATGGGCCATGAATCATATGTGTCTTGACCAAATGGTAGAGTTGCCTATCATCTTCTTCCGTTGGTATCTCTGCTGAAATGATCTTGTTTATATCATCTGGAGTCGGATACTTGCTTGAAGGATGCAAGAATAATAGTATATGGGCGTGTGGTAAACCCCACTTTTGGAATTCAATGGTGTATATATCTGAAATTAAGTAAGTTTAAACTTAGTAAAACGATGCATATTACATATTTAATAAGATTAATGTCAAAAAATATAACTCGACTGAAAGGGTATTAAATTAACTTACATGCAATCACTCTCCCTAACACGTGCTTTTTTGTTAGATCACACAACAACTCATCGAACTTAATTTTGAAGACTCTTGAGATGATATCTGGACGGTCTTGAGAATTCAAGTTAATTTTGCTAAGCAACCTTTGGATTTCAGGCCAGTTGGGATTGCAAGTAAATGTGATAAAAAGATCTGGAAATCCAACTTGGCTACAAATTGCCATTCCATCAAAATAGAGTTGTTCCATAAACCTCCGACTTCCAACATAAGTTGAAGGTAAAACCACTCTTTTACCTTTGTTTGATCCTTGAGTGTTTGCATTCTGTTCAGATGAGCTCAAATTGCAATATTTAGAAACACACAGCTTTTTCTGATGTTTTCGAATATAATTCAATCTTTGTGACTCCATCATAGTAAATCCATCAACCAAAAATTGTTGAAACAACCTTCTTGACCGCAATATAGTTTGTGCCTCGTTATGTCTGCATTGAATCCTAAAAGCAAGCCATTCTCTAATGGTAAGCTTATTCCTCTTCATTTTTTTTGGTATTAGTTTCTCTAAGAAGAACTCCAAGTCTAAAACCATCTTCCCCATAAGGAAACAAAAGTGGATATTGATATGCCATATAACTTGAATGAAACTCACTTATTCTTTTTAGCCTTCCGCTCTTTCTTTCTAGAAGAATATCCCTCTTAGAACCCGTATCAACATCACCAACTATTAGGGCTACCTCCAAACAGAGGGTTGGTTATAAATTCTTCCATCCGTTGATCTATCAGATATTAACTTAAGCTTGAGATCAGGCAAAGGACAATCCTTTAATCTATCTGCTGCCATCCTAAAAGATTTGGCATGTGTGTTGAACTCATCTAACATGTCCTTCAATCTACTAACTGTTTCTGGAATAATATTGGGGTTGTTCCCGCATATAAAAGGAAATACTATGATGCAGAATGAAAATATTTAATATGTTGTAAAGAAAACAAAGTTTGGTAAAATTACCCAATTCCTTTAATTCTATGTTGAATCTCATTGTTTGTCGAAACATACAGTTGAGCAAATTTTGAGATTGTCCATTAAAGGTAACATGCTCCCAATTCGATGGCAAGTATGTCCATGAATTCTTATGTTAGGTGGTCCACTTCCAGTTAAAAATTTGTTGTCGAATTTCATTCCCGGAGACGTAAAAGCAAACATCATGTTGTACATTCTACAAAATTGTTGATAATTTCGATCGCCTATCTCACTATTATCAAACAAAAGACGTTGTAGTAATAGTGGTGGTGTTTTCGTGGCAACACAACTTTCCCTTTCCACAACATAGTTGAAACTTAGGAACCGCACTATGTTTTCGCTTGTCGGTTTTTTCTTGATACCACATAAGTGCCCCATTGTGTGCATTCAACTATAGGATCACCAATATCGAATAACCTATTTAAATGAAACGTAGTTGAGCAATTAGTTTATATTAAATAATAAAATTATAACTAAAATCGTTCATATTAAATAATAAAATTATAACTAAAATCCACATTAAATCATAGCAGGTATCAAAGTGCAACATGTAATGGACAACGTCAAATTGATATGTATAATGAATTTAAAGAAGAAATAAAGTTGGTTTTAATGATAAATACCAATATTTAAAGAATCAAATGATGTAGAATTGGAGTCATAGACATCTTCGTCATCATAGCTGGAACTTGAGTCATAATTTGCATCTGCAGCATTGAATTCACATGAGCTATCACTGAGAGAATCATATGTTACCGTCTCATCACCAGAGTAATCACTCTCAATGTTAACATCTGGAGTTGAAGTGAATGTTGTGGGTTCTTGTATAGGAATATTGCTTGTGGATGAAAAAGCCAGATTATGATTCTCATTTCCAAAATAATTGAAGAGTTTGACCGTCATGGATTGAATAACACCTACATTCAACTGTTTTTATTTATTTATGAACATAACTACTTGGATGTTCATGAGGTTCCATATTTCTTTGATTAGAAAATGAGGAAGTTATATCAGAAAGAGGTGTAACAGTCAACTGTTTTTTTGATTTTTGAATAGAACAACTTGGCGGTGCATGAGGTTTTATGTTTCTTTGGTTAGAACATGAGGAAGCTATATCATAAAATGGTGTTTTGAAATGCGAAGAGGATGGAGAATTTATCCCAAAGGACCCCCACGTTATTGCTAAGGTTGTTATGAAGTTTGTAAGATTGGGGCATCTTACCTTCCATAATACTTTTCCTCATTGTCGTGGTCAAGCAATTGATTTGTAGAAACAATATTGAAACTCTTCATTGTACTTGAGTTGCTTGATGCGATGCGGTGAAGGTGAAATCATATTTCTTTCATTAAAGATTGATGAAGTTAAATCGATAGTGGTGTTCGATATTAACCATGGTTGGAACATAATACCTTTGAGAGTTTTCAATGGGATTGATTGTGTTTTCATCGTTCTTCCTTTTTCAATCTTTTATCTTTAAGAATCGCTTCCTTTTACGCCTTGCCATTGCTGCAACTTGTGGTTCCATAGTGTTGGTTAGGTGATGCAAAATGAATGGGTAGAAAATCACTTTGATTGTATGGTTGTCATTCAATTTTTTTGTTAACCACATAAAATGATTGTAGACATAAAATGAATAAAGTTTTGGTTATATGATAATAAATATAATTGTTAATACAACATTCACGGTTCCAAGATTTTGAAGTAAAATATCAAGTCAATGTAATACCAAGTGATTATTTTTGAACCATTTTAATTATTAATAATAATAATTAATAATAATAATAGCGTTAAATAGTGTTAAGTGTTATTTCAAAATTTAATTAAAATGTTATAATTATGGACAATCAAGTACCAATAAGAAAAGGTAACTTTCAGATTCTAACCATTCGCCAATTAATCTTGAATTGAAAAGAAAAGCAATGGTCGAAAAATCATTATAGTTTCACTTTGAAACCGAAAATGAAGTGCATCATGAATAGTAACTACTCAAGCATGCATTTGATAGGCTTGAAACGTTTTTGATATAGCCATACCATATTGATTGTATCTCACTCCAAAATCAAATTAAACGATCATTTTAATCGATATTGGAAATGCGGTTACAATTTTGTCATTACGGTTGTTGAATCTTCGAGATAAAATGGGCGAGCCATTGGCGGGTTGTTGAATCTTCGAGATGAAGCGAAAATGTGCGGTTACAAAGATGTGGAGGTTATGTGGAACATGCTAAGCTTAAGCCTCACACATGATTCAACTAAAAGCCTCACACGGACTCGAATTAAAGGGTGGTTTTAAAATCTTGGATTTAAAATCTCCTTGCTTGATCTTTAATTTTGATGCGAAGTGGATAATTGGAAATGGTGGTTTTGGAGTTGTTTATAAAGGGTTTCTCAGGAATGGAATGAATGTGGCGAAAAGAAGTGAGTCGATCGTTAAGGACTTCAATTTCAAGTCGATAATGGTTTTGTCCAACATTCAAATTTTCTACTTTTAATATTGTATGCCACTGAGTGTTAATTTTGGTTGGTGTGGTGAATATTTAAAAAATGACAGTGCAAGACATTTGGACCAGTTTGTTGGACTGGTAGCCAGAGTCTACTCGCATCGAATAAGTGGTATGGTTTGCTCAGATATGGAGCATTTCTAAGGCAAGAAATGGAAAACTTTTAATAGGCGTAGGCTTTGGTCTTGGCTCGGGAAAGATTGGTGGAAATGTTGCAAAATTTCAGAAACATTTAATGTGGATGAAACTAAATGGTAGTAGGAATGATATATTAAAAGAAAGACACAAAGCTCAAACAATTATGCGAAAGCATGTTTACATGAACATGTTTCTATTGTACCCAAACAACGAAAGTAATAGGAAACAATGCAATTGTTTTAAAACATAAAATAAACCAAAACTAATACTTAGCATAATAAAATTAAGTTGTTTCCATGATAAACTAAAGCTTAATAAACAGCAGTTTGTGTTCCATCTTTATATCAATTTTTCCTCCTTGATTGGTTTTGTCATCTTTGTTGAGGAAAGTTGAACACTTTCAACATCTTCTGCTACGTCGGTTATTCTTCTCTTCGACTTGTCACCCGACCGCAATGTAGGATCATAATCTAGATGCGACAATGGTTCCTGCAATATTTTAAGAAACATTGATTAATGATAATATGCAGCAAGCAATGTTGTACTTAATGTAATCAAAGACAAAAGTATATACTTACAGAAAAACTCCTCAAATCCTCTTGCGAGGAAGGCTCCGATACGCCAAGCTTCGATGCTACCTGTCAAGACATAATTGAATCAGAAAAACAATTTATTATACCAAAGTTGTTTCAGCGGCATAATTAATTTAGTCTTCAAACAAAACATACCTCTTCAGATTTGAAATTGTCCCGTATTTTCTTACGTGTTTCTTCATCGTCTTTGAACCCAATAATTGAGAGTCTTCCAAACTTTGGCTGAAAAACAGCTCTAATAGCTAATTCCTTTTTCAATAAAGCATCAAGTTCATATGGGAATTCCCAAGGATTGTCTTCACCTTCCTAAATTAATTCATCCAAAGGAAATATAAAATTAATAGCTAAAATTGATTAACAGTTGGAGAAATGATAAAATGATAACTAAAATAATAAAAGTGCAACATGTAATGGACAACGTCAAATTGTAACTAAAATCCACGGTTGGAGAAATGATTCAAATGAATAATACCTCTATCAATTCAGTCTTAATTTGCAAAGCAGACTTTCCGATTAATTTCACACAGTCGCTGTCCCAAAAGATGAATCGAGCCTTGAATTTCCCATCAATTCCCATAATCTCAAGCTTGTATCTATAAGAATTAAAGTAGGTAATTAAACAATATTACATAGTGAACAACAATGGACTACATTATTCAAACAGGTACAGAACATAATGTTTTAACTCACACCTCGGTACGGTTTCAGTCGTTATATGATTCGCATAACACTTCAAATTTCCTTCCTTCGAGACACACTTTTAGTATGACACCACAACCATCGTAATACCACCCGGCCATCAAATTTGTCCAATGTCGCAACGGTCACACAGTTGTCTCCTATGGAATAAAGAATGCTAAATAAATATATCATATACAAAGTTATGAGATAAATAAAATATTTACTTAATTTAAGCTTACATATTGAAGACTTGAGATTTCATGACTAAGAATTTCCGCCCATATAAACTTATCAAATTCAAGATATCGTGAGTTTTGGGTGGTTTCAACTTGCAAGGTAGATCGCGATAACTTTGGCAAATCATTTTGAAGACCGTGATGTATAACACATTGAAAAAACAATACATAAAATGTTATTAGCGGTTATAATGGATATCAAAATTGTATACAGAATGAGATTTGACCAACAAAAATTAACTACCTTTCTTTCACTTACTAATTTCAACGACGCTAACATCATTGATAGTTAACTTAGTGTCATTCCATGCGTTGGATACATTCAAAGGAAACCACCTTTGATATATAAAAACAATACCGTAAACGTGATCAATCCACATATTACTTCAATGGAGATGATTTAATTTGTAATCAATTTAATACATCAAGAATAAATATTATGCAGCCCAATTAACACTACCTTGGCGCTTTATCCTTGCATTCGCAATAGAACAACAACATTTCCTTCTTCATTATGAGTCTTGTAATATTCATAAACCGCAGCCACCTGTCCCCATAAAGTACATCGAACAAAAGATTTGCCAGAAAACAGATCCAATAAAATGAAGTCAAAGAATAAAATTGCACAAGATGTAAAAAAACTATAACCATACCTCATACCGGTTATTATAAACACAACCTTGCTTTTGTTATTATCAAGATTGATTTGAGTTTGCACAATCTCAAGAACTCCTCCAACAACATCTAAGCAAGATCAAATTTCAAAAGTTATCAAACATCCAAGGAATCAACGAAATAAGGTAATATAAAGATATGAATAAACGTACCAACCAACAAATTAGATCGAAACTTTTCATCAACAATGGTGTCCAACCCAATAATGTTTAAAAATTTACAGGAATGTCCGTAATTGCTTTTCCTAATAAAAGTTGAACCACAAAAGACCAACTTGAAACCATGAGTACTTGATTTGAATGAGAAATCATTATTCGAGACTTTGAAATTTTGCATTATGTAGGACCCTCCAATAGCAAGTTCAATAAGTATCTTGACACCAAAGGCGGTGGGACAATGGCTTGAATCATATCCAACAAAATGTAAAATTAACCGTGGAAATTAGAACGATTAATTTAAACCTCCAACATCATATATTAACAAAAACCCTAATATTTATACATTTGAATCAACCAAATGAGTTCCAAGTGTTGTTTGTTGGATGAACTTGTCACACCACATATGTTTACAACGAACAACAATCTTCCACAAATCCTTTGAGTCGTTGATGTCTTTCACACTTCAATCGGGCGCCATTGATGTTACTATTTAGACTGTTACAAAATCAGTATTAAAATGGACACGAGAATCAAAATATGGGAATGAAGAAGAATTCGAAAATAATACGTAACCTTTTGAAAGAGTAAGGGTTTAGAATGGCTATATATAGGGTTTAGAATGCATGGGAAGTTGTGATATCTTGGAATATCAAAATAATCCATTCTAATTCTAATAATATACATTTAATCTTGTAGTGTAATGATAAATAGTGGGTATTTTTAAATCATGCAATGAATAATATTCCATTTAATTATAATAGATCTAATTTGGCCATTCCAATTCCTTCCTCATTAACCGTGAGTCAAACATTAGAATTCAAATTCTGTCAAAAAAAACATTGGAATTCATTAGAATTCAAATTCTGTCAAAAAAAAACATTGGAATTCAAATATAAATAAATTAACCGTGAATGAAACATTGGAATTGGAATTCAAATATAAATAAAATTCAAATATAAATAAAATAAATTAATAAATCAAATAAATAAAAAATAGTGTAAAATTATGATAGATTGACATGTCAGCAAAATTAAATGCCAAATAAATATGGTAACAGCATAGTGTTGATTAGTCTATTATACCCTTGGAATAAGAAAAGTTATAACATTTAATCAAAAGGTTAGACTTGGAATTTCCAGGTACTTTACTTTTAATAGATTGATAATAGATAGATATTATTAGAGTTCAATCTTTGACATTCACATTTACAACTCTTACATAAATGAGTTTTTAATGGTCATTATTATAGGTGGATAAAAGTGTCCAATCCAAGTATTTAGGCTTTCATCCTCTAATGTAACTGCTCTGCTCTATTTTTTTCGCGAGCTTTTGCAGGTACGAATATTAACATAAAATTTTGTATTTTTAGTCTAAAAAATGTAGTGGCCGCGGATTTTCTCCGTCATATACTATTTTGTTTATGGGACAAACATATAATTTAGACTTTCATCTTCAACTATGACCGTTCCGTCCCGTTCCATTTTTATACAGACTTTTACGAGATGAGTCTAAACAGGACGAACATGTCCGTTTGCCATCCCTAATCATTACCACATTGTTTACGACAAAAAATAAATATTAGTATTTAAAAAAAATATTAGTATTAAATTTTTTAAAGAAAAGTTTTACAATCTATTAGAATTATTTTCTAACTCAAAAGTTTAATCTTCGCACTTTCATCTAAAAGGTTTTAAAAAAAAAAGTGAAATATATAGAAAAATAAGACATTATTTTATGATATGAATCCGGTTATGAATCAGGTTTGATACAATGTTATACAACTTTATTTTACTTTATACTTCATCCTTTATATAGTAATTATTTAATTTTTGATATGTTTTTTACATAAATATCCTTTAACCTTATAAACCGTCAAAAAAAATTCTCCTATTTTAATATAAAACATAATGTGCATGAATTAACTTTTTGTTATTCATTGTATTTTTCGTAAACAAATTTTAATACATTGCATTATGATATTTCATTTTTGGTAAAAATCCATCTTTCCAATCTACCCAAAATTGTATTCCATGTGCATATAACATTAATTAAACATATACATCACCCATTGAAAACCTTAGTTGGTAATTAAACCAATTTTAATTTATTTTATATAAAAAAACATGGCACCAAAAATTCAAAGCATGTCATCTATCTTTCAATTTCAGTTGCATATATAAACAAAATTGGTTGGGTCAGTTACAGAGTGTCTTCCTAAGTTGTCTTGACAAGCGTAGTACAGTACATCTACCTTAACAAAGTCTTGTGCTGTTTTTTTTTTTTTTTTGGTTTTCTCCAATTCTTAAACATTGTTCAAAATTCATTTTTGTTTGTTTGATTTTGATTGAATGATGCCTCTTGATTTTGTTGTTAACAAGGGTGCTACTGCTTTCATATGGGGTTCTTGTTCCAAATCACAATTGGGTTCTTGTCATTCTGGGTTGGTTATTGGGAACTTGAGATATGAAATTGTGGATAAGTGTAGATGTTTGAGTGTTTCAGCTCATCAGAGAGCTACTAATCCTGTTGAAGATGAAAAGTACTTGCTTCACTCCAAGGGATTCCATAGAGATATCAACATGCTTTCCAGTGAGTTGTTCAAACCATTCTTCTTTTTCATGTACTGTTTCTTTGTGAGCTTATATGGTTTTTATGATTGTGATGTAATTATTAACATTTGTGTTTGAAATTTATGATTTTTGGCTTTACTAGGCATGATGATGGAAATTGTATAATTGTTTGTTGCAGAGCCGTTAACGTCGATGGATGATTCTTCTTCTGCAAGTGATGGATCAAAGGAGCACGTGGGTTATCAGGTATCGTGCGTACGCGTTTTTATTTACTATTCTGCTGAAATATCCATGACATTGTTTGTTGTGCTAACTAATCATTTGTTTGATATAGGGAGTGCCAGGAGCTTATAGTGAGGATGCAGCTTTGAAAGCGTATCCAAATTGTGAGACTGTGCCATGTGATGATTACGAAGCTGCATTTAAGGTTCGGTCGTTCAATTCATGACTTGCTTGATGCTTTAGTTTATGAATTATAACAGCTGTATTGATATATTCGTATTGTTTTTGTAGGCAGTTGAACTTTGGTTGGTTGATAAGGCGGTTCTACCAATTGAAAACTCTGTGGATGGAAGCATCCACCGCAACTATGACTTACTTCTTCGACATAGATTGCACATTGTTGGTGAGGTGCAGCAGCGTGTTAACCATTGTCTATTAGGATTGCCTGGTGTCTCAAAGGAGGAGCTCAACAGTGTCATGAGTCATCCTCAGGTTGGTTGGTTATCTTGTATCTTGATTATGAATGAATAGATACACTTTAAAATTTGCAGTGACTTCACTTTAATACAATTTATCAGATTGCATCAACTGTCTTTATTATTACTGTCAGTTATTTAGTGATTATTTCTGAATGGAATCAAATCTATTGGCTTATCTAAACATGCCGATTTTCATGAGTTAACCTGGTTTATGATCGGAGACTTCTGAGACTGCTAACTATATCTATAGAATATGCTTACTTGTTGACAACAAATGAACGATCTTTTTCTTATGCAGGCTCTTGCTCAATGTGAGATGGTGCTTAACGATTTAGGTGTTGATAAAGTTGGTGACCAGGATACTGCCGTTGCTGCCAAGGTATGTTATGAATTTTCTTTGTGTGAATGTACATATCGACTAGTTAGTAGAGTGACATATCATAACTATTAAGATTTTGTCGACAGACGGTGGCCATTAATTGTGTAAGACAAACTGGAGCTATTGCAAGTTCCCGAGCTGCAGAAATATACGGCCTGGACATTCTTGCTGAAGGAATTCAGGTAATTCTCATTTATACGTTTTCGAAGATTGAGCTGCTAAAGAACATTGCCTTAACTTGTGTAATAAAACTTATGTGTTTTCTGGTCTAATTCAAGATTAAAGCTGAGCTGTTTTTTTGCTATTCTTTATAGGATGATAATGAAAACGTTACCCGTTTCTTGGTCCTTGCGAGGGAGCCTAGAATTCCAGGAACTGACGTGCCCCATAAGGTAGACAAGTTAAGTTGTATTCAAATAATTGTTACTTTTTGAATTAACTGACAGGTTTGTGATTTTTCTTCAGACAAGTATTGCTTTCAGTTTAGAAGAAGGTCCAGGTGCACTATTCAAAGCTCTGGCCGTGTTTTCTATGAGGGATATTAGTTTGTCAAAGGCGAGTTGATTAGTTGATGTTGAACTTTTGAAACTAAAACACACATTCAATCATTGCTCTAACTTTTTCACTATCTTTTGTTTCAGATAGAGAGTCGTCCGCTGAAGCAGCGCCCCTTAAGGATTGTTGATGATTCAAATCAACCGAGTTCCAAGTGAGTTTGCTTTGTTCGATTTTCCATAGTTGAGTTTAGTGTGTAAAATTTTCAGTTTTAACACAAATAATTTTTTGGCGGCAGGTATTTTGACTACCTCTTTTACATCGATTTTGAAGCTTCAATGGCAGAACCTCGTGCACAGAATGCTTTAAAACAGTTGCAGGTCCGTCCACTATCATCTCTAACTTCTATGTCACCTTATCTCTTAATACTTTTTCCTTACTCACTCAACCCAATTTATTCCACAACGTTGTTATGAAAGCCGCATCATTGTGATCGATCTCTTACTAAGCAGCATCCTAGTTAGAAAATTTTCTTCCATATAAGTTGCTTGTTACATTATTAAAATAAATGAATCTACACATAATCACAAAACCCTTCTCTAGTTCTCACTGTTTTTCTTTAGTGACTTCAACCGTATGTTAAGCGTTCATATCAGAAGCTATCTCGAGTTATTGGTAACATCTATGCTTGGCATTTACATTTCAGGAAGTTGCGAGTTTTCTCCGAGTTCTTGGTTGCTATCCAATGGATACGCATGTGCAAAGCTAGGAGCAACTGTAGATGGTGTTTGATTTTCTGACACCAAGAGCCGCTAGGCTACAACCGGAGTCAAAGGGAGAGAAGCATTACCTCCATGCACCTGTTTATAAATAATGTTGATTTTCTAAGAACTTTTGTCATAGTTCACCCTAGGATGAATGCCATGCTTTTATTTTATATTATCATTCATTTGCGCAAAATGCCGGAGACTTGGAAAAGAAAAAGGCTCTACAGATATTAAAGTTTGATGTACTTTTTATACAAATATTTTGTAACCTTATAATGGTAAACAAAAATTCCTATTTTAATATAAATTATAATGTGCATGCATTCAGTTTTTTGTTATTCACTGCATTTTTCTTGAATTTTTTTTTGATACATTGCATTAAGTTAATTTATTTTTGGTGTAAATGCAATCCTTCCAATCTAGTACCAATTATATTCTATGTACGTATCTAACATTAATTAGACACGTACATCACCAGAATCAAACCTTAGTTGGTAATTGAAGCAATTTTAAATTTTTATTTTATATATATAAAAAAGCATGTATCTTTCAATTTCAGTTGCATATATAAACAAAATTGGTTGGGTCGGTTACAGTGTCTTCATAAGTCTTAACAGATTTTGTGTTGTTTGTTCAAAATTCAGTTCTGATTTATGCATTGTTTTGAACTCTGAACTATAGTGTAGATTGTTTTGTTTGATTTTGATATTAATAAAGGAAGTAGTACATTCACATGGGGTTGTTGTTCCAATTCTCCTCCACATTTGGGTTCTGTGTAGATTGGGAATCTGAGATATGAAACTGTGAACAATGTAGTTGTTTGAGTGTTTCAGTGTTTATCAGAAGCTGCCATTCCTGTCGATGATTAAAAGCCCTTGCTTCATTCTGCTTATCAGAGTTACTCCAAGGGCTTTCACAAAGACATAACTTGCTCCCCAGTGAGGTTTCAAACCATTCTTATTTTTATGTGATATGATGATATCTCTTTGCTCTATAATATTATCATTGACTTGATAGTATTATTATTTGATCGGTTATGAACTTATATATATCTCTCCAATTGAACTTGAGGGGAATGGTTGATATGGTTGAATCTGTCATTGCTAGGTGTTTGTAGAATGGCTATAGACTGATTATGATTGTGATGTAATTATTAACATTCGTGTTAGCATGACTATGTAAATTGTAAAATTGCATAGCCGTTAACGTCAATTTATGATTCTTATTCTGCAAGTGATGGATCTAAGGTGTGCATCCGTTATCAGGTATCTTTCCTAATCGTTTATATTTACTATTCAGCTGAAATATCGATGACATTTTTTCTTTTGCTAACTAGTCATTTGTTCAATATAGGGACTGCCGGGAAGGGAGCTTATAGTGAGGATGCAGCTTTGAAAGCATATCCAAAATGTGAGACTGTGCCAATATGATGATTACGATGCTGCATTTAAGGTTCCATCATTCAATTTATGACTTACTTGATGCTTTAGTTTTAGATTTGTAACTGCTGTATTGATATATTCTTATTCTTCCTGTAGGCAGTTGAACTGTGGTTGGTTGATAAAGCGTTCTACCAATTAAAAATTCTGTGGATGGAAGCATCCACCGCAATTATGACTTACTTCTTCAAATAGATTGAACATTGTTGGTGGGGTGCAGCGGCTTGTTAACCATTGTCTCTTAGGATTGCCTGGTGTGACAAAGAAGGAGCTCAACAGTGTTATGAGTCATCCTCAGGTCGGTTGGTTATCATGTATCTTGTATCATTATTTTCTATTATTTTTTCCATTTTGATTAAGAGTGAATGAAGATGATTCATTATGGTTACTGTTCAAACACGCTAAATAGATCACCGTGATTTCACTTCAATACAATTTATCAGATTGCATGAACTGTATTTACTGTCAGTTATTTAGTAATTATTTCTGAATGGAATCTATTGGCTTATCTAAACATGCCGATTTTGTGATTTGTGCAGACTTCTAGAATATGCTTACATGTTGACAACAAATAACCAAACTTATTCTTATGCAGGCTCTTGCTCAATGTAGGACGGTGCTTAACGATTTAGGTGTAGACAAAGTTAGTGACCAGGATACTGCTGTTGCTGCTAAGGTATATAATGAATCTTCTTTCTGTGAAAGTACATATCAACTAGGTTGTAGAGTGACATGTTTTGTCGACAGACTGTTGCCGTAAATCGTGTAAAGCACACTGGAGATATTGCAAGTTCCCGAGCTCCAGAAACATACAGCCTGGACATTATCGCTGAAGGAGTTCAGGTAATAATTCATTTATACATTTTTGAAGATTGAGCTGCTAAAGAACATTGCCTTAACTTATGAAATAAGACTTATCTGTGTTTGCTGGTCTAAGTCAAGATTAAAGCTGAGCTGTTTTTTTTGTTGCTATCTTTATAGGATGATGATGAAAACGTTACCCGTTTCTTGGTCCTTGCGAGGGAGCCTAGAATTCCAGGAACAGACGGGCTCCATAAGGTATACAAGATGTATTTAAATGCTGTGTACCTGTTGCTTTTTGAATTAGCTGACAGGTTCGTGATTTTTCTTCAGATTAGCATTGTTTTCAGCTTAGAAGGCCCAGGTGCACTATTCAAAGCACTGGCGGTGTTTTCTACGAGGGTTATTAATTTGTCAAAGGCGAGTTTACCAGTCGATGTTGAAATTTTGAAACTAAAACACACATTCAGTCACTGCTCTAACTTTTTCACTATAAGTTGCATTTGTTAAATTAATAAAATTCTCTTTGCAGCAATTAAATGAATCCACACATAATCACAAAACCCTTCTCGAGTTCTCTCTATGTTTTTATTTACTAGAGGTTTTAAATTTCTTTAGTGACTTATGTTAAGCATTCATATCTGTAGCTATCTCGAGTTGTTGTTGGTAACATCTGTTTTTGGCATTTACATTTCAGGAATTGTGAGTTTTCTTCGAGTTCTTGGTTGTTATCCAAAGGATACACATGTATAAAAGTTCTTCAACATCGTTAAAGTATAGCAACTGTAAACACTGTTTGTTTTACTTATAGCAAGCGGCTAGGCTACAACCAGAGTCAGAGGGAGATGCACCTGTTCATAAACAATTTTGATTTCCTAAGAAGTTTTGTCAGTGAATAGGAATTAGTTTATTTATAGATTAAGTGTTTGTACTTAAAATATCTACAATGGTTGTATTATTCAACACCCTCCTTTTTCACTTTTTGCATTCCACCTCATCTTCTCTCTCTTCCACCTAATAATTCAACACCCATTCAACTTTTAACCACTACAATGGTTTTTGTTATTCAACACCCTACTCCACCACTTTTATTTCATATTTTTATTTTCTTTTATGTTTTTGTGATTATATATTAATAACAATTATTGATTAAAATTAAATAAAAATAATTAAGACTTAAATACGATATTTTAATTTTTTCTAATTTAATAATTTATTTTAATTTTATATTTTTTAATTAATTTTTTTATTTGCAAATAGTAAAGACGAGATATAATAATAGTCATTATTAAAACAAATAAAATTACACAACATAGAACACTTAAAATACAATGCAGTCAACACACAACACAACACAAAAAACTTAAAATACAATACACTAAACACACAACACACCTAAAATGAAACACATAACTTAATTAGTACAATAGACTCAACTCACAAATAATCTATTTAATCATGAAACATTTCGAATTTTGTCCATATGTGTTTGACTAGATCTGCTTGCAATCCGTGATGTACATTTGAATCACGCATCACAGATCTAGTACGCACATGATTCGCAAATGTAGGTAGCACCTCGGTCGAGAATGGCTCCGATGTACTAGACCCGCTTGCCTCACATTGATCATAATCTGTCCAATGTTGAGCATATGTATCTCGTTCATCCTCAACAATCATATTATGCAATATGATACATGACCTCATGATGAGAGCCAAATCGGCTATGTCCCACAAACGGGCTGGTTCGCGAATGATCTTAAATCGAGCTTGTAACACCCAAAATGCACGTTCGATGTCTTTCCGACATCCCTCTTGATATTTTGAAAATAACTTATCTGGTTCACTTTGAGGAAGTCTAATTGATTTGACGAAAGTCGGATAAGAAGGGTAGATACCGTCAGCAAGATAATATGCCATATTATATGGACGGTGATTCACAAAGAAGTTCACTCTTGAAGTATTTCCCTGTTCAACATCATCGAACACGGGTGAACGGTCTAGAACATTGATATCATTCAATGTGCCCGGACATCCAAAAAAGGCATGCCAAATCCAAAGATCATAAGTTGCAACTGCTTCAAGAATAACAACGGTGGTTCCCTTATCTCCCCGAGTAAATTGACCTTCCCATGCTGTAGGACAATTTTTCCATTCCCAGTGCATGCAATCAATACTCCCAATCATCCACAGGAACCCCGCATTTCATTAACATGCGATTCTTTGCGGTCATCTTGAGTTGGTGCTCCGAGATACACGGCTCATACAATTTTATGATTCCTTTACGTAATCTACGCAAGCACTCTAATGCTGTAGTACCTCCTATTTTAATGTATTCATCGACCACATCGGCTGCCACACCATATGCTAACATTCGCATGGCCGTGATACATTTTGCTAATGGAGATATACCTTCTTTTTTAGTTGCATCAACTCTTGGGGTGAAGTAGTTGTCACTGCTAAATAGTTCCCCAACAATCCTAAGGAACACATGTTTTCGCATTCGAAATCGCCGACGAAACATCGCATCGTTATATGTAGGTTGGTCTGCAAAGTAGTCGTCTACTAGTCTTTGGTTTGCCGCTGCATGATCTCTATTGAGATATTTTCTCTTAACATTACATGTATATCCTTCATCTATTTGGTTTCTTCGCTCCCTGAACCGATTGACGATATACCTCTCTTCGATTTCAGACTTCCTTTTGTAAGCTTCGATGCCAAAAGGAAATTCTGAAGGATCCATTGATGTTTTTTTAGTAATATGAGATTTTTGGTATTGGTACATCAATGGAAGAATGAGCCCCCATTTATAAGATTGTAATATCATATTTTTTGGCATTGGTACATCAATAATATAATAGACATCAATGACTTGACAATGACTTGATAATGTCTTGATAATGTAGATAATAGTAGACAAGAAAGGAAGTGACAAACAAAATAACAAACAATGACTTGAAAATGACTTGATAATGTCTTGATAATGTCTTGATAATGTAGAAATCAATGACTTGACAATGACTTGATAATGTCTTGATAATGTCTTGATAATAGAAATCAATGTCTTGATGATAGAAATCAATGTCTCGATAATGTAGATAATAGTAGACAAGAAAGAAAGTGACAAAATTGAAATCAATGTCTTGATAATGTAGATAATAGTAGACAAGAGACAAAGTGACAAAATAGAAATCAATTTCTTGATAATGTAGATAATAGTAGATAAGATACAAATTGACAAACAAAATGACAAACAAGGACTTGACAATGACTTGATAATGTAGATAATAGTAGACAAGAATCAAAATGACAAACAAGGACTTGACAATGACTTGATAATGTAGATAAAAAACAAAATACAAACAATGACTTGACAACATTTAATTTCCAAATAGATCGTGGCCCAACTTTTCCAGCAACTCTTTGCTCCGGTCATCAAGATGCTCCTTTGAACTTAGCTTCATAAACATTTTCATCTTCTTAGCCTCAGTACTTTGTTTCAACAATTGGTTAGCCTCTTGTTGCCTCATGGCTATTTTGTCCAATCGTTCCAACTCGTTCTCCTTAAATTGTTTGAATTCATTCCACTCTTCATTGACCGATTCCAAGGTTGCGCCATTGCTTTTTTTCTTACCTTTTTTTTTGCTGCATCCCTCCCCATTGGGCGAGCACTAGATCCAACTGAGTTGCTATCACTTGCATCACTCTCGTGGGCTCTCTTAGATCCACTACTTCCAGATCCAGTATTTCCTCCTACCTGACTACCATAACGTGGTTGATCACGGAGAGCGAGCCATTCTGACATTAAAATGAAATGTCCACTCTTACCACTTGAATATAATTCATGCGCTTTTTCCATTACATCATTCTCCGACCACCCGATTTTTTGCATACTTTTAGCGTTATCATTAGCGCCAGTCCACTTATTATGTATTTTGTTCATGTAGTTGTAATGATTTCTACACGCAGCTCCATCACGGGGAGGATCAAATGAGCAATGCTCATTACTGAATGTCAATTTTACCCCAATATGAATCACTTTTTTGGTTTCTCCCAACAACACTGTCTGTTCCATATTTAATCCACCACTAATTAGAACCAAATTTTGTTCAGTGGTCCATTTGGGACTTTTTCGACGAACATGAGTTGAATCCTCTATATTTGGAGTGGCTCCATGATCACCGTTCATGCCACCAAGAGCCGTTTGTGTAGAAAAATCAGGAAATTCATCAAGTCCAACATTAGGAACATTTTTATTTCCCATTGGAGTAGAAGAATAATTAGGCGGTGCTTGAGATGAATATGCCATCATAGATCCATAATATGGACAATAATTTGGATTAGATGACGACATTATGAAATTTGGCATATTTTGGGGACCTTGTTGGTTGGAAGATTGATTTTGAAATATATAGTTGGGATTTGGGTAGTTGAAAGGATAATTAGTAGAACTTTGGGTGTTAAAAGGGTTATTGTTGGGATCCATTTCACCAAAAAGTTGTTTAGAGCTATAAACAAGAATTTATGACGGCTAAATAGAAAAGTTAGAGAGAAAAAATGAATTTTTTCGCATTTGTCCAAATCAAATGAACCAAGACTCTATTTATAGACAAAAAAATGATGAATTTTAGTGAAAATAAATATAAATAAAAAATTAATTTATTATAAAATAATTGTTGAAAATAATTATGATGAAATAAAAATCTAAATAATTTAAACAACCAATGAGATTTTGTAAAGTGTATGATGTGGTCCCCATTCACTTTTTATTCAACATGTTGAATAAATTCAACACCAATTAATCCACATCATATTAAACAATGTATTCAACACACCATTGCAAGCATTCAATAGTTGAATAATTTATTCAACACCCCCATTGCAAGTGGTCTTAGAATAAGGGAAACAAATATTGATTTGTTCTCATTAAATTAATTAATTGGTGTAATTACTTGTATAACCCTGTAACCTCTCTATATATACCAAAAATAATAATGAGAGAGGCATCAAGCCAAAAACTATTGATATGCATGGTATAACTAGGTTTTCGATAAAACCTGTGAGTTTTAGGTTAATCTTGGTTTTATTCGGCGATACTCCACTGGGTCGTTCTTGAAATCATCTTGGCAGATCTCAGTTCTCAATAATCTTTTTCAGGTTTGCAATTGTAATCTTTGGTGCTTACAATCGTTTCTCGGATCCGTTCTTGGTAGCGGTCAAGAATTGCAATTTCCCTTCATTCTTGTTTGTGAATCGTGTTTGATTTGGTGGCAGGTTTTTAGATTTGTTCGACTGATTTAGGTATAAAAATAGTGCAAGTGCAATTAGGTCGGCAGGGTTTATTTCTTCATTCATTATTATAAAAAAAATAAAAAAAGCAAAGTTACGTTGTTAAAAGAAGAAAGAAAAAAGAAGAAGAAGTGTTGTTACGTGAAACTTCTGTTCACGTGGGGAAAGTCTTGTTCAAGTGTTTTTTTTTCTTCTCTTTTTTTTCTCAAGTAAATTTAATTATTATCAATATTGTTTCTATGGCTTTTGAAAGATATTTTATGTGTGTTCGGAAATAATTATTTTGCTTGGGAATTTCAGTTCCGAATGTATGTCAAAGGAAAGAAATTATACGGTCATTTAGATGGTGTCTCTAAGGCACCGACAAAAAAAATTGCTATAGAAGAGTGGAAATATAAAGATGCTCAAGTTATCACTTGGACTCTCAGTAGTATTGGTCCTCAAATGATTAATAATTTGCGTTCCTTTTCCACCGCTTAAGAAATGTGGAACTATTTCAAGCGCATTTATAATTAGGATAATGCGGCTAAGCGTTTTTAGTTGGAGTTAGAGATATCTAATTACAAACAAGGTACCTTGTCTGTCCAAGAATTCTAGTATGGTTTTTTGAATCTGTGGACAGAACACTCTTCTATTATATATGTTGATGTTCCCAAGACTTCTCTCGCGACTGTCCAAGAGGTCTACAACACAAGTAGGCGTGATCAATTTCTCATGAAACTTTGCCCAAAATTTGAGGTTATTAGAGGAGCTTTGCTGAATCGGAATCTGGTTCCTTCCTTGGATACTTGTGTTTGCGAATTACTCAGGGAGGAACAACGTCTCCTTACTCAAGACACCATGTCTCAGAATGCTGTCACGTATGAGCCTTTGGCGGTTGCATATGGTGCTCAAAGTAGTGGAAAGGGTCGTGATTTGTGACAAGTTCAATGCTTTTCTTGCAAACAATTTGGACATTTTGTTCGCAGTTGCAATAAGAAGTTTTGCAATTATTGCAAACAACAGGGTCACATCATCTCTGATTTTCCAATGCGTCCTCCACGACCAGCACAACGTCCAGCCCAAGCATTACATGCCACTACCAACTCTATTGTTGATCCTCTCAGTACTTGTGCATCTAATGGTGGTGTTCTACAACCTAAAATGATTCAACAAATGGTACTTTCTGCTCTTTCAGCCTTGGGAATTCAGGATAAGTCTTCTAATGTTTCTCAACCATGGCTTCTTGATTTAGGTGCATCCAATCACATAACAGACTCTTCTAAATACTTGTACAATTTACATTCTTACCATGGTAATCAGAAAATTCAAATTGGTGATGGCAATGCTCTCTCTATCACTAATGTTCGTGACCTCAAATCTGATTTCCAGGATGTGTTTGTCTCACCTGGCCTTGCTTCCAATTTATTATCTGTTGGTCAATTGGTTGATAACAATTGTAAGGTAAATTTTTCTCGTGATGGTTGCCTTGTGCAGGAACAAGTGTCAGGGAAGGTGGTTGTGAATGGGCCTAAAGTGGAAAGACTGTTTCCACTCCAGTTTCTTTCTAATCATTTATCTCTTGTTTGCAATAATGTTATGAATTCTTATGAGGATTGACATCGAAAATTGGGTCATCCCAACTCTGCGTCTTTGTCTCATTTATTTAAAAATGGTTTGTTGGGAAATAAAATGTTGTTTCTAATGCATCTCTTTCATGTCCTGTTTGCAAATTGGCTAAAAGTAAAACACTTCCTTTTTCTTCTGGTGCTTATCGAGCTTCTTCTTGTTTTGAAATGATTCATAGTGATATATGGGGTATATCTGCTGTAGTTTCTCATGCTCATTATAAATATTTTGTCACATTTGTTGATGATTATAGTCGTTTTACTTGGATATATTTTCTTCGGTCTAAATCTGAAGTGTTTTATATGTTTAAGAAATTCCTGACATATATTGAAACTCAATTTCATGGAAGTGTTAAAAAATTTTGCTCTGATTCTGCTGGTGAGTACATGTCTCGTGAGTTTCAGGAATTTATTCAACAAAAAGGAATTTTGTCTCAACGATCTTGTCCCAATACCCCCCAACAAAATGGGATGGAAGAACGCAAGAATCGTCATTTGCTTGATGTGACATACACTTTACTTCTTCAAGCTTCTGTACCACCCTGATTTTGGGTGGAGGCTCTTTCCACAACTGTCTTCTTGATCAATCGTCTTCCTTCTACGGTTATTGATCTCGATTCTCCTTTTTCCGTCTTTTTAAAATTCATCCTAATTATAATGATTTACATACTTTTGGATGTGTTTGTTTTGTTCACTTACCTCTATTTGAAAGGCATAAGCTTGGAGCAAAGTCTGTTCAATGTGCGTTTATGTGATATAGTCACTCTCATAAGGGATTTGTGTGTTATGATGTCACTAACCATCGTTTTCGCATTTTTAGGAATGTGACATTTTTTGATAAACAATTTATGTTTCCATGTGTTTCTACTGTCATGAATGATATTGTTACTCTTCCTAAGTTTTATGTTGTGCCTCAATCTATAGAACGTTATAAACCAGGTCATGTATATGTCAGAAAACATAAACAACAGGTTTACACACCCCTTCCCGACGCTGAACCGCCACCTAATCCTGTAACTGTTGAACCACATCATTCTGTTCGAATATCTCAAGCACCAGATAGATATTCACCAGACATGTATGACTCCTCACATACTTCTCTGACTGCCACACTCTCTAGTATCTCTATTCCTACTTGCTACTCACAGGCTGTTAAAGATGTACGTTGGATAAAAACAATGAATAAGGAACTTCAATCTTTTCAAGAGAATTTCACATGGGATATTGTCTCTTGTCCTCCTGATGTCAAACCCATTGGGTGCAAATGGGTGTATTTTGTAAAATTGAATTCTGATGGATTCCTCAACCGTTTCAAGGCTCGCTTGGTTGCCTTAGGAAACAAGCAGGAATATGGAATTGATTATGATGAGACATTTTCACCGGTTGCCAAAATGACATTTGTTCGTTCGGTACTATCTATAATTGCTTCTAACGGGTAGGATCTTCATCAATTAGATGTGAAAAATGCTTTTCTTCATGGTGACCTGGCGAAAGATATTTATATGACTCCTCCTCAAGGTTTATTTTCATCATCTAAGGGTGTGTGCAAGCTCAAACGCTCCTTATACGGTTTAAAACAAGTGCCTAGAGCATGGTATGAAAAATTTCGCTCCACTTTACTTGGGTTCTCCTTTACTCAGAGTCAGTATGATACTTCTATGTTTATTCATCGAACGTCTACTGGAATCGTCCTACTTTTTTTGTACGTTGATGATATGATTATCACTGGTTCGAATCATGTTTCCATTCAAAGCCTTAAACAACGGTTGCAAGCAGCGTTTCATATGAAAGATCTTGGTAATTTATATTATTTTCTTAGTCTTGAGGTTCATTCTACATTCAAAGGCATATTCCTCCATCAACAAAAGTATGCCATAGACTTAATTTCCATGGATGGTCTCCAATCGGCTAATCTAGTGGATACTCCTCTTGAGGTTAATGTTAAATATTACCGTGATGATGGTGATATCTTGTCTGATCCTTTATTGTATCATCAACTCGTGGGTAGCCTTAATTACTTGACTATTACTCGCCCTGACATATCTTTTGCTGTTCAACAAGTAAGTCAATTCATGCACTCCCCTCGCTTGGCAGCAGTTCATCGCATAATTCACTACTTGAAGGGAAACTCTCATCGTGGTTTATTTTTTTCCTGCTGGAACAACTCCTAAATTAAGTGTTTATAGTGATTCCGATTGGGCAGAGTGTTCGGATACTCGGTGATCTGTCACTGGTTGGTGCATGTTTCTTGGCTCTTCATTGATCTCATGGAAAGTAAGAAACAAGCAAGAGTCTCTAAATCTTCTACTGAATTTGAGTATCGTGCCATGTCTGCTGCTTGTTATGAAATAATTTGGCTTCGTGGTCTTTTGGCTGAACTTGGATTTGCTCAAACAGAGACAACTTCACTTTCTACTGACAATACAAGTTCCATCCAAATCGTTGCAAATCCTGTTTTTCATGAACACACCAAACATATGAAAGTTGATTGTTACTCAACCCGTGACGCATATGATGATAGATTAATATCACTTCCTCATGTCAGTACTCAGTTGCAGGTTGCAGATATTCTTACCAAGCTGTTTCACGTCCACTTCATCAGTTTCTTGTTTGCAAATTGATGCTCATTGACGAGCAACATCAATTTGAGGGGGGATGTGAATAGAAATTAGTTTATTTATAGATTTAGGGTTTGTTCATAAAATAAGGGAATTAATTGGTGTCATTACTTGTATAACCCTGTAACCTCTCTATATATAGAAATAATAATGAGAGAGACATCAAGCCAAGAATTATTGACATTGTCATAGTTCACCTTAGGGAAAGTATAAATGTAGATGGGAAGAATGAACCCAACAAGGATCTTTGTAAGGAACTCTGCCACTAAAGGATATTGATGTGTAGACTGAGGTTGCAGGAATAAAGAAAGGACATGTATATGGTCTTGGGAGTTAATCTTCTTTAAATGAAAATTGAAAGGGATGAAATGAGAAAGGAAAGAGATGAACTTCATGACATGCTAAAACAATTGATGGGAAACTTAAACTTTTGTATCATGCGATATATTAGAGATCAAGTTCATGAAGATGATGTGGCTAATGATAATGATGACGTGGTTGATGATAATAATGATATGTTTGATGATAATGATGGCGAAGACATGGGTCAAGAATGACAAGTGTAATAATGTGGCTTACCTTTTTATGTTTTGTAGTTGTTTCTTGAGTTAGGATATTGACCTTTTATACGCAAGAATTGAAAGTGATTTATTCCTCCTTTTGTACGTGTCTTGATAATATTGAAGATCAATTCAATTATGATACTTGCAAGTGTAATAGTGATAATTTGGCTTGGTTGTGTTTTGGATCGATGATGTATTTTTTGATAAGTATTTGGTAATACTTAAATATATTATATTCATAATATTGTGTTCCTGTTTAATTATTTTGTGTGTATGAAATAGTTTTAGATATGAAATTAGATCTAAATAATTGTTTACATGAATTGTAAATTAATAATAATAATAATAATAATAATAATAATAATAATAATAAACTAGGACTTTAGAGACGGAAACAGAGACTGATTTTACCATACATTGCTTCCTAACCGATCGCTAATTTGGTCACAACGAGAAGAGAAATCAATTTCAAATCAGTCACAAAATGGCCTTTGAAATCAGTCACTGATATCGGTCTCTAAATAGGTCACTAACGACTAGTCTCTAAGATGGTCGCTACGGACTAGCGACCAGGGTTTTCTCTACTGCAAAATATTGGTCGCGAATTTAGTCACTGATGAATTTAGTGACCGATTTTTCAGATTTTTGGTCACTATTTTGGTCACTAAAAGCGAACTTTTTAGTAGTGGCAGTGCTCGATACAAATCATTAGTAATTCTCAATATATTTCTCAATATATTTCTCATCAAAATAAATTTAAAAATAAATTCAAAAGATTGCAAAGTATTCAATAATTAGCGAGTTTCAACTAGTTTCTATGTGCTAATGCTATCTTTTAAAATCATATCTATCACATCACACACAGAAGGAAATAAATAAATCAACCTTAGTAATGTTTCATAATGTGATCCTCATCTAGTATATTCAACTTTTGTTAGTGTAATTTCTTGTTCAAGCTGTAACCAGTTAAAATTTCTCCACTCTATAATGCTTCCATTACTTTAAGAATTTGAATTTCTCTAAGAATATCTCTACGCTTGCATGAAGCTCCAACAACTTTAGATAAATTGTTAACTACAAGAAAAAACCAAGCAATATCATCATGCTTTTTAGCAACCGCCAATTAGAGTTGGTGAGCAAAACAATGAACATAGAATGCACACTTATTTTCTTTTAAAATCAAACTTTTGAGGCCATTAAACCATATTACTATCCCTATCATATATATATGACCATTAACTCTTGAAAATATTAAATTATACTTTGCCAATAAGGACTCTAGTGCCAACCTTAAAGGCACATCACTTGTATTCGCAACATGGACAATGCCAAGAATTCTCTCAATGACACATCCTTTTTTGTCTACATAGCGTAACACAATAGTCATTTGTTATTTAACTCAAACATCTCGAGATTCATCAACTAAAATAGAGAACAAATCATTGTGAATATCATCAATAATAACTTTCGTGGTCTCACAAGCATCAACTTTCACAATATCTTTTTGAATGCAAGGTGACACTAATTTGAGATTTCCACGAGATTTTTTCAATACTTTATTAATCTCTTCACTATTATTACAAATAAATTGTAGAATCTCGAGAAAATTACATTTATTATTTGAATTCATCGATTCATCATCACCACGAAATGTCAATCCCAACTTTAATAAAAGTCGAGTACAATCAACTGTTACAGTTAAATGAATTCGGTATTCTCTCTTGATCAAGTCAGATTGTTTGTTGATAGCAACTTTAATATGTTGTTTTTGATTTATTAGTGCATTACATTTTCTCCAAGCTTGATTGTGAGCACTATTAAGACCTCTCACGTGAACATTGAGTCTATCTTTCTTTTTCCAATTTGAAAATCCCTTAGTCACAAATGCATTCCAACCTTTGTGTTCTCCTATCTCATATAAGGTAACAACATAAAGAAAACTCAACATCTTTTAATACACTATATTCCAACCAACTGCCAAATTCAAGAAACCAACCAGGATTGAACTTACGTAAAGACGTACCTAATTTTCGTTGTGGAAAGTTATGCTCATTTGGTTGACGATGCCCTTTTTGTAAATAAGCTCTTTAGATTTCATCTCAATCATTTGGATGATAACATGACATTTGATTCCCCTCTCCAGGATCAACAGGAAGATTATCTAAATCAACATCTAAAAATCTTTATTTTCAAAGATGGATCTAATTGTTGTGTTGATGCATTTTCCACTTCATTAACTCTTTGAGACTCTAATATTGATTTTATTTTAAGATACATTTTTATTTCTAACTCATAAAAGTATAACTCTATTTAGTTACTTGATTCTAATGCAACTACAAGCATAAGCTTAAGATTACAGTCATCGTAATAATTGAGACAAAAATATAAAATCACAACACAATAATTTAATATACCCAAAGAAAAAAATGACCGAAGAAATAAACTTACTTGAACTATTGTATTTTAGCTTCACTTTTAAGAAGAGATAAAAAAAAGATTTCAAGTAGAAGACTTGTGAAGAAAAGACAAAGTAGTGTGTAGAAGAAAGAAGAAGACAAAAAGAGAGAGAATATAAATGATAAAGAAATATGTTGATGTATTGTACACTACTATATATTTAGTTAAAAGAGTCTATTTAACTTTCTCAATTATTTTTAATTTATATTTACTTTTGACAAAAACAAAAAGGAAATAATAAAATAAGATTTACTGTCAAATTTATGTTTTCTAGAGACTAACGCTTAAAGTAAATGACACCACATAAAATATTATAATGTCCTCACACCACTCATTTACTTTAAAGTCATTTACTCTAGAGGCTAGCCTTTAAAGTCAAGTGACCCCACTCAAAATTTTTTTAAACCAATATTAATAATTTTTAATATATTGACCCCACATAAAATATTCTAATGTCCTCACGCCACTCATTTACTTTTTAATTTAGAGACCATACAATTTTGTAAACCACATTTTGCTCACTAACTGATTCTCCACGGGTTTAATACAAAGATTTCATAATATTGTTATGGTAATAGAAGAATCCAAAGATATTTAAAAGATGGGAAATAAGAATGACAAAGTTCTATTGAAGCACATGAGAAAAGAATGAATGAGATGAGCATTGATAAGGTAAAACATAAGTTACATTTCAATCACATATCAATAAAAAGATAAGAATAAAAAGGGAAATGGTCTATGAATAGAGGTAAATGGAACTATCACAACAATGGTGACAATGATTCTCACAAGTCAACATTTCAAAAGGGTTAAAGCAGTAATAATAACCATTGTGGATCAAATAATGGCTATCTATTGGAAGCTATAGAGGAAGAGGATGCAAGAAGAAATTTTACATAATTAATGTCTAATGTTACAATTGTCAAAAGTATGAGCACTTTACTGATGAATGATATGCTAACAAGAAGGATTCACAAGAATACAAACCAAAAGTTGGAAGGTAAGAAAATGATGATAAAAACACAATGTTGATGATGGACACCAAAGAAAAGTATAATATCGTGATAAATGGTATCTATGCTTAACTCACATGACCAGAAGAAAATATTGATTTGTAAAAATCAATCAAGCAATGAAAAACAAGGTGAAATTTTTAACAATGGTACTCTAGCAGTTGAGGGAATTACTGATGTATCAATCAAAAGAAAGAATGGCGAGAATTCTTTAATTACAGATGTGTTGTACATTCCCATAATTAAATGTAATCTTTTAATCATAGGTCAATGGCTTGAAAAGAATTAAAAAATTTAGATGGAAGAAAAGTTGTTGAAAGTTCTATATTCAAATATAATTATGATTCTAAAAGCTCCAATGTCTAAGAATAGAAATTTCAAGATTGAGCTCAATGTGATGAAACATAGGTTCTTGGCAACATCTGCTAGTAGAAAGAAATGTAGTTGGCACTATAGGCTTATGCATCTTGATTTCAAAGATCTCAATACTATGAAAAAATGGTATTGTCTCAAGATTACCAAAGATTCTCATGCCATCAAAAGTGTATGAAGAAAAGTGTGCAAGCTAAATAACATATAGGCGGTTTTAGAAAAGATGCAGGAAATAAAATCAAGTGTAAGCTTGAGGTGGTGTACTCTGATGTATGTGGACACATTTATGTGTATAATTGGAGGCAACAAATATTTTGTCACATTTATTGATTATTTCAGTAGAAAACTATGAGCATATTTGATTAAGAGGAAAAATGAAGTATTAAAAGTGTTCAAAAGATTTAACTCTATGGTAGAGAGACAAAGTGGTCAAAAAATCAAAACATTTAGGATAAATGGTGGAGGTGAATATATCTCAAATAATTTTGGTATATTTTGTGATCAAGAAGGAATAATTAATGAAGTATTGCCACCCTACACTCCTCATCAAAATAAAGTTGTTGAAAGAATGAATAAATCAACCATGAATATTGTAAGAAGCAAGTTGAAAGCTCATCACTTTCCAAAAGAATTGTGGGGAGAAGCAATGAATATTAATATATACCTATTGAATAGGCATCCCACTAAGAAACTAAGAAACATAACTTTTGAGGAATCCTGATAAGATGAAAAGAAAACTTGATGATAAAGCATATTAAGTGATACTTCCAGGGCATCACTCATCTGGCGGATACAAACTCTATGATCCTGTCAATAATACCACAATGATTAGTAGAGATGTGAAGTTGATGAATTAAAGTAATATAATTAGGACCAAAAAATAAAAGAAGAGATGCAATACAAGTCACATTTGATAATTCAGATGTAACAAAATAAGTTCGAGTTGAAGAAAGTGTGAGAAGACCAACAAGATAAAAAAACACGCCTACTAGATTACACAATTGTGAATTGTTCCATGATAATGAAGTAACTAATAGTGGTGACCTTGTCCATTTTTCACTATTTTTTGAATATGAGCCTATTAAAACAGAAGAAGCAATGGTTGATTCAAAATGGATATGTGAAATAAAAGATGAATTAGAGTCCATTAAAAGGAATACGATATAGAAGCTAGTTGATCTGCCACAAGGAAAGAAATCAATTAATGTAAAATTGGTATTTAAAGTAAAATTAAATCCCAAAGGTGAAGTGATCAAGCACAAATTCATACTAGTGGCAAATGGTTTCTTTTAAAGAGAATGTGAATTGCGAGAAAGTCTTTTCCTATGTGGCCAGAATTGAGACCATTTTGCTAGTTGGTTGTCATTGCAAATAACAACAACTAATCCATTTATCAAATGGATGTCAAACCAATAGTTTTCAATGGCTCCTTAGAAGAGGATGTGTATGTAGAACAAACTCTTGATTTTATTATGAAAAATCAAGAATCAAAAGTCTACAACTTGAGAAAAGCATTGTATGGGCCCAAGAAAACATCTAGGGCCTAAAATAAGAGGACTTATGGATTTTTATAGGATTTAACAAGTATGTATCTAAAGATGGAGTGTGTGTCAAGAAAGATACAAATAAAGTGTGATTATTCTATGTCTTTATGTTAATGACTTATTTATCATAGGAGGCAATGAAAACTATATAGTGAATTTAAATGTGATTAGGTGTTTGAGATGACAAATATTAGCCATATTGCATATTTTCTTGGTACTGAATTCTAGAAAACTAATAAAGGAATGCTTATTCATCAAAAGAGCTATGGATTTGAAATCCTGAATAAATTTGAAGTGGAACAATGTAATGTTTCCATAACTCCTGCAGAGCCAAGGCTGGAGCTATCAATAGAAAATTATGAGAAGATAGTTGATCCAATAATATAGAAGTCTAATTGGACCAATGAGATACTTATTCAATACAATACCAAACATAACATATAGTGTGGGAATTATGAATCACTTTATCGAGAAACCAAAAGTGTCACACTTAGTAGCATTAAAAAAGATCATGAGGTACATCAAAGTATCAATTGACGGTGGAATCCTATTATTAGCATTTAACAATGGAAGAAACTGCAAATTACTTGTATACCCTGATTCTAATTTCCATGATGATAAATATGATATGACATCAACTGCGGGTTACATCTTTTTGTATGGAGAAATATCAACCTTTTGGTGCTAACTTCTAAAGGGAGAAACCAGTTATGGCACTATCATCCACTAAAGTTGAGTACATTACAACATCTTTATGTGTTTGTCAAGTTGTGTGGTTGATGATATTGATACTAGAATGGAGCAATAAAAGTTGTGACACAATCAAATTGATGATTGATATCATGTCTGCCATAAACCTTACCGAAAATTCCATTGCTCATGGGAGAAGTAAGCACATGGATATGAGAGTTCACTACTCGAGGGAGCAAGTAAGTGAAGGAAAACTGGAATTGAAGCATATTGCAAAAGTAAAGATCAAGTGGCCGATTTACTGACCAAATATGGAAAATTGAAATCTTCAAAAGATTGAAGAAATTAATGAGTTTAGAAACACTAACAAACTTGAATTAAGGCGGTGTATTATGAGTTTAATTCATGTATGATTGTTGAAGTGTAACTTGCATAACAAATAATTAATAATTTGTTATGTTAGTTAAGAGACTCTGGCTACGGTGAGAGACCTTAATAGGTCTTTCACGTGCTTTCCATCCTTTTATTTATTTCAAACCATTTAGGGGGGTTTTTACCAAAAAAAAAAAACCGATAAATATATGATGAACAGTGGAAAAATTATTGAAATATGGAGGTTTTAAATCCAAAAAAAAAACCACCATTAAATATTTTTGTTTATTGAAAACTTTAAAAATAGCGAGAATTTTGAAATCCCGTAACATGCTAAAAAGTATTTAAAAAAATTAAAATTCACGTGAGAGACCTGTCAGCACCTAATTAAGAGTCCTAGATTAAATTTGTTATACTGTATAGTTAGTTAGTTGGTATGTGCGCAAGTTTGTAACAAACAATTATATATAATCATATATCATTAATAATACAATGTGAGAGAAGCTAATTCTAACACCAATCCTTCATTCTCCACTCTCTCTTTTCTCTTTCTCCAAGAGTGTTGAATTAGTATATGAAAAACTCATTCTTGTTCAAACATTTTCCAGGTCCGAGTTTGAGGCATGCAAGTTTTCTAATAGGAGACAAGAAAATCACTGTGTTTAGATGAAATATTTTAATGAGAAAAAATAATTTTTTGAGAGAATTTAAAATGATTTGATTAAAATTTATTATTTGGATAAAAAATATGAAGAATTGTTAAAATGATGTAAATTTATAAATGATTTTATTCAAGTCAAATTTAAAAAAATTCAAGTAAAAAATTTGAGATTGCTCTATAATTTAAAAGTTAAATTGTTTATTAACGAATTTTCAAAATTTACAAATTGATCCTTATATTTTATGAAAATTATAAATTTACCCATAAAATTTACAAAAGTTGCAAATAAA
This sequence comes from Vicia sativa, assembly GCA_021764765.1. NCBI lineage: Eukaryota > Viridiplantae > Streptophyta > Magnoliopsida > Fabales > Fabaceae > Vicia > Vicia sativa. Next base: position 252,460,733 of record CM038796.1, on the reverse strand, counting down.
CCCCTAAATAAATTTCAAAATTTACAAATTGTTGTCCCTTGAAATTTTCAAAAATTGCAAATTGACACCTATTTTTCTTATTTAAAATTTGGCCAAAAAATTTAAAAATGTAAGAAAACAATCCTACATATTTAACAATAAATTATTTAATACTCCATCTAAACAAAAAATAATTTAAAATCGAATGAGTTTCAATTGAATCATTTGAATTGTTTAGAATTTTAAATTTTTTTAAAATTCTTAATTATCTCGTCAAAACACATTCTTAAGTTAAGATAAAAAGGTTTTACAAATTGTAGGAGAATTAATATGATGAGTTTGTTTTAATGGTTGTTTATTAAAACCTGATTCTAGTAACAATCTATTAAATGTGCGAGGACTTGACTAATCTTTAGTGAAATGGTTGAACGTATATAAATTTTGTGATTCTCTATCACCATTCCTTTAATTTTTTTTTCTGTTGTAAACTTTATATATGAGAATAAATATTTTTTTCAAAAAAACTCCAACAAAATTTGAACCTTCTTTTCTTATGTTTTATCATTTTCAATATACAACTTTTATTAACTTGTTTCTCAAATTATTTGCTAGTACACCTCTCATCTCCGAGCCTAATCTATAAACTAATTGCCAATTGTGTGTAAGATTAAATTACAAACTTTATTTAAAAAAAGTATTTACTATGTATCTTTAAGGAATCTACACAGCTTTCTATTAAAGATACTTTCTTTTGAACAGTTCTATAAAGATACTTAAAAACTCTATAATGTATCTTTATCCGATACTTCAAAATGATTTCATCTTTTTTAACATTCCTTTTTGGTCCGTGGAAGTATTTTTTACAAAAAATATATAAAGAAAAATATATAATATTTTTAAAATAAATAATTGTAACAAACAAAACTAACTATATATATTTTAAACATTAATAAAAATAAAATTTTAATAATTTTATCGCTTCAAAAAAATATAATTCTTAACTTCAAAAGCCTAATATCTATTTGTTACAAAATAAATTTCACAAAAATAAATTTCATAAAAGCATGACCCTACTATGTAAGGTACAACATTTTGAGTCTAGGACTTAATTTTTGGAAGATAAAATAACTTTTTTGTTAGAGTGTAATAGGAACAAACTTTATATTTTATTGCAGTTATGAATATAACTTTTTTAAATTTTCCGCTGCAGCTAGAAACAGTTCTTATAGATTACAAAGAAATGATTTTTATTGACAACGGATTAAAACCGTTTTCATATAATATATTTAATTATTTTAATAAAATACTATCCGTTCCTATTTATAAGAGATAAATTGTAATTTTATTTTAGTTCTTTTTATAAGAGACACATTATAAAATTAAATTTTATTAAATTAGAAATCTCATTTATATCCTTGTTAAACAATATACTGTATTTATTATTCATTATGTATTAATGACATGAAGAGAATGTGTTCATTGTATTCACCATATACATAAATGAGGTACATCATCTATAGCCAAACCTATTTAGTATCATCTTCATCATCTATATTAAGCGAGTCACTAGTTAGTTGTAAAGAAAATTGAAGAAAAAAACCACCATGTATATAACATGTCTCACAATAATCAATTTGAAAAGGAATCACTCACCATTTTCACTTGCCATGGTATTTGTTCTTGCAGGAAAAACTATATATATGATCTTAAGGGATTTGGAGACTCATACAAGGGCATGACCTCCAAGTTAGGGGTCTAGCTTACCCCGCATATGGGAGCCCTTAGATATGGTGTAAGAGATCTCTCTTGAGCGTGTAGCTAAGAGAGGGAATGAGAGAATGTCCTTTCCCATGGCCATAAGACCTCTTTATATAACGTAGCCATCACTAAGGTTCATGATGACATAACCGTCCATTAATACTCGTAACCGATTACTAATAACTTGTAACGTCCGTAACCGGCCCATAAGTAATGTAACATATATAACCGCTCTATAATAGGTTCTGTAACAGAAACCAAACCGGTCTAATACTACTCGGCCAACACAGGTCGGACGCGGATATATGTCTAGCGCGTTCGACCTAAGTACCCGGCTTCGACCTTGTGGTCTCGCCGAGGTGCTGCCCGATTATCAGCTAGCAGACCCATCTCGGTCTCTATTTATCGCTCCTAGCCCGGACAATATATTTTATGTATAAACAATATTAGTTTTAGAAGATGTAAGTAAGATCCTAGTGTATTCAATAATTATTTTTCAGTATGATTGAAAGTGAGGCACCAACTCTCTTTATATAGAAAAGACAAATGCATCAATTTTTGTGGGAAGTTTATTTTGGTTTTCAATCAAAATTTAGTGGGAAGTTGTTGAGGAAAAATAGTGGGAAATTTAATTTGCATATGAATTTTTTATGATAAGAATGTGGAAAGCCAAAATTTAGAATTATAGCAATATTGTGAAGAGAGAATGTATCTTGACTCATTTTTATTAAAGTAATATTGGCTTAAAACGTGTAATACTCTAACTAATACTATTGCAAAATTAATTAAGGGATATTTTTGGAAGAACAAGTCAATTTTTTAGAAAAAATAGTTAAAAAAAATTTCTTGATTTGTGTGATTTTTTAAGTTTGTCTCTTACAAATAGGAATGGGTGTAGTATTAATTATATGTGACAATTCTCATATCTTTGATTAAAATAAATTTTATGTGCATAGTGTGTTTCCAAATTAAATTCTCTTGCATGAAAAAAAAAATTCAGTCGTTCCTCTGTTTCTTCTTTTGTGGAAAAAAAATTCCTGGGTGATAAAACCAATTTTCTTCTCTCTCTGAAATTTAGAGCACGGAAGTGAAAAAATTTCACTTCAAAAGTTAGCAAAACCTCTGTCGAATTTATGAACGATTCGTCGAATGTCGTGAACAACTCTTCTCCCAAACCCTAACCTTAACCCTTTCTTCCCTTCTCTTTCTTCTCAAGCCCTTCAAATTGTGTACGTATTTAAGATTTTAGGATTTATCAAGGGTTTTACAAAACTCAAATACTTTACGAAATTATGTCAATCAAATTTCATGGAATCATCTCAATCAAAGACTTGAAGTAAGTTTCTCGACGACACCGACGATTTACCTGAGCCGTGAGGCTTAGAGTGGTGATGAGGATTTTTTCTTTTAATTTTTAAGATGTGTACTATTCATTGTTATGTTTGTGTCCTTCTAATAGCTCATTTAATTTTGGTATATATGAATAGGATCCAAATTCATTAGCTACGATCATAAAAAATCTGGATTGTAGCTGCTGGGTTTTTATTTTAGTGGTTATGATTGTTCATTGGATGTGGGCTACCGAATCAATTTAGTGAAATTTGGGGTTTTCTCCATGATTGACACACACGTATATATGATGAATTGTCATTTTGTTATATAATTTTTTAATGTGTAAGATCATTTTAAAATTTGTATTTGAATATTATTATATAAAAAATTGAGAATTATGATTGATATTTTTTATTAGGTTTATGAAATAAAATAATTTTATATTTATAAAAAAAGTTCAATTGTTGCAACGGTTATAAAGTGTTGTTGTAGTATAGACACAGGTGATGTGGCCTTTAAAAAAATTAAGAAATGGATCTACTAGAATGGTTTAAAATAAACTACGGATACAAACCGTTCTTATATCCCCGTAAAATAGCCATTCTCTAAAATCATCTCAATTGCAACAATTTTAATCTCATAACAAAGTGCAACCTTTGTCTATGCAAACCGTTCTTTAAATAAATCTAGAGCAATAATTATGAATAAGACGTTGTCGTTGGATAAAAAATCTTTGCAAAAAGATAAAGCAACGCCTCAGTTTGGCACGGTCTAAAAATTATTCTCATAGACAATGACTTTAAGATTTTGCAACAATTTACTTGCGTTGTTGTAGAGTCAAAATGTTGTATTGACAATGTCTTAGTAGGTTGCATTGAACTTCACTTCATCTCCAAATAATTGAGAGACCTTAATCTTTATATTTTTTCTCCTTATTACTTTTGGGCAAGTTTTTTGTTTTTTATATAAATAATTTGCTGATTGTAGAAAAAACCAATTTAAATAATTTTTGTAAAAGATTATTACAAGTATTTTATTTATTTGTTATTATTTTTTAAATGAAAAAAAAGTTTTTTAAGAAGGTAAATTTTTTTACAATTTTTTTAAGATTAAAACTATTTACTACTGAAGGTAGCTACTATTTGTTACAAGTTTTTTAATATTAAAACTTCTGAACATAAATTTTACTATTTTGATTTACAAGAAAGATTAAATGCTTTATCAAGGGGTTGTTTAAGAAGAGAACAAGACTGTTCATTTAATGTATTTTTTATCATAATTAAAATAATTTCAAAGTAAGCTTCTTCTATTTCGATTTATAAGAGTATTGCCTAATTATTTTTTTGCCTAAGAACGTGTCAATCTGATCATATGGAGAAAATTAATATTGGTTTGATAAAAATTGTGAATGGTGGCTGAAGAGATCCTGGTTGACAAAGGTCCTTTCTTTAGGAACCTTTAATAGAGTGCAGTTTCTTTATCAATTAGAGTTAGTGAATTGAGTTTGTACTTGAAAATAAAGACGGTCTCATACGCTTTTGTGGCTTTTAGAGCTCACTCTCGACTATTACAAGGTCATATATTGGAAGACACTGAGATTATTGTATGAACTCTGGTTTCGACAGAGCTTTGGATGATCTTAGTATTGTGATTCTAGATTTAGATCTTAACAATTTTTTAGCAAGTACATCATTCTCCCTAAAGCACAACATATTTTGGTGAATGACCTTTTTGTTAAGAGAATTTTCATAATTCAAGTGGTGTAACCGGTTACCACAGATGTGTAACCGGTTACAGACATGTTAAAAAGGAAAATAAGCTAAAGAAAAAAGGATTATGGCGTTGGTGTAACCGGTTACGCATTCATATTAATCAGTTACCACTATTTATATTTTGGTTTTTAGCAGCTGTAACAGGTTACAACTTTTGTGTAATTGGCTACAAGTCCGAGAATTTAGTTTTTTTAGTTATTTAAATATGTAACTTATGTCCTAACCCACTTGTAACCATTTAAATACATTGCAGGTATTTTTATCAATGCTAATGAAAGTATTCTCACCCTCAATTATTCATGTCTCTCATTCTATTTATCTCTCTTTATCTCTCACTCTCCACATTCAAACCCTCCATTTTTTCCAGCTAAGTGATTCATATTTATAACATTCGACATCAATATCATGGTTCCATCCACTAGGGATGTCAATGGGCAGATACTATAGTGTTCGTCCCCATACACACAATTTAAAAGAAATCCCTTACTCGAGCCCATATATGCGTGGATAACAACATTGCACCCGTACTCATACCATATGCATACCTAAGTACCCGTACTCGTTACCCGTATTTCTAATAAAAAATATCATGTCAATTATAATTCATCATGTTATTTTCAGTTTTAACAACATTTAAAAAAAATTAAGGATGATATTGTTGAGTTAAGAAATAAACAAACATTTATATTAAATGTGTAGAAGTTTAATAGTGGTGTAATTATAAAATTGATGAATTAACATGTAATAATAATAATAATAATAATATAAATATATATTGTGCAGATATGGGGCGGGGTGGATACTAAGGTACGTGTACTCACGCCCATACCCACTTATTTTGTTGGTAATTGTCCGTATCCATTTTGCGGATTTTTATCTTACCAGTTGTGGGTAATTTTTGTGGATCCCCACTGGGGATAGTCAAATTTTCATCCTTACGATCCACCAAACACCTAGTGTGCAGCATGAATTATGTCTCCAATGAAATAATCCATACAAACCTACACATCCTTGATGAGAAAAATTACGACAAATGGTGAAAGCAAATGAAAGTGTTGTTTAGATACCAAGATGTTTTTGAAGTGAGCAAGAACGGGGTAAGTCTTCTTTTCGAAGGTGCAATGGATGCACAACGAGCAACACATAAGGAAGAGATGAAGAAATATTTCAATGTTCTTTTTTATCCATCAATGCGTGGATGGTGATAACTTTGAGAAAGTTTGTGATTGTGAATCGTCAAAGCAAGCGTGAAAATCTTGGAAAAGACGCATGCAAGGGCTGACAACGCGAAGGTGGTGAGGTTACAAACTCAGAAACACCAACTCTAATTAGTTCAAATGAAGGAAAATGAGGCAATCAACGATTACGCAACTAGAATTACTCGGTTGGTGAACCAAGTAAAGACACATGAAGAAACTATTATGGAGCAATATGTTATCGCAGAAATCTTTCGTTCTTTGAAGTCAAGTTTGATAACATAGTTGTAGCGATTGAGGAACCGAAGGATCTTGTGACGATGAGCTGTTGTACCCCAAAATTTACCCTCTTCATTTTTTTTATAAATAATTGGCTAACACTTAATTAATAGGTGCATCGCATACATATCATTCATGCATTGATCATGGGTTCGAGATTTTCCAATCGTATGAATCTGTACAATTCTGAAGAAGAGGTTTGTTTCTCAAAAGTTGAATATTTGAGGTTCTGTTAATTCGGGCGTCATTTCAATACGCAATCGTGTCCAGAAGCTTCTGATTATTATCTCGCAAGTTTTGGTATTACGATCGTCATCGGTGGATCGATTACAATTTCAAGCTACGATGTGTTGTGGTGGATATTTGAACCCTAACTGATTCTATGGCCTTCCGTGAGTTGTGAAGCATTGGTATTTGGCTTATCGATCTACGCGATTTATCAGAAAATCAAGAACGAATAGATAAAATGCTATTTGAGCGCATGTCTCAAAAAGTCAACAAAAGTCAAAGTTTGACTGAGTGGAGTTTTTGGTCAAAATCGCGGTCAAAAGTCGACATTTGAGAAAATGCAATCATTTGTTGAGAAAAATCGGAAGAATCAGGTGAAAATGAGGTTTCTTGCATTTTAAGTAATCTTAGACTCAGAAAATTTTTCTAAGTTTTAAGCAATTTGTGTTCATGGAGCCATGTTGCCATATCCGTATCTCGCCCGTCTGTGGTCAGAAATTTGTGAATTGATAGTCGTTGGAAAGAGCGCAGTTCGTACTCCGACTTTGTCACTGTGAAGATTTTTCCAAAATGCCGGATTTGAGTTATCTGACCGAAATTTGAAGTTCATAACTTTTGAAGTTTTACACTTAGTAAAATTTTGAGCGTTTTTAATGTGTTCAAGTACTCGACTTCGGAGGCAATTTACACGTGTTTCGAGGCGTCGATTCGAATTAAGTTCAACATCAAAGTTGTTCATTTAATGGCAATCTACAACTTTTCTGAAGAAATCGAATCCATTCGGGAAACGGATAAAAAATTACGGAGCTTGGAAGTTACGCTTTACCATTTCTAAAATTCAACACTTTGAAAAAATTTGAAGTGTTTGTTTCTGTGCTTTTGCTGACAGCTTCAGGGTCGATTATGTCACGGCTCGTGGCTCCGAATCAGAAAATGCTCAACTGAAAAGTTGTTCATTTCACGGCAATCTGAAACTTTGCTGAAGAAGTCAAATTCATTTGGTACTCGAATCGGAAGTTATAAAGCTCGGAAAATAAGAACTCATTATGTTTGTTAAATTCGAGTATTTTTGTGCACATGTTCAGGGCTGTTTTCGTCAATGATTCGGTCGCCGCACGAAGAAATTCCAAACACGAAAGTTTGAGTTCGTAATTCTATCTACAAGTTCCGTTTAGAAACTTTTTCGTTTCGGACGTCGGAGCTGGGAGATACGGAGCGCCGTAAGTGTCAGCATGAAGTTGTTAAAACGCAAGACAGCATATGCATTTTTTTGCCATGGTTGAGACGCATTTCATCGAATGGTTGGTGTATGCATGTTCAGAGCTGTTTTCTCGTTGATTCGATCGCCGCACGGAGAAATTTCGAACACAAAAGATGAAGTTTGTCGTGTCCTCTACAAGTTCCGTTTAGAAACTTTTTTGTTTCGGACATCGGAGCTGGGAGATACGAAGCGCCGTAAGTGGTAACTTGAAGTCGGAAAATTACCGCATATCATGCATAAGATTTGCCCAGCCAGCCAAGCATTTCATCGAACACTCGCGTAGCAATTTTCAAACACTTTTTTCTCCGTGAATTAGGCTTCGTTCGAATTTTTGTCGAACTACAAAGTTGTCGTATCACACGCGAGCTTTCCAACGGTACCGAGTTTGAGTCATCCGGTCGAGTATCAAGAGAGTTGTAAGGCTTTAAAGTCTATGGAAAATATTCGGCAAATGTTTACCAATGTTGCCGGCGTTTTAGCAGTTACTTTCTCTTAACTTCGAGACAATTTTTGAGCTTGCTACGAGCATTATTTCGGAAAATTTCAAACATGAGTTTTGTTCACACGAGCTTTGTCTATGATTTTCGTTTTGAAATCACGTCCTAAAAACATTCGTATTCAGAGTAATAGAGCATTGAAGTCAAGTATATTTGTGTGCACTTGATTAAAGCCAGCAAGACCACTAATTCATCATGCTGTTACGTGGAGGATGCATCACACTGCCATTACTTGGTTTCTACAACAAATAAATCTTACATTTATTCTCCCATTTTTCTTTCTTTTAAAAACTGATTTTTCAAAACATTTGTGGAGTTTTTTATTATAGTTACCTCTCTGCAGAATTATTCATGACAGTAATAGAAAAAGAAAGAAAAACTCTCAACCATTTTCTTTACACTCTAACAACCTCACAACCGAAAAACCACCATAACTTTTACCAATTTTTTCTTTCTCTCATTTTTCTCATCATCCTCACCCTAACATACTCACCCTTGGCCATAACAGAAAAGGGCTCATGCTATCATTTTCCACCGACACTCCCATTTTTCTCTCTCGCCGTAACACTCCTCTCGCTGCCATTTTCAAGAACCACCCTCACCTTCTGTTTCTCTTCCTGATACTGACCCTCTTCCATTCTTCTTTGCCACTAATAACCATTGACAGCACTTTTTTTTTTTCTTTCTTCTTCACATAATCATTCAATTACCGGAACAAAAACCAGAACAGAATTTTTGCTCTCTTTTCTCATCGCCGTAGCTGCTCCCTTTTTTCTTCCTCGATCTTTCACCATACACCAATCTTCCTCACTCTAATAACTGCTTTTCACTAATGGCTTCGACATTCTTTTCATCATCACTATCACCGTAACAATAACAAAAAAGACTCCACAACATTTTCTTTCTCCTCTTCACTGACACACTCCATTTCTCCTTCATCTTCTAACCCCCATCCTCCATTGAAACCGCTCCTGGATTCTTTTCAACAGAACCATAACAGTAACACTCACCATCTCACATTCTCTCTCGCTCGATTCACCATAACCGTAACAGTTACAATCATCCACCATCTTCCTTCCATAATAACAACCACGTAACAAACTAATTTCTTCTCCATCTGCATTCTTTTCTAACCGCTACCATAACAGTCCCTTCACTCCTTCTTCAACAAACTCTATAGAACTCTCACTCTCCTTTCTTCTCCAGCCGCTTCCACACAGTCTCCGTCATCAAGATTCAAGCGCGAGATTTCAAGTTAGTTTCACAGAAGTTCAGAAATCTTCTCTCCCTATATCTATCGGCGAGGTCTCGAGATTGCTACGGCGAATTTATCTTGGAACACCGCGTGTTCTCCGTCCAGATTTCGCGTCCAGATACTCGTGATTGAGTCATTTTTAGCATGATGTAGGCTCGGATCTGTATACGCTGCGAATAGACGAGCAAGAATATGGCAGTGATGTTTTAAGTTCCGGCGGACGAAGCTGTCGTCGCCGTTGAGACAACCGGAAGAGATGACCGGAAAGCTACAGTTCCGGTGAATCCCATGCCAGCCCTCGACGTGGCATTCTTCTCCTGGTCATGTGTGTTTTCTCGTCAACCAACCAGGTACCGACATGTGGCATTATTTTTTATTTATAAAAATCTGAACTTAAATTATAAGTGACCAATTGAATACATGTTACATGAAAATATAAAAAATAATGTGACACATTATAAAATCTGATCATAAAATAATAATAATAAAAATGTTGTTTGTACAAAAAATATCAATGCTGTCGGACAAAAAGGAGAGGATTTGGACTTAATGCAAAAAAACTGATATGGACTTAGAAAAATAAACTGAAATAGGCTTAGTATAATCTGAATTGGACTCTAGTGTTTTACTGACTTGTACCATCCTGCTAATAGGCCCAGCATGTTTGTAACATAGTTTAGTTCATTCTGAAATTAGGCTCTGCACCCCCCTGTTTCATGTACTATAATACTAACATCTAGTTCAATTTCGATTCCGATTTTGATTATTTTTGACACATAAAAAATACATAAGAAATATATTCTGACATTTTAGGATATTAGAATTTTATTGACATTTTTTTTAAATATTTTTATTAACATCTTTTATTAATTCTAATTCATTTCTAAATAATGCATTTTCATGAATATTGGTTTTATCGATTTCGATTTGCATTCCTCACATGTTCATGCATTTTTACATGTATTTGAATATTGGTTTTATCGATTTCGATTTGCATTCCTCACATGTTCATGCATTTTTACATGTATTTGAATATTGGTTTTATCGATTTCGATTTGCATTCCTCACATGTTCATGCATTTTCACCTGTATTTGAATATTGGAATTATCATTTCGATTTGCATTCCTTGCATGTTCATGCATCACTTTGATATGAGCATTGGTTTTATCGATCCGATTTGCATTCCTCGCATGTTCATCCATTACTTTGATATGAGCATTGGTTTTATCGTCCGATTTGCATTCCTCACATGTTCATGCATCATTGCCTTGATATGAGCATTGGTTTTATCGTTCGATTCGCATTCCTCGCATATTCATTCATCACTTTGCTATGGATATTGGTTTTATCGCTCGATTTGCATTCCATGCATATCCATCTGATTTTTTCTTGCAGGTTTTGGTTGAGTTTGTACACCCACGTGTGCACTATTCCTATCTTGTTTTGCTTGTATTATCTCGTTCTTGCGGGCATTGTCGCCGGATGTCGACACGTATTCGCTTGTATTGATGCTTTGAGCAATTCTCACGGTTTACTTTTGTTGCATGATGCGATGCTTGAAGTATTCGGATTATTTCGCTAGCTTGCGTGCCGGATTCTATATCCGATTCGGTTGCTACTTGTTATTGCATTCTCTTACGGTTTCCTAGATATCATGAGAAGTAGGACTTTACAACTTTCTTTTGCCATGAGAAGTAGGAATAGAGATGCATGAAGGGGCTTCGTGTTGGAGCATGTTCGGGAACCCTCGGTTTATTTAAAGACCCGTTTAGGGAAATTACGTGCTAATTGTGTTTGGTTTGTTTTAAATCCTCCATCCGCATAGGAGGTAATTCTCGATAAGTGTTTATATTCGTGCTTGCATAGGTCGAGTGGTTAGGACGCCGACGTGGTACCACTAAGCAAAGTCCCGCTTTTTATATTTCATGTCATCGAGTCATTGATATATGGGCAAGGGTAGGGTCGAGAACGAACCCCGCACGTTCTAGTCCGTGTCGACCCGCACACGCGAATCGTGTTGCTTTCTTTATCGAGTCAATAAAAGTGGCAAGAGTCCCTATTCGACTCTCCACGCTTGGGTTCGCATTTATTGCGAACTCGCATCATTGCTCTTCAACAGAATTGGATGTGTCGGCTCTGGTTGACTCACGGTATGCTCGTTCATGTCGAGGCTATGGGACTTCCTCCTTTTCTGCGCTTGTGTGTCATTTGTTTGTTTGCATTGCATTATTTGTGTGCTTTTGCCAAAGCACTTGCTTGCTTCATCCCTTGCATCCCTTGGTTCCACAACCAAGACGGATATAGGATAGCTTTCCGTAGGGCTGCTTTGTTAGGATAGATTCTCGAGCCTAGACATTAGGATTTACACCCTTTGCATGTTGACATAGGTAGAGATTCCTTACATCCTCAACCATAAGTCCAATCTTTGCATGACAACATTAGGGCTAGTACTAGTTGGTCTCCTTTTGTTTTGCTAGTTCTTTTGCATATTGCATGTAATTAAAACTAAAACTTGCTTTTCCTTTCAAAACAAAACACTTAATAATGGTTTAAACTCCTTTCTCAAGGTAAAACAACCAACCAACACTAACTCTTTTTCGCCTCTTTCTTTTGTGTTTAAAACCTTTTCACAAGTAAAAACACAAACACACCAAAACATGTGAGCCGAACTACGGCTCGACTTTCCCATTGCGAGGGAATCGTAGGCATCTTGTCACGGGGCTCGACCGAGCAAACTTTGTAAATACTTCCTTCTTTTCCCGTGGTTTCTTATTTTCTCTTTTCTTTGCATGCATGATTAGCGATTAAGCATAGATATAAACACACCCATTAGATGAAAGTAGAAGTGGATAAGAGTACTACGGGCTGCTAATACCTTCCTTCGTAATAGATTCCCTTACCTATCTCTCGGTCGCAAGACCGTGCCTTATCCCTTTAGGTTTCGCGATGCGTTTGCCTTTCTCCTTTTGCGAGATAAAAAACGTTCGATGGCGACTTCATTGATATAGTTATCGGATGATGTTCAGCCGGTTGTTTCATGAGCAAATAAGAGCTACAAATATCTAGCAAAATATGGAGGAGAGAAATAGTGACAAGGCAAAGGCGAAAATCGCTTTGTAAGTCCGATTCAATGAGAAGAACAAAAAGTCGAAAAGAAAATTTCCCATAAAGAGTAAAGGCAAATTTTAGAATTTTGGTGGAAGAGAGTCTCAAAATTGAGCTTAAGAAAAAAAAAAATCCTTGAAAATTTAACTAATTTTGTGGAATAGGTCGAACATGTTGTTTGATGAGTTAAATTTTCAATTTTTCCATCCTTTTATATTTAATAATTCATTTTTATTAAAAAATATTATTAAAATTTCTTTTTTGCTTTTCTTTTTAAAATATATGACCATTAAATGTGATATTTTAAAAATAAATATTTGCGACGGAAAGGAAAAGAATGTATATTAAAAATAATGTCCTAAAAAAAAGCAATTTTAACATTTAATTATTTTAAAATATGCAAATAAATGTCATTTTAAGAGTATGAAATCTATTTATAAATATATAAAATTAATATTAATAATTTTTTCACTGACAATATTTGATCCACTAGATCATAGTTAATTAGTTTAATAGTGATTGACGTTAATTTAATAGGAAAGACACATTTTAATCTCCCACAATTACGATTGAATTATTTGATATTGACTTTCAGATCAGATTAATACGAACTTTTATTTTAAAAAACCTGATTATATAGAAAAATTAAAATAACAAATTATGGTGATTTAAATAGTGATAATGGTGTAAAGACAACAAATAATATGGTGTAATCCATATATTACATAATATACTCAAATAGATGACGTTGCTATATAAATATGTTTATAAATTTATTTAGACGACTTAATTTATTTGCATAATCTAATATACTCAACGGTTTATTTTTCTTCCTTAGGCTAATTTTTTTTTCAAGTAGTAAATGTTAGAACTAGGTTCAAAACTTAATAGCAATGATATAATGTGCAAATCCATGAATTAATTAATAAAAGTGGATAAGCTGGCGCCAACAAAATTAATTGGATGACTAATACGTTTGACCTTCTATGAAAGTGCCACACAACCAATACCAAGCCTAACATAATTAATCAACGGAACATGTATAAGGTAGGTTCCGGACCAATCGTAGGCCCATGATCGATAAAACCTAAGTACGATGAGACCTAATCCAAGAACATATACTCCGAAGAAACATTAGTGATTCAGAACACTCACAATTATTAGAAACATCGAACGATTTCTTATGTGAAGTGCAAGATCACAAGCGAAAACGATTTTAACAGTCCATATAATGAAAAATTCATCACATGTCATTTCACCTATTCTTTCATTTACATACCAAACTATTGCTAAAAATCAAATCAAAAAAATTACAAATCAAACTAAATCAAATTATAACAGTAAAAAATCATATTTGGTTCGAATTAGTTTAGGTTATCTTTCAAAAAAACTGTATAGTTCGATTCAAGTTACTATTTGTATTTTGTAAGCCAAATCAAACTGAATCAAACTGCATTATGTTACGTTTTATGACAAATCTTTATCTCTAATCTCTTATGTTCTTTCTTTTTCATCTTCACTAAGCTCTCATCCCTTCTATTATTTTTTGTTTAATTATAATATTTTTTATATTATTTTATGTTATTATTTCAATTTTGTCTAATCTAATTTTTACATATTAAATGAGAAGTTGTTGTCCAAATATGATGAACTGTTATGTTGTCATCTATATGTGTATGTATGACTCAACAAAATATTTATAAAAAATCAAACCAATCGAACCTAACCAAACTGCATTGGTTCGGTTTGATTTGATTTAGTTTTTTTAAAAAATCAACTGAACTAAACAAACTGCACCCCTTTTTCTCTCGCGGTTCGGATAAGTTTTAAAGTTCAAACCGCACAAACCACACCATAGCACCATATAATATCTTAGTGGAGCATATAATTAAGTCACATTGGTAACCAAATTATAAACCCACTATTATATTATATGATAAGTATACGATTATTTAGAATTAAATAAGCATGGAAAGATGTCGCACATAGTTTGCTTAACAGGAAGGAAATACTCAAAGCATAAGGTGAGTTGTCATGTCTTGAAAAAGAAAAAGATATAAATTAGAAAAAGAAAAAGCAATCTAACATTGAGAGTCCATCTAACATATAGCATAGCTAGATATATATACATATATCTCTATATAGCTATAATTCAATTCACTACTCTTTCTGTCCATTTTTAACACCTCCATCAAGCTTCTCTAATTTTCTACATCCAATTCAAGGTACTATTTATATTCATGTATATAAGCAATTTTTAAATTTATGTTCATCATATATATTTGATCATAAGATTGAGATTGAATATTTAGTATTATTTTATTATATGGTTTAATAGGGTCTAGAAGAAATGGCAAGTGAGGCACCAAGTTGGGCTGATCAATGGGGTGCTGGTGGTTTTGGTGCAATGGAAGATGACAACACTAAATCTCAAAATGATGCAAAGATTAAGAATTCAGGTGGTAAGGGTGGTTTAAGCAAAGTTAAAGAAACTGCATCAAACTGTGTCAAGTGGTTCAAAAGTTTGTGCAAGAGAAAGACAGCAACTAAGCAATTGGGTTAATGGGAAGATATTTTGGTGTTGCTTTTTTTAATTCATCACTATAGCATAGCATGTATGGTTAGTTTTGTATTTTTCTTCTTATTTTAGTTTTGATGAATTTAGATGTTTTAATTTGTTGGGGCCATTTTGAATAACATAACCTTTTTAAATTCAAATACATATGTTTTTTATATAAAAAACAACAATAAGAATATAGCTAACAAGATATGGATCTACCCTCCTAGTAAATGAAACCATCTTTTTGGTTACAAAGTAAAAAAGAAAGCAAAAAAGAAAAAAAAGAAGAAAAACAACCAAACACAAACTACTTCCGGCATAACCAAGTTCCAAAAGAGTAGGAAAGGAGGAGATCCAAGAGGGTTGAGTAGAGATGAACACGGATTAAGAGGTTATCACTAGAATGCACTTACTTTAGCCAAATTTGCACAATCATTTCCTTTCTAAAGAGTGTGTGAGATCAAACAATCGGTCTTAAATAATTAACACTTTAATGTCTTGAATTAGAGTTACATACTTTTGAAACATGAGAGTTGGCTTCTTTTTTTAATAACAAAACTATATTAATATTGTTGGAACAAGCACAAAGTTGAGAGAGAGAGAGAGAGAGAGAGAGAGAGAGAGAGAGAGAGAGAGAGAGAGAGAGAGAGAGAGAGAGAGAGAGAGAGAGAGAGAGAGAGAGAGAGAGAGAGTTGTTGGTTTCTCTCCACAATTTTCACTCACGCATTTTATCATCATCATCGTACAATGCTACTACAACCTGCAAAACCAAAGCAAAAAAAATCAGTACAATCATCCATCGGATTCCTCAATTCCACCACTCTAATCCCACTCTCCACAAAAAAAATCCACCACCTCTTGTACAATTTCACAGCAAAAACACTATCCCATTATCCTCTTCCACTACTCAAATTCTAACAAATTCGCAGCTCATATTTGTCCTTGTTCTTATCTAAAACTCAAACTTGTTGCCCAATTCTCCCAATTCCACCCTCATTGTTTTTTTTCCATCACTATATAAAAAACCTCCACACTCAACAGAAAAAAAACCGACTTCACAAACCATTTCCTCCATTTCCGCATACTTATATTAACAACCTTAGCATCAAACCTTTCCCTCTCTAAGACTCTACCAATTCACGCTTAATTTCCAACCCTCTCTGCCATCCTCAACCTCATAACAACCACACCACAACTAACGTATATTTCATCCACCTCAAAAACCCAACCTCCATCTTGCTTGCACAACTTTCCAAAGGGCAATGACTACTCTCTTTCATGACATGATGCACAAAGAGATTGAAGTCTACGTGGACAACATGATAGCAACGTCCGACACTGAAGAAGAACATATAGAACATCTCTTGAAGTTGTTTCAACGACTAAGGAAATATCAACTTCGCTTGAATCCTAACAAATGCACCTTTGGGGTGAGATCTGGAAAGCTTCTAGGTTTCATTGTAAAGAGGTATTGAAGTTGATCCCGAAAAAGTCAAAGTTATTCAAGAGATGCCTGCGCCACAAACTGAAAAGCAAGTAAGAGGATTTCTTGAACGGTTGAATTATATCTCCAGATTTATCTCTTAAATGACTGCTACTTGTGGGCCAATATTCAAGTTTCTCCGCAAAAATCAAGAGGTTGTGTGGACAAAAGATTGTCAAAAAGCGTTCGACAGTATCAAGGAATACCTGTCAGAACCTCCAATATTTGTTCCTCCAAAATCGAAGGAAGACCGCTAATCATGTACCTTACCGTGTTAGAAGATTCTATGGAATGCGTGCTTGGACAACAAGATGAAACCGGTAAGAAGGAACATGCTATCTATTACTGGAGTAAGAAATTCACATATTGTGAAACTCGTTACTCCATGCTTGAGAAAACCTGTAGTACTTTGGTATGGGCTTCGAAATGTCTCCTCCAGTACATGATCAACCACACGACTTGGTTAATATCTAAAATGGATCCAATCAAGCACGTCTTTGAGAAGCCTGCCTTAATAGGGAGGATCTCTCGATGGCGGATGCTATTAGCTGAATATGACATCGAGTACTGCGCTCAAAAAGAGATCAAAGAAAGCAGTATCGCTGATCACTTGGCTTATCAACCAATCAACGAATACCAATCTCTCAAGTTTGACTTCCTTGACGAGGACGTTATGTACTTAAAGATGAAAGATTGTGACGAACCATTACATGAAGAAGGTCCTGATCCTGAATCAAGATGGGGCCTAATTTTTGATGGAGCAGTTAACGATTTTGGCAATGAAATTGGGGAAGTCATCATTACTCCCGAGGGTACTCATATCCCATTTTCTGCCAGATTTCTATTTGATTGCACTAACAACATCGCAGAATACGAAGCTTGTATCATGGGTATCGAAGAAGCCATCAGCTTAAGGATTAATATCCTTGAAATATATAGAGATTCAACCCTTGTAATCAATCAAATCAAAGACAAGTACGAAAATCATCACCTTGGTTTGATTCCCTACCGAGATTATGCAAGACGCTTGTTGACTTTCTTTAACTAAGTTGAATTTCATCCCATTCCTTGAGATCAGAATCAAATGGAAGATGCCTTGGCTACTCTATCTTCCATGTTCAAAGTCAACCATTGGAACGATATTCCTAGAATCAACATTATACGTCTCGAAAGACCTGCCTATGTGTTTGCAACTAAAGCAGTCATCAATGATAAACCGTGGTTCCACGACATAAAACGCTTCCTTCAAACTCAAGAGTACCCACTCGGGGCACGCATAGAGAAAAGAAAAATCTAAGGAGGCTTTCTGGCAATTTCTTCCTGAATGGAGATGTGCTATACAAAAGAAACTTCAACATGGTCTTGCTCAGATGCGTGGACAGACACAAAGCAGATATGTTAATACACGAAGTGCATGAAGGGTCCTTTGGAACCCATTCAAATGGGCATGCAATATCCAGGAAAATCTTAAGAGCAGGTTATTATTGGATAACAATGGAATTCAATTGCTGGAAACACGTTAAGAGATGTCACAAGTGATACGTCTACGCAGATAAGATCCATGTGCCACCGACTCTACTCAACGTTCTCTCCTCTCCGTGGCCTTTCTCCATGTGGGGCATCGACATGATTGGAATGATTGAACCAAAAGATTCAAACGGTCATCGCCTCATCTTAGTGGCCATTAATTACTTCACCAAATAGGTCAAAACATCATCTTACGCCAACGTTACAAGACAAGTGGTTGTGAGGTTCATCAAGAACAACCTCATTTTCTGATATGAAATTCCAAGCAAGATCATTACAGACAATGGATCGAAACTGAACAACAAAATAATGAAAGAACTGTGTGAGGAATTCAAGATTGAGCATCATAACTCATCTCCTTACCGACTAAAAATGAATGGCACTGTGGAAGCCGCCAACAAGAACATCAAGAAGATCGTCTAGAAAATGGTCATTGTTGCGGCGGTATAGCGGCAAGCAAAGAGTTGGTATTATTTTTACCGGGTGATATATACCGGTTAGGTTATATCGTATCGTGTCCACAGAGATTGGTTATTGATTCGTCGTTCGATAATTCTACCGTTAATGAGTTTGGGATTAAATGAAATGAAAATAAAAGACAAAAAGTAAATGAACAAAAAGTATAAAGGATAGAAAGCTTGTCCGGAACGAATGTAAACTACCCGTCACAGACTTAAATCTACCACCCATGTCATACTCGGCCTACGTTACTCGTCTGTGTCATCACATACCTCTCACAACCTTGGTTATTTCTAACCCAAATTGCGAATCCTCCTAAATCATCTCAATAGCCATGTTTGGCCTATCTCAACAACACAGGAGTCAACTGCGTCACCTCCATAACCATCTCTAGCATACTTCACCAACGCAGAGGCATTAAGTTCGGATATTCTATAGTGAATGTTAGATCTAAACCAATTTCTAGTATTCAGAACTAACAGATAACTATCCTAGGTAAGAATCTAAGCAATCTATCTCTAGTAAAACTCAAATCCCTAACATAGAGTAAAAACCCAAGATAATCACCGACACAAATTCGTAAAGCAAACTTTATACAAGCCAAAGGCGATAAATATACAGGAGTTATGAGTAGAAATACATACAAACCCAACAAAAGAGAAATATACAAAGAGGAGAAGAGATAAACCACAGATCTACACTGGTTGTCAAAGCCAATCGAAGAGCAATCCACCTACAATCATCCATGAGCAAGCCCTAATGTTGTTTTTTAAGCTAATCTACCAAAAATGAAGGTTAATGGAAATGGGGATCAAAAACCACCCCAAAACCATAACCTAGAAATCTGTTTTGAAAAGTATTTATAAACAAAATCCCGCAGACGGCGCTAAGCGCGACTTACTTTATTACTTTAAATTGCCTAATCAAACTAAACAAAATTGCTTTTCTTCCCAAAAATGCGTCTTCGGAGCCATGTCTTCGATACTTTATTCCTCCATGCTCCAAATATGCAACAAATACCTACAAAAATAGATACAAAACTATCAACCGGTACATTATGTACGCAAAACACAATAAAACGTATTTACAACAAAAATTGGGGTTATTCAACGATTATTAGCAAACAAACATAGATAAGTGTCACAAAACATATATACAAAATAACTACATTTGGCACTTATCAACTCTCCCCAACTTGACACATTGTTTGTCCTCAAACAAAGTCAAATAAACCTAAAGAAACAAAAGATGATAATCAAAGAATCACAAATCAACAAGTTTTCAAAACGAAAAACAAATGTATGGTTCAAACGAAAAATATACACGACAAATACAAACTTACCACTATACTACAACAATAACGTATAAATGAAACAAATCCTAAGTACAAAAATCATGCAAAACATTCTAAAACAAAACAAGTTCAATCATGAATCACACATAGCAAAAATTCATCGGTAGATGAAGAACACACAAAGGTGAGGGATAAAAAACACTCCTCCATAATCTTGCAAACAATAGACTAAATTATGCATTCATCCAAAAACGTATTGAAAATACAAATGCAAGAACCACAAGGACTTTTCAAGGTTGTAATGTGGCTTGGTTAACAAACAAGTGATAAGTCCTAAAGCTAATCGAAACAAAAACTTGCATAAACCTAAGGGAGTGATCAACTCACAAAGTTCCAAACAATATAATTTCAATCAAACTTATTCTTCATCACAAATTTCACACCAAACACACCTCACTTATTAACATAACATTAGTCCTACTCTTTTTGTTTTTCTTTTTCAAAGTTTTTCTCTTTTTTTTTCTTTCTTTTTCTAATCTTCCTTTTTCACTTTTTCTTTTCTCTTAACCTCATACCAACCACAATATAAGTACATAAACATTCCTCTCCCCAACTTGAATTCAACCAACATCATTATGTGAATACTCCCTACTTTCTAAGGCAAGGTAAAAATCCATACAACAACATATAGTTGAGGGTTCAAGAAACAAAGAAATCAACATCCATATAAAAAAAGTGAATTGACACTCATAGACAAGTATCAAGTTCAAATAAAAATGGATGTTGATAAAAGTTCAAAGGGGCTAACAAAGGTTCACACACTCACAAGGTGAATTGAATATTTGACCAAGGTAGTTATGCTCAAAATCAACAAAATGCCTTGATCATTTTCTTGCAATCATACAATCAACACAAAATAAAAGATTAAGCATAATAAAATCCAGTTAAAACAAGAATGTGGACTCTCATATGTAAACAATGGAAAGCTTCCTCACATTTTTTGGGTAAAAAGGGAACTAAAGTGATTCAATTCATGAGCAAGTAATGCAAAAAGAATGAATAGCATGGTAATTATACAAATGATAAATTTCTTAAACATGTTATGCTATAGAAAACAATAAACGAGTACCTGACATGTACCAACTTTGAAAACTATCATTACCATACATCCGCGAGTTGAAATGATCAAACTCGGAAAATCACCTCAAAAGTCTTCAAATTACCGAACCAAAATTTGAGTCCAAACAACAACAAAAGAATTAGAAAAACAATACTAATTTTATTCAATACAAAAAGCCTTGGTGAAAGTGGGAAAAAGGAAAACCAAGTGAAATTTTAAAAGAATTCACTGGCCCTGCATAGCAGAGCTCGCTAAGCGCCAGCAGAGTGCGCTACACCAGTTGCAGAAAAATGACAACAACAGGTGCAACTGCTATGCAAGCTCCACTTACACACCTATACAATCTCATTTACACATCTAAACAATATTTACAATACATACACACTTCCACAAGCTAAAACACTACAAACTTGTGGAAAATAACAAATTGACATAACAAAACTAAAGCAAATAACAATACATAAACTTGGTGAAAACGAATTAACAAGTTGAAAAGTGAAAGTTTGAAATTAAGAGCAAGTCCTATTTCAACTTGTTAAAACATAAGCCACCAAACAACATAAACATAAACAAACAAAAACATGCTTGTTTTACATCATAAGCTCGACGCCTTTATTGTGCGAGCACTAGTAACCTCCTCTCGCCATGCCATGGTATTGCCACACCGCGCAAACCAAAAGAAAGTGTCCTAATAACCACACAACAAACGTTACGAGTACGAGACAATTCACAACATCACATGAAAACTAAGAAAATCACAAATATGTACAAGTATGAAAAGTAAACACATAACATGTACAAGTAATAATATACAAGTTCATATACAAAGTCTATACAACATTTAAATTAATTACAAAACTCAAAAACAACGGAATTATCGCAATACAGAAACCATAAAACCAATCCCCGACAATGACGCCATTTTGTTGCGGCGGTATAACGGCAATCAAAGAGTTGGTATTATTTTTACCGGGTGATATATACCGGTTAGGTTATATCGTATCGTGTCCACAAAGATTGGTTATTGATTCGTCGTTCGATAATTCTACCGTTAATGAGTTTGGGATTAAATGAAATGAAAATAAAAGACAAAAAGTAAATGAACAAAAAGTATAAAGGATAGACATCTTGTCTGGAACGAAGGTAAACTACCCGTCACAGACTTAAATCTACCACCCATGTCATACTCGGCCTACGTTACTCGTCTGTGTCATCACATACCTCTCACAACCTTGGTTATTTCTAACCCAAAGAATCCTCCTAAATCATCTCAATAGCCATGTTTGGCCTATCTCAACAACACAGGAGTCAACTGCGTCACCTCCATAACCATCTCTAGCATACTTCACCAACGCAGAGGCATTAAGTTCGGATATTCTATAGTGAATGTTAGATCTAAACCAATTTCTAGTATTCAGAACTAACAGATAACTATCCTAGGTAAGAATCTAAGCAATCTATCTCTAGTAAAACTCAAATCCCTAACATAGAGTAAAAACCCAAGATAATCACCGACACAAATTCGTAAAGCAAACTTTATACAAGCCAAAGGCGATAAATATACAGGAGTTATGAGTAGAAATACATACAAACCCAACAAAAGAGAAATATACAAAGAGGAGAAGAGATAAACCACAGATCTACACTGGTTGTCAAAGCCAATCGAAGAGCAATCCACCTACAATCATCCATGAGCAAGCCCTAATGTTGTTTTTTAAGCTAATCTACCAAAAATGAAGGTTAATGGAAATGGGGATCAAAAACCACCCCAAAACCATAACCTAGAAATCTGTTTTGAAAAGTATTTATAAACAAAATCCCGCAGACGGCGCTAAGCGCGACTTACTTTATTACTTTAAATTGCCTAACCGCGCTCAAAACCGCGCTAAGCGCGAAAATTGCTGTTTTTCTTCCCAAAAATGCGTCTTCGGAGCCATGTCTTCGATACTTTATTCCTCCATGCTCCAAATATGCAACAAATACCTACAAAAATAGATACAAAACTATCAACCGGTACATTATGTACGCAAAACACAATAAAACGTATTTACAACAAAAATTGGGGTTATTCAACGATTATTAGCAAACAAACATAGATAAGTGTCACAAAACATATATACAAAATAACTACATTTGGCACTTATCAACTCTCCCCAACTTGACACATTGTTTGTCCTCAAACAAAGTCAAATAAACCTAAAGAAACAAAAGATGATAATCAAAGAATCACAAATCAACAAGTTTTCAAAACGAAAAACAAATGTATGGTTCAAACGAAAAATATACACGACAAATACAAACTTACCACTATACTACAACAATAACGTATAAATGAAACAAATCCTAAGTACAAAAATCATGCAAAACATTCTAAAACAAAACAAGTTCAATCATGAATCACACATAGCAAAAATTCATCGGTAGATGAAGAACACACAAAGGTGAGGGATAAAAAACACTCCTCCATAATCTTGCAAACAATAGACTAAATTATGCATTCATCCAAAAACGTATTGAAAATACAAATGCAAGAACCACAAGGACTTTTCAAGGTTGTAATGTGGCTTGGTTAACAAACAAGTGATAAGTCCTAAAGCTAATCGAAACAAAAACTTGCATAAACCTAAGGGAGTGATCAACTCACAAAGTTCCAAACAATATAATTTCAATCAAACTTATTCTTCATCACAAATTTCACACCAAACACACCTCACTTATTAACATAACATTAGTCCTACTCTTTTTGTTTTTCTTTTTCAAAGTTTTTCTCTTTTTTTTTCTTTCTTTTTCTAATCTTCCTTTTTCACTTTTTCTTTTCTCTTAACCTCATACCAACCACAATATAAGTACATAAACATTCCTCTCCCCAACTTGAATTCAACCAACATCATTATGTGAATACTCCCTACTTTCTAAGGCAAGGTAAAAATCCATACAACAACATATAGTTGAGGGTTCAAGAAACAAAGAAATCAACATCCATATAAAAAAAGTGAATTGACACTCATAGACAAGTATCAAGTTCAAATAAAAATGGATGTTGATAAAAGTTCAAAGGGGCTAACAAAGGTTCACACACTCACAAGGTGAATTGAATATTTGACCAAGGTAGTTATGCTCAAAATCAACAAAATGCCTTGATCATTTTCTTGCAATCATACAATCAACACAAAATAAAAGATTAAGCATAATAAAATCCAGTTAAAACAAGAATGTGGACTCTCATATGTAAACAATGGAAAGCTTCCTCACATTTTTGGGTAAAAAGGGAACTAAAGTGATTCAATTCATGAGCAAGTAATGCAAAAAGAATGAATAGCATGGTAATTATACAAATGATAAATTTCTTAAACATGTTATGCTATAGAAAACAATAAACGAGTACCTGACATGTACCAACTTTGAAAACTATCATTACCATACATCCGCGAGTTGAAATGATCAAACTCGGAAAATCACCTCAAAAGTCTTCAAGTTACCGAACCAAAATTTGAGTCCAAACAACAACAAAAGAATTAGAAAAACAATACTAATTTTATTCAATACAAAAAGCCTTGGTGAAAGTGGGAAAAAGGAAAACCAAGTGAAATTTTAAAAGAATTCACTGGCCCTGCATAGCAGAGCTCGCTAAGCGCCAGCAGAGTGCGCTACACCAGTTGCAGAAAAATGACAACAACAGGTGCAACTGCTATGCAAGCTCCACTTACACACCTATACAATCTCATTTACACATCTAAACAATATTTACAATACATACACACTTCCACAAGCTAAAACACTACAAACTTGTGGAAAATAACAAATTGACATAACAAAACTAAAGCAAATAACAATACATAAACTTGGTGAAAACGAATTAACAAGTTGAAAAGTGAAAGTTTGAAATTAAGAGCAAGTCCTATTTCAACTTGTTAAAACATAAGCCACCAAACAACATAAACATAAACAAACAAAAACATGCTTGTTTTACATCATAAGCTCGACGCCTTTATTGTGCGAGCACTAGTAACCTCCTCTCGCCATGCCATGGTATTGCCACACCGCGCAAACCAAAAGAAAGTGTCCTAATAACCACACAACAAACGTTACGAGTACGAGACAATTCACAACATCACATGAAAACTAAGAAAATCACAAATATGTACAAGTATGAAAAGTAAACACATAACATGTACAAGTAATAATATACAAGTTCATATACAAAGTCTATACAACATTTAAATTAATTACAAAACTCAAAAACAACGGAATTATCGCAATACAGAAACCATAAAACCAATCCCCGACAATGACGCCATTTTGTTGCGGCGGTATAACGGCAATCAAAGAGTTGGTATTATTTTTACCGGGTGATATATACCGGTTAGGTTATATCGTATCGTGTCCACAAAGATTGGTTATTGATTCGTCGTTTGACAATTCTACCGTTAATGAGTTTGGGATTAAAAGAAATGAAAATAAAAGACAAAAAGTAAATGAACAAAAAGTATAAAGGATAGACATCTTGTCTGGAACGAAGGTAAACTACCCGTCACAGACTTAAATCTACCACCCATGTCATACTCGGCCTACGTTACTCGTCTGTGTCATCACATACCTCTCACAACCTTGGTTATTTCTAACCCAAAGAATCCTCCTAAATCATCTCAATAGCCATGTTTGGCCTATCTCAACAACACAGGAGTCAACTGCGTCACCTCCATAACCATCTCTAGCATACTTCACCAACGCAGAGGCATTAAGTTCGGATATTCTATAGTGAATGTTAGATCTAAACCAATTTCTAGTATTCAGAACTAACAGATAACTATCCTAGGTAAGAATCTAAGCAATCTATCTCTAGTAAAGCTCAAATCCCTAACATAGAGTAAAAACCCAAGATAATCACCGACACAAATTCGTAAAGCAAACTTTATACAAGCCAAAGGCGATAAATATACAGGAGTTATGAGTAGAAATACATACAAACCCAACAAAAGAGAAATATACAAAGAAGAGAAGAGATAAACCACAGATCTACACTGGTTGTCAAAGATAATCGAAGAACAATCCACCTCCAATCATCCATGAGCAAGCCCTAATGTTGTTTTCTAAGCTAATCTACCAAAAATGAAGGTTGATGGAAATGGGGATCAAAAACCACCCCAAAACCATAACCTAGAAATGCTTTGAAAAGTATTTATAAACAAAATCCATGAGACCGCTAGCGCTTAGCGCTAAGCGCGACTTACTTTATTACTTTAAACTCCCTAACCGCGCTAAGCGCGCTCAAAATAGTGCTAAGTGCGAAAGTTGCTGTTTTCTTCCCAAAAATGCATCTTCGGAGCCATGTCTTCGACACTTTATTCCTCCATGCTCCAAATATGCAACAAATACCTACAAAAATAGATACAAAACTATCAAACGGTACATTATGTACGCAAAACACAATAAAACGTATTTACAATAAAAATTAGGGTTATTCAACGATTATTAACAAACAAACATAGATAAGTGCCACAAAACATATATACAAAATAACTACATTTGAAACTTATCAGTCATTACTTATAAAGACTGGCATGAAATGTTGCCATTTGCTTTACATTGGTATCACACTTTAGTACGCACTTCAACAGGGGCAACCCATTTCTCTTTAGTGTACGACATGGAAGCAGTGATCCCTGTGGAAGTTGAAATTCCATAAATGAGAGTTCTCATGGAGGCTAAGTTATTTGAGGCTGAATGGTGTCAAAGCAGATACGATCAGTTGAACTTAATCGAAGAAAAACGTATGACCGCTTTGTGTCATGGACAATTGTATCAAAGAAGGATGAAGAAAGCCTTTGAAAAAAAGATTTGACCTCATGAATTTCAAGAAGGCAACCTCGTGCTTAAAAAGATCTTATCTTTTCAACCAGATTCTAGGGGCAAATGGTCTCCTAATTACGGAGGCCCATACATCGTCAAAAGAAGATTTTTTGGCGGTGCTATGACTCTCACAACTATAGATGGAGATGAACTCCCGCATTCTGTAAATGTTGATGCAGTCAAGAAATGCTTTGGCTAAAAAGACAAAAGAACAGCTCGGTAAGTCAAAAACCCGAAAAGGGCGGCTTAGGCAAAAATGAGCGTCTTGGTGGACTGAAAACCTGAAAGGGAGGTCCAGGCAAAAATTAGCGACAATAAACATAAAAGTTTATTCTGGTAGATTGAAAACCTGAAAAAGGCAATCTAGGAAAAAATTAAGGATTAAATGACAAAGTAACTGCATCAGTCCATACTTCGTCAACTTGAAGAATCTTCCATCAACGGATCTTCAATCAAATCTACTGAAGTAACAAGCACAGTTGGAATTCAAAGTTGTTATGAAGAATAAAGATTATTGCTTTCAATGTAGTATTTTCCTAATTTATTACCATTTCCAAATTTTGTAAATAGTCCATGGAATCACGCCTTTGGTTGATTACCATTCTATCAATAAAATTTGAGCCTTGTGCCCACTTGTTTGCAATTCTTGCTTTATTCTGTTTTGCAAAATAACACTTTTTCTTGTGAAAATCACTTTTGAAACAAAAACAAAAAAAAAGAAAGTTTTTTAAATGAATTTTTACTTCAAAACGTTTTGAAATAAAAGCGAAATTTTCCTTCGAACTGTGAACATAGAAGGAACAACAACAGTTATCTCCATGAGCGTACGTCTAAAGGATAAATAACTGCTGAGAAGTTTTCTCTTCCTAGAAAGAGATCATCAAAGACGGTATTTTTATCCAAAAAGAATCTCCAGCAGGATCTCCAATAAAAATGCTTTTGCTCCTCGGAAAAATTTAAGCATGCAACTCTGATTCATCACCAGTAACATCTACACCATTGCTGAAGATTTTGCTGAGTATCTGATTGAACTGCGACATAATTCTTTTCCAAATACGCTTAGTTGTCTTGTAAAGCATCATCAACATGAATATGACATTCATGACACTCATTATTCATACATAATTTCATCATTTATGCATTCTTGCATTTTTCAATATTTGCTTCAATATCACTTGTTTAGGTTGCACTTATTCCCAAAAACAAGTATGGGTGTGTCATCTCTTTATTAGACTGTCATCCCTAAGCAGAAAGAGCATATTTTCTTTCTCCAGTTCCCCAATCGAGTTCGTTCCTCATTGGGTACAAAATCTTGATTGACCGTTTCTTTCCAGTTCATTCCTGGATAGAACCTTGTCTCTAACCAATTCAGGTCTAGATTTCACAAAAATCTACCTGCAAACAATAAGATATAGCCTCGTCATCTGAGCCGCTTATTTCCTTTTCATCTTTGAACTTATCATAAAATGATTGTTCTTCTTAAAACAAGTCCAATCATGAAAGTTCAAGAAATCCCCACAGTTGTCTTTCTCTCTGAGAAACCTGTATCTTTAAATCAAAACGGCCGCATCTTCTCAAAAAGATTTCCGGCACGATTGTAATTGGGAAAATAGAAGCTCATTTGAGAATTGTTTACATTACTGTTTATTATTCACAAGGTTGAATAATCATTAAAAATTCTCAAGAATTACCTTGTTATAGTTATCACTTTGCTGATAATTGGTAATATCTTCAGAATTCATACCATTTACCATCACAATGCTGATAATCGGTAAATGAGTCTTCATTCCAAATTACCATAAACTATCATCAGGATGATAATTGGTAATATCATCTTTAATTACCTTGAACATTGTCACAAGGCTGACAGAAGGTAATCTCCTCGTTTCCCAAAGCAAAACAGATATTCACTTCCTTTGTGAATCTTTTTTCCCTGTGAAACATATACTTGTTTCCCAACAAACAGGATTCTCCTTTCTTAGACAGATTGAGACATCCTCAAAAATGTTATTTTCCCTAAGCATGTCACCCTTTGGTACTTCCTTGGTAAACGTTTTGCAATCACTTTGCATCATTCGCATGTTTTGGTATCTTAGGTCCAAAATTTGCGTATTCTGATATTTAAGTCTCTTCACACCTTTCGAGACGAAGATTTTCATCTTCATATCTCAGGTTGAAGAAACTTAAATAGGGGCATTTGTCATACCCCAATTTTTTATACCTAAGATACCATCTCATATCATTCATATATGCATCATTACATCACTGACAATTTTAGAATAAGATAACTTGTGTGTGCTCCTTGAGCCAAATTAGGGTTTTGATCAAAAACTTTCATCTGTTCAAGATGTGATCAAATTAGGGTTTGATTCTTCACTCACCTCAATTAATCTATCTTCATCAATCATCAACATTTGATCTTCAAATTCTCATCATTTCCTCAAGATCTATCATGAATCAACCAAATTAGGGTTTTGATCGAAGATGGTGAATCATTAACTTGTTGCTCAATGAATGACCTAATTGTCTGGAGAATGATCTCAAAATCATCAATGTAATATATTTACCTAATTTATTGATTCAAAATATCTCAAATGCCATGGTTGATCCTTAGAGAAATTCTGAATCATCTAACAAAAAATCAATTGTTCAAATCAGTCAAACTTTGACTTTTGGTCAACTTTTGAAATTCAAATTTTGTCAAACATCAAAGAATTTCAAATTATCCATCATGATCATAAAAAATCAAAATGTGTGAAAAAGTCAACAAAAAGTCAAAAATTGAAAGTTGTAGATATTGAAAGTCAACAAAATGTGTTTTTATCACTTTTCATCATTTTCATGACCATTTTTCACCTAGATCTATTTTGATTCAAGAAAAACTCAAAATATGAAAGTTGTAGATATTGTTCCAAGCTTTCCAAAATGTCCAAGAACTTGAAATTTTTTTTTGTGTAGCTAGGGTGTTGAAATTGAAACTTAGAGGTCTATAACAATAATTTACAAGTCATTTTTCCAAGTTTTCAAGTCATTTTTCCAAGTTCTTCCTTCTAGAAGCCTTATCACCATAAGAGATAGGTTTTGCCTCAAAAATATCTGATGAGAATGATTGAGAGGAGGATAAGAACACTTGAAATTTTTAACCATGGTTTAGAAATTAACCATGTGCATTTATGGAAAAGATTTCATTCTTACCTCTTAAGCCAACTTGCATAAATCCTCCAATCTTAACTTGCCTTGCTCTCCAAACCTCTTGGCCTATAAATAGAGGTCTTTCCTCATTTGGAAGACACACCAAAGCATTCATAAACTTGCTTTCTCACTTCTTTCTTCTTTTCCAAGTTTCAAAGTTCCAAAATGTGAGAATTTGCAAATCTCCAAACCTTGCAATTTTTGAGCAATCTCAAGATTCAAAAACTCTCCAAATACCCTTAGGAAGTTGTTAGAATCATCAAGCCATCACAAAAACTAGCCAAACTCTGGATCATACTCCAAACTCCATAAACTTGCAAATTGAGCCTTAACTTTCCATCTCTTAATCCACTCGTGCAAACTCACATCTTTCACTTTAAATATCATCCATACACTTCATATGAGTGATCCAAGCACTCATCCCAGACCTGTAACATCTCAAACAAATCAAAACTCACTTCAAGCCACTACAATTGGACTCGGGAAGGCTAACTCAGAGGCTTTCAGATTATTCCAAGCATTCAAACATGTTCCATAATCATCATTGAAGTTGTCCAGATCAAGAAACAACATCTGGAACACCTCCTTCAAAGAATCAGATTCTCACTTGAAGATGTAAGTGCTTAAACTTTAAACTCTATGATTCTTACATTCGAGTTCAAATATTGCTTGGCCATCATGTTTATGCACTTATGAGGATCATAAACCCTCAATCAATTACATGATTTGTTGCACAAACATGATTTCTTGATCAATTTTAAAAATTAGGGTTCATCTGATTTTTACGAATTCAGTCATCATATGCTTAAAATAAGTGAATTAATTGTCATCATCATGTTCCTGGGTAAAAATCACGCAAGTTTCATTTATACATCATCCAATTTCATTGAGAAATGAAGAAGTTACAAAATCAAAGCTTGAGGAAGAAGAAGATGGAGTTAGCGCGTTTTTCTGATTTTCAAAAATTTCAAATATTCAGTTTATAATATATACATATGAAAGGATGTATAGCCACCCCAGTGGTAGAATGCGCACCTCTTAGTCCTTTGCCTTGCCCAAGGTCAGGGGTTCGAACCCCACCTAGACCTTTTTATTTTTTTAGTTTTCACTTCTTTGCAATTTTCAACTCTTTTTTCAAACTGATTTCACAACTCATTTTCAAATATAATTCAATCAAGGCATTGTTTTAACAAGCCACGCATGTGGCCTAGTGGTTAGACATTTGGAAGCTTCCAAGCCAAGGTCCTGAGTTCAACATTCACCTAGGCCAAATTAATTTTTTATCACTTGTTTTTTTTACATTTTTCTATCAACTTCAACATTTTCAAAAACCAATCAAAACTTCTCATTTTGAGATGATTTTTTGCACACTTTTCATTTAATATATCTATTTTATGAATATGTCAAAAAATCCAAAACTATTCTCTTTTGATATATTTTTTGTTAGGTTTAAAATAGACGTTTTTAAGTGTTTTTTTAATACTTTTCAAAATTGTTTTCTTCTTGATTTTCAAACCTAATCTTTTTTAAAACTTCTTGTGAATACATTTCACTTTTCAAACCTTTCAAAAAATTTTAAAACATTTTAATTGACTTACGCACCTCTTTTCCATGATCGATTCGATAAATATTTGAAAATACAAACTGAATTAGGTTTTTTCTCGAAAATATTTCGAACTCAAAATCAAATTGATCATGGGCCTCCCTTACGGTGTAAGTACCAGCCCTCTATGTAAATACTTAGTTTTCTTGTACATATTCACCTTTTTGTTTACACATTCATTTCTTTGTACATATTCAACTTTTTTTGCAAATATTCAAGGATAACTAGTATTGTTCGCTAGTTTTCATCCACTTGTTTATACACCAATTCCACTGGTATTAAGAGGAACACTATTCTCTATAAAACTTCTCTTATTCTCGTGGGCCTCCCTTAAGGTGTAAGTCCCACTCCTTTGTATATATTCAAGTTACACTAGCTTTTATTTGCTTGTTTTATACACTTGTTTATATATTTCCTTCATAAACTCCTATGAATGCACACACACACACACACTTTGTCGTATATATACTTGTTCATATACTTGTTCATGTTTATTTATGTCATTACAACTAGTATAACAACTAGGTTCCCCATAGCCTCCTCTTGGGCTTCGTACAAAACAAATCACTTATTGAGTTAGCCTCCTCTTGGGCGTCGTTCAAAAGAACTCCCCTGTTGAGTTAGCCTCCTCTTGTGTTTCGTACAAAAGAACTCCCTCGTTGAGTTTAGCCTTCTCTTGGGCCTCATTCAAGAAAGATACCTGGAAATCTCTAACAACCTCCTATTGGGCTTCTAATTCAAAGAATAAACTTCGTTAGGATAGAACCCTAAGAGTATGGTTTCCCGATGAAATCACTATTAAATTCAAGATAGCCATACCCTATAGCCTCCTATTGGGCTTCATACAAGGACCCTCGATGTCCCTCGGAAAGCCTCCTCTTGGGCTCACAATACAAGGACCCTTGATGTCCCTCGGATAGCCTCCTCTTGGGCTTACAATACAAGGACCCACAAGCTTCTTAAAAGCATCCCCCTAATCAATAACAAAACAATTCTCCTTAGAGATAAGACATGAATCATCTCTATGGAAGAAGTATCTCATCTATAGCATCACATACAAATCAATTTTTTCAAATTAAACACTTTTTCAAACAAAACATATTTCTTAACTTGTAAGTGGCAACGCTTGTACACTCAAGCAAAACGCCCAATGCTTACAATGAAAGATTCAAACATTTTTCAAATATATTTCTTAAGTTGTAAGTGGTAACGCTTGTACACTAAAGCAAAACACTCAATGCTTACAATGAAAGATCTAAACACTCAAATCAATTTTCAAAAATGTATGTGATGAAATAGATTAGATACATTTTTCATTAAGATGACACTTGTCATTGTCTCTTAATTTTTGCTTCCACTAGCACATAAGTGGGAACTACGATTGCTCTGACTTTCTCAACCTCCTTTTGAGAATACGTAGGCACAAGGTCTCACCCTTGGCGAGCATACTTCTTTCTCCATGAAACCAAACAAATCTTAGTTCCCTTAGATCCGAGCTACAAATACTCCCACTAGGGGATATATATGCAGAGGATCCCAATGATCCATGCGAGCATATTAATAATAAACAAACTGAGGTTCCTGCCTAACCTACCCTTCTTAAATCCCAGAGGAGAAACTTTCCCAAAATAGCATAGCAAATAAAACACACAAATGCATAAAAAAGTTCCTATAGAAAACTATAGATATATAGGGTGCTAATACCTTCCCTTTATATAACCAACCCTTTTACCCTGGTCTCTCCCCAATGCGTTGTGTCTAGTTCATGCTAGTCGCATCGCATATCTTATTTAGGGTGTTTCAGCTTTCCCATTTTCCATCTTCTTTCTTGTTTGGAAACAATAAAGCTTGGTGCTCGCACCATCTTTTAAACAAAAAAAAATAAAAAGAGTAAATCATTTTGAGCCGGAGATTCGAATTCCTATTCGATTCTCTCGTTCGTCACTTTTTATCGCGAACACCATCATCCTCTCCTTCTTGCGATAAACCTCTCCAACTTCACAATAATACCCATATTTTCGAATTAGACAAAAGCAGAACAATGCAGAAGAAGATAGAATCACAAAACTCAGTACATACTCGAAGCATCAGAAAGTGAAGAAAAAGAAAATTGGTTTGAACATATCTGTCTCGTTTTTTGCTGCTCTTATTTCTTGATATGTTGTAATCTGTGAATCTCTGAACTTGTTTTTCTAAAATTGATACGGGTAAGGAATTCGTCGGTTTCGGGTTTTGTTATTGATTATTGTTATTTCGAGTTTAAGCTCTAGGCTTTATTAATGGAGAAATCGATGACATAGAGGCAAGAGAGACGAGTATAGCATAGAAACAGAGTGAAATAGTGAGAGTGAAGAGAAACAGGAAAACGAGATTGTGAACGAAATAGAAAGAAAAAGCGTGAATGTTTTGATTGAAACAATTTTTTTTTCGTTTAATAAAGATTTTTTTAATTAATAGTAATGAAGAGTACAGTGGCGGCTGGTTTGTATTAGGATTAGGGTTTACTTTCTTGATCTTTCCCACAGTAGGTCCAATGGGCCTTTAGTTTGGCCCATTTCGAGATTCTCTAGAGCAACACCATCTGTTTCATTTCACACCCCAGGCCCAATTTTCTTATATTTCTTGATTTTCTTTTTAAAAAAAAATAAAAAAAATTATTTTGTTAATTAAGTTTTATTATAAAATCATAAAGAACATTCTTATTTCTATCATAGCTTCTAAAAATGTATTTTTTTGATCAAATATATTTTTTTTATATATATTTTCTATTTTCTTTAAGTTGAACTACTTCTATTTTGTTTGTACATTTATATAGACTTATAATTATTTGATTTATCCCCATTTTTAAATGTGTATTCTCATCCCCATGAGATGTAATAGTTAGTAAATACTTTGTTGTTTTATTTAATTATTCATCACTCTCACAAAACAAAAATATTTCAAACTAATACTCGATTCCGAGCCATTTTCATACCTTGAGTCGACAAAGCTTCGAAGCGTCGCAACGGCGGTGCACACACCACGCTTTCTCTTGGGCTTACAATGAGACTTTAATTGATTAGTTAAAAATTATTTAATTATCTAATTAGGTTATTTAAAATTGATTAGTTCATCTAATTATTTATTAATCTAATTACTTGATTAAATTTTGTTTAATTAATTTATTAAATTTAGTTCGTGCATGCACCTACACAATATCAATTGTCTTATCATCTGTGTT
This sequence comes from Vicia sativa, assembly GCA_021764765.1. Lineage (NCBI taxonomy): Eukaryota > Viridiplantae > Streptophyta > Magnoliopsida > Fabales > Fabaceae > Vicia > Vicia sativa. Next base: position 252,425,762 of record CM038796.1, on the reverse strand, counting down.
GGCCACCTTGTATGGGCTTTTATCGATTTATTGATGCTTCCATGAATATTCGCAATTACTCACTTCATTTTCATTATCGCGCTTTGGTCCACATACCAAGTTTTCATTCAATAAAGGCCTCAAAGTAAGGAGTACACACTTGTCTATTTTCTCAAGATTAATCAACCTTTCTTGGTTAATCATAGCCCAAGTCTCTTCTCATTGTCTATTCACTACTTTCAGAATAGAATTCTCAAACCTCGATCCAACGTCGAGTGACTTTTCAAAAAAAACCTTTTTATAATAAATCCCGAGTATTTAAATTGTTGGTTTCTAGACCAATTATTTAAAGACTTGTGCAAAATAAACTCCGAGTATTTAAATCGGTGTCGCTAGACAATTGTTTAAAGACTCAAACTTAATCAACGTGAACCTCGTTTCACTTCAGTTTTTCATAAGAAAAATCTGGTTTCTAGTATTTGAATCGTAGGATGCTAGTCCTATTGTTCGGTACTTTTCACCCACTTAAAATTAATTCAACTCATCAAACCTTGCACACGTGCAAGTTCTTTTTCAAACTTCGCTCACACGCGATCTTTCTTTGCTCACATGCGATTATCGCTCACACGAGATCACCTAGTGACGTCTTATCGTACATGTACGATTAAGCTCCTATTTTCATAAATAAAATCAACCAACCAACAAAATTTCTCGCAACCGAGAACTCGTAAGCTCTGACTTTCCCATCGCACTTGGGGAATACGTAGGCACGAGATTCTAACTTCTTGGCGAGCACACTTTCAAAAAATTAAAATATGTTTCCTTTCTTTTCTCTTTTCTCGCATAATAAGTATAAGATAGCAAATTTACACACTAAACACACAAACACTTAGAACTAAATGAGTCCCATCGAGTACTATGGATGTGAGGGATGCTAATACCTTCCCCTTGCACAACCGATTCCCGAACCTGTATCTCTTGGTTGCAATGACCATTTTATTTCATTTTCATTTCTTCGGTTTAATCTATATTTTCCCTTTACTCTTTAGGAATAAATAAAGTTAGATGGCGACTTCATTGTTTTAAATCCAATTAGTAAATTTTTTTATTAGCGTCAACATATACATATAACCAAGTGTATACTTTCGATCATCGTTATATTTGCACCAATTGTAATCTGTGTAACCGAGCGAACTGTATTTTCTTCCCGTATCAACTGCGAGAAAGAGAATTTTGCAGCCAAAGGTTCCTTTGACATATCTTAGGATCCTCTTAATTGTTTCCAAGTGAGACACCTCTAGTATCTCCATGAATCTATTCGCAATATTGACACTAAATGCCAAATTTGGCCGCGTATTGCACAAGTAACGTAACAATCCAATCAATCTCCTAAATTGGGTTGGATCCACATTATACTCAACATCACTTTTGGACATCTACAACCTCGCTTCAACAAATGTATTGGCAACATTACAATGCTCCAATCACACCTTTTTAAAATCTTAAGAGCATTCTTTCTTTGATCCATGAGCAGTCCCAATTTTGACTTGTGGAACTCTATACCAAGAAAGTAAGTTATGATTCCAAGGTCACTCATTTCAAAGTCCTCCATAAGTTCACTCTTGAACTCAGCAATACTCAATTCATTGCTACCCATGATCAATAGGTCATCCGCATATAAGCAAAGTATGATCAGATCATGTTCGGTAACACATAGACACCATGTTCGGTAACATATTTCTTAAAGCCAGTGTTAACTAGGAAAACATCAATGTGTTTGTTCCAATCTCTAGGAGATTGTTTCAAAACATAGAGTGCTTTCTTCAATTTGTAGACCATTACCTCTTGATTTGTCACAACTAAACCAGGGGTTGTTCTGCATAAACTTCCTCCTCAAGCAAATCATTCAAAAAAAAATATTTAACATCCATTTGCTAAATCTTTCCAATTGTTTCTATTTGCAATAAAAACAACCACTCGTATGTTTTCTATCTTAGAAATAGGTGCAAACAACTCATCATAGTCTATACCTTTTCTTTGTAAAAATTCCTTCTCAACTAGTCGAGCCTTAAACTTGACTATTTCACCTTTTGGATTTGCCTTCAATTTATTGACTCACCTCACTCTGATTGGCTTCTTTCATACTGGTAGATCAACCAAATCTCAAGTACAATTTTTCTCAATCAAATCTATGATTAGCCCCTACGAGAATACCAACATACTTAAAAAAGAAATAATTTCACAGAGTTAAGGAAATCCCCACATAGGTTAGAAATATTTGGTCCACAATAACCCATATAAAAACTCTCTTGAATAAATTAACTTGAAGGCCCGAAGCATACTCAAACCCTTTTAGGACTAGCTTAATACTCCATAGATTTTAAAGAGTAAAGTTCGCCACAAGAAGTGTATCATTTGTACAGGTAATAAAATTAATAATATCATAAAAAATAACATATTTGTACAAACTCATCATCTAATAACGCAAACAACTTGCACTCTAACACTTTGTTTAAGTGTGAAGATGTTATTCATAGATTATGGACTCTGAGTATGCAAGTTGTGAACTCTGGTCAATTTTTGTTTAGGATTCTGAACAAAATAACTATGGATTCTAGGATGTCAAAACACGCTATGAAACATTGAAGAAAGATGTGTTCACAACAATAAATCTTCTTATACAAAGTATCAAGTCATCTACTAAACAAAGTTTATCCATATCGAATATGTTAACTCAAGAATCTGAAAACTTGCGTTTCTCAAGCACAAAAGACTACTCTGATAAAGCTTAATCTCAGATATATCAAAAGCATCTGACTTTAGCACCTATTTCATTTAGAGTAATTGAGTGCAAATGCTTCTAGCAACAATATACTCATAGACATACACAATGTTTCTTCTTGATGAACCAAGAGATCAGATTGTTTCCAAGAAAGAAACATGCACCTGAAGTACTTTTATGTAATCGGAACTTCTAGTCCAATCTGCATCATAATACCCTAATAATATAGGATTTATATCACGAGAATACAATATTCCATAGTTATAAGTCCCACTGATATACTTCAAAATTCTCTTCACTTAGGTGAGATGACTAGCCTTGGGTTTTACTTGATATCTAGCACATACCCCAATAACAAATGTGATATCAGGTATCAGGTCTACTAGCAGTGAGATATAAAAACTTACTATCATAATTCTATAGAGACTATGACCTACATCAGCTTAATTTCCATCCTTAGACATCGTTAAGCGAGTTGCACCAGGAGTTCTTTTGTGGCTTGCATCACAAGACCAAACTTTTATTTTACTATAATCTTAGCATATTTGCTTTGAGATATAAATATAATGTTTTCCATTTGCTTAACTTGGAGACCAAGAAAGTAAGTGATTTCACGAACCAGACTCATATCAAACTTAGACAGAATTTGTTGAACGAAATGCTCCACATCATGTCTAACATCCCACCAAATACTATATCATCCACATAGATTTGGCACATCATAAGCTTTACTTTGGCATTCTTCATAAATAAAGTTTTGTCGATTCCTCGTCTATTATATCCATTGTTGATCAATAACTAAGTTAACCTTTTATACTAAGTAGTTGGAGCTTATTTCAAACCATAAATCGATTTCTTCAATGTGTACACATGATCTAGAAAGATAGGACCATTGAACCCATTTGGTTGTTCAACATGGACTTCTTCATCAATATACCCATTCATAAATCCACTTTTGACATCCATTTGAAATAGTATGAATTTCATCATGCCTAAATAACAACAACCTAATGGATTCAAGCCATGCAATTGAGGTATATGTCAAATCAAAATCCACCTCTTCTATTTGAGTGTATCCTTGAGCTGCTAACCTTGCCTTATTCCTTGTCACATTACCACTTTCATCATATTTATTTTTCAAAACCCACTTGTTACCAATGATATTTACATCTTCAGGTCTAGGAACTAACTCTCATACCTTATTTATTTCAAATTGATAAAGTTCTTCTTGTATGGAATTTATCCAGAAATCATCATTCATCTCTTCTTTAACATTCTTATGCTCAATCTTAGTGAAGAAGCATGAATTGGTAATACTTTCTTTGTTCCTTGTCATTACTCCTTCATTTGGATATCCTATTATATTCTCAATAGGATGATCCTGATGAACTCTAATAGATGGTCCCTTATTCACTTGATAATTGTCTAAATTAGTAACTTCAGACTCAACATTGGACTCCTCGTGTGTAACATTTTCTGGAGCATCAGTCTGTTGTAAGGGAACCTCATCTTCTTCTACCTCATCCTTATTTTTTCAGGAGCATCATCAATGGCAATATTTATCTATTCCATCATGGTGTTAGTGCACTTGTTGTATAATTTGTAGGCTCTACTATTTGTGGAGTAACTAAGAAGTATTCCTTCCTCACTCTTTGGATTCGTCTTTCTTCTTTGCTCTTTATCTTCTCGGATTTAACACTTACTTCGAAAGACATGAAAGTACTTAAAATTTTGTTTTCTCCTTTTCCATAACTTATACTATGTGTATTTAGTACCATATCTAATGGTTACCCTATTATGAATATGTAGGTTGTGTTCTTAGCCTCGGCCCAGAAGTAATAAGGAAGTTTGGAGGATTGAGTCCAAAGCTTAAGAAAGGAAATTCACTATTAGTAGCTTAGTACCTAAGTCTTACAAGTAACAATAAAACATATGTTGTTCAATGTCTTTTCCAAGCATTACCCGATGACTTTTTATTCAGGATTCTCCCTAAATATGAGACACCCACTCACTTTGTTTCTCAAACACCAACAAGTTAGTATTTGGATTACAATCACTAAACCCTGGTGATCAACCTCAATTGAAACTATGAGTGATGTTGAATCTTGCAACTCAACTAGAAAAACCTATTATACCAATTTAATGAAACATAATGGTGTACATAAAATAACAAGGACTCCTTGTAAATCTAGCACTCTAAAATCTTCAATGTGAATGATTGAATTCTAATGTAGGTTTTGAGCTCCTTATATAGAATAAATTTTCCGGGCTTTTCTTCATGGATATTTGATTTGATTTCGTATAGAATTGATGCAGAATTTTTTGAATATTATTTGTTCCTTAAATCTCCCCATCAAGATAAGATTTGTTTCAATTTAAATTCAAATTTAAATCTCCATTTAAATCTAAATTAATCTTCATTCACCTGTCAAATAAATCACCTAATCATATTGTTAAATCAATAACAATAAAATTTTCAACGAATCTTTTGCACATACCTCTCCAAAAGGCAGTAGTCTGGCCTGTTGAGCAAAGCCTCAAATTTCGTACCACATGTTGAGACATCGTGTTCAACATGTGTCTGTTTTGCAATTCTATACAACTTAAGCAAGCTATATCAACTTGAACACTTCTTCATGTTGTTGTTTTGTAAAATGTAGCCATCCTAAAGGAAATTTCACAAAGAAATTCATTAACATATCACAACAATTGTTAATTTTTACTGTGGTGAAAAATAATTAATTTTTGTTTAAATAAAGAAATGCGCGTAATGAACATATATTACCTCGGTTGGTTATGTTGTCATAGTTACAAATTATTATGAAATGTACTTTTTGTAACACTATCTTATTTGACTTTGCTAATGAAGTTTATTATTATACGTGCAGGGTTACCCATTTCTAATGTTAATTAACTCTAATCTCTCATTTATCAAGTTAAGTAACTTCCTCAATTCTTTTGTAAATACAATTTACAATTAAGCAGTTAAAGTTAACAAGAATATTTAGATTTTAAGGGTATACCCCTAGTTTTATGTAGTGGTAGACTAGAATATCTAATTATGAGGGTTTGGTAAAAACGACTTTCATTTCATATTGAAAACCCCATACTATTAAATTAATGATTAATCAATAACAATAATTATATGTATTTATTAGATAAACAATATAATACCAATAAATTAAAAGAGAATTACCATCCAAGATACAAGGTTATTTCTAAAATCAGTTACTCATCCCTCATAAAAGAGGATTTAACAACTCATAATGCATAAGTTTAGCTTTTATAACTAGATTTTTGTTCGTGCACTCGCTTCTCAATTTGGTAAAATCATGACATGTCACTTTATTAATATTATGTTATATAGCCTGAGTGGATGACAAATATCAACATAATTTAGTGTCATTGCAGCACAATTTAGGAATAATGTGTCTTCTTCAATCGAACATGGATCGTGCAAAGATTATTCTTGATCATCGGTAGAATTTTTACAAGACTTTGCAATTTTAAGGTGAAATGAGATTTTCCATAATATTTTGAATCATGTTATAATTTTCTATAGTTCATGCAATCTTAGTCACGAATTCAGTTTCAATGTTATAAAAATGTTAATAAATAATAGTATGACAGGTGTCACCAATATCCAGTGTTTGAACCCTGGTCAAATATGAGTTTTTAAGCTTAAACAGAGGTTCTAAACAAACGTTAGTGCATTGTGCTTCCTTTTTCTCATTTAGGACAAAACCTTGGTTTTTGAGATGAATACAGTGCATTTATGTAACATCTACCCCATTGTTGAATGATTTAAATATATTTATGGTCTCTTTAAATATTTCAAATTTTGTTTTTAGTCCTTCCAAAATTTTTCTTCAAAGAATGGTCCTCCTAATATTTTCCGTTCACACTTTTGGTCTCTCATGTCAATGTCTGTTAACATAAGCTGATGTGGTATGTGTCATACCCTAATTTTTGACCTAATATACCACCTTACATTTGCATTATTGCATCACTAACAGTTCAAAACAGAATTAATCGGGTGTGGCTTCTACAGGTCAAAATCAGGGTTTCACAAAATTTTCATCTGATTCAAGAGGTAATCAATTAGGGTTTGAGTTCTCACTCACCTCAATTGATCTATCTTAATCAAATCATCAACCTTTGATCTTCAGATATCCAACTTTTCCTCATGATTTATCAAGGATCGACCAATTGGGATTTTCATCGAGGATAAGCAATCACTGATTTTCTGATCAATGAATGACTTTTTTGCTTGGAGATTGATCTTCATATCTTCAATACAACATCTTGACCTAATTTCCTGATTCCAAAACATGACAGAAGTTCACATTCTTCATCAGTCAATTTCTAGATCATCAGATGAAATTTCATCTGCACTAAAAAGTCAAACTTTGACTTTTGGTCAACTTTTTCAAGATAAAACTTTTTCAATCATCAAAATACTTCAAATGATCCATCATGATCATAAAAAATCAAGAAATTTGGAAAAGTCAACAAAAAGTCAAAATTTTCAACACTTAGAAAAATTTTCAAGTGTTAAAATTTCATGTTTTTTCCTACTTTCATGGCATTTTTTCACATAGTTCCATTTGGAATTAGAAAAAACTAAAAACATGAAAGTTGTATCCCTTGTTACAAGCTTTCCAAAATGTCCAAGAACTTGCAAATCCATTATGTCTAGCTATGCTTTTGATTTTGAAACATAAAGCTCCATAATCATGGATTTCAAGTTCAAGCTTCAAGAATTATAAGTCATTTTTGATCTTTCTCCTTCTAGAAGCCTTGCCACCTAGCCAAGATGGATAGAGCTGATAAAAATCAGGTAAGAAGTAATTATGATGAGATAAGATCAAGTTGAGTTTTAACCATGGTTAAAAGGAAGGTTCCTTTTGCATTTATGGCAAAAATGGCTTTCTTACCCTCTAAGGCAAGTTGTACAAATCCAAGCCAATCTTCTTCACTTACCATTCTGATTTCTTTACCTATAAATAGAGGTCATGTTTGCAAATTGAAACCACACCAAAGCTATGCAAAAACAAGCTTTCTCTCTTCTTTCTTAAAATTCAAGTTACATAGTTCAAAGTGAGAATTTTTGCATTTTTGAGATCTTGTGAAAAACCATGAGAAATTTGGTGTCTAACATGTCTTAAGATCAATATAGAACTGGTTTGAAACTTAAAATCAACACAAGAACAACTAAAAACCAGAATTGCTTTTCAAATTTCTAAACTTGCAAAAACTGCCTTAAACTTCAAACTGTTAATTTGCTCGAGCAAGTTGTGATTTTATCATTCAAACATCATCTATACATCTCATATGAGTGATACAAACCATCATCCTTGATCTGTAACACTTCCAAACACGAATTCGAAGTTTACATCAAGCATATGCAGTTGGACTTGGTCAGAATGATCCAGGCTATTTCAGAGCAAGCATAGCACCTCCACACGTTCCATGAGGTCCACTGGTGCTATAGCAATCATCAAAACAACTCTGTAACACCTCATTCGAAGAATCAAAGTCCAGCTTCAAGAGGTAAGAACACGAACTTTGAACTTCATATTTTCTGCTTTCCAGTTCAAAAATGGCTTGGCCGTTTTGTTTTTGCACCTTCACTGATTGATAACCCTAAATCAATTGATCAATTCCATGACCATACACGATTTCAATTTGAATTTTCAAAACTAGGGTTCTTCGTGTTTTCTAGAAAATTAATCATGTTTAACTAAAAATAAATGAAATTAAACAACATCATCATGTTCCTGGGTTTAAAACGATCAAGTTTGATGTTTACATCATTCAATTTCATCAAGAAATAAGGATTTTAGGATTGGATGAAGATTGGAGAAGATGAAGAACACTGCGCGCGTTTTCTTGTTTTCCAGAAATTCAAAAATTCGTTTTGTAATATAATTAATTAAAGTAAGTTAAGTGAACGGATGTATTGCCGCCCCAGCGGTTGCCAGCTCACCTTTAAGTCACTTGCCATGCCTTGCCCAATGGTCCCGGGTTCGAGTAGCCTTGGGACCATTTTTGCCAAACTTTTTTTATTTTCTCTTCACATTTTTTTCAAACTTTAATGCTTTCAAAACCCAATCAAAACTCCTCATTTTGAGGTGATTTTTTGTACACTTGTCATTTAACATGTATATTTTATGATAATGTCAAAAAATTTCAAAAATGTTCTCTTTTGATTACATTTTCATCGAGCCGAAAACAAGACATTTTAAGTACGTTTCAAGCACTTTCAAAGATGTTTTTTTTCAAACGTTCAAAACCCGAATCTTTTCTAAACTTCTTGTAAATATATTTCATCTATCAAAAAAATTTTCAAGATCTTTTCAAAACATTTCAACAAACTTACACTCTTTTTTCCATGATCGACCCGATTTGAAGATAAAACCGAACTCGTTTTTCCTCGAATTTCTTAACCGATCATGGGCCTCCCTCACGGTGTAAGTCCCAAATTCTTTTATGTACATAGCTATTTCCTTGTACATACCAAATTCTTTTATGTACATAGCTATTTCCTTGTACATACCAAATTCTTTTATGTACATAAGCTATTTCCTTGTACATATCAAATTCTTTCATGTACATATTCATTTTCTTTGTACATAACACAGATATCTTTGTAAATATTCAAGAATGGACAAACTTCGTCCGTTTATTTTCATTTCGCTTGTATATACACTGAATACCATTGGTATTAAAAGGAGCATTATTCCCGGTGAAACTGCTTTTAAACCAATGGGCCTCCCTTACGGTGTAACTCCCAACCCTCTTATGTACATACATATTTCCTTGTACATAAATACTCATTCGTGTACATATTCATTCCCTTGTACACATTCAAACTTGTAAATAATCAAGTTACGTTCGTTTTAAAACGCTCGTTTTTACACACTTGTTTATATTTTCTCCATAAACTTTTGTAAATAAACATTACACATTGTTTATATTTCCTTCATAAAATCCTGTGGAACAACTTCATACATTTGTTTATATAATTGTTCAGCAATAACATAACAATTAGTCTAACCATTAAGTTCCCCACAGAGTTTAGCCTCCTCTTAGGCTTCATATAAGATAACTCATTCATCTGAGTTAGCCTCCTCTTAGGCTTCGTATAAGAAAACTCATTTACTGAGTTTAGCCTCCACTTAGGCTTCATATAAGACATCACTCCCCTGTTGAGTCAGCCTCCTCTTGGGCTTCGTTCAAAAGAACTCCTCATTGAGTTTAGCCTTCTCTTGGGCATCAAACAAGAAAGAGACCAGGAAATCTCTTAACAGCCTCCTATTGGGCTTCCAATACAAAGAATCATCCGCGCTAGGATAGAACCCTGAGAGTATGATTTCTCGGTGAAATCGCTCTTGAAATCCTAAAAGGATGGTTTCCCGGTGAAACCCCTTTTAAAACCAAAGCCAGCCATACCCTATAACTTCCTCTTGAGCTTCATACAAGGACCCTCGATGACCCTCAGAATGCCTCCTCTTGGGCTTACAATACAAGGACCCATGGGCTTCTTAAAAGCATCCCCTTAGTCCAATCAATTTCTCCTAGAGATCTAGACGTTTATCATCTCTATGGAAGAAGTATCTCATCTGTCACATCACATACAATCAAAAACTTTTTAAACTCTTTTCAAACAAAAAACATCTCTTAATCTGTAAGTGGTAACGCTTGTACACTCAAGCAAAACACCCAATGCTTACAATTAAAAGATTCAATCATTTTTCAAACATCTTTCTTAACTCGTAAGTGGTAACGCTTGTACACTCAAGCAAAACACCTATAACTTACGATGAAAGATTCAATCAATCAACCTTTCAAAATGTATGTGATGAAATAGATTAGATACTTTTTTCATTAAGATGACATTCGTCTTTGTCTCTTAATAACATCCCGTTGCTTCCACTAGCATAAGTGGGAACTACGATTGCTCTGACTTTCTCAACATCCTTTTGAGAATACGTAGGCACAAGGTCTCATCCTTGGCGAGCAAATTTCTTTCTCCCTCAAACCAAACAAACCATAGATCCCTTTAGATCCGAGCTACAAATGCTCTGATTCCCATTAAGGGATATGTATGCAGAAGATCCCAATGATCTTTGCGAGCACAATAATAACAAAACCTAGGATCCCACATAACCTACCTTTCTTAAAATCCAAAGGAGAAACTTTCCCAATCATAGAAATAGCAATTAAAACACACAAACATATCAAACATATTCGTATATAAAGTTATAGATAACTATATATATTTAGGGTGCCACATCTATTCCCTTTATATAACAAACCCCCCTTACCCGGAATCTCCCCAAATGCGTTGCGTCTAGTTAACGCTAGTCGTAATGCATATCACATCAATTGAGGGTATTGCAACTTTCCCCTTTTTCATAATCATTTTTTCTTGTGTTGAAAAAAATAAAGCTTGATGCTCGCGGCATCTTTATAAACAAATCAAAAGAGTAAATTGTTTCGCGCCAGAGAATCCGAATTCAGATTCGATTCCCTAGCGCGTCACTTTTTAACGCGAACAATATGTCACTTTGATTGTGCCAACGATCAGTGATTTTTACACCTTTGTTTACCATTAATTCTAGTAAATTTTTTCATTGTTTTTAAGCACTTTTAATTATCAGCATTTTATGCTTTGGTTGTGTCTCTTTAATGTTTTCAGGTTCAGAGAGGTATTCAAGAAGAATCGGAGCGAAAACCAGGAAAAATCGCAAGAATTCAAAAAAGTTTCTCACACTCCAAGAGGTCATTCTACCGTAGTACAATCGGTCATAGCAATGACACGGGTCGTAGAAAAAGCAACATAAGCCGTTATTTTTTTAAAATTTCGAATTAGAAAGCTAGAGGTGTGCTATGGGTACCTGTGTTTCCTGACACGGCTAGTATCGGCTTGTGACCCTGATTTCAGTATTTTCTGATTTTTGCCCGGGTGTTGGCCTGCAAGGGTATTTTGGGTATTTCAAACTGGTCTCAGTAGATCTTGTCTATTTAAGCGAGTTTTTGAGAAGGAAAAATGGAATTTTTTGGCAGGCGGAGAATTACATGAGAAAAGATTAGAGAAGACAAGGGTTTCGGTGGAAGGAGATTTCATGAACATAAGCGATTAAAGATCAAATTTTTCTCCAATACTTGTAATTTCTACAATTTATCTTTTGTTTTGCTTGAATAATATGAGTAGCTAAACCCACAATGCTATGGGGTGTCCCTGATTTGCATCTGTAATGACTTTGATTTTATAATTGCAATAACAATGTTCGTTTTCAAAATAGATTTAATATCATAATGTTTCTAGTGCATTCTCTATCAGACAAACATAGTTTGATTTATGATTAGCAATTAGGCTAGACAGCTGTTGTTAATGCTTTTGTGAGATTATGCTATAGTAGATATCACGTAGGACTAGGGATACCCTATAGCAACCAGATATTCTTGACCATATAAATGCTCAATTTTATCAGTAGGTTTCTTTGGACTTAGGATGATGATTGAAGGTTTTCTTTCTAAGGACTTAGGAGTAAACAACCTTAAGAACCACTAATTGATTATTTAAAATAAGTTGTTGCAATATTGAATCCAACGTTGTTACATGGATAATTCGCACACCTACTCTGGCATATTACTCAAATTTGTTAACATCACTTAGTCAATTTTTTTTACTTTATTTGCAATGATTATTATCTATTCGCAATTCAAACCAAAACACTAGTTTTTGTTTAATTGAGCTATAATTCGAATTTTATATTTACACGTAGTCCTTGAGATTGACATTCAGTAAACTTTCCTCATTATTACTTACTACAAATGCAAAATAGTACACTTACTATTTTTCTGATCAATCAATGTAACAATATGTTGATGTGTCATACCATGTGACTACGGTCAACATCATACTTAAACTCATAAAATTTCATAGTTAATCGATAGCTAAAATCACAACTAATCTATATTAAATTTAGTGCACGAATTCTGGTTCTGAGTCTGACACTCACCATATAATTGTAAATTTTATAAAAACAAACTACAAATAAAAGAAAATAAGTTAAGTTTTGTATATTGTATTGAAGCAAGGAATGGAACTGAAGTTGGGATCCATCCACTAGATTGTTGGATTCTCTCTCTCACGGGCCTATCTATCTTATCTATCCAATGAGTCCCAAACCAAGAAAGAGCCCACACAGATCGTACCAAACAAGGCCTACAATGCTTCCTACTCAACACAGTACTCGTACTATTTCCCATACATAATACATATACACACCCAACTACAATATTTTTCACTCCTCTCTTCTCATCATCACATTCACTTCTACCTTCTTATCTACTTCTTCCCAAAAATATACTACTATAACGCAACATGGATAACTGTTATTCAAAAACATATCCTAGTACCTCTGAAGACCTAGCTAATTCCACCTTGAAGAAAAGGTTCCTGAAGAAAGCTAAAGAACACAGGTCAAGACTCTACATACTAAAGAGGTGTATTATCATGTTACTATGTTGGCACAAGTACGAACAATATTAATATCCATTCATCATATCATTCATATTTACCACACTACACTACACCAACCTCACTATTATCTTTAAGGTAACATTAGTTCTAGTTTATTATTATTATTATTATTATTATTGTATTAGTGTTTGTAGTTTATTTGTATTATTATCAGAAGTGAGATTTTGATGAGTTAGCTAGATATTAGAATGACAAATGGGATAGGTGAAAACATCTGCAGAATTTTTTCATGTTATTGTGTAATGAGACATTGTTAAATAGAGATTGTTTTCTAGTGTAAAAGAAGGTGAAGAAAAAGACACTGTTTCACATGAAGATAGGGACACATCGTGGCTGGCTACAACCAAAGTACTGGTCCTTTGGTCAAGAGAAACACTTTTTCTCTGCTTACTTTAATTTGCCAGTTATATGACATTGATAAATTCATCTATCACTTTTTTATCTTGCTTGTTTACATAATGTTTCAGCAATGACATGAATCATCTTGTGTTTTGGCTTTTCTTCTTTAGTTTCTCTGTTGCATGCAATGTATATTGTACTATTATTGTGGTGTGGGGTGACAGGTTGAAATTAAGTTGAAGTACAAGACTAGGCAGCTAGGGTATAGCTTGTGTATGTATAATCAAGTACATTAAAATTTTGAAATTTAGATATCTCTTTGATATTTCATATGCTGCTGTTAAATACAATTAATCAAGATAAGTACTATATATTAAGTATTTGATAAGAATGGAGTGTATGTATTGACAAAAAAAATAATTTTAATTGAATTGGTGTTGTAAACTTGAGTTTAGTTCAAATTTACTTGAATCTATAGAGGTTTAAATTTAAAGATAATAAGTTTGAGTGTAAAATTATGTTGAAAAAAACTATACAAAGGATAGTTTCAAATTGATTTGGAAATGTTTTTTTTAAAGATTAACCACGATCTGTGCACCTTCACAAAATGACTTAAGAGTCATATCCTTTAGATTAATTAATAGCGGATTGAGATGTACAGTCAGATTTTGAGTGTGATCAATCTTCAATTCTTTTTAAGTAGACATTACTAAAAACTGTGTTTAGTGGCCGAATTAGAGACTGAAAAAGTATAAAAATCGATCACTATAACGTTTAACGACTAATAAAGCGATTCTATTTTTCGACTGAAAAATGTTAATCGCTTACCTGTGATAGTGACCAAAATATAGCAACCAAATTTATGAATGTTTTTAGTTTGTTAAAAAATGAAAAAATAAAACGAAACACACGACCATGGAGAATCAAACCCATGCCCTTTGCTTTTCAAGCATCTCGCATGGCCACCTTAACAAATATGTGTTTTGTTGTATTGACGTTATTATATATTATTAACAAACTATATATTTTAAATATTATTAACTATGTTGTGAATAGCGAACGACGCGACTGTGATAGCGGCACGGATCGGAAAATATGGTGTGACTGTTTCTAGTTGTATCAGGTCGGTGCAATTTGGTGAAACGGCTGGAGCGAGCGTAACGGCAGTTCTTGAAGCGGGTCGGGTACAGCCCAAATCAAATAGATTTTCAGTTTTCGCAAATCAGATCAGGTCGACCCACTTAATTTTAAAACGTCAAAACTCTGTTTCTAACTGTTGAAAGCAATTTTAGTAGCAGCGCTGGTTTTTTATTTTCTCATACAACTCTTTTCTTCAATTCCATCGCACATCATCATCTCTCCATCGCTTCCTCTTTCTCTTCCTTTATCGCACATCTTCGGTCAACCTTCATCATCTTCAAATATTTTGCTTCTTCTTTTTCTTTCCTTCCTCCTCCCCTTCTTATCATTTATGCCTCCTCTTATTCTCGGTACTGATTTTATTATTTTGTTCTGTTATTTCTGCTTCTTCTACCAACAGCCATGACAACTCTTGCTTCTAATCATTATACTCAACCATCATCATCCAATGCTCAATAAGTTTCTTCTTCTGCTAAGTTACACAAACTAATTAGATGAATTTAAGAGGAGGGTTACATGTGACTTTTGTAATGTATCGTCTACGGGAGGAATTTCTAGGGCTAAACAACATCAACTAGAAATAAAAGGAAATGTGAAGGCTTGCACTCAAACACGCGAAGACGTTAAGTTAATTTTGCGGGACCATGGAGATAAGAAATTGGCTTCAGAGAAGTCTATGTCAGGTGAAGTGGATGAAGATGATGATGAGGCATCATAACTGCTAGAGATATCTAGGATTCGAAGAGGAAAATGGTTGGCTGAAGAGGGGAGTATGCCGGCTGCCAATAAAAATACTTAAGGCCCATTAGATGCAATTTACTTTAGAAAGCCAGATAAAGCTTTGAGAAAAGGAGAGCAAACAAGCTTGAATGATGTTTGTGATAAGAAAACAAGAGCGGGTTGTTGCCAATACATAGCTTGTTTCTTTTATAGGAATGAAATTGCTTTCAATGTTGCAAATTCAAAAAGTTTCAAATTTATGGTTGAAGCAATTGGTATGCATATGTATGGTGCACATTTGAAGCCTTCAAGCTACTATGAGTTTAGAGTTCCATTGCTTCAAGATAAGTTGAAACTTACACATGAGATGTTGAGTACTAATAAGTAAGAACAAGAAAAATATGGTAGTTCCATAATGTCAGATGGCTGGATTTATAAGGGAAGACCATTGATCAATTTTTTGGTGAATTCTCTGGAAGGAACAATGTTTGTTAAAAGTGTTGATGCATCTGCTAACATAAAAACAGGACAAAAGTTGTTTGAGATTTTGGATAGTATTGTAGAAGAGATCAGTGAAAGTAATGTTGTGCAATTAGTTACCGTTAATGAAAAAATTATGTCTTGGCCGGTAAGCATCTTCAAGTATCAAGGCCAAAAAAAATTTGGACTTCATGTGTTGCTCATTGTCTAGACTTGATATCGAAGATATTAGAAAAATTCATAGAGTCAAGATGGTTATACAAAAAGGAATTACTCTCGTGGAATTTATTTACAACCATTCTTTGGTTTTAAACTTAATGAGAGATAAATTAGAAAATGAGTTGGTTAAAAGTGGAGTCATAAGGTTTTCCACAAAATTTCTTACTTTGTATAGATTGCACACTCTAAAGGCAAAAATTAGAACATGTTTACTTCTAAATATTGGTTGAATTTGAATTCAGGTAAGGAGGTGAAAGGAAGGAAGTTTGTTGATATTGTACTTCAAGTATCATTTTTGGAGGATATTATGTACACTCTTAATCTATGGGGCCTCTTATAAAAGTACTTAGGCTTGTTGATAATGGAAAACAAAACCCTACAATGAGTAGCATTTATCATGTTTGTTGGAAGTCAAGCAGTTAATTAAAAAAACTACAACAACATTGAAGGTGAGTACAACGATATCATTGATATTGTTGATATAAGATAGAGTATTCAACTTCATCATCTGTTACACACAATTGGGTATTATCTTAATCCGAAGTACTTTTATAGCAATCTAATGATTGAGAATGACGATAAGTTGGTGGATAGTATTTATGCATGCACGATAAGCTTTCTGCAAGTTTTGAAGTTGTTGATGTCATTCATGGAGAATTGGAGAAATATAAGATGGGTGTAGGCCACTTTGGATTGAAGAAATTGGTAAGGCAAAGAGTCGATGTAGTTGTTGGTAAGTAACTAAGTCTATTTCACAATAATTTCATTACATAATGATTTTTGTATATATATATATATATATATATATATATGCTAATGCAAATAAGTGTTGCATTGAAACTGAGTGGTGGGGGAGATATGGAGCAAAAACACAAAATTTGCAGTTTCTTAGTATTAAAATATTGAGTTTGACTTATAGTTCATCAGGTTGTGAGTGGAATTTGAGTTCTTTTGAGCATGTGAGTAGTTGATATTAGGTTATAGATTCAAATTAATAGTTTAGTAATGTATATTTATTATTTAAACTAACATTAAAATTTTAATATAGATTCACTCCAAGAAGAGAAATAAACTTGAACACAAATGTTGCAAGACTTATTTTCCATCAAGTACAATCAAAATTTGAAAGAGCACTTTGACAATGTTGATTTGATTGATCTTGTGGTCATAGATGATTATTTTTATACCCTTAACCTATGGTTGTTGGGAGGTGAAGATGAAGCTCAATCTTAACATGGTAATGATATGGTGTTTCACGGTGATGATTTTTCTTGGCTAGATGTTAAAATTACAAGTGGTGTTGTTGAGCCTAAAATCAACACTAGGAGCCAAGCAACATATTGCAGAAGAAGGAAGTTGCACCTCCACCTTCTTCATCTAGATCTAAGCTAAAAGTAAATGAAGTGGTAGTCGTAGATGATGAGTTTGGTTATCAAGAATACATTGGAGAGAATGAAGAGCATGCTAGTGGCTAAGGAAATGGTGATGAAGCCTTAGATTTTAATGATTCTTGAATTTTTATTAGAATTTGGATCTTTAGTTATTTTAAGACTTAGATGTTTAAGTGTTTGTTTTCTTGAATTTTACTGCTATTTGGAAGTATGTTGCAATGTTTTACTTAAGACTTATGCCTTTTAGTGGTATTTAGCATTGAAATTATGTTGTTCTGTATTTGGAAGTATTTTATTGCTGAAGACTTATGAAGTTTGAGTTTTTTTGGTATTTACTAGTATGTTTTCGGCATGTAAGTGTTTGCGTCGCTAAAATAGCACCCACACCGCTCCTCGCATTTGCGTTGCTCCCGTTTTGGGGTTGACTGTCCCGCGCCACTTTTTGAGATTAACAACTTTAGTTATTAAACACTTATTATCATTTAAATAACACTTTTTAGTAAATCTACAACGTTACAACATACAACATATGACACCAAAATAAATACAAATACCAAAATTATTGAGTTACTGGTTTTGAAAGTATTTTTATAGTAAATATCATGTTTTTATCTTTCCAACAGTTTGAACGGTGCATCAAACGGACACCCGAGCACAAAGTTATGATTTTTACAAGTTTTGCAAAAATACTGTCAACTTCAGCAGGGAACCCGGGTACCCATATATGGGCACCGGTTACCCAGTTCTGAAATGACTAGAAACACTATTTTTTTTAGTGGTACCTGGGTTCCCACTGTACCAGAATAAAAAAAAACCATATTTTTATGCTACAAAATCTTCCTTTTCCATCCCAAAACCGACCCCAATCACAAACAACACCAAAACAACTCCAAAAAAATCATTATAGTGCAATTCTAACATAACACAACATCATATAACAACACTACAACATCAAATTGCACCAATTTATGCATTTAGGGTCTAAAATTCATAAACCTCAAAATCCTAAATTGGGATTCCTAATCCACTCAATCCATCCTATTATCTCAAAACCTATAATGAATAATAACTAGAGTAATCACCCTTTACCTTGATTCAAAGGCAGTTCAACTCCTAGCGTTCGCCTCCTAATTTCTGGTTGAGCTCCAATTTGGCTTTCCGGTTTGTAATTTTCTTTCGGCGGCTAGTTCCAAAACCTATTCCTTTTCCACGTACTGTTTCTCTTCTTATTTCCAAAAACCTAATCTTCTTATTTTCTTTTATATCTAATTCTAATTTAACCAATAATAATAATAATATTGCTATTATTTCTATTGGGTTTAAATTTCACACCTCTGTTCTACTGCTTCGAGCACCAAATAGGCCCCAAATAAAGAATTCTATTAATCCACACTTATTTCTAATATTATTCCCGATAATATTCTATAACAAAAATAATTGATCACGAATTAATCCCAACTTCCGATAATTCACTTAATCATCTTAAATCAACTTATAAATCTAGTAATGCTCCTTATAATTCTACTGATAAATCCAACTTCGACTAAATTCCAATAAATAAATCCTTAATAATTTTATTTAACTAATTAAATAATTTTCGGGTGTTACAACTCTCCCCCACTTATGATATTTTCGTCCTCGAAAATTCGTCCGACACAACCATCCTTAACTTGTCTCTACACCTAACTACAACTTACTACAATTAAAATCCAATGTACACGCGAAATTCTATGTCAACTCAATCATCAGCAATCATAATAACCAACGAAGTTAGATCCATGAAATACATACCTATAGTATCTCTGTCCATTGGATTTTCAACCAACGCAAATACCTTTGCACCAGGCGCTTTCTTCGACTTCTGACACTGAGTACTAATATGGCCTTCCTCACCATAAATGAAATAGACATCCGCCTTATTCCTACAATCAGGAGCTCATATCCAACCTTGCTACGACGAAAACACCTCTTTACATCAACAACAGTGCATACATTACTCTTGTGACCAGGTTTCACACACTTGAAACAAGTCACACTAGCAGGAGCGTCTCCCCCACTAGTTCTCCGGCCCTCAGCAACTTCCTGCTTTCCCTTACCAGCTGGAGCATCATACGGCTTACCACAATTCTAATTCTTGCTCCTCTTCTCATTAACTATCTTGTAATGAGCATTGTTATCCTCTTAAAAAATTCTACAACTATCTACCAAATCAGAGAAAACGTGAATCTTCTGATATCCAATTTCCTTCTTGATCTCCGAGCGCAACCCGTTCTCAAAATTGATGCACTTCGAAAATTCAGCAGATTTCGCGCTATAGTGCGGATAAAACTTGGCCAACTCTACAAACTTTGTAGCATACACCGTAACCGACATCTTACCCTGCTTCAGCTCAAGGAATTCAATTTCCTTCTTACCCCGAACATCTTCAGGATAATACTTCCTCAGGAACTCCCTACGGAACACAACCCAAGTGATCTCCTCACCTGCAGCTTCCAACCTCTGATGCGTTTCTAACCACCAGTCGTCATCCTCGCCTACTAACATGTGAGTCCCATAGTGAACCTTCTACACTTGGGTGCAATCCATCACACGAAAGACTCTCTAAATTTCCTTCAACCACTCCAAAGATCCATCGAGATCATCCTTGCCCTTAAACACCAGCGAATTCTCCCTCTGGAAAGTTGCCAAACTTCGGGATCCAACATCCCCACCAACATTCAGTTGATTCTCCATAGCATGATCCATCGCTTCCAAAGCAGCAACAATCACATCATCGTTCCTTCTATCCATTTCTACTAAGCACTACAACATAAACAACAGTCATAAATAACTAATAATACTCGATTGCTAAGGACTCAACAACTTTGGCCGGACGGACCGACCTGCTCTGATACCACTAATGTAACACCCCAAATCTACCCGGTAATTATAATTATAAATCAGAGTTTTAAAAATTTCCACAACATGAGGCATTACATTATCAACTTGAAAACCAACAACACAATATCTTAACATAGCAGATACATAGCACTTAATAATTCATAGAACTTATAATAATTTACCAAGAATTTCCAACGGTATTGCTTTCAAATAAAAAACCCTGCTGACGATGTACAGGCCTTGTTTCAAATCCCCAAACATCGGAGATATAAGGGAGTTAGACCCTCGTCAACCCCTTTGAGCCTTGAAGTAGGAGTTTCTTTTCTGTCTAGAGAAAACCCTCATTTTTTTAACCCGGGGCAGGGTAGTGTTCAGTTAATCAGATTGAGCGCTCAAAACTCATCAAGAGTATATTTCAAAGGATATAACAATGGTTATCCTTCAAAGGTTGAGAAACTGTAGCAGTCAAGTTTCAATTGTCAGCAATGTGCATCAAAGGAGGACAATACCCCAACGGGAACTCCTTATCTGCAAGGGATCTGGATCGCCACAATCACCTCTAGCATATCAAAGACAGTGTGAAGATCAACGACTGGTTCAAAAAAAAAAAAAAGAAAAAAAAAGAAAAGCAAAAAATAATGAAAAGCCCGCTAAGTCGAACTTGGAAATAAGTCGCTTAAGCAAAATAAAAGGGCACATGTAAAAAAGCAAATTGGCAAGCCTTAAAGGCGAGGACAATCAAATGACATCCTCAAATAGAGAACAAAGTCGTTGATCAAGCACTAAGCGAAAGAGTGGCTATCGGGTCCGAGAAATCTCGTCCTTAGCAAAGTCAAAGTTGCACAATCAATAAACTGCAATGGTTTCTCAACCATCAATTTCTTCTGGTAAGAGATGATTGCTCATATCAGATTAACTGGACTTAGGATTGGAGAACATCATGAAGGGGGTGGGCACCAAATATTTTGAGCCTAAAAATCCTTCTTTCTAAAAACCGTGAACCAGGCCACGTTACAACCCTTAAAAGTCCTAACTGAAGCAGGGTTAATTTGAAAGCTAAGCTGTGATGAGAACTCGGTATCCTGACTCCTAGGAGACTTGCTAACACCTTTGAGTTGGTATCATTCCATTTTTCGCTATCTTCTGAACAAAAAAGCGATGTTTCGACATCTTTTCAAAAATCTTTTTGTTTCAAGACAAGCATAGAATTTGCATTAGAGTTATCATTTTTAGGATAAAACATTCTTTGCATATGAACAGGTGCTCAAACATCCAGTCAGCTTGCATAACGAGCATCAAATGAATGCTTTGATTGTCCCAAAGGGGAGACTATCCGAGACTATGTTGAATGGCCTTTCAAAGAATCGCCCTGATCTAGGGGATTCGAGGTGGTATTATATCTCTCAAAGCTCATTAAAACTGGGGGCAACTTTGTCAATGTTGACCAATCCTTTCGAGACAGTGGGACGACTATTCATGTTTCACTGGGTTTGAAAGTGGCGTATGGGTGATGATTGCGATGTCCGATTACTCATTTGATTGAAATTCCTATATCTTGAAGAATACTCTTCAATATAGGGTCCTTCCTGAGTCCGCCGCTATACGTAAACGGTCTCTAAATTGGGTCTTTAGAAGGATGATTTGTTCTTCTTGATTCAAGCTTTTACTTGTTGTCTTTTGTTTTTGCAATGAGTTGCACGCTCCTTTGTGCAAAATCGGTTATCTTACCCGTGTTTGCATTACCTTTCGGACGTTTGGGTATCCACACTCGTGTGGGTAATCTAAATGTTTGATACTCTTGAAGAATTATACCCGCCTTTGGCCGAGGGATATTATAGTTCTTGCGACACTTTCGATGTCATCATCTTGGTAAAGTTCGCCCCGAGTTCGTCTTCATTTAAACTTTCTTTGTCCCTTTGCAAGTTCATCTTCACACGATGTCCTTCCCGAAGTTCGTCTTAACTAGACGTTTTCTTTGCAAGTTCATCTTCGCAGATGTTCTTTCCTTGCGAGTTCGTCTACACCCGACGCTCTCTTTCCTCATTAATTCGCTTTCATATTTGTCTTGTTCTTCTGTCGGGTTGTTCGTCCGACGCCCTCTTCTTCTTTCCTACAAGTTCATCCTCGACGGGTGTCCTTTCTCTCGAGTTCGTCCTTGACCGACGATGCTCCCTCTTATGGATTTTTCTTATTATCGTATCTCACAGTGCCTCACGCCATCCTCCAATGAAATTCAATATCTCATTTTCAGTAAGCATGGACGAGAAAACCCTGAGTGAAACTTCTGCAAAGAATCAGATGTAGCGTTTGTCATCAGCAGACCATATTTGGTGAATCTCCCTAGCAGATGTTGTTATCGACAAATCCTTATTGCAGAACATGGAACCAATCCCCGGTACGGGTTGACAATATTTGTCTTAGTGAAAGTCCCTAGTGGATGTTCTCCAAAGTCGCAAGTGTGTTGTATCCTAATATTCCCTATGGAGGTGTTATCTGGATTATTGATCAAGCATTTGATTCCCCAATTAGTCGCATATTGTCCACAGATGATCCTCCCCAGAGGATTCTCATCTCTTGACATCCCCAACAGTTGATTTGAGTTTGGTGGAAAATAACATGACACTTTGACAATTGGTAAAGTTGGACATAATATTTGTTTTGGCTCTAACTTTTGATCCGTAATGAGTTTTTTCGACTTTTCTTAATGTAAATCATGTTTCTTGAGCCATCTGAAGCTCTCCACGCGAATGGTTTCTGGATTTGGACATGTTTCGGTCAGTTCTGGGAGCTGCTGACTTTTGTGCGAAAATTGTATTTTTGAACGAGATTTGACCGAACCGCTCGCATTTTTGAGACCGTCTGCGTGCATAGCTCCGATATTTTTGATAAATTATTTTTATTGTTTTCATTAGCTTGTGCCTTGTGTTTTGGTTCACTTTTCATATTTATCCTTAATGGTGATTTTTGGACTCGAAAGGTGTCGGAGCGAACCTTTTTATACACTACGCACACATACACTTGTGGTGTTGATTTTCTTTGTATATAATGTCTAATAATTGTTCTAACCTCAACTAACCTCTTGACTAATATGTTGTCATGTTTAGATAGTTGGCGCTTTGGTTTAGAACCCTTAATTGAGTCATATAATTAGCATCTCATGGTAGAACTAATATATAATTTGTTTGTTTGCTTGTATACCCATGTATACATCTGCTTGTCTGCTTTTTGGGTCTAACTCCTTCTTGCGTGTGTTTTGCATTTTACACCCACGTGTGCATTTCTATACTTGTTTTTGGGTCTAACTCCTTCTTAGGTGTTTTGTGGTTGTACACCCACGTACATCCTTTTTGTTTGCTTTTGGGTCTAACTCCTTCTTGCAGTGTTGTTTTTCATGCGCAAACGCGATTCTCTTTGCTTTGACGCCGAGCTATTCTCACCGGTTTACTCATTGCATGGTTGCAGACTTGAAGTTTTCTGGAGTATTTCTATAGCTTGCGTTGCTCTTCGGATTTAATATCCGTCGGGTATCTATTTTACTTCATTTATCGCATTCTCTTATAGCTTTCCTAGATATCATGAGAAGTAGGGCTTTACAGCTTTCTTTTGCCATGAGAAGTAGGAATAGAGATGCATGAAGGGCTTTTAGTTGGAGCATGTTCAGAACCCTCCGTTTATTTAAAGACCCGTTTAGGGCAATTCTACTTGTGATCTGTGCATATTTGCTTGTTTGTGTCTTGCAGGTTCCCTTGGTTAGGTTTGGTTCTTTAGCCTAGACTTTAGGATTCACATCCTTTGCATGTTAACATAGGTAGAGATTCCCTCATCCTCAACCATAAGTCCAATCTTTGCATGACAACATTAGGGTTAGTGCTAGTTAGTCTCCTTTTTATTTTGCTAGTTCTTTTTGCATCCTTGCATGTAATTAAAACTAAAACTTGCTTTTCCTTTCAAACTCAAAAACACATAATAATGGTTTGAACTCCTTTTTCAAGGTAAAAACAACCAACCAACACCAACTTTTTTCGCCTTTGCGCGCTCTCTTTCTTTTTGTGTTTAAAACCTTTTCACAAGTAAAAAACACAAAACATACCAAAACAAGTGAGCCGAACTACGGCGCTCTGACTTTCCCATTGCACGCGGGAATACGTAGGCATCTTGTCACGGGGCTCGACCGAGCGAACTTTGTAAATATTTCCTTCTTTTCCCCGTGTTTTCTTTATTTTTCTTTTCTTTCACATGCATTCTTCTTTTAGCGTACAAATATAGTAATTAAGCAGCATAGATATAAACACACTCATTAGATAGAAAGTAGAAGTGGATACCGTAGAGTACTACGGACGTGTGGGGTGCTAATACCTTCCCTTCGCGTAATAGATTCCCTTACCCTATCTCTCGGTCGCAAGACCGTGCCTTATCCTTTTAGGTTTTCGCGATGCGTTGCCTTTCTCCTTTTACGAGATAAAAAACGTTCGATGGCGACTTCATTGATACAGTTATCGGATGATGTTCAGCCGGTTGTTTCAGCGGTCTTGCTCTATAAGTATGCCACGTTCGAAGCATGCATGCCTCTCTCGTTTACTGGCCTCCACGCGTCTCCTACAAATGGCGCTTTTATTTGAAATTCGAATCTTATGCCAGCGAAGTATTTTCCTATCTCTTTCGATTTGAATCATAAGTAATTCCCTTGGACCATTTCAGCTCTTGCACAAAAAGCTCTTTATATGGAGATGCCAGATCGAAAACCCACAGTTTTCACTCGAAATCGAAGAGCTTTTTAGAGTAATGGTTCTATTTCTTTAACCAATCATTCTTTAATCCAATATTCATTACTGATGCCAATTTGTCTTAACTTTTTAAACTTTTATCTGAAATATCTCTTTGATATCAAAATATCCCCTTATTCGAAATTGCCAGCTAACAAATTGCCCCTCAAGAACGTGTATTTCGACAAATATGAAGAAATACTCGTTTTTGAATTACTCATGCAATTTCGATGATATCAACCTCATGATGACTACAATGCACACAATGCCATAATTATTAGCTAACTTTCTGCAAAACGTCCAATCACCATGCCTAAACGTGCAAGCATAGAAATTATAGCTAATAATTAGCAGAAAAAACGTCACTTCCCTAGGAACTTCAAAAATCCACCTTTTTTCTTTCCAATGAGAAAGCTACACGTATTCCACCTTTTCCCAAAGGTCAAAAACTTTTTAAACCGCTAAAGAGTTCTATAAAACCACTTCATCTCCTAGAATCCAAACGTTTTTCAAACTCTTTCAATCTTCAAGCAAACCCATTTTCCTTGTTTCTAGAATAACCTTTGATCTCCCAAAATGTCTTCTCCTCCTTCAGCGCCATCACCTTCATCCAAGAAATCTGGAAAATCCAAGCATGCTCCTTCCTCTAGTCACAAACCAGTAAGCAAGATCATCAACCTCGATAATCAGGAGTTCATAACAACTCCCAAACTCTCTCAAGAACAAAAAGCTATTTATGCTTCCCAATTAATTATTCCTACAATTGTTCTTGATAAAACCCTAGGGGTTATGGGTCCTTTAATCTCTACGGAATGTCTGGAAAAGACAAAGGGATTTTTTCCCGTTTATTCTGAAACCAAACCCATTGTTAACAATTTTGTCCCTTTAAAATCTAAATAAGATGAATCAGTAGTTAAAATTTCAAAAACCCTAAAGGAAAAACCCTGTGAAACAGAAACGTCAAAACCCCTCAGGGAAGCCTTCAATATGGACTATGTTACAGGGAATTTTAAACCCTTTCGTTCGTGTCCTTCATCAGACCAACTATATCAAGATTGGTTATCTAAGGTCTGAAAACACCGGCGGAACCTCCAACATGATAACTGAGTATCGAATAGAGTCGCCATCGAACGTCTTTTATCTCACGAGGGAGAAAGGAAAACATCGAGTAAACCTGAGGGGAGAAATCGCGGTCCTGCCCCTATTCAATCATCCTCGAACTTGAGAGCAAGGTTGGCGTCTGCCTTCCGAGTGACAAAGCACGAGGTGATTGAATACCAAAACGGACTCGAAAATTTACGCTCTGAATTTCAGTGTTTGTTGAGGAAAAGATATGTTGAGCCAGAGCTTAACTGGATCACAACAAGGAGGAACACAAAATAAACGCTGAATTTTGTGATAATGGGTACAGGTGCATTCCTGACCCGGAAGAAGAATTGGCCTCTACCCAATTCAATCCGCAACGTTAGGGGAGAACTGACATGCAAGCGGAAGCAAAGACTAGATACGCAAACCAGACTAACCACATTTACGCCGATAGCTTGGGCGGATGTGTGATGCAAAGACCGGAAAACTCCTATTAGACTCTGCGAAGAAGAGAAAACAAGAGTATTCTTATTCTCAAAAGACCCACAATGCCAGAGGAGAACTGACATGCAAGTGGAAATAAAGACTAGATACACCAAGTAGACTAACCACATTTATACCGACTTTATGGGTTTGTGATGCAAAGACTAAAGGTGCCGATTAGGCTTTACGGAGGGCAAAAACAAGAGTATCCTTGTTCTCGAAAGACCCACAATGCCAGAGGAGAATTGACATGCAAGTGGAAATAAAGACTAGATACACCAAGTAGACTAACCACATTTACGCCGACAGCTTGGGCGGATATGTGATGCAAAGACTAAAGGTGCCGATTAGGCTTTACTAGGAAGAGGAAACAAGAGTATTCTTGTTCTCAAAAGACCCACAATGCCAGGGAAGGACTGGTCATGCAAGTGGAAATAAAGACTAGATACACCAAGTAGACTAACCACATTTACGCCGACAGCTTGGGCGGGTTTGTGATGCAAAGACTAAGGGTGCCGATTAGGCTTTACTAGGAAGAGGAAACAAGAGTATTCTTGTTCTCAAAAGACCCACAATGCCAGGGAAGGACTGGTCATGCAAGTGGAAATAAAGACTAGATACACCAAGTAGACTAACCACATTTACGCCGACAGCTTGGGCGGGTTTGTGATGCAAAGACTAAGGGTGCCGATTAGGCTTTACTGACGGGAAAGTCAAGTGTAGGGCTTACTTTCAAAGCTGAAGACGTGTTGCACCAGGGTAAGGGCTGGCAGTTTCAACACTAATCAGAAGAAGATGGACATATTGCGCTCGAAGAAAGCGGGACACAACGGATTCCAAAAGAAACTTGACATTGCTGGGGATGAAAATGCATTTCTGACCTTTAATCCTATGAGATGTATGACTCTTTTAGGGGATTATGTCAATGTAATGATGCATGCTTGCAAGACATATATGAAGTGAATGAAATAAGAACTCAGCCGGGGATTAGAGCATCGAGGAATGCCCGAAAAATCTCTCAAGACGACTGAATCTTGCTTGATGAGCCTGTTGAGGAAGTGATGCCATGGGAAACCTGTCAATTGGACAGAGGTCTGCTTGGAGAAATAGAATATATGCTCCTAGAAAAGATCTTCCACCGTTACCCATCACAACTCTAGCTGGGGACAAATATGCGTTGACCGCTGGGGATAATCATCTCTGCAGGGATAAGAGGAAATAGCACATTCCGAATTTAAAGGACATCCGCTGGGGAGTTCCCATCAGGAAAGATATGATGGACCCATGCTGGGGATCAGCGCTGCGCGGCAGCAATGCTGGGAAAACGAAAGGATTCCAATGGAGACAAAGTTGGGGAGATAGCACGGAGAATCCCGATCCGTCTCCATACTGGTGCAATTGGGCATCCTGCAATACAATGTTAGTGGAATGACCCTGGCATGATGTGACAAATTTGTCTGCCATCCAGATCACTCAAGCCTTAAAGCAATATTCAAAAGTTTCTGATCACGGTAAAACCAACAATGTTTATATATGCAAAATTTTACCACAAAACTTTGAACGTCTTTTGCAAACAAATCAGTAAATGCAAGAAATTAATTGACAAGCAAATACTCATTTTATTAATTGAAAGCGTGCCTGTAAATAGGCGAGTACAATAGGAAGCAATTCCTGAAATGAGGCAATTGCAAAAGTAAAATAAGAGGAAAACTAAAACGCATGGCAATGCGACAATGAATTCTCATTGGGTTTCAACCCTGCTATCAGTCTTATAACTCCAACTATCTCATCACTTCGCTTTTCCCGAAGAAGGCGATTGGCTTGATCACAACCCCTCGGAGTAGCTCGAGATATCGCTATAGAGTGCGACCATTGATCTGCTAGGCATGTCTATGCATAGTATTTTTTGACTACGTCTGCGTTTACGGGTAGTGGGAAGTCTTCCCCGTCCATTGTTGTGAGCATCATGGCGCCACCCCGAAAAGACTTTCTTCACAACAAACGGCCCTTCGTAGTTTGGTGTCCATTTTCCCCGCGGGTCTCCTTGGGGAAGGATTATCCTTTTTAGCACAAGATCACCAGGTTGGTAATTCTGAGGTCGCACTCTTTTGTCAAATGCTCTCTTCATCCTCTGTTGGTAAATCTGCCCATGTCCGACAGCTGCCAATCGCTTCTCGTCAATGAGGCATAGCTGGTCTAAGCGGTTTTGTACCCACTCGTCTTCATCAAGCTCAGCGTCTTTCATGATTCTTAATGAAGGGATCTGAACTTCGATTGGAAGCACGGCTTCCATGCCATAAACAAGAGAGAACGGAGTTGCCCCTGTTGAAGTACGGATGGTAGTCCTGTAACCATGCAATGCGAAAGGCAACATCTCATGCCAATCCCGATAGGTTACTACCATTTTCTGCACAATCTTTTTAATGTTCTTATTCGCCGCTTCAACAGCTCCATTCATCTTCGGGCGATATGGAGACGAATTATGGTGCTTGATCTTGAAGGACTCACAAAGCTCTTTCATCATCTTGTTATTAAGATTTGACCCATTATCTGTAATAATCTTGTCGGGAATCCCATAACGGCAGATGATATTGTGCTTGATAAAACGAGCGACCACCTGTTGGGTGACGCTTGCATAGGATGCCGCTTCAACCCACTTGGTGAAATAGTCTATTGCAACCAGAATGAAGCGATGTCCGTTGGACGCTGTCGGCTCAATCTTTCCGATCATATCGATGCCCCACATAGCAAATGGCCAAGGAGAGGTTAGAACATTCAAAGGCGACGGTGGCACGTGCACCTTATCAGCATATACTTGGCATTTGTAACAAACTCGGGCATGATTAAAACAATCAACCTCCATGGTCGACCAATAATATCCAGGCTCGTAAGATCTTTTTAGCCATAGTGTGCCCACTGGAATGAGTTCCGAATGAGCCCTCATGCATTTCTTCGATGATTTTTGCAGCTTCATCTTTACCAACACATCTGAGCAACAACCCGTCATGATGTCTACGGTATAGCACACCGTTGTTGAGGAAGAACTTCGCTGAGAATCTTCTCAAGAACTTCTTATCTGTTACAGAAGCTTCATCAGGATACTCTTGAGTCTCAAGATATCGCTTGACATCGTAAAACCAAGGATTACCATCTTTCTCTGCTTCGATCTCAAAACAAAAGGCCGGCTCATCCAATCTCTGAATGGTTATTGAAGGCGCTTCATTAGCCCATTTGACTTTAAACATGGATGCTAGGGTGGCCAAAGCATCAGCTAGGTTGTTCTCTTCCCGTGAGATGTGATCGAAGGTGATTTCCTCAAAGTAAGGAATCAACTTCATCACATGCTCTCTGTAGGGAATCAGATTTGGATGGCGAGTCTCCCAATCTCCGTTAATCTGACAAATCACGAGTGCAGAGTCTCCATACACTTTCAGATGCTTGATTCTCAAATCAATCGCCGCCTCGATACCAAAGATGCAAGCCTCATACTCAGCCATGTTATTGGTGCAATCAAAGCAAATTCGAGCTGTGAACGGAATATGGTGACCGTCCGGAGTAGTAATTACTGCACCAACACCATTGCCTAATGCGTTGGAGGCTCCATCAAAGACCAAAGACCACTTGGATCCTGGTTCGGGTCCCTCGTCTGGACCTGGGATGTTACAATCCCGAACGTACATAATATCCTCATCAGGAAATTCAAATCTCATCTGCTGATAATCATCCACTGGTTGGTGGGCCACGTAGTCTGCCAACACACTACTCTTGATAGCTTTCTGAGTAGTATACTGAATGTCATACTCTGTTAAAATCATTTGCCATCTGGCGATCCGACCTGTCAGAGCGGGCTTCTCAAATATGTACTTGATTGGATCCATCCTGGATATCAACAAGGTTGTGTGGGTCAACATATATTGCCTTAGTCGGCGAGCAGCCCATGCTAAAGCACAACAAGTTTTCTCGAGCAGTGAATATTTTGTTTCACAGTCGGTAAACTTTTTGCTTAGGTAGTATATTGCATGCTCTTTTCGACCAGACTCGTCATGTTGGCCCAGCACGCACCCCATCGAGCTTTCAAGCACTGTCAAATACATAATCAACGGCCTACCCTCCACGGGAGGCATAAGAATCGGAGGTTCCTGCAGATACTCTTTTATCTTATCGAATGCGACTTGACAATCGTCATTCCACCTGACCATCTGATCCTTTTTAAGCAACTTGAAGATTGGTTCGCATGTGGCAGTCATGTGAGAGATGAATCTAGAGATGTAGTTTAACCTCCCTAGAAAGCCACGGACCTCTTTCTCAGTTCTTGGTTCAGGCATTTCTTGAATTGCTTTTATTTTAGCAGGATCAACCTCAATACCTTTTTCGCTTACAACAAAGCCTAACAGCTTTCCAGATCGTACGCCAAATGTACACTTGTTCGGATTCAGCCTCAATCTGAACTTCCTCAACCGATCAAACAACTTCTGTAGGTGTACCAGATGTTCTTCTTCATTTTGAGATTTAGCGATCATGTCGTCGACATACACTTCAATCTCTTTGTGGATCATATCATGAAAAAGAGTTACCATTGCACGCTGGTAAGTTGCCCCGGCATTTTTCAATCCGAAAGGCATCACCTTATAATAGAAAGTTCCCCATGGGGTAATGAAAGTTGTCTTAGCCATGTCTTCCGGTGCCATCTTGATCTGATTATACCCGGAAAAGCCATCCATGAACGAAAACACTTTTGCATGAGCTGTATTATCCACCAATATGTCAATATGGGGGAGCGGAAAGTCATCTTTTGGACTTGCTCTATTCAGATCCCTATAATCCACACACATTCTAACTTTGCCGTCTTTCTTGGGCACAGGAACAATGTTGGCCACCCATGGGGGATAAGAAATGACTTTCAGAAAACCTGCATCAAGCTGTTTTTGGACTTCCTCTTTGATCTTCTTAGACATCTCAGGATGAGTTCTTCGAAGTTTCTGCTTAACAGGAGGACATTCCTCTTTCAAAGGCAGCTTGTGCACAACAATATCGGTATCCAACCCAGGCATGTCTTCATAAGACCAGGCGAAGATATCAGAATACTCTCGGAGTAAGTCAATCAATCTCTGTTTCACGCTGTCTTCTAAAGCGGCCCCAACTTTAACCTCTCTGATCACATCATCATTGCCCAAATTCACTTTCTCAATCTCTTCCTGATGCGGTTGGATAACCTTTTCCTCCTGCTCTAACATTCTTGCTATCTCTTTAGGGAGTTCACAATCTTCCTCACCTTCTTCTTCGGCTTGGTTGATCGGATTATCGAAGTCATAAAGAGTGATAGCAGAGTCGTTATCAAAGGGATCCATTAGGAGTGTGGGATTATATCTGCATAATTAATTTTAATGCCTATTTTAGTTTTTTTAGTTTTAGATGATAAAAGAAAAATAAAGCATTGCCATTTTGCGTTTTAAAATTGTGATGTAAAATTGAAGGAAAAGGAACAAAACATTTGAATGAAAAAGACGTTCTTTATTTCATAGTAAAAATGTTGCATATACAAACAAGGTGGCCCTACATATGATTCACTGTGTCTTGGGCAGAACACAGGAATTATTGCATGATAACAGAAACAAAAGAAAATTACTCTTTGACCATCGTGACTGGGACGCAGTCTTCCGAGGTCCAGTTGTTGAGCTCCATGCCAGGGACGCTGGGACGGATCCACTTATCAATATCAAACTCATTGTCAGAATCATCCAAAGCGTTTGCTTGCCCGGAACCGATGCCAGCACTGGAGAATCTCACAGGAGTAGCCAAGTTAGGCGCTTTCAGAATCTGACGACGTAGAACAGGGTCGAAACCCAACCCGATCTTGTTGAACTTAGGTGCTACCTCCACCACACGGCCCCAACCTTCGGGGCGTCCAGCCTCGACCACAGCTCTTGCATCTTTCAAAGATGCCATGGAAGATTCAGGTTTATCTTTCTTAGTCTCTTTCTGTTGAGGAGTCTTCAGCATGTGCACCGTCTCAAAGCCTTGAAACGGGGTTTCATGAATCTCACCATCGACCTCGACATAGCGGAAGGAAGCAAGATGGCTTACGATGTATTCTTCTTCAGCACAGACTGTGATAGTTTTCCCTTCAACGGGGTATTTCAGCTTCTGGTGAAGAGTTGAGGTAACAGCTCCAGCTTTATGGATCCATGGACGACCCAAGAGGCAACAATAAGCAGGCTGGATATCCATAACAAAGAAAGTTGAAACAAAGAGCTGAGGTCCAACTTTGATGGGGAGATCCACTTCTCCGAAAACAGATCGTCTTGAACCATCAAATGCTTTTACGATCAGATCACTTGGGCGGAGTTTAAGACCACCGTAATCAATCTTCATCAGTGCGGATTTGGGAATCACATTGAGTGAGGAACCAGTATCAACCAATACTCGGGACAAAGTGGTGCCCCGACATTCTATGGAGATATGCAAAGCTCTGTTATGGTTCCGACCTTCTGGTGGAAGATCACAATCGGTAAAACCCAAGCCATTGTTGGCCGATATACTTGCACACACGTTTTCAAACTGTCCGAATGAGATTTCTTGTGGCACAAAAGCGGTGCTTAACAGCTTCATCAAGGCATTTCTGTGTACCTCAGAATCTCGTAGCAATGAGAGAATAGAAATTTTGGCGGGTGTCTGAGCAAGCTGGTCAATCACCCGGAAGTCACTCTTGCGGATAAACTTCATGATCTCTTCTATGTCTTTCTCCAGATTAGGATTGGCATTTTGCAAGTCTGGTTGCTTCAAAGGCTGCTCCATAGGTTGCTTGCCCCTAGCTTTGGCGGCAGCATCCGCTTTGAGTTGTATTGCTGGATCAGAGAAAATTCGCCCGCTTCGGGTCATACCATTACTTCCAGCAATATTGTCAGCATTAGCAACATCCAACACATCATCGTTCTCAGTTGGAGAAGAGGCATCTTCCTGTTTCACACCATGATAATAGACATCCGATCCATAATGCCACGGCACAACTTTATCGCTTTCATATGGCAATGGGCCCGACTTGGTGATTGTTAGGGGAATAGACTTTGTCGGTGCAGATATCACAATTGGAGTGTAAGGAATGGTAATCACAGATACAGCCCGCGTCTCGACCTTCTCATCCTTTCGGATCTGATCAAATTGCGACTGACCATCATTAATCAAACTCTGAATACCGGCTTTCAAATTTTCGCAACCATTGGAACAATGCTCACACCTATCACAAACATCTTCATAACCCGGAAAGACACCTCTTTCAATCAAATATTTCTTGACAAAAGGCAAAGGCGTTTTCACCAAGTCCACACTCATGATTAGATTAGGGACCTCCCCATCTTCTATTACAGCTTGAACAGCCCCATGACGCGGCATCGGGTTTTGTGTGACATTAGGTCCAGCAACTTGTGGTCGAGCCTCCAATTCAATAGCCTTTGAATCAATGAGGTCTTGTACCTTGCATTTGAATGCGTAACAGTTTTCAATACTATGCCCCAAGGTTCCAGAATGGAATTCACAACTGGCACTAGCATCATAACTTCTGGGCCGTTTATCCAAGGGAGGAGGTGCAAGAGCAGGCCTGGGAACAACCAGCTTAAGATCATTCAAGCGGACAAACAAATCTGAATAACTCATGGGAATAGCATCAAGTCTCCTAGGAGTACGGTTCTCTTGTTGTCTTTGATTTTGCTGACGTGGTGCTTGCTGAGTTTGAGGTTGGGAAGCGGATATGGTCATTGCATTGACTTGAGCCCTGCCTCTTCCACCATATACAGCGCTGGCCTCTCCCTTTTCCTTCTTGGGATAACCACTGTATGCTTTCTTGGCACCAGAAGAGCTTCCTTCAACCTGTTGTATTTTACCGGATTTCAGCCCACTCTCAATCCGTTCACCATATCGGACCATCTCAGCAAAGCTTGCAGAAGTACTGCATGCAACATAGTAGTGTCCAGACAGAGTACTGGTGAACATATCAATCATTTCTCGCTCGACCATGGGTGGCTGAACTCTAGCAGCAAGTTCTCTCCATTCCTGAGCGTACTCTTTAAATGTTTGCCCCGATTTTTGAGACAAACCCAACAACTGTGTGCGGTTGGGAGCCATATCAATGTTGAACTGATACTGCAGGAGAAAAGCATTCACAAGATCGTGCCATGTCCTGATATGGCTTCGTTCCAAATGCATATACCACTCTAGAGATGCCCCAGTAAGACTCTCTTGAAAGAAGTGCATAAGCAATCTCTTATCTTCGGTATAAACCGCCATCTTGCGGAAGTAAGCAGTGATATGAGTTTTGGGACAGGTTGTCCCATTATACTTGTCAAACACTGGCACTTTGAATTTTGGAGGGAGCCTCACTCGAGGTGCCAAACCCAAATCAAACAAATCCAAACCAGCTAGCTTCTGACCCTCAACTGCCTTCAACCGCTCTTCAAGCAGACGGTACCTGTGGTCATCTGCGGGGAAGTCAACTTCACTGCCATTCACAGAATAAGCTTCGTCATTCTGATCAAAATCTGCGCCCTGAGAATGAGGACGACCCGGAATACGATGCCCTTGCATCCCATCATCAAAGAAAAGTTGCCCTTGAGGTGGAGTAGGTGGTGGAGGAGGAAACCGACCGGTAGCGTGTGCACCTGGACCACGAAGGTGGTCGTTGACACCCAAATTAACAATATTGGCTTCAACACGGGGCTGACCCACAGAAGCATCATCAAACGGATTGCGTCGACCATCCTCTGAACGGGTCCTCTCAACTAAAGCCCTCAGCTCTTGCTGACCCTGATTCATATTGGTGATGACTTCCATGAATTGAGTCATCTGCGCCTCCATTTGCGCTTTCATCGCAGCCATGTCTACCTGAAGTTGTTCCATCTGTCGTTTCTCGTTGCTCCGAGTCGGGTAACGGTGGAAGTTTGCAATCTTGCTGCTAAATAAAAGCAGAAACTGAGGATGAGAACTCCGGACAAAACCTGTTATGCATGGTATGTATGATGCATGAAATGATCACTTCCAGGACATTCCTGCAATTTGTTATCAAACATCAAATAATGGGATAGTGACAACAATAATTATCAAGACCAAACACACAATCAGATTGAGAATCAACTGCTCAAGTGCATAGAGTCATACAAGAGTCCACGATCACAGAGTATTAATACAAACACAATAGTGAGCGAACCCCATCCAACAAGCCTGGAGGTGATTCGTCGAATCAAATAACATCAAATAACATTTGCAACTACTTATTTAGGGGCCACTTGCGCCTTGAGCGTATGAATCTCGGCTACTAGCTTAGCCACATGAATGTCTCGACCCCTCAACATAGTGTATGCTGCATATTCTCCATCTTTAGCATATTGCCACTTAGTCTTCAAATCTTCAACCTCTTTAGAAAGGATAGTCATCTGCTCTTGTCGACTTTGGGCTTCAACTTCAAGTTCTTTCCTTCTCTCAAGGGACTCTTTAGCATTGGATTCTTCCTTGCGGAGTCGCTTCTTTAAAACCCGGATTTCTTCGCCATGCTTGGCTTTCAATTTCTCATTAGCTATCTGCATATTCTTCAACTTCTCTTGTACCCTGTCAAACTCTTTGGTCATTTGATCAAAAGAAGAGGAACTACCACCTTTGGCTCTCTTGGCTTCTTCAAGTAAGCCATAAGCCTTCAAAACTTGGTCTTTCTGCTCGATCTCAACAGATAACCTCTTTTTATCTTGAATAGTAAATGCTAGGTCCATGGCTTGAGCTTGTAACTGTTCCTTCAAAGCTGAATTCTCCGAGTGGAGCTGTTTGTAAACCTCAATACGCACGAAACCTGGAGGAGAGATTACGGATGAAGAATAGGAAGTAGCAAAATCAGGTACCAGACTTTCAACCAAGGAACCAGGTTGAGAATACAAAGGTGCTTCCCTTTTGTATGGAAGCCGAATCTTGAGACCCGATCTTTAACCAATCTGTAAGAATCAAACGATAATTTTTGGCCAAAGAAAACCGTGCCTTTTGTGAACCGAACTCCATGCAACAACAACTGATTTAGCAAAACCGGTTCTCATCATTTGCAAAGAAGATAGTTTCGCCAATCGACGTGGGTACTTCAGCTAAAGGATATCCTAGTTGACGGCGTACAATATAGGATTATAACGATGCAACCTTTAGTTCCCATCAATGGTACATTTGGAAACCGTCCACAACTAGTAATGATCTCGTAACCGACATGGTATTCCAAACTATATCATATGAAGTGAGTGCGATGATTCGGCTAGACCACTTCATGGTTTTAGCATAATCAACAAATGCTCCTCTCTTTGGCAAATGTGTGTTGAACCAACGATAAAGCAAAGGAATACAACCCATAACACGCCCCTTTTGACCATGGCGAGAGTGAATGGCATAATATGTATCAGCCAAGATGGTAGGAACCGGATTGTCATTCATGAAAACAGAAATCGCAGCAACATCCACAAACTTCTCAAAAGAGGGAAAAATCACCATACCATAGATCATGACGGCTAAGATAGTATTGAAGCTTTTCCAACTACCAACCTTGGCAAATTCATCAGCTTTGACTAAAAGGAAACCCAACGGAAGTCCACAAGTGTGATCTTTCGGAGCCCAATTGTCCCTTACTTCACTAAATGCAAAATCAAGAGTACTTCTTTTGACAAAAGGCAAACCGCTTCAAAAGGAAGAGTACCCATTCTTTTGACAAAAGGCAAACCCATGGTATGGATAATGATACCCAAGAGAAAGAAAGAGTATGATCTTCCTTAATTGTTGGTATCCATCGATGTTGATAGTAAACCACAAGAAGTCCTGGAAATGATATGCATGTGGGGTTAGATAAAATAACATGCTTTTTTTCTGACATTTCTTTTAAAAATAAACATGCTATGATGCAAATACATTATGCATTGATCATGGGTTTACTACTTCCATGAACACTGATCAAACTGTTGCGCTGTTTCTGCTCTGATTGAAGAAAAACCAAAAATCGGACAGAGTAACGGCTAGAAAATGCCACCGAATGATATCATAGTCCCCAACAGAACATAGTCACCAACAGAACATCGTCACCGTCTGTACCTGTAATAATCATATCCCGCCCCAACTCACAGGTGAAACTAAGGCTTGGGTAAAGTCAAGGTAACTCCAGGATCTAGTTCGCCTAGAGAAACTACCATCATAACACCTACGTGAAGATGATAGCCCCCTAATTGAACCTCCTCTGAAGCATGGACGACATGCCAGACTACAAGATCTACATCCGGTATCTGACATGTTCCACTCTATTCCTATGTGTTCCTATGTGTCTCTTGGCCGGGGTATGAGGCCTTTTACCTCTTGTAACTCCCACCCAAATCAGAAACAGATCACAGTAGAATAGCCCAACCAATATATGAAAGCAGTAAATATGCCACATAGAATGCAATGCAAGCATACAAAGGATGGTGCGATAAAGCAGGTAAATAGATAAGCAAATAAACAAACACCCAATAGACATGAAAATAAAAGCTAGGATCGACTCCTGATCGGACCAGCACAGTCTCCGATCCCAAAAGTCGCCACTGAAACAACCGCTGAACATCATCCGATAATCAGATCAATGAAGTCGCCATCGAACGTTTTTTATCTCGCAAAAGGAGAAAGGCAAACGCATCGCGAAAACCTGAAAGGGATAAGGCACGGTCTTGCGACCGAGAGATAGGGTAAGGGAATCTATTACGCGAAGGGAAGGTATTAGCACCCTACACGCCCGTAGTACTCTACGGTATCGACTTCTACTTTCTGTCTAATGGGTGAGTTTATATCTATGTACTGCTTAATTGCTACATCTGTATGCTAAAAGAAAATGCATGTGAAAGAAAGGAAAATAAAGAAAACACGGGGAAAAGAAGGAAATATTTACAAAGTTTGCTCGGTCAAGCCCCGTG
The DNA here is from genome assembly GCA_021764765.1 of Vicia sativa. Classification (NCBI taxonomy): domain Eukaryota; kingdom Viridiplantae; phylum Streptophyta; class Magnoliopsida; order Fabales; family Fabaceae; genus Vicia; species Vicia sativa. The sequence continues at coordinate 252,387,000 of CM038796.1, read as the reverse complement.
ACAAGATGCCTACGTATTCCCGCGTGCAATGGGAAAGTCAGAGCGCCGTAGTTCGGCTCACTTGTTTTGGTGTGTTTTGTGTTTTTTATTTGTGAAAAAGTTTTAAACACAAAAAGAAAGAAAGTGCGCAAAGGCGAAAAAGAGTTAGTGTTGGTTGGTTGTTTTTACCTTGAAAAAGGAGTTTAAACCATTATTAAGTGTTTTGTTTTTTTGAAAAGAAAAGAAAAGCAAGTTTTAGTTTTAATTACATGCAAGGATGCAAAAAGAACTAACAAAACAAAAAGGAGACTAACTAATACTAGCCCTAATGTTGTCATGCAAAGATTGGACTTATGGTTGAGGATGTAAAGGAATCTCTACCTATGTCAACATGCAAAGGATGTAAATCCTAATGTCTAGGCTCGAGAATCTATCCTAACCGAGCAGCCCTACGGGAAAGCTATCCTATATCCGTCTTGGTTGTGGAACCAAGGGATGCAAAGGGATGAAGCAAGCAAGTGCTTTGGCAAAAGCACACAAACAATGCAATGCGAAAACAAATGGCACACAAGCGCAGGAAAAGGAGGAAGTCCCATAGCCTCGACAGTAACGAGCATACCGTGAGTCAACCAGGAGCCGACACATCCAATTCCTGTTTGAAGAGCAAATGATTCGAGTTCAGCAGTAAATGCAAACCCCGGGAAAGCGTGGAGAGTCAGAATAGGGAACTCTTGCCACTTTTATTATTGACTCGATAAAGGAAGCAACACGATTCGCGTGTGCTGAGCTGACACGGACTAGAACTGTGCGGGGGTTCGTTGCTGACCCTACCTTCCGCTTGCCCATATATCAATGACTCGATGACATGAAATATAAAAAGCGGGACTTTGCTTAGTGGTACCACGTCGGGCGTCCTAACCACTCTGACCTATGCAAACACAAATATAAACACTTACTGAGAATTACCTCCCTATGCAGATGGAGGATTTAAAACAAACCAAACACAATTAGCACACAGAATTGCCCTAAACGGGTCTTTAAATAAACCAGAGGGGTTCCTGAACATGCTCCAACTACGGAAGCCCCTTCATGCATCTCTATTCCTACTTCTCATGGCAAAAGAAAGCTGTAAAGCCCTACTTCTCATGATATCTAGGAAAAGCCTGTAAGAGAATGCAATAAACAGTGTAGCAAGTACCGAACGGATATAGAATCCGAAGCACGCAAGCTAGCGAAATAATCCGGAATACTTCAAGTACTGCAGTCATGCAACAAAAGTAAACCGGTGAGAATTGCTCAAAGCATCAATACAAGCGGAATACGTGTCGATACGCATCCGAAGCGACAATGCCTGCAAGAACGGGATAATACAAGCAAAACAAGATAGGAATAGTGCACACGTGGGTGTACAAACTCAACCAAAACCTGCAAGAAAAATCAGATGGATATGCATGGAATGCAAATCGAGCGATAAAACCAATGTCCATAGCAAAGTGATGAATGAACATGCGAGGAATGTGAATCAGACGATAAAACCAATATTCATATCAAGGTAATGAATGAACATGCAAGGAATGCAAATCGAATCGATAAAACCAATGTTCAAAGTAAGGTAATGCCTGAACATGCAAGGAATGCAAATCGAATCGATAAAACCAATGCTCAAATACATATGAAAATGCATGAACATGTGAGGAATGCAAATCGAAATGATAATTCCAATATTCATGTAAATGTATTATTTAGAAATGAATTAGAATTAATAAAAGAAATTAATAATAAAAAAAATATTAAAAAAAATGTCAATAATATTCTAATATCCTAAAATGTCAGAATATGTTTTCTTTGTATTTTTTATGTGTCGAAATAATCGAAATCGGGAGCTAAATCGAACAAAATGTCAAAATTATGATACATGAAACAGGGGGGTAAGAAGCTAAATTCTGGATTGAACTAAGCTATGTCATCATCGCTACTGCGGGCCTAAATCAGAGGGTGCAAGCTAGTAAAAATTAAGCCCAATTCCGAATTGTAGTAAGTCCAGTCAGTTTTTTGTTTGAGTCCATTTTATATATATTTTTTTTTGTTACAGTCCATTTCTATCACTATTTTCCTAAGTCCATTATTCCGTTTTTTTGGGTCCAAGTAACATTTATTATGCTTTTCATCAGATTTTATAATTATAGCATATTAACATGTCACATTTTATTACAGTCACGTTTATTAATCTTTTTCATGTAACACACATATATCAATTGGTCTAATATCATAAGTTAATTATCAGATTTTTTTTTTTTTTTAATTAAACAAAACGCCACGTGTTAAGATCTGGACGGCTGGTATGGGCAAGCGCGTGAACGAATGACACTGCGCCACGCATGGGGCCTTGCCGGAAACGGCTTTCTTCTCTGGCAACCTCTCCGCCGGAATTTCTGAAATCGTGACGGAAACGTGCAAAATTCACATCAGTCTGCTCGGTTTCTAATGCTAATTACGACTGTGACTTCTAAATTCGACCATTCAAAAGACATAGCTATAAGAATTGACCATAGATTCCAGATCTGAAAATTGCTTGCACTGTCTATCTCTGTCGAACTAATTTCTATCTTCGTTTTTTCTCAGAATAAACAGATGCATACATGGCTATTCTTGAAATCCTAACATACAGAATGAGACTTAAGAGGCTTACCGTATCGGAGCTTCACGAAATATCGAAAGAGAAATGCATGGTTCTTGCGTCTTGATGATGGAGACAATGAAATCCGACGATATCCTTTGAATTTCTGAGAAATAAACTCAGAAGCTGTTTAAGCCTTGACGAACAGGATGAACGTGGCACCACGAGCAGGATAATAACAAGGATCAATGAAATATTCCATTGCCGTAACAAGGAAGAAGATGAATCCCGGGAATCTTCCAACAAACTGCAATCAGAAAGGTAGCAGATGGAATCCGATGGTTGTTACGATTACGGTGACATACATTCTGTTACGATGGAGATAGTTGAAGTTTGTCATGGCGATGGAGGTTTGTCATGGCGTCACGTCGCTTGATACAGAAAATGATGAAGAAAACGCTATGGTTTTCGGTTTGCAAAGACGAGGCTGGAAGATTTTCCTCAAGACGATGACGACGCGGAAAGAGATATCTCGCAGACTTCCGCCATGGCTGCTGGTTTTCCTCACGAAGAAATGCAACCGCCCTAAGTTTGCTAGCCTCGAGAGAGAAGGAGAGCGATGGATCGAAAAAGAAAAGCAGAGTGTGATCGGTTTGTTAGTGATGATGGAAGATCGTGATAGTGTTTTTGGTTTTCTGTTATGGTTCCGACGGTGAAGGTTGTTACCGAATAGTGTGAGAGAGAAGGAGGAGGAATGATTATGGAGGGAGTCGCTGGAAGATTGACAGAGGGAGGAGAAGGTGCAAGAATGGTTAGAGAGCGAATGGAGAGTGTGTTGAAGGAGAAAAAGCGATGAGAGGAATGTGAACGAGAGAGATAAAGTTGTTGGTGAAAAAAAAATAGAAGAGAGGAGTTTTGTTCTTCTGTTACTGGGTGTTGTTATAATTCTGTTAGAAAGAAAAAGTGTCACAGTAAAAGAAAGGAAGAAGAAAGTGGTCAATGGAGTTTTTTTCTTTTCTGTTACAATGAGATAGAAGTGGTGTTGTGAGAGATGAATGGTGTGATAACAGCAAGAGAGAAAAAGAGGATGATGAGAAGCTGTTAAAAAAAATGAATTTCTTTATGGCCGCTGTTAGCAAAAGGGGTGATGGTAGTGAAGAAAGAAAGAAAAAAAAGTGGTGGTTTCAAGTTCTCATTCTGTTAGTTTTTTGTTCTGTGAGTTTTTGGTTATTATTAAAATGAGTCAATGCTTGGAAAAAAAAATAAAGAGTGTAAAAAAATGGAAATAAAAATGATGCGGGTTTTGAGAATTCTGTTACAGTGAAGTAACAGCAGTCCGCGAAGCAAAAGAGAAACATGGTTTTTGGCATCCTTCCATCACACCTTCGAAATCGAGTAACTCTAGCCGCAAGCCTTTTTTCGATATGACGCCAAAACCAAAATTGGAGATGACACATTGGTGAACAACTTTCGTGTTGGAAATTTTCCTATTCGATGCCTTTAGCATGCTTAAAATCGGTCCCGAAGATGAGAAATCATAACTGACTAACGGCGATAACGGCAAAAGTTTACCGAGTGTTTTTTCCATGACTTTGAGGTCTTATAACTCCTTCAATACTCGGCAAAATGGCGCAAACTCGGTGTCGTTGGAAAGAAGGCATGTAGCATAGTAACTTTGATGTTGAGTGCCCGACGAAAAAATGATCACAAGCTCGCCGTAATTAGCTTCGAAGTCATGCCGACACAAACTGACTGCATGTTTGAAAAATTTCTCTAAGTGTCACGTTTTAAATTAACCCATATACACCACTTTAAAGATCCGTAACTTTTCCGATACCTGACCAAATGACGTGAATTTGGTACCGTTGGAAAGTGTGCGTGTGATATAACAACTTTGTAGTTCGACGAAAATTCGAATGAAGCTTAATTCATGGAGAAAACAGTGTTTGAAAATTGCTATGCGAGTGTTCGATGAAATGCCTGGCTGGCCGGGCATGTCTTGTGCATGACATGTAGCAATTTACCAACTTCAAGTCACCACTTACGGCGCTCCGTATCTTCCAGCTCCGATGTCCGAAACGAAAAAGTTTCTAAACGGAATTTGTAGAGGACACGGCAAACTTTGTCTTTCGTGTTCGGAGTTTTTCCGTGCGGCGATCGGATCGACGAGAAAACAGCTCTGAACATGCGTACACCAACTGTTCGATGAAATGCGTCTTGACTATGGCAAAAAAAATTGCATGTGTTGTCTTGCATTTTAACAACTTCATGCTGCAAACTACGGCGTTCCGTATCTCCCAGCTCCGACGTCCGAAACGAAAAAGTTTCTAAACCGAACTTGTAGATGGAATTACGAACTCAAACTTTCGTGTTCGGAATTTCTTCATGCGGCGACCGAATCATTGGCGAAAACAGCCCTGAACATGTGCACAAAAATACTCGAATTTAACAAACATAATGAGTTCTTATTTTCCGAGCTTTATAACTTCCGATTCGAGTCCCGTATGAATTCGACTTCTTCAGCAAAGTTTCAGATTGCCGTGAAATGAACAATTTTTCAGTTGAGCATCTTTCGATTCGGAGCCACGAACTATGACATAATCAACCCTGAAGCTGTCAGCAAAAGCATAGAAACAAACACTTCAAATTTTTTCTAAGTGTTGAAATTTGAGGAATGATAAATCGTAACTTCCGAGCTCTGTAATTTTTTATCCGTTTCCCGAATGGACTCGATTTCTTCAGCAAAGTTTTAGATTGCCATTAAATGAACAACTTTTCAGTTGAATTTAGTTCGAATCGACGCCTCGAAACACGTATAAATTGCCTTCGAAGTCGAGTACTTGAACACATTAAAAACACTCAAAATTTTACTAAGTGTAAAACTTCAAAAGTTATGAACTTCAAATTTCGGTGTTGTATAACTCGAAATCCGGGCATTTCTGGAAAAATCTTCACAGTGACAAAGTCAGAGTACGAAATACGCTCTTTCCAACGACTATCAATTCACAAACTTATGACCACAGACGGGCAAGATATAGATGCGGCAATATGGCTCCGTGAACACAAAGTACCTTAAACTTAGAAATTTTTCTAAGTCCAAGATTACTTAAAATGCAAGAAACCTCATTTTTACCCGATTCTTCCGACTTTTCTCAACAAATGACTGCATTTTCTCGAATGTCGACTTTTGACCACAATTTTGACCCGAAATTCCGCCCGGTCAAACTTTGACTTTTTGTTGACTTTCTGATATACGCGCTCGAGTATCATTTTATCTGTTTGTTCTTGATTTTTTTTTTATAAATCGCGTAGATCGATAAGCCAAATACCAATGCTTCACCACTCACGGAAGGCCATAGAATCAGTTCGGGTTCAAATATCCGACCACAACACACTGTAATTTGAAATTGTAATCAGCATCCACCTGATAGACGATCAGAACTCCAAAACTTACGAGAAAATAATCAGAAGCTTCTGGACACACTTGCGTATTGAAATGACGCCCGAATTGACAGAACCTCAAATATTCAACTTTTGAGAAACAAACCTCTTCTTCAGAATTGTACAGATTCACACGATTGGAAAATCTCGAACCCATGATCAATGCATGAATGATATGTATGCGATGCACCTATTAATTAAGTGTTAGCCAATTATTTATATAAAAAATGAAGAGGGTGAATTTTGGGGTACAACAGGTCCTATAACCGTGAAATCGAGAGAATCTAGGTAAGGGAGTTAGTTACGCGAGGGGAAGGGATTAGCATCCCACACGCCCATAGTACTCTACGGTATCCACTTTCTATTTCTAGCTAAAGGGTGTGTTATATCTATGCTCAATCGCTAATCATGCATGCAAAAGAAAAGAGAAAATAAGAAACCACATTGAAAAGAAGGAAGTATTTACAAAGTTTGCTCGATCGAGCCCCGTGACAAGATGCCTACGTATTCCCGCGTGCAATGGACATGGTATCATTCGCCTAAGGGGACCGTTTCATTCCGCTACATCATCATCGTCGTCATCATAATAGCTATCAGCTTCATCTCGATGGTGGTGCAAGTTGCTTCAAAGAAGCATTGGTTTTTCGTACAGAATCTTGCAGAGCAAAGAAAGCTTTAAAGAAGCATTGGTTTTTCACACAGAATGTTGCAGAGCAAAGAAAGCTTCAAAGAAGCTTGGTGCAAGTTGCTTCAAAGAAGCATGGATCAAAAACAATTTGCAGAGTAAAGAAAGTTTCAAAGAAACTTGATGCAAGTTGCTTCAAAGAAGCATCGATCAGAAACTTGCATAGTAAAGAAAGCTTCAAAGAAGCTTGGTGTCGATTGCTTCAAAGAAGCATCGTTTTTACGTTTAGAAAGTTACAAAGGAAAGAAGGCTTCAAAGAAGCTTGGATCATGTTGCTTCAAAGAAGCATCGATTTTTCAATCAGAAATTTGCAGAGAAAACCACACTTACAAGTTACTTCTAGTGGCATCAATTCTCGTTCAGAAATTTACAAACCAAATTAAGCTTCAAAGAAGCTTTAATTCTCAATTATGTCATTTTCCTCTCTCCCTTTCTACATCGAGCTCAGCTTTGTGCATGGAAGGTGCTTGTGAAAATGCGATACCCACTATCGGAAAAGAAGTTCTTATATTTTCCACCATCAACAACAACCCGACATGTCTTTCTCTCTCACCGACGGTTGTAAGAAGAGAAAATGGTGGCCCAAGATTTTCTGGCTACAATTATTCACAAACCCCGGCTGTCCAATTTAAGCTTCAGGTTCTTTCTATGATAACATTTAGTTCTTTCTTCAAGAAGTTGGCAAGCCTGAAGATTACACAGTTATGGGTTGGAGTGGAAATTTTGTATCAAAAAGAAGGCACCATTTCGTAATTCTGATGGACAATGCGTCGCATAAGCCATTTGTGATGACTGGTTTTTTCATCAATTATTTTAAAAACGATAAAGTCGCCATCTAATTTTATTTGTTCTAAAAATAATGGGAAAATATAGATAAAACCCACAAATGACGGATAAGGCGGTCTACGAGACCAAAAGACATGAATTCGGGAGTCGGTTATGCAAAGAGAAGGTATTAACACCCCTCACATCCATCGTACTCGATGGGACCCGTTTTATTCCTGCGTGTTTAAGTGTGTTTATTAAATTTTCTTACTTCTAAGTTACAATCGATAAATAAAAAGACACGGGGTTTATTTATTATTATTTTGAGTTCGACGCGGTTTCAAAACCTTGTGCCTATGTATTCCCTTGTGCAATGGGAAAGTCAAAACTCTGTAGTTCTTCTTGAAAATGTCTCGGTTGGTTGTGTTGATTTTTTAGAAGAAAAATCGTGCATTAAACATTTCAAATGCTTGAACTTTGACTTGTTTAGTTTGTTTGAAAATCTAAGTCTTCGTTCGCTTTTGAAATGGCTATTACACTCTATTTGTAAGAAAAGAGTTTGATAGTCGCGTATAAGCGAAAAGAAAAAAAGAAAAAAAAGTTGAGTGAGTTGAGTTGTTTTTAAGTTGTGGATGACAAATACCGAAATGTAGGCTATCATCTAACGATTCAAATACTAGAAATTGGTGAGCAAGTTCAACCAATCATCTCTCATCCCAAAAACTTTATTATGAAAGGGTGAGGTGAAGCAAGGTTCAAATTTATTAAGTGCGCGCATAAAAGTATTTAACTCAATGGGCTATCATCCAACGACCTAAATATTTTAAATTCAATTAAACCGTTAGGCTATCATCCAACAATTTAACTGAATGTCGCTACACTATGTAATTTTTCCAACACGGATAGAAGTTTTTAGCTTATTAGGCTATCATCTAACAATCTAAAAACATCAAATTTGTTTAACAGATTAGGCTACCATCTAACAATTTAAACAAACCTCATCCAAATGTTCTTTTTTATGAAAATCAATTTAGAAAACAAATTCAGTTAATTAATTTAACTTAAAAGTGTTTTAAGAGGTATGGTAACGGACTAAGAGGGATGGAATCAGGTCATGATTAATCAAGTATATGGACTTAGTTAATCTCGTGAAGATAGGTGATCTTGTCCCCTACTATGAAACCCTTGCACATGGATGATTGGCATATGGACCAAATTATTCGGGTTATGGTTAATCAAAACAACAAGGGCTTTGATTAACCTTGTGAGGATGACCATGCCCATCCCCAACTATGAGACCCTTTTTGACGTACAAGCCAAAATGAGAAATATAATTTTTTATGTCATGTGTGTGTGAAGTGTACAAGTATGGATAATTTCATACAGACATACAAGAAGCGAGTAAATAATTATCACACAATACACGTCTAAATCTTTAAATAATTATTAAAAAAGATCTTTTTTATTTGATAAAAATCAACTAATAATTTAATTGATAATTATAAAGTAAAAATTATCACACAACTAATAATTATTTAATAGAAGGCATCATAGTTTATTTGTAAAATAAAAGAAATAAATTGAGCTAAGGGTTTAGAAATGGGCCTGCATTTGCAGAAATTTTGGGGGTGTGAATAGAAAATAGAGCACAGGCCCAAGATAAGGGTCCACTGGATCGTGTGCATGCATCCAAGGAGGTCTATGGTAAGGATCTCGTTTCTAGATCGTGTGATGATGATTTGATGGTTGGGAAAGCGTAGAAGCATAGTAAGGCTGATGGAAAGTCACACGTTGGATCTGGATTAGAAGAGTTCGGTGGGCGGTGATGGGATGGACCATGGTAATTATGATGGAATGTCTGCAAGCCAACACGAATTTCACCAAACAGGCGGTGACAAGTGTCACCGCCGTACTAGCACACCAAATCAATATTAACTTAATTAAAACAAAACCCATTAATAAAAAATTAGCACTAAGAGACTTTTGTCTCTCTCTAGTTGTCAAGATATCTCTTAGTCTCCTTTTTGAACATTCGTCGCCGAAAATCGCCAAGGGTGGCGGAGGCAGCGCCGTCCATGGAGGTGACGGCTTCGATCTTCATTTTTTTTACATATTTGTTCTCATCTTGTTCTTCTCTATCTTAATTTGATGCTTGTTTTTGCAAATTTTGCCCGATTTGGTGTAGATCTAAAAAGTGGTGACCGAAACCCTAAACGATTTCTGTTGAAATCGATGATGATGGTGGTCGGTTTGGACACTATGATGCCAATATTTGACTTCTTGAGGCCAGGGTTGAGAACTGAAGGCGGCCGCAACCCCTCCGGTGAGACCTTTCTGAAATTTTTCTTCTTCTTTCTCGTATTTTCTGAAGGGTTTTTTGTGTTTGGAAAATGATGATGAAATATCTTAGGGTTTTGGTTTGTCTGATGTTTGTTTGTTGTTTATATGATTGTTGTATATTTCTGTATGAATCTTGCTTTTCGAGTTTGGAAATATCAAGGTGATTTCTGGATTAAGGTTAGGGTTTGAGCGCATCTTTTTGGTATTCTTGGGAACAGTGACCCCTTTGGAATCTGTGCCAATGATTGCTTTTATAGCATGATGGCATTAGGGTTTTTGATGCTGGACTCTTGATTTTTTTCTGAGAAATAGGGCCTTACGAATTTGCTTGCTGGACTCTGAAAAACAATGTTGTTTTGGGATTTTTGGGCATTTCTGGCTTTTTTTGTTCTGCTGTACTGATATGTAATTTTTGTACTTGTTGTTGCTGAACAATGATGTTATGCTGAGTTCACTTGTTGCTTTTTGCACCCTTTGTGAACCAACAACAAAAGAGTTGCTGTGATTTGCAATGGAAGTGAATGGACGATGATTGAACTTTAAGTTCTGAGGCTTTTGTATGCTTGAACCATGATTAGAAAACCCTTAAATCTGATTCCTTAATATAAACCCTAATGTTGACTTTGAAAAAGTTCTTTGAAATTTTCTTGCTTGCGTTTCAAAATTTGTGCTTCCTTGATCACTAACCATTCTTTTTTCTTTTTGTATCATGTGATGGTGACAATTGTGAGGACATATCATAAACCTTGGAGTTGGAAGAAGCTTCAAAAGAATAAGATTCTCCATTAGTGACCATAGGATTAGTTTAGGGTTTCTTGTATCGTAGAAGCATAGGGCTTGTAATTAGAACACTTTGGAATTGTATCTTGTTGGTAAACCTTAGGGAGATAGGCTTGTATGTATGAAATCCTTTTGCAAAAATATTGTCAAGCGATAATCCTAATTTGGACTTGTAATTCTCAAATTTTTGATGTAGTGACCTTGTTAACTTTGAGAAATTTGAACATCTTAGAACTTTAATGAAGCAAACCAAAGCTTAGGCCAAATGATCTTTCAATTTTTGTATCTTTGTAGAAAAATATGCTTTAAAGATTTAGTGAAAGAAATTTGAAGTCATGCATAGCTTACTTGATTGTTTGTATTGAATGGTGCAATTTAAATGATGATTCCATGTCTAAATTCTCAAGTTATTAGCATAATGCCATGAACAAGTATTGATAATAATTGGATGGAATTTGGATGTAATTTACATGTAAACTTTAATATCCATAAAGCTTTGTTGTAATCTTAATTCTTGAACATGAATGAGAAAATACATTTGCGAAATAAGATCGAATGAGTCTTGAATCATGAACAAAAGAATGAAATAATCCACATGAACTTAATCTTGAAACGAACAAATTCGAATACATGTGCCACTTCAAAAAACCTTAACTCAATCCCATCTTGTATCAATACTTTAAGAATAACAACGAGTTTTCAAACTTTCTCAATCGTAAATTCCCTTCAAATCTCAAACTAATGATTTAGCATAACACCAAGTGATATTTCCACTCTTACCAAGAAAAAATTCCAAGTTATGATTTATAATACAAGTAATCAAATACAACATTTTGAATTGATGAACAAAAGATCAATTAAACTAATCTTATGAAAAGACATCCTCAACACAAAACCCTGATCTCAAAGAAATGGGTATGGGATCATGATTTACTTCAATATTCTGATGAATTCAAACATATGATGAAATGATTAACACATTGAGATGTCTTGAGGCATGAGAAACCTTTAACTTGAATGAGAAAATGACACAAGTATATTAGACCCTCCTTGTACAGATCGACAAACCCAACAACTCTTTGTAACTTGCAGAAGAACCACTGGAAGCCATCTCAAACCCATAACCATAGAACCAATGCATGGTCGTGCAATAAAAAAAAGAAGAGGGTAAATATTGGGGTGCGACAGCTTCCCCCATTCAATCATCTTAAACCTGATAAGTGAGAAAGAGTGACAACTTTCGAACGTTCAAGGTGGAAGAGGATTGAATACCAAAAGAACCTCAAAAATTTTCCCTACGCGGGATACCAATGCCAGATAAAATATCTTGACTACAGAGTCAAGGAAGAGACGCCTGAGGAGAGTAAACTTGTTAAGCACCATCAGAATTCTTAACAACAACAGGAACAATTGAGAAATATCAGGAGATCTCAACAACATTGGGGATAACCGAGTAACTAAAATGAGCAATAAACAACAAGTCTTAATGAAAATGCTTAGAGAAGCAAACCACATTTCTTAAGAGAAAAGAAATAAGATAAATTAAGTCATCTTACCAATGCCTTAACGAAAATGATTAGAGAAGCGAACCGCACTTCTTAAAGCGAAAAGAAATAAGATAAATTAAGCCATCTTAGCGATCCCTTAACGAAAATGCTTAGAGAAGCGAACCACACTTCTTAAGCGAAAAGAAATAAGATAAATTAAGTCATCTTAGCGATGCCTTAACAAAAATTCTTAGAGAAGCGAACCACACTTCTTAAGTGAAAAGAAATAAGATAAATTAATTCATCTCAGTGATGCCTTAACGAAAATGCTTAGAGAAGAGAACCACACCTCTTAAGCGAAAAGAAATAACATAAATTAAGTGATCTCAGTGATGCCTTAACGAAAATGCTTAGAAAAGAGAACCGCACTTCTTAAGCGAAAAGAAATAAGATAAATTAAGTCATCTCATCGATGCCTTAACAAAAATGCTTAGAGAAGCGAACCACACTTCTTAAGCGAAAAGAAATAAGATAAATTAAGCCATCTTAGCAATGCCTTAATGAAAATGATTTGAGAAGAAAAACCGTACTTCTAAAGTGAAAAGAAAGAAGATAAATTAAGCCATCTCAACGATGCCTTGACAAAAATGCTTTGAGAAAAAAAACTGTACTTCTTAAGCGAAAAGAAAGAAAGAAATTAAGTCATCTCAGCGATGCCTTAACAAAAATGCTTAGAAAAGCGAACTGCACTTCTTAAGCGAAAAGAAATAAGATAAATTAAGTCATCTCAGCGATGCCTTAACGAAAATGCTTAGAAAAGCGAACAACACTTCTTAAGTGAAAAGAAATAAGATAAATTAAGTCATCTCAGCGATGCCTTAACGAAAATGCTTAGAGAAGCGAACCACACTTCTTAAGCGAAAAGAAAGAAATGAATTAAGTCATCTCAACGATGCTTTAACGAAAATGCTTAGAGAAGCGAACCACACTTCTTAAGCGAAAAGAAATAAGATAAATTAAGTCATCTCAGCGATGCCTTAATGAAAATGCTTTGAGAAGAAAAATCGTGCTTCTAAAGCGAAAAGAATGAAGATAAATTAAGTCATCTCAGCAATGCCTTAATGAAAATTAGAGAATATCAGCAGACTCTAACAAAGATATGATCGAGAATTTGTCAGAAAAATCCCGAAGAGTTAAGGAATAACCGCAGACCTTAACGAAGATATAATTGAGAAATTGTCAGAAAAATCCCAAAGAATTAAAGAATACCCGCAAAATTTAACGAAGATATGATCGAGAATTTTTTAGAAAAATCCCTAAGAGTTAAGGAATACCCGCACACCTTAAAGAAGATATAATTGAGAAACTGTCAGAAAAATCCCAAAGAGTTAAAGTATACCCGTAAACTTTAACGAAGATATGATCGAGAATTTGTCAGAAAAATCCTGAAGAGTTAAGGAATACCCGCAGACCTTAACGAAGATATAATTGAGAAATTGTCAGAAAAATCCCAAAGAGTTAAAGAATACCCACAAACTTTAACGAAGATATATGGCTAGAACAATATCAGAATTGTTGTGCACGAAGGTGCGATGAGCCATGTGTTAGCTGGCAATTTCGAAAAGGGTAATTTGATCTAGATAAATAAAATATTTTATATCCACCTGGAAAAGAAATCAATATTTATTATTGGTAAATAAATATGAGCCTTTTTTCCATAAATAAAGGATTCTTCGATTGCCAATGGTAAATGGCATTTCAATTAAAATCTTTAGCGTCTAAAGTATGAAGAGATTTATCTTGGAAAAGTACATTAGCGTTGGAGCGCTCCAAATGAAGGGCTCATTTGAAATTCAAATGATCTAAGAATTCGAATTTCAAATGAAGAACTGAAAATTCGAATTTTGAATAAGAGCGCCATTTTGAAGGACGCGTGGAGATTAGCGAACGAAGAAGGTTTGCATGTCTTAAACGTGGCGATACTATAGTAGAGCCGTTAAGGTTAGAATATTATAAATAGGTGTGTTCTATTAGATTTTGATATGTTCACTTTATGTACTTAAAATTCTCAAACACTCAAATTACCGCAATCGAAAGGGAAACGAGTCAAGGAGATATCATGTACGTTAAGAACATCATGTTATTTTATAATTCAAATACAAGTTTGTTTACATTTATTTCCATTCTTCTGCATTTTTACTCTTAGAACATTTCGATTCCCTTCCATGTCTTTACTTTGCTCTGTCTTTAAACACTTACCTTTCCAGAAACTCATTTACCTTTAAACTTTTACTTTATTCCCCAGAAACTGTTATTCTTTTTTAAGAGTCTTTATCCTTGCATTTTATTATCAAAAGCCAAGTTTAATATCGAAATATTTATATAAATAGTCAGTACATCTACATAGTTAATTCTAAGAAAGTTCCTTAAGAATCAATTGAGATCATGAGTTTGGACGTGAGAATCTTTTATGACACATGTGTCCTAGGATCAATCTAGTCGATCCTGCAAGTAACCAATAATAATTAGTAAAAATTGGAAGACTAGCGGTTGTTTACGAGAAATCACCGTAAACAAATTGGCACACCTGGTGGGACTGTGTCATATTAGAGATTGTCTGTTAAAATTGCGTGAAAATTGTAGATTTTAGATGCATGTTGGTATGTGAACCTTCGAAGTGGTAAAATAAAAGATAATAATCTATACATACCCAGAAGACAACGTGCCAAAACAATGACAAATACCACTAACCAAGATAAGGGAAAAACTTCCCTACAAGAGGCGTCAACAGTCGTTTCGAGTTCGACTGATGCCTCTAGTACCATCCCTGTTGGCAATTCGAACGCGGTCCCAACTGGTATGGCAGAAATACCATCTGCCATGTCATCTATGCCACACATAGGAAATCAGCCATATTCGACCCCCACTAGGCCGCCAGGTTTCGACCCTTCGAGGCCTAGAGATCCCCTATATGGGATGCCAACTTCATTTATGGAGGGATTGCATAATGCACCCATTTTGTCCCCAGTCCGAGGATCTGGTTCAGGAACGAACCATTTCGCTGTAAACTCTCAAAACTTGGGAAATCATACCCAATGGCCTGCCCTTACCACTAATAATCAGGAAGCGCTTAGGCAACAGATGGATGATAGTAACCATGATATGGTAGGAGTTCTAGCCCGTGAAATGAACGCTATTTTCGGTCCTTTAATCCAGAACATAAATAGAACAAACCAAGAAAATGCAGCCCAGATGTCTAGGATAGCAGATTTCTTTGGTGCCCCTGATGCGTCTGTGAGACGTAGGCAGAACCAAGTGGTGATTCGAAACGAGGAACCCACAATCGAACAAATTCGATCCCCTATACGCGGGATCGAAGAGAGAAACCCAGGCGGGATTAAGGCAGGTCCCGGAAGGTCAGAACGAACAACCTAGACCAATAGTGGTTGTTAATAGAGACCAAGATGCAGACGAAATCGTCCATAGGGTTAGAAACGACAATTTAGTGGCAGAGAATAATCTAACCACTATGATAGAAAGAATAATGGCCCAGAATGGTCTAAATTCAGGATTTAGAAGGCCAAATTACACTTCCCCCATTGTAGGTTACGTTCTACAGACAGAACTACCCAGGGGTCTCAAAGTCCCTAAATTTACGAAATTCGCTGGTGATACCAGTGAATCAATAGTAGAACACATAGCAAGGTATTTAACTGAAGCAGGAGATATATCCAATAATGAAAATCTTAGGATAAAATACTTTCCAAGTTCTCTGACAAAGAACGCTTTTACTTGGTTCACTACCCTATCCCCTGGGTCCGTGGATACCTGGCCCTATTTGGAAAGACTCTTTCATGAGAAATTCTACATAGGCCAATCCAAGATTAGTCTGAAGGAATTAGAAAGTATTAAAAGAAAATTCACAGAAACCATAGATGACTATCTAAACAGGTTCTGATTGTTAAAATCTAGATGTTTTACGGTAGTACCTGAACATGAATTGGTCGAAATGGCTGCAGGAGGTCTAGATTATTCCATTCGAAAGAAACTGGATACACAATATCTGAGGGATATGGCCCAATTGGCAGACAGAGTTCGACAAGTCGAAAGGTTAAAAGCTGAAAAAGCTAGGGCTAGTAAGAATCATAAGAAAGAACGAATAGCCTATATAGAAGCAGAAGGGGAAAACATAGATGATTTCCAAGATCCATATGATTTCGACCAGTTCGAAATAGATCTTGCAGAATTAAAAGAAGCACCCCCTTACACTTGCAAAGTTCTGCTTCCTTCCAACGGAAAAGACACTGTCGAAAATGAGAAGAATGAGAAATATCCTAAGAAAATATATACTTTCGATATAACCAAATGTGATGAAATCTTTGACCTGCTTGTTAAAGATGGCCAATTAATTGTCCCACCAAACCTTAAGATTCCTCCTTTGGAACAAAGGAAGAAGAGAGGTTTCTGTAAATATCACAACTTTTTGGGCCACAAAACCTCACAGTGTTTTCTTTTCAGAGATTTAATACAGAATGCAATCAAGGAGGGCAGGTTAAAATTTTCAGACAAAGGAAAAAACCCCATGAAGGTGGATATGAACCCGCTACTGATGGCGGAGACCAATTATGCTGAGCCTTTGGAAATCAACATGGTCGAAATTGCTGAGAACAAGGTTCAAACAAAGTTGGAGTTCGAAGAAGATGGGGGCTTCGTCCTGGTTAGGAGCAAGAATTACAGAAAGAAGCAATATATGCTACTGAAGGTCAAAGTATTGTTAACAAGAATTTGACTGAGGCTACTGAAAGTCTCAGAATGAAGTTCGAGAAGGTCAGAATTACTGATGACCAAATGCTGGGAGTAAACATGGTAGATTTCGAGCAGCCACATGCCGAGATGCAAGAGGTGGAGCGATGCTTGGAGAAAGAAAGAGAGAAAAGAAGAGAAAGCTTGCCAAAGAAAGATGCAAGCCTTCGAGAGTACCTGTTTCATTGTCATAAGAAGAATCAAAACAAGTTGTTGTGCCCAAGGTGCAGCATCATTTGCAATCCCAGGATAGCTGCTGAATTCGAAAGGGCCCAGCGTGAGCGCACAGGGGTTAATTGGAGACAAGATAATCAGTTGTATAGGGTCTACCCAAGGGATGATGAGAGTTTGCTGGAGTTCATAGTTCGGTGCCACAAGATTGGTACGGAATGTCTGATTTGCCCCAGATGTGCAGCAGTCTATGATAAGGAAATGTCTGAGGCATTCGAAAAAGTCTCGTTCGCTTCTGGTTGGGGGCGCCAAGGTGGAATCCCTTCGAACCACGCTGATGTTGGCATAACCATGCAGAGAAGGCCAGACAGTCCCTATCCTAGAGGAGCGAAGAAAGTGTCTTTCAAGTTACCTGCAGAGATTCCTACTGATAGGTGGCTGCAGGCGAAAGCTGACAAAGGGAAGGGTAAATGGCGAAGCTACCATCAAGGTGGAAGGACCGCAATGGCATACCGGAGACAGTTCAATTCGAATAGGAGAGAAGAAATCAGACTGGAAAATTACAAGGGAAAAAACCCAATGTCGCGCTCTCAATGGCGTAGATACCAACGAAATAAGAAAGCTGAAAAGGAGTCAAAGCCTATGGAAATCGGAGAGTCTAGCACTAACAACCCAAAGTCGGTAACTCAGCCTGGGGGCAAACCCCCGGTATCTAGGAAGTTATTTTCACCAAAGAAGGAAATCGAAGCACAAAAGGAGACTGCAAACGAAGAAGATAGAATGACTGACGATTTCGAGTCAGAAGGGGAGTCTTTCTTTAACGCTAATTGTAATGTTGTATCAGTATTACCTTGTGAATTCGAACATAACACAGAAGTATGGGTTGGAAAAGAAACTGACGAAGAAATGGACGAAGAGGAAATGGTCAAACATAGGCCAGTGTGTTACTACATAATGAACAACGGTGCAGTCGAAGAGCAAAATGCTTTTTTCGAGAGACCAGACGAAGGAATGAAGAATCACTTAAAGCCCTTGTTCATTAGAGCTAAAGTAGAGCAACACGGGGTGAACAGAGTACTGGTTGACAGAGGAGCTGCTGTCAATTTAATGCCCAGATTCATGCTGAAAAGGATAGGGATGCAGGATTCTGACGTTCGACCTCATAATATGGTGCTCTCCAATTACGAAGGTAAAGTTGGTAAGACACTAGGGGTGATACAGGTAAATCTGATAGTTGGTTCCCTTACTAGGCCAACCATGTTCATGGTGATAGCTGCAAAAGCAAATTATAACATGCTACTTGGTAGAGAATGGATCCATGGGATTGGAGTTGGGCCTTCTTCAATGCATCAACGATTGGTACTATGGAGAGAGGATGGAATAGTTGAAAATATAGAAGCTGATTAGAGTTATTATATGACAGATATTAATCATGTTGATAAGAGGAATTTCGACCGCAACATGGCCAACATTGGGCCATGCAACCCACCTGAAGAATACTTCGAACCAAATGAGAATGCCTACTATTCTCTCACACTTCGTCCCAATGGTTTTCAGTGGGATAGAGAGTTGATGTGGGATGGACAGGAAGTTGAGGAAGAAGGTGAGGCTTCGACAATCCGGCCAACTGGCTGGGACAACGAAGGTTATTATGATTAAAACCAATTATTATCAGAAGATTTCGGCCTATCTGGCTGAGAATAAAAGAAAGACGGCTCTCGAAGCCGAAATACAAAACATGGCTGCACAAGCCATAAACACAAAAAACAAAGCAGAAAAAGCAAGTCCTGAGGGCAATTATCTAACCCCACCCAATGATGGACAAACTTCCACACCTATGGATCAAAGGTTGGACGCTATCTACGATCAAGAACCATTGGGATTCGAACAGGATCCAGAATCAACAAATGCTAAAATGTTGGCTCAGGACCCTCTAGAGGAAGTTAATATTGGGGACGAAGTCGAAAAGAGAGTAACGTACATTAGTGCGAAACTCAGTCCCAGTTTGAAACATAAGGTGATCGAACTGCTTAAAGCAAATAAAGATTGTTTCGCCTGGGATTACGACGAGATGCCTGGTTTGAAAAGAGAACTGGTGGAGCATAGGCTTCCGATCAAGGATGGCAAAAAGCCCATCAAGCAGGCGCCTAGAAGATTCGCACCAGCGATCCTTTCGAAGATAAAGGCAGAGATAGAAAGATTGCTCCGCTGCAAGTTTATCAGGACCACGAGGTATGTTGAGTGGCTTGCTAATATTGTGCCTGTTATTAAGAAAAATGGTTCTTTACGCATTTGCATAGACTTTAGGGATTTAAATACTGCTACCCCAAAGGATGAATACTCTATGCCTATAGTAGAAATGTTAATTGATTCTGCAGCAGGCTATGAGTACCTGAGTATGCTAGATGGATATTCGGGATATAATCAAATCTTCATTCCTGAGGATGATGTTCCCAAAACAGCCTTTCAATGCCCAGGTGCTTTAGGCACCTATGAATGGGTAGTAATGCCCTTTGGCTTAAAAAATGCTAGGGCAACATACCAAAGAGCGATGAACACAATATTTCATGATTTTATCGAATCATTTATGCAGATTTATATAGATGACATAGTAGTCAAATCTGTTTCTGATGAGGATCATTTAAACCACTTGAGCCAATCATTCTAGCGAATGAGGAAACATGGCTTGAAAATGAATCCTCTTAAGTGTGCCTTTTTCGTGCAGGCAGGGGATTTCCTTGGCTTCGTGGTCCACAAGAAGGGCATCGAAATCAACTTGAACAAAACAAAGGCCATCATAGAGACAAAGCCTCCCTCTACAAAGAAGGAATTGCAATCACTCCTGGGTAAAATTAACTTTTTAAGGAGATTTATATCTAACTTGAGTGGGCGAACCCAAGCTTTCTCTCCATTGCTGCGCATAAATCAAGAAAATTTCGAATGGACGGAACAACATCAAGAGGCGTTCGAAAAGATCAAGACTTACCTGATGCACCCTCCGATCCTAGCACCCCCTTCTAAAGATAGGCCAATGCGATTGTACATCTCTGCCTCTAATGTAACCATAGGTAGCATGCTGGCCCAGGAAAATGAAGATGGCATCGAAAGAGCTATCTATTATATTAGTAGGGTTTTAAATAAAGCAGAAACTAGGTACAATAATATAGAAAAACTATGTCTTTGTTTATATTTCTCTTGTACAAAACTCAAGTATTATATTAAACCTGTTGATGTTTATGTTTCATCTCACTTTGATGTCATTAAACATATGTTGTCAAAACCAATCATGCACAGCAGGATTGGTAAATGGGCCTTGGCGCTCACTGAATATAATCTGGCCTTCAAGCCTTTGCAGGCTATGAAAGGACAGGTGGTCTCAGATTTCATTGTTGATCACTCCGTAAGTGAGAATTTTGCATTAGGCTATGTGGAAACTCAACCATGGAAATTATATTTCGATGGATCAACACATAAGAATGGAAGTGGTGTTGGAGTATGTATCATTTCACCTGAAGGAATTCCAACAAAATTCAAGTACAACTTGGAAGGCCCTTTATGTTCGTACAATGAAGCTGAGTATGAAGCATTAATTGCTGGACTTGAAGCTTTGTTGGAATTAGGGGCAACCAGAGTCGAGATCAGAGGAGACTCAGAGTTAGTCATTAAACAAATAACTAAAGAATACAAGTGTATCAAAGAAAATTTGATCATGTATTTCGTTATTGCCAATAGATTAATCAAGAAATTTAAGTATGTGGATATAAAACACATTCCTAGAAGTGATAATCAAGAAGCAAATGACTTGGCTCAAATAGCCTCAGGATATAGGATATCAAAAGAAAAACTCTAATACCTCATAGAAACTAGGGGTAGAATAATGGCTACAAAGTTATCACCTTTAGACTTAGAAAATTCGAAATTAGGCTATGCAGGCCAAGAGGAATTCGAAGTTTTAAATATAGATGCATTAGCAGATACGGATTGGCGAACTCCCATAGTAAATTATTTGAGAAATCCTTTAGTAAATACAGAGAGAAAAATCAAATACAGAGCATTGTCTTATGTGTTAATAGGAAATGAATTATTTAAGAAAACCCCAGAAGGATTACTACTCAAATGTTTAGGGGAAAACGAAGCATATTTAGCTTTGTCCAGTGTGCACAGCGGAGCGTGTGGGGCACATCAAGCAGGTCATAAAATGAAATGGCTGTTGTTCAGATATGGGATGTATTGGCCCACTATGCTCAAAGACTGCATAGAATTTGCCAAAGGGTGTGAGGAATGTCAAATCCATGCTGGTATTCAACATGCTCCAGCAAGCGAGTTACATTCGATTGTTAAGCCTTGGCCTTTCAGAGGATGGGAATTAGATTTAATTGGTGAAATTCGACCGACGTCATCTAAAGGACAAAAATATATTCTTGTGGGAATAGATTATTTCACAAAATGGGTCGAAGCAATCCCTTTAATGAATGTGGACCAGGAGGCTATTATAGAATTTATTCAGAAGCAAATTATTTACAGATTTGGGATACTAGAGAGTATAACAACAGATCAAGGTTCAGTCTTCACAGGACGAAAAATGCAAGAGTTCGCACAAGAAATGGGATTCAAATTGTTTACATCAACACCTTATTATGCCCAAGCAAACGGTCAAGTAGAAGCAGTCAACAAAGTCATAATCAGCTTGATAAAGAAACATGTAGGTCAAAAACCAAAGAATTGGCATAAAACTTTAGATCAAGCTCTATGGGCCTATCGAACATCTCCTAAAGAAGCAACGAATACCACTCCGTTTCGACTTACATTTGGGCATGATGCGGTGTTACCAGTTGAAATACACCTATAATCAGTCAGAATCCAAAGACAAAACGAAATACCAGTTGACCAATATTGGGAAATGATGATGAATGAGTTAGTAGATATAGATGAAGATAGGCTACATGCTTTGGAGGTCATGAAAAGACAGAAAGAAAGAGTAGCCAGAGCATATAATAAAAGAGTTAAGAACAAGAAATTTTCAACCAATGACCTGGTATGGAAAGTTATTTTACCTATGGATAAGAAAAATAGATTACTAGGTAAATGGTCACCCCATTGGGAGGGACCTTTTCGTGTTTTGAGAACATTTTCGAATAATGCCTACGAGATAGAGGAACTAGCAGAAGATAGGAGAATCTTAAGAGTAAATGGGAAATACTTAAAAAGGTATAAACCATGCTTGCAAGAGATTCGAATTATTTCAGAATAAATAGATGCTAGGGTAAATAGACCCAAGAGAATATTGTATAAATATCAAAAAATCAATTCTGTTCGAAACACAGGAATATAAAAAATATAAGAGAAAAAGCCCTTTAACACTCCCAAGAGGTAAAAGGGGCATCTCGCTTCAACTTAGCAAATTTGTTTTTACATAGGTTGATTCTACATTGGTTCATATTTCTGATGCCTTCGAGTTCTTCGATCTCTTGGTTTATCCCCTCAGCCACCTCCATTTGTTTAAGACTTTGCGAGACCAGATCTGCAAGCCCTTGATCATCAGCAGACTTCATAGTTGTTTGTAGAGTTATTTTCTCATTCTTCGCGGCCACAATTTTCTGTTTAAGCTCCTCAATCTGGGATTCCCAGAATAAGATAGACCGATCCAGAACGTCGTGCTTATCTTTGGCTGCATTTTTTGCAAGCTCTAAAGCTTCTGCCTTTTTAGTGAGCTCTGAAGTCTGGTCATAGGCTTTGGACAAAGCTTCTCGTTTGGTTCGAGTAGTAGCTTCGATACCATGAAGCCTGATGTATACAGTATTAACTTCATCCAGCAAGAAGAGCAGATCATAAATAATTTCAGCCACATCAGACGGACAAATGCGGAGTTCTATTCGCGACAACAAGTCATTTATTGAAAAGTAGGCCCCAGGATTATCTCGTAAGATGGTGAAAACATCGGCCTGTAAGATAGTCTTATTAACTTCCTGAAGAAGTTGGTCAAGAGAAGTGAGAGGCATATCCTTTTTCGATTGGGTCGAATCACCAGATTGAGTTGTGTTCGAAGGGGAACTCCGTTGAGCTAGCATCAATTTGAGATACTTTAAAGGATTGCTCTTCTTCATCTCTTCCTTTTGTTCTTCAGATAAGGCTGGAGGAATTGGTTTGACAAAAGCAGTTCCAGTAGGAACAGGAACCTCTATTTCTACTTCCATCTCTTCGTCAGCATCTTTGATTGGCATCTCCTCATCTTCGTTTGCCACTTCCATTCCCTCATCTTCATTATTATCCGCGAAGTAGTGGCTCACAGTATTTGTGTCACTTTCTTCTTCATAATGGTTAGCAGAATGTGTCTTTTTTGGAGAAGAGTCACTGGGAATATCAATGATAGGAGCTTCGACCCCAATGATTGGTTCATTAGCCTCCAGATTCTTAGCTAACGAAGGAGAAGGGGCATGGTGATCTAAGGCTTCACCCAAGGGGGGTGAGGTTACTTGTTGTTCTGAGGCTTCGACAGTCTCCATAGGGGTAGCCACCGTGGATGAGCCTTTGTTCAAAATATCCTCATTGGAGCCTTCGGGTTGAGGAGAAGGTGTTGGATTTGGATTTTGGATAT
This sequence comes from Vicia sativa, assembly GCA_021764765.1. Taxonomy (NCBI): domain Eukaryota; kingdom Viridiplantae; phylum Streptophyta; class Magnoliopsida; order Fabales; family Fabaceae; genus Vicia; species Vicia sativa. Next base: position 252,363,337 of record CM038796.1, on the reverse strand, counting down.
TGGGAAGATTAACAGGAGCAGAAGGAGTGGCATTGCTGCCAATTTGTTCTGAAGCGACATTCTTCGAAGATGTAGGCTTTGAAGAAACTTTGGATTTGGTTTGGGGAGCAGTTGCAGGGACTTCGCTGCTAGTGGACTTGTTAATTTGAGAAGCTTCACTAGATTGTGAGGTTTTCTTTTTCTTCTTTCTCTTAAGAGGTGAAGTGTCTTCATCCCCCTCAGGTTCATCTTCTGGTTGGGGGTCTTCATGCTTTCGTTTTTTGGGAGATTTTGGGGGCAAGCCACTTGCCTAAAGATGACAGAAATGATTAATCAATTTAGAAGGAGTTTCGAACACAATAAAGAAGTAAGCATTAAAATACCTTTTTCTTCTTCTTTTTTAAAGTGTTATCTACCTCAGCAGGAGGATTTTCAGTAACGGTGGTTGGTACTTGTGAAGTTGAAGTTGAGCCTACTTTGGGTATAACCTTTTCTTTCTTCAAAGATTTCAAAGCTACAGCTGAAACAATGGAGATCAAGGTTAAAATAAGACAAAGTGAAACTTATAAGGGAGCTTTGATTTACTTTCAGTTTCACACCTTCGCATTCTCGAGATTTAACAGACATGGCTGACAAGTCGTAGCGAAGGTGCCCTCTGAAATTGTATAAATCATGTTTTGCCCACGTAACCCTCTGGGTAGGTTTTTTGGCATCATTTTCGCAGCTACGAAAAAGATCCCTAAAATATAACCACCCAGGGTACAGGGGAAAAAAGGCCAGAGCCAACTCTAAAGTAGGAAAATTTGGGAATCTAGGTGGTTTATGCCTAAAAGCCCACCTATACCTATCTTCAGGTTTTACATAAGAAGGACATTGAACTGTTGGAAGTTGTTTTTCAAATTTTTCTCTCAAAGTTTTTGCTGCATCACAAACAGTTCGATGTATGTCCATCGGATTATACACAATTTCAAAATATTTCTGGAAGGCTCGAATTTCTTTGACATGAGTGAATCTACCTTTTTTGATGTTTTCCTGCACAAAGGAAAAAGCTTGTGTCAATTGTTGTTGGATTTCGATGGTACCAAACATATTATTCGAATAATAGTCTGTCCACCAAGTGTAAAAATCTCTTGTCTTGTAGAAGGAAGGGGTAAAGTAAACTAATGTAAACTCAGCAAAATCTTCATATTGCTTTTGTCTGGTTTCGATTTCCTTGGAAGGATAAGGTACCCCTGCCAGACATATTTCTCTCTTCTTGTCAAAAAGAGGTTCAGGAAGGATCTGACACAAACCAAACTGTCGAGCCACGAAATTAGGCTGATAGGCAAGGATATGTGCTTGACTTTTGACAGGAGTTATCCTTGAAGCAATTAATCTGGGGGTCAGAAAAGCATTCCAGATATCTCTTGTTGTTTTTCCTAAAATAGCCTGTTCCAAAGGCATGGTGAACCAAGATGGTCCACAGTTTTGAGTAACGAATGGGGCCATCGAAGAATCAAAATCATGTCTCTTCGAAAAGATCATCATGTATTGAACGAAGCTTGTTTGAAATTTTCTTTTTCATCATTAGGAGTGAGTTTCAGCAATCTGGTTCCCTCAATGCTACGATTTGCAACATCAGGGTGTTCTTCATTAATTGTTCCAGAAGTTGACAAAGACGATTCGAAAGTGGCATTCAGCCAGAGTTGTAACAACCAAAAGGGGCCAGCCAACAGAATATTGGTGCCAGCTTTGTAGGTTTTCAGTTTCAGCACAGCAGCACAAATGCTTTCATACAAGCTGGACAACAGCAGTTCGCTGATACAAACTCTTCGACCATGATGCAATTGATTGGCCAAAGTAATAAATCTACTTGCCACTTGTAGTGACTTACTACAAAAAACATATTTCGACAGCCACAACGCCAGGAACGCTATATGTTCAATCTCTGACACTTTTTCTTCGTCCGAGTGATAAAAAGCAATGTATTTAGAGAAGCTAGCATTCTTAAGCTCAAAATCAATGAGGTTCTCAGCATCCTCATTAGGATCAAAAGTTTCTCCAATAGGGGAGAGCCCAGTAATGGCCGCTATGTCGAAAAAAGTGGGTGTCACCATCCCACAGGGAAGATGGAACGTGTTGTAAGTACTATCCCAGAAATATAGAGAAGCCAGTAAAAAGGGATGGCTATAGCTAAAACCTAATTTGGACATTCGAATCAAATTAAGGATACCTAAGCTTTCCCATTCCTGAGACTTCTTGTTCTCAATCTTAGCAAGCCAATTTTGATACGATTGATCAGATGTAGGACAAGAACGGAAGGGTTTGAAGTTAACAGTAACGTAATCCAGGTTAAAAGGGTCTCTTTTTAGTGTTGTTGTTATACCTTCACTAGTTCCTTCTAGGGTTTTAGGTAATTTGGCAGTAGACTCATCATCCTTAAGTTCTGGTGGTACAGACTTGTTAAAAATAGGTTTTGTTAGGAAATAGGCGGGAAAGAAGCCCTTCGTCTTCTCTAAACGTTCTATAGAAATCAGAGGACCCATTACTCCTAAGGTTTTATCAGAAACAATGGTAGGAATGATTACCTAAGAAGCATAGATCGCTTTCTGCTCCGGAGTCATTTTGGGAGTGGAGATAAACTCTTGGTTGCCTAGGTTAATGATCTTGCTTGCTGGTTTTTCGATGGGATCCGCGATCTGTTTGGATTTCCCAGATTTCTTGGAAGTAGTTGTTGGCATTGTTGAAGAAGACATGTTAAAAGATGAAAAGCTTTTTGGATAATGGAAATCTGGTTTGTTTAAAAGAAATGAGAGTATAAAATCTGGTTTACTTGAAAGACTGAGAAGGATTTGGAAAGTTTGGGATGAAGAAGATGAAGTGTTTTTATAGCTTCTTCAACGGTTGGAAATTTTTTTGACCTTTGGAAAGTAGTGGGACACGTGTAGTCATCTTACTGGAAAGGAGAAAAGTGAATTTTTTCAACTTCCTAAAAAGTGACGTGTTGATACTTGGGAAATGATGCGTTACTGTAATTAAACTGCCATGATAGCACGTTTAAGTGTGCTGATTAGACATGTGCAGAAAAGTTATATATCTACTCTGACGTCATGTGCAGTATAATCATCATTACTGTATCGAAATTGCATGAAATATTCAAGAACAAATATTTCTCTATCTATCGAAACAATTGTTCTTGAGGGACAATTTATTAGCTGGCAATTTCGAAAAGGGTAATTTGATCTAGATAAATAAAATATTTTATATCCACCTGGAAAAGAAATCAATATTTATTATTGGTAAATAAATATGAGCCTTTTTTCCATAAATAAAGGATTCTTCGATTGCCAATGGTAAATGGCATTTCGATTAAAATCTTTAGCGTCTAAAGTATGAAGAGATTTATCTTGAAAAAGTACATTAGCATTGGAGCGCTCCAAATGAAGGGCTCATTTGAAATTCAAATGATCTAAGAATTCGAATTTCAAATGAAGAACTGAAAATTCGAATTTTGAATAAGAACGCCATTTTGAAGGACGCGTGGAGATTAGCGAACGAAGAAGGTTTGCATGTCTTGAACGTGGCACGATACTATAGTAGAGCCGTTAAGGTCAGAATATTATAAATAGGTGTGTTCTATTAGATTTTGATATGTTCACTTTATGTACTTAAAATTCTCAAACACTCAAATTACCGCAATCGAAAGGGAAACGAGTCAAGGAGATATCATGTACGTTAAGAACATCATGTTATTTTATAATTCAAATACAAGTTTGTTTACATTTATTTCCATTCTTCTGCATTTTTACTCTTAGAACATTTCGATTCCCTTCCATGTCTTTACTTTGCTCTGTCTTTAAACACTTACCTTTCCAGAAACTCATTTACCTTTAAACTTTTACTTTATTCCCCAGAAACTGTTATTCTTTTTTAAGAGTCTTTATCCTTGCATTTTATTATCAAAAGCCAAGTTTAATATCGAAATCTTTATATCAATAGTCAATACTTCTACATAGTTAATTCTAAGAAAGTTCCTTAAGAATCAATTGAGATCATGAGTTTGGACGTGAGAATCTTTTATGACACATGTGTCCTAGGATCAATCTAGTCGATCCTGCAAGTAACCAATAATAATTAGTAAAAATTGGAAGACTAGCGGTTGTTTACGAGAAATCACCGTAAACAAATTGGCACACCTGGTGGGACTGTGTCATATTAGAGATTGTCTGTTAAAATTGCGTGAAAATTGTAGATTTTAGATGCATGTTGGTATGTGAACCTTCGAAGTGGTAAAATAAAAGATAATAATCTATACATACCCAGAAGACAACGTGCCAAAACAATGACAAATACCACTAACCAAGATAAGGGAAAAACTTCCCTACAAGAGGCGTCAACAGTCGTTTCGAGTTCGACTGATGCCTCTAGTACCATCCCTGTTGGCAATTCGAACGCGGTCCCAACTGGTATGGCAGAAATACCATCTGCCATGTCATCTATGCCACACATAGGAAATCAGCCATATTCGACCCCCACTAGGCCGCCAGGTTTCGACCCTTCGAGGCCTAGAGATCCCCTATATGGGATGCCAACTTCATTTATGGAGGGATTGCATAATGCACCCATTTTGTCCCCAGTCCGAGGATCTGGTTCAGGAACGAACCATTTCGCTGTAAACTCTCAAAACTTGGGAAATCATACCCAATGGCCTGCCCTTACCACTAATAATCAGGAAGCGCTTAGGCAACAGATGGATGATAGTAACCATGATATGGTAGGAGTTCTAGCCCGTGAAATGAACGCTATTTTCGGTCCTTTAATCCAGAACATAAATAGAACAAACCAAGAAAATGCAGCCCAGATGTCTAGGATAGCAGATTTCTTTGGTGCCCCTGATGCGTCTGTGAGACGTAGGCAGAACCAAGTGGTGATTCGAAACGAGGAACCCACAATCGAACAAATTCGATCCCCTATACGCGGGATCGAAGAGAGAAACCCAGGGGCAGGATTAAGGCAACAGGACGTCCCAGAAGGTCAGAACGAACAACCTAGACCAATAGTGGTTGTTAATAGAGACCAAGATGCAGACGAAATCGTCCATAGGGTTAGAAACGACAATTTAGTGGCAGAGAATAATCTAACCACTATGATAGAAAGAATAATGGCCCAGAATGGTCTAAATTCAGGATTTAGAAGGCCAAATTACACTTCCCCCATTGTAGGTTACGTTCTACAGACAGAACTACCCAGGGGTCTCAAAGTCCCTAAATTTACGAAATTCGCTGGTGATACCAGTGAATCAATAGTAGAACACATAGCAAGGTATTTAACTGAAGCAGGAGATATATCCAATAATGAAAATCTTAGGATAAAATACTTTCCAAGTTCTCTGACAAAGAACGCTTTTACTTGGTTCACTACCCTATCCCCTGGGTCCGTGGATACCTGGCCCTATTTGGAAAGACTCTTTCATGAGAAATTCTACATAGGCCAATCCAAGATTAGTCTGAAGGAATTAGAAAGTATTAAAAGAAAATTCACAGAAACCATAGATGACTATCTAAACAGGTTCTGATTGTTAAAATCTAGATGTTTTACGGTAGTACCTGAACATGAATTGGTCGAAATGGCTGCAGGAGGTCTAGATTATTCCATTCGAAAGAAACTGGATACACAATATCTGAGGGATATGGCCCAATTGGCAGACAGAGTTCGACAAGTCGAAAGGTTAAAAGCTGAAAAAGCTAGGGCTAGTAAGAATCATAAGAAAGAACGAATAGCCTATATAGAAGCAGAAGGGGAAAACATAGATGATTTCCAAGATCCATATGATTTCGACCAGTTCGAAATAGATCTTGCAGAATTAAAAGAAGCACCCCCTTACACTTGCAAAGTTCTGCTTCCTTCCAACGGAAAAGACACTGTCGAAAATGAGAAGAATGAGAAATATCCTAAGAAAATATATACTTTCGATATAACCAAATGTGATGAAATCTTTGACCTGCTTGTTAAAGATGGCCAATTAATTGTCCCACCAAACCTTAAGATTCCTCCTTTGGAACAAAGGAAGAAGAGAGGTTTCTGTAAATATCACAACTTTTTGGGCCACAAAACCTCACAGTGTTTTCTTTTCAGAGATTTAATACAGAATGCAATCAAGGAGGGCAGGTTAAAATTTTCAGACAAAGGAAAAAACCCCATGAAGGTGGATATGAACCCGCTACTGATGGCGGAGACCAATTATGCTGAGCCTTTGGAAATCAACATGGTCGAAATTGCTGAGAACAAGGTTCAAACAAAGTTGGAGTTCGAAGAAGATGGGGGCTTCGTCCTGGTTAGGAGCAAGAATTACAGAAAGAAGCAATATATGCTACTGAAGGTCAAAGTATTGTTAACAAGAATTTGACTGAGGCTACTGAAAGTCTCAGAATGAAGTTCGAGAAGGTCAGAATTACTGATGACCAAATGCTGGGAGTAAACATGGTAGATTTCGAGCAGGCAGCCACATGCCGAGATGCAAGAGGTGGAGCGATGCTTGGAGAAAGAAAGAGAGAAAAGAAGAGAAAGCTTGCCAAAGAAAGATGCAAGCCTTCGAGAGTACCTGTTTCATTGTCATAAGAAGAATCAAAACAAGTTGTTGTGCCCAAGGTGCAGCATCATTTGCAATCCCAGGATAGCTGCTGAATTCGAAAGGGCCCAGCGTGAGCGCACAGGGGTTAATTGGAGACAAGATAATCAGTTGTATAGGGTCTACCCAAGGGATGATGAGAGTTTGCTGGAGTTCATAGTTCGGTGCCACAAGATTGGTACGGAATGTCTGATTTGCCCCAGATGTGCAGCAGTCTATGATAAGGAAATGTCTGAGGCATTCGAAAAAGTCTCGTTCGCTTCTGGTTGGGGGCGCCAAGGTGGAATCCCTTCGAACCACGCTGATGTTGGCATAACCATGCAGAGAAGGCCAGACAGTCCCTATCCTAGAGGAGCGAAGAAAGTGTCTTTCAAGTTACCTGCAGAGATTCCTACTGATAGGTGGCTGCAGGCGAAAGCTGACAAAGGGAAGGGTAAATGGCGAAGCTACCATCAAGGTGGAAGGACCGCAATGGCATACCGGAGACAGTTCAATTCGAATAGGAGAGAAGAAATCAGACTGGAAAATTACAAGGGAAAAAACCCAATGTCGCGCTCTCAATGGCGTAGATACCAACGAAATAAGAAAGCTGAAAAGGAGTCAAAGCCTATGGAAATCGGAGAGTCTAGCACTAACAACCCAAAGTCGGTAACTCAGCCTGGGGGCAAACCCCCGGTATCTAGGAAGTTATTTTCACCAAAGAAGGAAATCGAAGCACAAAAGGAGACTGCAAACGAAGAAGATAGAATGACTGACGATTTCGAGTCAGAAGGGGAGTCTTTCTTTAACGCTAATTGTAATGTTGTATCAGTATTACCTTGTGAATTCGAACATAACACAGAAGTATGGGTTGGAAAAGAAACTGACGAAGAAATGGACGAAGAGGAAATGGTCAAACATAGGCCAGTGTGTTACTACATAATGAACAACGGTGCAGTCGAAGAGCAAAATGCTTTTTTCGAGAGACCAGACGAAGGAATGAAGAATCACTTAAAGCCCTTGTTCATTAGAGCTAAAGTAGAGCAACACGGGTGAGCAGTCTTGGTTGACGGAGGCCGTCAATTTAATGCCCGTTCATCTTTGAAAAGGATAGGGATGCAGGATTCTGACGTTCGACCTCATAATATGGTGCTCTCCAATTACGAAGGTAAAGTTGGTAAGACACTAGGGGTGATACAGGTAAATCTGATAGTTGGTTCCCTTACTAGGCCAACCATGTTCATGGTGATAGCTGCAAAAGCAAATTATAACATGCTACTTGGTAGAGAATGGATCCATGGGATTGGAGTTGGGCCTTCTTCAATGCATCAACGATTGGTACTATGGAGAGAGGATGGAATAGTTGAAAATATAGAAGCTGATTAGAGTTATTATATGACAGATATTAATCATGTTGATAAGAGGAATTTCGACCGCAACATGGCCAACATTGGGCCATGCAACCCACCTGAAGAATACTTCGAACCAAATGAGAATGCCTACTATTCTCTCACACTTCGTCCCAATGGTTTTCAGTGGGATAGAGAGTTGATGTGGGATGGACAGGAAGTTGAGGAAGAAGGTGAGGCTTCGACAATCCGGCCAACTGGCTGGGACAACGAAGGTTATTATGATTAAAACCAATTATTATCAGAAGATTTCGGCCTATCTGGCTGAGAATAAAAGAAAGACGGCTCTCGAAGCCGAAATACAAAACATGGCTGCACAAGCCATAAACACAAAAAACAAAGCAGAAAAAGCAAGTCCTGAGGGCAATTATCTAACCCCACCCAATGATGGACAAACTTCCACACCTATGGATCAAAGGTTGGACGCTATCTACGATCAAGAACCATTGGGATTCGAACAGGATCCAGAATCAACAAATGCTAAAATGTTGGCTCAGGACCCTCTAGAGGAAGTTAATATTGGGGACGAAGTCGAAAAGAGAGTAACGTACATTAGTGCGAAACTCAGTCCCAGTTTGAAACATAAGGTGATCGAACTTCTTAAAGCAAATAAAGATTGTTTCGCCTGGGATTACGACGAGATGCCTGGTTTGAAAAGAGAACTGGTGGAGCATAGGCTTCCGATCAAGGATGGCAAAAAGCCCATCAAGCAGGCGCCTAGAAGATTCGCACCAGCGATCCTTTCGAAGATAAAGGCAGAGATAGAAAGATTGCTCCGCTGCAAGTTTATCAGGACCACGAGGTATGTTGAGTGGCTTGCTAATATTGTGCCTGTTATTAAGAAAAATGGTTCTTTACGCATTTGCATAGACTTTAGGGATTTAAATACTGCTACCCCAAAGGATGAATACTCTATGCCTATAGTAGAAATGTTAATTGATTCTGCAGCAGGCTATGAGTACCTGAGTATGCTAGATGGATATTCGGGATATAATCAAATCTTCATTCCTGAGGATGATGTTCCCAAAACAGCCTTTCAATGCCCAGGTGCTTTAGGCACCTATGAATGGGTAGTAATGCCCTTTGGCTTAAAAAATGCTAGGGCAACATACCAAAGAGCGATGAACACAATATTTCATGATTTTATCGAATCATTTATGCAGATTTATATAGATGACATAGTAGTCAAATCTGTTTCTGATGAGGATCATTTAAACCACTTGAGCCAATCATTCTAGCGAATGAGGAAACATGGCTTGAAAATGAATCCTCTTAAGTGTGCCTTTTTCGTGCAGGCAGGGGATTTCCTTGGCTTCGTGGTCCACAAGAAGGGCATCGAAATCAACTTGAACAAAACAAAGGCCATCATAGAGACAAAGCCTCCCTCTACAAAGAAGGAATTGCAATCACTCCTGGGTAAAATTAACTTTTTAAGGAGATTTATATCTAACTTGAGTGGGCGAACCCAAGCTTTCTCTCCATTGCTGCGCATAAATCAAGAAAATTTCGAATGGACGGAACAACATCAAGAGGCGTTCGAAAAGATCAAGACTTACCTGATGCACCCTCCGATCCTAGCACCCCCTTCTAAAGATAGGCCAATGCGATTGTACATCTCTGCCTCTAATGTAACCATAGGTAGCATGCTGGCCCAGGAAAATGAAGATGGCATCGAAAGAGCTATCTATTATATTAGTAGGGTTTTAAATAAAGCAGAAACTAGGTACAATAATATAGAAAAACTATGTCTTTGTTTATATTTCTCTTGTACAAAACTCAAGTATTATATTAAACCTGTTGATGTTTATGTTTCATCTCACTTTGATGTCATTAAACATATGTTGTCAAAACCAATCATGCACAGCAGGATTGGTAAATGGGCCTTGGCGCTCACTGAATATAATCTGGCCTTCAAGCCTTTGCAGGCTATGAAAGGACAGGTGGTCTCAGATTTCATTGTTGATCACTCCGTAAGTGAGAATTTTGCATTAGGCTATGTGGAAACTCAACCATGGAAATTATATTTCGATGGATCAACACATAAGAATGGAAGTGGTGTTGGAGTATGTATCATTTCACCTGAAGGAATTCCAACAAAATTCAAGTACAACTTGGAAGGCCCTTTATGTTCGTACAATGAAGCTGAGTATGAAGCATTAATTGCTGGACTTGAAGCTTTGTTGGAATTAGGGGCAACCAGAGTCGAGATCAGAGGAGACTCAGAGTTAGTCATTAAACAAATAACTAAAGAATACAAGTGTATCAAAGAAAATTTGATCATGTATTTCGTTATTGCCAATAGATTAATCAAGAAATTTAAGTATGTGGATATAAAACACATTCCTAGAAGTGATAATCAAGAAGCAAATGACTTGGCTCAAATAGCCTCAGGATATAGGATATCAAAAGAAAAACTCTAATACCTCATAGAAACTAGGGGTAGAATAATGGCTACAAAGTTATCACCTTTAGACTTAGAAAATTCGAAATTAGGCTATGCAGGCCAAGAGGAATTCGAAGTTTTAAATATAGATGCATTAGCAGATACGGATTGGCGAACTCCCATAGTAAATTATTTGAGAAATCCTTTAGTAAATACAGAGAGAAAAATCAAATACAGAGCATTGTCTTATGTGTTAATAGGAAATGAATTATTTAAGAAAACCCCAGAAGGATTACTACTCAAATGTTTAGGGGAAAACGAAGCATATTTAGCTTTGTCCAGTGTGCACAGCGGAGCGTGTGGGGCACATCAAGCAGGTCATAAAATGAAATGGCTGTTGTTCAGATATGGGATGTATTGGCCCACTATGCTCAAAGACTGCATAGAATTTGCCAAAGGGTGTGAGGAATGTCAAATCCATGCTGGTATTCAACATGCTCCAGCAAGCGAGTTACATTCGATTGTTAAGCCTTGGCCTTTCAGAGGATGGGAATTAGATTTAATTGGTGAAATTCGACCGACGTCATCTAAAGGACAAAAATATATTCTTGTGGGAATAGATTATTTCACAAAATGGGTCGAAGCAATCCCTTTAATGAATGTGGACCAGGAGGCTATTATAGAATTTATTCAGAAGCAAATTATTTACAGATTTGGGATACTAGAGAGTATAACAACAGATCAAGGTTCAGTCTTCACAGGACGAAAAATGCAAGAGTTCGCACAAGAAATGGGATTCAAATTGTTTACATCAACACCTTATTATGCCCAAGCAAACGGTCAAGTAGAAGCAGTCAACAAAGTCATAATCAGCTTGATAAAGAAACATGTAGGTCAAAAACCAAAGAATTGGCATAAAACTTTAGATCAAGCTCTATGGGCCTATCGAACATCTCCTAAAGAAGCAACGAATACCACTCCGTTTCGACTTACATTTGGGCATGATGCGGTGTTACCAGTTGAAATACACCTATAATCAGTCAGAATCCAAAGACAAAACGAAATACCAGTTGACCAATATTGGGAAATGATGATGAATGAGTTAGTAGATATAGATGAAGATAGGCTACATGCTTTGGAGGTCATGAAAAGACAGAAAGAAAGAGTAGCCAGAGCATATAATAAAAGAGTTAAGAACAAGAAATTTTCAACCAATGACCTGGTATGGAAAGTTATTTTACCTATGGATAAGAAAAATAGATTACTAGGTAAATGGTCACCCCATTGGGAGGGACCTTTTCGTGTTTTGAGAACATTTTCGAATAATGCCTACGAGATAGAGGAACTAGCAGAAGATAGGAGAATCTTAAGAGTAAATGGGAAATACTTAAAAAGGTATAAACCATGCTTGCAAGAGATTCGAATTATTTCAGAATAAATAGATGCTAGGGTAAATAGACCCAAGAGAATATTGTATAAATATCAAAAAATCAATTCTGTTCGAAACACAGGAATATAAAAAATATAAGAGAAAAAGCCCTTTAACACTCCCAAGAGGTAAAAGGGGCATCTCGCTTCAACTTAGCAAATTTGTTTTTACATAGGTTGATTCTACATTGGTTCATATTTCTGATGCCTTCGAGTTCTTCGATCTCTTGGTTTATCCCCTCAGCCACCTCCATTTGTTTAAGACTTTGCGAGACCAGATCTGCAAGCCCTTGATCATCAGCAGACTTCATAGTTGTTTGTAGAGTTATTTTCTCATTCTTCGCGGCCACAATTTTCTGTTTAAGCTCCTCAATCTGGGATTCCCAGAATAAGATAGACCGATCCAGAACGTCGTGCTTATCTTTGGCTGCATTTTTTGCAAGCTCTAAAGCTTCTGCCTTTTTAGTGAGCTCTGAAGTCTGGTCATAGGCTTTGGACAAAGCTTCTCGTTTGGTTCGAGTAGTAGCTTCGATACCATGAAGCCTGATGTATACAGTATTAACTTCATCCAGCAAGAAGAGCAGATCATAAATAATTTCAGCCACATCAGACGGACAAATGCGGAGTTCTATTCGCGACAACAAGTCATTTATTGAAAAGTAGGCCCCAGGATTATCTCGTAAGATGGTGAAAACATCGGCCTGTAAGATAGTCTTATTAACTTCCTGAAGAAGTTGGTCAAGAGAAGTGAGAGGCATATCCTTTTTCGATTGGGTCGAATCACCAGATTGAGTTGTGTTCGAAGGGGAACTCCGTTGAGCTAGCATCAATTTGAGATACTTTAAAGGATTGCTCTTCTTCATCTCTTCCTTTTGTTCTTCAGATAAGGCTGGAGGAATTGGTTTGACAAAAGCAGTTCCAGTAGGAACAGGAACCTCTATTTCTACTTCCATCTCTTCGTCAGCATCTTTGATTGGCATCTCCTCATCTTCGTTTGCCACTTCCATTCCCTCATCTTCATTATTATCCGCGAAGTAGTGGCTCACAGTATTTGTGTCACTTTCTTCTTCATAATGGTTAGCAGAATGTGTCTTTTTTGGAGAAGAGTCACTGGGAATATCAATGATAGGAGCTTCGACCCCAATGATTGGTTCATTAGCCTCCAGATTCTTAGCTAACGAAGGAGAAGGGGCATGGTGATCTAAGGCTTCACCCAAGGGGGGTGAGGTTACTTGTTGTTCTGAGGCTTCGACAGTCTCCATAGGGGTAGCCACCGTGGATGAGCCTTTGTTCAAAATATCCTCATTGGAGCCTTCGGGTTGAGGAGAAGGTGTTGGATTTGGATTTTGGATATTGGGAAGATTAACAGGAGCAGAAGGAGTGGCATTGCTGCCAATTTGTTCTGAAGCGACATTCTTCGAAGATGTAGGCTTTGAAGAAACTTTGGATTTGGTTTGGGGAGCAGTTGCAGGGACTTCGCTGCTAGTGGACTTGTTAATTTGAGAAGCTTCACTAGATTGTGAGGTTTTCTTTTTCTTCTTTCTCTTAAGAGGTGAAGTGTCTTCATCCCCCTCAGGTTCATCTTCTGGTTGGGGGTCTTCATGCTTTCGTTTTTTGGGAGATTTTGGGGGCAAGCCACTTGCCTAAAGATGACAGAAATGATTAATCAATTTAGAAGGAGTTTCGAACACAATAAAGAAGTAAGCATTAAAATACCTTTTTCTTCTTCTTTTTTAAAGTGTTATCTACCTCAGCAGGAGGATTTTCAGTAACGGTGGTTGGTACTTGTGAAGTTGAAGTTGAGCCTACTTTGGGTATAACCTTTTCTTTCTTCAAAGATTTCAAAGCTACAGCTGAAACAATGGAGATCAAGGTTAAAATAAGACAAAGTGAAACTTATAAGGGAGCTTTGATTTACTTTCAGTTTCACACCTTCGCATTCTCGAGATTTAACAGACATGGCTGACAAGTCGTAGCGAAGGTGCCCTCTGAAATTGTATAAATCATGTTTTGCCCACGTAACCCTCTGGGTAGGTTTTTTGGCATCATTTTCGCAGCTACGAAAAAGATCCCTAAAATATAACCACCCAGGGTACAGGGGAAAAAAGGCCAGAGCCAACTCTAAAGTAGGAAAATTTGGGAATCTAGGTGGTTTATGCCTAAAAGCCCACCTATACCTATCTTCAGGTTTTACATAAGAAGGACATTGAACTGTTGGAAGTTGTTTTTCAAATTTTTCTCTCAAAGTTTTTGCTGCATCACAAACAGTTCGATGTATGTCCATCGGATTATACACAATTTCAAAATATTTCTGGAAGGCTCGAATTTCTTTGACATGAGTGAATCTACCTTTTTTGATGTTTTCCTGCACAAAGGAAAAAGCTTGTGTCAATTGTTGTTGGATTTCGATGGTACCAAACATATTATTCGAATAATAGTCTGTCCACCAAGTGTAAAAATCTCTTGTCTTGTAGAAGGAAGGGGTAAAGTAAACTAATGTAAACTCAGCAAAATCTTCATATTGCTTTTGTCTGGTTTCGATTTCCTTGGAAGGATAAGGTACCCCTGCCAGACATATTTCTCTCTTCTTGTCAAAAAGAGGTTCAGGAAGGATCTGACACAAACCAAACTGTCGAGCCACGAAATTAGGCTGATAGGCAAGGATATGTGCTTGACTTTTGACAGGAGTTATCCTTGAAGCAATTAATCTGGGGGTCAGAAAAGCATTCCAGATATCTCTTGTTGTTTTTCCTAAAATAGCCTGTTCCAAAGGCATGGTGAACCAAGATGGTCCACAGTTTTGAGTAACGAATGGGGCCATCGAAGAATCAAAATCATGTCTCTTCGAAAAGATCATCATGTATTGAACGAAGCTTGTTTGAAATTTTCTTTTTCATCATTAGGAGTGAGTTTCAGCAATCTGGTTCCCTCAATGCTACGATTTGCAACATCAGGGTGTTCTTCATTAATTGTTCCAGAAGTTGACAAAGACGATTCGAAAGTGGCATTCAGCCAGAGTTGTAACAACCAAAAGGGGCCAGCCAACAGAATATTGGTGCCAGCTTTGTAGGTTTTCAGTTTCAGCACAGCAGCACAAATGCTTTCATACAAGCTGGACAACAGCAGTTCGCTGATACAAACTCTTCGACCATGATGCAATTGATTGGCCAAAGTAATAAATCTACTTGCCACTTGTAGTGACTTACTACAAAAAACATATTTCGACAGCCACAACGCCAGGAACGCTATATGTTCAATCTCTGACACTTTTTCTTCGTCCGAGTGATAAAAAGCAATGTATTTAGAGAAGCTAGCATTCTTAAGCTCAAAATCAATGAGGTTCTCAGCATCCTCATTAGGATCAAAAGTTTCTCCAATAGGGGAGAGCCCAGTAATGGCCGCTATGTCGAAAAAAGTGGGTGTCACCATCCCACAGGGAAGATGGAACGTGTTGTAAGTACTATCCCAGAAATATAGAGAAGCCAGTAAAAAGGGATGGCTATAGCTAAAACCTAATTTGGACATTCGAATCAAATTAAGGATACCTAAGCTTTCCCATTCCTGAGACTTCTTGTTCTCAATCTTAGCAAGCCAATTTTGATACGATTGATCAGATGTAGGACAAGAACGGAAGGGTTTGAAGTTAACAGTAACGTAATCCAGGTTAAAAGGGTCTCTTTTTAGTGTTGTTGTTATACCTTCACTAGTTCCTTCTAGGGTTTTAGGTAATTTGGCAGTAGACTCATCATCCTTAAGTTCTGGTGGTACAGACTTGTTAAAAATAGGTTTTGTTAGGAAATAGGCGGGAAAGAAGCCCTTCGTCTTCTCTAAACGTTCTATAGAAATCAGAGGACCCATTACTCCTAAGGTTTTATCAGAAACAATGGTAGGAATGATTACCTAAGAAGCATAGATCGCTTTCTGCTCCGGAGTCATTTTGGGAGTGGAGATAAACTCTTGGTTGCCTAGGTTAATGATCTTGCTTGCTGGTTTTTCGATGGGATCCGCGATCTGTTTGGATTTCCCAGATTTCTTGGAAGTAGTTGTTGGCATTGTTGAAGAAGACATGTTAAAAGATGAAAAGCTTTTTGGATAATGGAAATCTGGTTTGTTTAAAAGAAATGAGAGTATAAAATCTGGTTTACTTGAAAGACTGAGAAGGATTTGGAAAGTTTGGGATGAAGAAGATGAAGTGTTTTTATAGCTTCTTCAACGGTTGGAAATTTTTTTGACCTTTGGAAAGTAGTGGGACACGTGTAGTCATCTTACTGGAAAGGAGAAAAGTGAATTTTTTCAACTTCCTAAAAAGTGACGTGTTGATACTTGGGAAATGATGCGTTACTGTAATTAAACTGCCATGATAGCACGTTTAAGTGTGCTGATTAGACATGTGCAGAAAAGTTATATATCTACTCTGACGTCATGTGCAGTATAATCATCATTACTGTATCGAAATTGCATGAAATATTCAAGAACAAATATTTCTCTATCTATCGAAACAATTGTTCTTGAGGGACAATTTATTAGCTGGCAATTTCGAAAAGGGTAATTTGATCTAGATAAATAAAATATTTTATATCCACCTGGAAAAGAAATCAATATTTATTATTGGTAAATAAATATGAGCCTTTTTTCCATAAATAAAGGATTCTTCGATTGCCAATGGTAAATGGCATTTCGATTAAAATCTTTAGCGTCTAAAGTATGAAGAGATTTATCTTGAAAAAGTACATTAGCATTGGAGCGCTCCAAATGAAGGGCTCATTTGAAATTCAAATGATCTAAGAATTCGAATTTCAAATGAAGAACTGAAAATTCGAATTTTGAATAAGAGCGCCATTTTGAAGGACGCGTGGAGATTAGCGAACGAAGAAGGTTTGCATGTCTTGAACGTGGCACGATACTATAGTAGAGCCGTTAAGGTCAGAATATTATAAATAGGTGTGTTCTATTAGATTTTGATATGTTCACTTTATGTACTTAAAATTCTCAAACACTCAAATTACCGCAATCGAAAGGGAAACGAGTCAAGGAGATATCATGTACGTTAAGAACATCATGTTATTTTATAATTCAAATACAAGTTTGTTTACATTTATTTCCATTCTTCTGCATTTTTACTCTTAGAACATTTCGATTCCCTTCCATGTCTTTACTTTGCTCTGTCTTTAAACACTTACCTTTCCAGAAACTCATTTACCTTTAAACTTTTACTTTATTCCCCAGAAACTGTTATTCTTTTTTAAGAGTCTTTATCCTTGCATTTTATTATCAAAAGCCAAGTTTAATATCGAAATCTTTATATCAATAGTCAATACTTCTACATAGTTAATTCTAAGAAAGTTCCTTAAGAATCAATTGAGATCATGAGTTTGGACGTGAGAATCTTTTATGACACATGTGTCCTAGGATCAATCTAGTCGATCCTGCAAGTAACCAATAATAATTAGTAAAAATTGGAAGACTAGCGGTTGTTTACGAGAAATCACCGTAAACACCATGACATGCTGAATGTCTTAACCATGTAACTTTCGAGTTACCAACAAAATAAAATCAGTAGCACAACCCGAGAATACACTTCTCTGGGGATAAATAATTCATATCCAGCACACTGGTGTGATATAGATGTTTATGAAGTCGGTAAATCTTTGTTTCCGACATTTCTGCTGATGAGTGATCTTAAGGAACATGTAAAGACATGTTGAATAACTTTCGAGTTGACAAGATCTTTAATCTATATGCAGATAGATTTACCGGTGGTAGAAGAATTAAATTCAGCACCTGTGATTGAAAACTTCTATGGTAATGAGCTTCAATTGGCTGACATCGTACCGACAATGCGTTGTAGCAAGTGGATATGTTGATCAACTTATGAGTTGGCGAAATATCCTGAGATCGAATAAACATCCTACTTGGTGGATATTTATCTGTTGAGTAATCGAAAACTTACTGGGGAAATAAACACACTAGAAGTTCAACGTGGCCTTCTGAGGATATCTCGGAGAAACAAATTTGTAGAGGTCACTGCCGCTAAAAATTGCTGGGAAGATTCTTGTTTGAAAGAACTCTTGAAAATACCATAGATATGTTGTAGTAACCTTTTGAAGGAGACTCGCTTGGGAGTAAACGATGCTTCACTGGGGAAACTCCATAAGAAAACCGTGTGGAAAACTTCACTGGGGATTCCCAGTTGATGATTTCGCTGACGTTAGAGTTCATAGAAAGACAATTGATTCGCTGGGGAAGAAATCTCGACTGGAGAAACCATCAGTTGTTAAGATCCATACAAGTATACAACTTGTGTTGTAGAGAAGAGAATAATTCTGCCATCCGAGGAATAAACTTCCATCTTTGATCCTCTTGAGGATATTTAAAATTTCAGCTAGAGAAAAACCTGCAAAAAAGAACTAGCCGAAGCCAATGCATGAATATGATATGCATAAGTTTTAATGATTTAATGCTAAAGAAAACAAATTAACTCTCCGACACAGTTAGAAGAGAAAATTTCAAGTGCACCATGAGGATGATGCACTAGACCCTGGATGTCGATCTGTCACTTGAAAAGCTCCACGGTAATATTTATAGTAGGAAAGATAGCAATTTTCCAAACTGCTTTAACTATGAACCGAAAGTAGACTTTTGCGGGGATAAAATAACTTATGTTTGGCACACAAGTTTGACAACGAATGCTTCAACAGTCGACAAGCTTCCATCTCTGCAAACAACTTGATGACAGAAGGCTGTAACAAACATATGCAGATATGTTGAAAAACTTTATCGTTGGCAAAATATTTGTCTTGTAGCTACTGAGTTGATAGTGAATTGCCTATAAGAAAGAGATAAATCCACTGGGGAGTAAAGGAATCAAGTTCAACACTGACTGAGGGGAATAGACGCTTCCACAATGGATAGATCTCTCATCCGCTAGTATTGTGTTGATAATGCATAGCGATAACACGTACTGACATGTTTAAACAATTTGATGTTGCAACAGATATTTTGAAATCTTTAACCATCCCACATAGTGGATGCACTTCTGTTGAGTGAGTGAGGAATACACTGGGGAAATAAACACACCAGAGATTCACAGGGGATTGACTAACAACAACTCAGAGAAACAGATCCATAGAGAACTTTCGTCACTAAGACCTACTCGGGAAGTTGTTATCTGGAGAGAAAAATAATATTGGATTTAATGTTGTTGTAATCCTGCAGCAATAGGTCCTCTTGGGGAAACTTGAAGCTTCATTGGGGAACTTCAAAAGAAACTCTACGGGGAAAGATCACTGGGGAAAACCCGAGTAAGAAATTTCATTGATACAAGAATTCACTTGGGGAATATCACCCACTTTGGAAGAGATTCAATTTGAGAATCGTCACCGGTGTAGATCAATTTATGAACAAACCTCCAAACTAGTAGCAGGAAGAACTAAGTTTGTCATTCAAGAAATAATCTTCAAACTCTGATTCTGCTGAGGAGAACCACTAGCTGATCTTGGAATATCCCGAGTCTTTGCTGGGGTCTATGGATAAATATATTGAATAAATGAATGAATGCATTAACATACTGGTTAATGCATTGGCTATCAAACTGAATTCTCGAAATCGCTGGTTTGGAAGAGAGAAGAAAATGGAACCGATAAGATGATTGACCGAACTCCAATTATTAAATTTCCGCTGGAAGGGCTGCAATGCTAATTCTTGTAAAAGAAAGAATAGAAAACTTTTGAATTGATCAGATAATGATGATCAGAGGACTTCCCCATGCGTGGGAATGCAGCTGCATTAGATTTTGCACGCAAGAGATATATCGACTTTAGAAACTCAACATGCCCCAGTCTGCTAGACCTTCGAGAAAGCTTTCTTGAAAAGGAGTACCACAATATCCTGTATTCTACCATAATACTCTACTGATCGTCAGTATTTCAAATTAACTGGATATTCTGATATGGGAATAGCATGCCTTGATATGAGCTTTAGAGATACTTCTACATCTCGAAATAAACGCTTCAGATTTACTGAACCTCAGAGTGACGGACTTTGCAAACATGGACGACTTGCCCCTGCATGAGCCTTGGAGAGACTTCAACATCTCGAAGTAGTTGCTTTAGATCAATTGAATCTTTTCAACAAATATACCTTAGAATGGATCTTGGAGAGACTTCCACGTCTCAAGATAATTTCTTCAGTCATACTACAAGTGAGTAATGAACTCTGCAAACATAGGGAAGACCTGCCCAAAGATGAGCTTTATAGAGACTTCTATGTCTCGAAGTATTTTCTTCAGACTGATTGATTCTTGAAACAAACACTTGCTCCAAATAAGATAGACTCATTGTCTCGAAATAACTGCTTTGGATCAACAACATGTGAACATATAACTTTATGGAACGAGAGCTTTTTGAAGGCTTCAATGTCTCGACGTAATTGCCTCGGATTGCTTGGAACTGAGTGATTAGTTCTGCAGATATTAGAGCCGAATGCAGCAATTTATAGCCTTAGAGAGACTTTCGCATCTCAAAGTAATTGCTTCAGGTTGACTGATTCTTGAAATGACGGTTGTCCCAGGCTAAAAGCTCTTTGAGAAGGACCAAATCACCTGCTAATTGCTCTTTAAGGACCTGCCCCGGATTGGCAGAATTTCAAGAAAATGAATTTCGGCTTGATTGTCCCCAAGTTAACAAAATCTTGAGAAAACAACTTGTGATATGCTTAATGGAGTCCTTAAACGTCATGCCTCTTTATTTAACAGAGTGATCAAGTCTTTCTTCTTTAGACAAAATTAAACTCTTCATTGATGTTCATTGTGTGAACTTCTTTAATGTCAACTAATTGTTCTACATGTAGAATAATGTTTATGATTACAATTCTAATGCAACATTTATTTGTCTTGAAGTTCTATATGAAAAACAATATGACTTTTTGTGAGCGAAACACTTTTAAAGTGCAACGTTGAAAACTCTTTTTTTTATGAAAGATAAGATAAACATATGATACCAACACAGATACTTAGCACGCATCGCAGGAGTCAGGTAAACGCAATCTCTTCGTTTGTATGCTTTTGAATTAACCCATGCTTCAATTAGGACTTTTAATGGGTTGTAACGTGGTCTGGTTCACGGTTTTTTACAAGAAAAGATTTTTAGGCTCAAAATTATTTGGTGCCCACCCATTCTCCATAATGTCCTTCAGTCCTAAGTTCAACTATCTTGATACGAGCACTCATCTCTCGTGAGGCATTTATGATGGTCGAGGAACCAAAACGAGGTTTCTTGGACACGAAAATCACTAATCTTTTTGTCTTTTGGTATTTGACCACAAAACTTGTTCTTTGTTGAGAATTTTCTTTGATAATCCTTTTTCACTTTTCAACTTTCCAATTTGATTTCCCTAAATTTTTCCTGACTTTTACCTAAGCGACTTATTACTAAGTTTCGACTTAGCGGGCTTTTTCGTTCTTTCTTTTTTTATTCATTCTTCCTCTTTGAACAAGTTATGAATCTTTACACCGTATTCAATTTGGAAGTGGTTGCGATTGTCTGAGTCCTTGGTTGATGAGGGCTAATTGTTTTTGTATCGTCATTTGTTGACCTTCTGATATGCAAGAGATAACCATGTGGTATCATTCTCTTCTGATACATATTGTTGATAGACGAAAGTCGACTATCGTGGTTCTGACCTTTCTCAACCTTTTAAAGGATAACGATTATAGTATCCTTTGACGCACACTCTCTTGATGAGTTCTCAATGATCGATCATATTAACTGAACATTACCCTCCCACAGGGTTAAAAATGAGGTTTTTTTCTTCCGAAAAGAACAGAAACTCCTACTTCAAGGCTCGAAGGGGTTAACGAGGGTCTATCTCCCTTATAACTTTGATGTTTGGGGATTTGAAACAAGGCCTGTACATCATTAGCAGGGTTCTACTCGAAGGCATATAACTAGAGACCTAGCGTTTTTCAACTATCGTCATCCTCCCTCCCAATCTTTGCCTAGGCAAAAGATTTGGTATCATTGGTATCAAAATGCTCGCAAATCAAATAAAGAGTGATAACGAATGGATTGAGTGACAACAAATGAATTACTTCAAGACAAACATACTCATTGCATTAATATTTAAACACAAACAAGTTTCTACATGCAAACAAAGTTAATCAATTAAACAAGATACATATGAAAATGCAGTGAAGAAACAAAAGATTGTCATTTTTTAGGAGACTTGAGCTCTGTCTTAACTTCTAGATTCAAATGAATTTTAGTAGTCTTGGTGCTCACTTGAGTATGGGGTTGTAATTCACACAAAAAAATCCCTCCTTGAAGAGTCAAGTACTTCTGGTCAATCAACTGTTGAACTTTGGCTTTGTAGGTGTTACAGTCCTCTGTTGAGTAGCCTACTGTTCCAACATGATATCCACATCGCGCGTTATGATCATAACCAAGTGGGAATAACTTTGGCAGGTTAAGAAACTTAGGAACCACCAATGAACTTTGAATCAAATATGGAAGAAGTTGATTGTAGGTCACTGGAATTGGATCAAGAGGTACAATTTGATTTTAGGATTCCGATTCTGAAGTTGAAGAGAACGAGGCAAAGGTTGTTGATACAAAGGCTTGAAATATGTTAATGGAGGATAATGAGTCGTTGTTACGATTAACTTCCCTTTGCTAGAACTTAGGATATCTTTACTGAAGGATACCACCTTTTCTGAAGTATCATTTGGTCTACTTCGTCGTATACTTTTCTTCAGAGTATTAACTCCCTCTTGATAAGCAATTGTCTCAATGAGTTTGGGAAGATTCTCGAAATTGCTATCATCAATATTTGCAAGCAAAATGTCTAAGCTCGAGCCATTTTGTTTGAAAGACAGAATCTTGTCATCAATTAGCTCTTGAACTTTGCATTTGAAGGCGAAACAATTCTCAGTTTCATGTCCTACAGAGTCAGCATGAAAAGCACATTTGTCTCTCTCATTAAACCAAGCTTTAGCAATACCTGGCATTGGCTTCAACTCCCTTGGTATCACAACACCACTTTGAAGTAGGTATGGAAATAGTCGAGAATATGATATTGGGATTGATTGAATATCCTGTGGAGCATACCAATGGTAATGCGAGTTGCCATGCTGATTTGGTTCCCTCTTCCTTGGTTGAGGAGCAAGCAACAGTTGTTGTTGAGGAATATTTGAAGGTGAAGGCCGATGATGACACCTAGAAGGCGAATTTTGAACTGGAGAGTTCGCAATGTATGGACGTTCTTGACCCATAGAGACATTAGACGATAGAGCGGTAACCAAGCCTGCAGAAATTGGTGCAGCGTTGCACTTTTTCTTTAACACAACTTGCAAGAGATCCATGACCAGACTCATCTGACCTTTCAAATGATTAACTTCTTCCTTCAATAGTTCCTGACCACGTTGAAGCTCGTCTATAGACCTCTGAGACATACTTCGAGTTATGGACGTGTGTCAGGTAATCAGTTTGATATTTCTGGACATAAGAGATGAAATGAGTTTTTCTGATGGAGCTGAAATGCATGGTAATGTATGCAATAATAAAAATGTAATGTAATGGTAATGCATGTAAGAATGCAATGTGATGCGATACATATTGATGTTATGCACAAAATTATAGGTAAAGTTAAACAGACAAAGGTTTAAAAAGGTACAGTCGGCCATGATTTCGACGTCTACCCAACAAATCCCCACACAATGTTGGTTCTAATGTTTTTTTGCTAAATATTTCTCGGAGTCTCAGATCCCCTTTTAACAAATATTATCATCACGCGAACGACCTACGTGGTGATAATATTTCCAAAAGTATACTCCAAGAAATGGCTCTTAAAGGGATACTCAAAATCCTTTATTTGAGCGGCCGGTCCAGGTTTGGATATCCTAAAACAACTTAGAGTTATAGGCCATTTGTCCAGAAATTGATGTCTTGCACTATCACGCGGCTCAATAAACCTCCTTAAAACAAACAACTCTAAGTCGGAGTCTTCGCTTCGGTCCACAAGACATTGGAGTCAGGGGGACCTAGGCTACGTAACCCCTCTATCCTAAATGTTACCTAGAAGCCTATGTATTGGACTTATCTATGTATCATAACCAACAGGTTCCCAACAACAATAATATATATCAACAGGATAATATAAAGCGTAAAGAAGTAATAGGAAATGAAACATAAATGAGCAAGAAGAAAATATATGACAATAACATACACACAAACGAAACTAGGGTAAACTCTCGTAGTGTCCCCAGTGAAGTCGCCAGCTGTGATGACTGGTTTTTTTATCGATTATTTTAAAAACAATGAAGCCGCCATCTAATTTTATTTGTTCTAAAAAGAATGGGAAAATATAGATAAAACCCACGAATGACGGATAAGGCGGTCTACGAGACCAAAAGACATGAATTCGGGAGTCGGTTATGCAAAGGGAAGGTATTAACACCCCTTACATTCATCGTACTCGATGGGACCTATTTCGTTCATGCGTGTTTAAGTGTGTTTATTAAATTTGCTTACTTCTAAGTTATAATCGATAAATAAAAATAAACGGGGTTTGTTTATTATTATTTTGAGTTCGACGCGGTTTCAAAACCTTGTGCTTACGTATTCCCTTGTGCAATGGGAAAGTCAAAACTCCGTAGTTCTTCTTGAAAATGTCTCGGTTGGTTGTGTTGATTTTTTATAAGAAAAATCGTGCATTAAATATTTCAAATGCTTGAACTTTTACTTGTTTAGTTTGTTTGAAAAGCTAAGTCTTCGTTAGCTTTTGAAATGGCTATTACACTTTCGTTGTAAGAAAAGAGTTTGATAATCACGTATGAGCGAAAAGAAAAAAAGAAAAAAAAGTTTAGTGAGTTGAGTTGTTTTTAAGTTGGGGATGACAAGTACCGAAACTTTAGGCTATCATCTAACGATTCAAATACTAGAAATTGGGGCAAGTTCAACCAATCATCTCTCATCCCAAAAACTTTATTATGAAAGGGTGAAGTGAAGCAAGGTTCACGTTTATTAAGTGCACGCATAAAAGTATTTAACTCATTGGGCTATCATCCAACGACCTAAATACTTTAAATTCAATTAAACCGTCGGGCTATCATCCAACAATTTAACTGATGTCGCTACACTATGTACTTTTTCCAACACATATATAAGTTTTTAGCTTATTAGGCTATCATCTAACAATCTAAAAACTTCAAATTTGTTTAAATCATTAGGCTACCATCTAACAATTTAGACAAACCCCATCCAAAAATTCTTTTTTATGAAAATCAATTTAGAAAATAAATTCAGTTAATTAATTTAATTTAAAAGTGTTTTAAGAGGTATGGTAACGGACTAAGAGGGGTGGAATCGGGTCATGATTAATCAAGTATATGGACTTAGTTAATCTCGCGAGGATAGGTGCTCTTGTCCCGAAATCTGAAACCCTTGGGCATGAATGATTGATATATGGACCAAATTATTCGGGTTATGGTTAATCAAAGCAACAAGGGCTTTGATTAACCTTGTGAGGATGGTCATGCCCATCCCCAACTATGAGACTCTTTTTGACGTACGAGCCAAAAATGAGAAATATAATTGTTTATGTCAAGTGTGTGTGAAGTGTACAAGTATGGATAATTTCATATAGACATACAAGAAGCAAGTAAATAATTATCACACAATACAAGTCTAAATCTTTAAATAATTATTAGAAAAGATCTTTTTTATTTGATAAAAATCAACTAATAATTTAATTGATAATTATCAAATAAAAATTATCACATAACTAATAATTATTTAATACAAGGCGTCATAATTTATTTGCAAAATAAAAGAAATAAATTGAGTTAACGGTTTACAAATGGGCCTGCATTTGCAGAAATTCTGGGGGTGTGAATAGAAAATAGAGCCCAGGCCCAAGATAAGGGTCCGCTGGATCGTATGCGTGCATCCAGGGAAGTCTATGGTAAGGATCTCGTTTCTGGATCGTGTGATGATGATATGATGGTTGGGAAAGCGTAGAAGCATAGTAAGGCTGATGGAAAGTCACATGTTGGATCTGGATTAGAAGAGATCGGAGGGCGGTGATAGGATGAACCGTGGTAATTATGATGGAATGCCTGCAAGCCAACACGAATTTCACCAAACAGGCGGTGACAAGTGTCACCGCCGTATTAGCACACCAAATCAATATTAATTTAATTAAAACAAAACCCATTAATAAAAAATTAGCACTAAGAGACTTTTGTCTTTCTCTAGTTATCACGATCTCTCTTAGTCTCCTTTTTGAACATTCCTCGCCGAAAATCGCCAAGGGTGGCGGAGGCCCGCGACGGCGTCCACGACGACGATGACTCCGATCTTCATTTTTTTTACACATTTGTGCTCGTCTTGTTCTTCTCTATCTTAATCCGATGCTTGTTTTCAACAGAAATAATTTTAAAATAATTTTTTTAAAAAGATGGAGGATGTGAAATGATGGAGAAAAGATAAATTCTCAGAAAAGTCTAGTTCAGTATAGCTTCTAATTGATTGATGCTTTCAATCAGTGTTTTAAAAACCGGACCGGAGATCAAATCGGTGAAGGTACTGGGTCACTGGTCGAACCGCGTGACTAAATCGGATTAAATTGGATAATTCGATTGAATAAATCGGTCTTTATAACAAAACTATATAGGTATAAAACTTGTCGAAGCGGATGACTAAATCTCTACAAAATATAATTAGAACTAATTTTTAAAAAAATATCATATCATAACTACTAGATATATAACATTAGAAAATGTAAAGGATAGAAGTTAGTTAGTGTGTATGCTAAGGTAGTTAGAGTGAGTATGAAGTTAGTTAATAATGTAACTAACTTCATCACATAATGATGTTGTATAAATACTCATAAGCTAAGGCTTATTCAATAACATGAATTGATCACAAAAGTATCAAGCTAAGCTTGAATTATTCTATGCATGTTCATCATCTTCTTCACTCATCCTCACTCCTGCATAATCATGTATTCATGTTCATCAATGGAGTACGATGTAAAACTCCATTTTGTAATAGAAGTTCTGAATCAATTGTTCCAGAACTTCTGAGTCTTTCGCTCCAGAACTTCTGACTCATTCATCCCAGAACTTTTGGAAGCCTTGTTATCATTCTTTCCAGAACTTCTGGCAATCTTGCATTCATCCCTTCCATTGAGAATGCAAACTTGTCATAAGTCTAACAATAAACAAATTCACAATTCGATAATTTAAATTTAAATTTTAAATATTTTGAAAATATCATATCATAAATAAATTTATAATTTGATAATTTAAATTTAAATTTTAAATATAGGTATCATATATAATAAAATAGTATAAAATTACAAAGTATAATTGCAACATAGTATAATTGAATAATTTTTAACAAAATAATTTTATTATCTATTATTTAGTTTCAAGGAGTAAAGATTATTTCAATATTTAGATATCCTTCTTCAATATCAAAATTATCTGCACCAAAATCAACTGCATCAACAATATTTTATCTGTCAATAATATAATTAATTAATTTTATTTTTTATTTTTTATTTAAATATCATATTTAATAAAATAATCAAAATGAATTAAAAAATTTAAATTGTATATTTTTTAAAAAATTTAAAAATTTAGAGTAAAAAAAAATTAAAAAATAAACTTAAATTAAAAAATTAAAAAATATAATTGAACTACCGATTTTAGAAAATCGCTGATTTTTTCGGTTTTCTCGATTTTCACCAGTTCTTGCTGGTTCAACGACATTTCCGATTCAACTATTGAACTAGATCGATTATCTAGCTAATTTCCGATTCGACTGGTCTGATCGGTCGGTCCGATTTTTAAAATACTGCTTTCAATTGTTCTAGTTGTTGGCGAAAGCGTGGTAGCAAAGTAACTATACAAATAATGTAATTTAAAAGACTTTTAAATAATTTTCTTTTAAAGGACATATGTAAAAAATACATAAAACTTGGTCAAGTTATTAGACGCTGCTTAAGTTAGTCAAGAAACTATATTTTATGGCACAAGCAACGCAATTAATTGGTTGTCGATAACAAACAAACTTTAATAATATATACAACTTGCATCTTCATTTCTATCACATTTCTTTGAATTTTCTCGGAAGCTTCATTTCTCAATCTGTTTCAGATTAAATATCAATCTTTTGTGTGGTGTTTGGGAAAGACATTCACTTTTCTGTTTCTCTCATCTATTTTCTCTCTATTTATTTCTCTGACTTCATCTTCTTAATTAAGAAATCTCATTTTAAGTTTCTTTGTTTCCACAAGCACTCTTCATCAAGTAATTTCTCTCTTTAATTAAGAGTATTTTTATCAATTTTTAATAGTTTATTTTATATTTTTTGTTGTTTTTAATTTCATAAATCTTACTCTAATTTTTATATTCATTTTCAGGTTTTTTTTTCACAGGAGATTAGAATCTTGATTTGTTTACTCACATATTTTACAGGTAATATCTTTCTCCCTTCTTATATATATGTTTTAGTTTCTTTAATAACTGAAAATCTTCTACTTAATTGATTTCTTTTCATTAAATTTCAGCTTTTTTAGACTTGATATCATTTTTATAATTTTATGTTCACCCTTACAATCATTTTTATTGGAAATTTTAATTTATTGAAAATTGCTTTTGTCTCATAATATTAAATTTTAGATTTAATTGCAAGATCTTTCTATTATAATTCAAATATTTTTTATTCAAAAATAATATATGAATTTTTTTTAATTATTAATCTAGATATTTTATATACGAAAATTTACTATTCAAATATTATTGTAAGCTATACCTATATAAAAAAATATTTGTAAATGAGAAAATTTATTATTGATTTAAATATTTTTATGTACGAAAAATAGTTTTTATGATCCAAATATTTTTGATGCAAAAATTGTATACGGGAAAAAAATTATTATTGATCTAAATATTTACGTATACTAAAATTTACTATTAATTTTATATATTTGTAGACAATACCAAAACAAAAATAATATTTGTATACGGAAAAAAATTAATTATTGATCTAAATATTTTTATATATGAAAAACAGAAATTATGATCCACATTTTTTTATCTAAATATGGTAAAAAGTGTATTATTGATCTAAATATTTTTATATACAAAAATTTACTATTGATCCAAATATTTTTTAAAAAAATACCTGAACAAACTAATATATGTATACGGAAAAAAATCTATTATTGATCTAAATATTTTTATATACGAAAAATGGTATTTATGATCCAAATATTTTTTTTAATTTAAAAACGGTATAGGAGAAAAAAATTATTATTGATCTAAATATTTTTATATACGAAAATTTACTATCCAAATATTTTTGTAAATGATACCTAATCAAAAACATTATTTGAAAACGAAAAAAATTTATTATATTATATACGAAAATAGTATTTATAGTCCAATTATTTTTTATAAAAAATAGTATACGAAGAAAATCTATTATTGATTCATATATTTTTGTGAACTGTCTGTAAACAAAAATAATATGGAAAAAATCGAAAATTGATCTAAATATTTTTATATATGAAAAATTGTATTTGTGATCTAAATATTTTTTATTCAAAAATGGTATACGGGAAAAAAAATCTATTATTAATCTAAATATTTTAATATACCAAAATTTACTATCCAGATATTTTTGTAAACAATATCTAAATAATTTTTTTTAATCAAAATTGAATTAACTCAAAAACAAGATAAAACAAGGCGATCGCTAGGATCCAACCCACAAGGAAAACAAACAAAACTTAAGACATTAACATAATAGTTATATGTGGTCTAAGCTTAGGACTAGACCACCCTCTATACACAATTGTATTAATGATGATCTCCACTATGTTTCTATCCACCTTGTTATTGTGAAAGACTATGTCATTCCGAAACACCCAAAGTTCATGAGAGTTTCGGCCAACGCCATATGCACAAGCTCTACCCCGATAATTCATAACGACCCAATTAAGCTCCTCCTCCCATTTCCTATGATCATGATGAATATGAAATCACTCCAACACCTCACTCCAAATATGCTTCAGCTTCCTACAACCAGGGCAATGGTTTCCTCTTATCACAAAACATACAAAGATTACTAGCAACCATACCAAACCGATATAGTCTAGATCTAGTAGCCAACTTTCCATTGCAAGTCATTCACAAAGTCATAATAGATTTAGGCCTAGCTCTATTATGCAAAATTAGATTATACCAACTCACATTAGAGATGAAAATATTATACGGAAAAATATTTATTATTGATCTAAATACTTTTATATATGAAAAATAATATTTAGAATCCAAATATTTTTTATATTCCATTACTAATCTAAATATTTTTATAAACGAAAATTTATTATTAATCAAGACATTTTCGTAAACGACACATAAACAAAAATAATATTTATATATAAGAGATCTAAAATATTGATTGTTTCTTCCATTTAATAAATCTATTTTAAGTTTTTTGATATAATTATTAATTTATAAATATTAACAATTTATTTACATGCATAATAAATGTTGTCATGATTGAATTAGAATTAATAGTTTACACCCGCTATAATTCAATTAAAAACTTATCATTTCTACTTTTCCTATCCTAAAAACTTATCATTTTCGGATTGTCAGTGGTAATTTTCAATACTAAAGAGAAACATTATAAACTCTCTATATCTATTTCATATGACAACTTTATTACATTGATATCCGTTTCATATTTTTTTAATTACTTTGACTTTTTTATGGATCTGATTTTGAACTTCCTGCAACATTTTTACAGATGTATAGGAATAATCTATAATATAACATATGCTATTTATATTCCCTTGACTTTAGCTGTGAGCTATAAAATTGTTTTCAACTTCATTGAGTAACATAATTATATAAAACATACATATATCACGAATAATTTTACTATGATCATGAAGTAATTGGTTACATG
This sequence comes from Vicia sativa, assembly GCA_021764765.1. Classification (NCBI taxonomy): domain Eukaryota; kingdom Viridiplantae; phylum Streptophyta; class Magnoliopsida; order Fabales; family Fabaceae; genus Vicia; species Vicia sativa. The sequence goes on along the minus strand of CM038796.1, from coordinate 252,332,572 downwards.
TAGATGCATTTATGTAAATGTTGATTTTATACAAATAAAAATTATGTATTGGTTTGTTAAAAAAAAAATGTATCGATACACCTTAAATTATTGGTTTCCTAAATGCTCTTCTCTCTAAGTTATCTCATTTTTTTTTTCTTCTATAAAGTTTTATGCACCAATAACCCAATGTTTTTTTCTTCTATAAATTTTTATACACCGAAAATCCAGTTCATGTTTTTTTCTTCTATAAAGTTTTATGAATTTATGGAAAAAATATATTATTATTCTAAATTTTTTATATATAATAATTTATTATTGATCCAAATATTTTTTTAAAATTATACGTAAATAAAAATAATATTTGTATACGGGAAAAAAATTTTATTATTGATCTAAATATTTTTATATACGAAAAATAAAAGTTATTAGTAAACGGGAAAGATTATTGATCTAAATAAAAATTTATTATTGATCTAAATATTTTTATATATGGAAATTTACTATCCAAATATTTTTTTAAACAATACCTAAACAAAAATAATATTTGTAAACGGGAAAATATCTATTATTGATATAAATATTTTTGTATATAAAAAATAGTATTTATGATTCAAATATTTTTTATTCCAAAATTGTATACGAAAAAAAATTCTTTTATTGATCTAAATATTTTTATATACAAAAAAATTTACTATTGATCAAAATATTTTTGTAACGATACCTAAACAAATTTAATATTTGTATACATGAAAATTAATATTTGATCTAAAATTTATGCGTTCATTACTTAATAAGTGTTTTTTTAAGTTATAATAATAATTAACACATCTTCAAGTAATTTTAATAATATTGATCACATTTTAGATAAATTATAACTTTTTTTAATTAATATTTGTAACTATAATTCAAATATTTTTAATAATAATTATCACATTTTAGATAAATTCTACTTTTTATAAGTATTTGCAGTATAATTCAAATTGTTAGGAGGGAGTGATCTAAAATGTTGCTTGATTCTTCCTTTAATGAATCAATTTTAATATTGTTGAATTAAAAATATTAATGATTTATTTAGATGCATAAATATCAATAAATGTAGTCATGATTTAATTATAATTAATATATTACACCTCTTTAATTCAATTAAAAACTTATCATTACTCATTAGGCTAATAGTTTTTCCTACAATATATAAAAATAATGAATCCTAGCTAAAAACTTATCATTTGTTAGATTTATGACAAGCTTGCATTATTAATGGAAGAGATTAAAGCAAGATTGCCAGAAGTTCTGGAAGGAAAGATAACAAAGCTTCCAGAAGTTCTGGAGGAAATGATAACACAATTTTCAGAAGTTCTGGAGGAAAGATAACAAAGCTTCCAGAAGTTATGGAGAAAAAGATAACACATTTTCCCAAAGTTCTGGAAAGAATGATTCAGAATTTCTATTACAAAAGGAGTTTTACATAATACACTTACACTCTCTCATAGCCACTTATATATAGACATAACTTTATGGATAAGATGGCTTACTAATAGTGGAAATAGATTGTAGCCTAATGACTCGTAAGTCCGTTATACAATAAACCACTAAACCCAACTATGTGAGCAGAACCAAATACACTAATACTCCCCCTCAAGGTCAGTGGGGAGACATGGATTCTTCGGTGACCTTGCAAGCTGGAAAAATAATAACTTTGAGTTTGCTCTTGAGATCTTTGAACGCAAAGCTCGAGAGAGGCTTAGTGAGCATGTCAGCCAGTTGTATAGAAGCTGGCACATGCTGAATGCGAAGTTTATTTGCCACAAATCTCTCATGAACAAAATGTATATCCAACTCAATGTGTTTAGTGCGAGCGTGCAACACAGGATTATGACTGAGTAAGACAACACTAAGATTGTCACAAAGCAGAGTTGGAGGGAAGCATTTCACCTGTAACTCAGTGAGTAAGGATTGCAGCCAAAGTAACTCTGATGTAGTATGCGTCAATGCCCTATATTCTGCTTCAACACTCGAGCGAGCTAGAAGAGTTTGTTTCTTGGAGCTCCACGAGATCAAGTTGGGTCCAACATATATGCACGTGCCAGATGTTGATCTTCTATCGTCCGGATCGTTCGCCCAATCAGAATCACTATAGGCTCTTACTGACAGAGCTTGAGTAGCATTAACAGGTGACAGAAGCACAGAAGCAAGCCATGCGTAGCAGATCCACTAAGATATCTGAGTATGCGTTTGACCATGCTCCAATGGCTGTTTAAGGGGTTAGCCATGAACTGACAAGCTTTGTTCACACAGTAAGAAATATCTGGTCGTGTTAAAGTGGTATATTGCAGGGCTCCAACAATTGATCTGTAAATTGAAGGATCTTGCATTTTATCTGTTCCAAACCTGCTAGGTTTACAATTGCTGAGCATAGGAACAGCTACACCATTTGCTTCTTCCATGTTTACTCGACTCAACAGATCCCTTATATATTTAGTTTGAGTAAGAACAAGCATGCCATGCCATTGTGCTGATATTTGACTTCAAGGCCAAGAAAATATTTTGGCATGCCAAGTTTCTTCAAGGCAAATTCACTATGAAGCTTGGATATAACTTTGTGAATTAATGGAGCAGAAGAACATGTGACAAGTATATCATCCACATATACCATGACATACAGAGTGACTCCTTGATATTTATACACAAACAAGGAATGATCACATTTACTTGCCAGAAATCCAAACTGAAAGAGTGTCTTGTGCAGCTTCTCATACCAGGACCTGGGAGCCTGTTTAAGCCCATACAAGGCTTTATTTAATTTGCAGACAAGAGATTTGTTGGCAGATTCAAAACCTGGTGGTTGACTCATGTAGACATCTTATTCAAGAGAGTCATTCAGGAAAGCATTGTTAACATCAATTTGTTGAACATCCCATTGAAATGTGAGATCTAGAGTGAGTAAAACTTTGATAGTAGCAGGTTTGATGACAGGAGAAAATGTTTCATGATAGTCAAAACCGTATTGCTCATTGAACCCTTTAGCAACCAGTCTAGCTTTGTATTTGTTGAGTGAGCCATCAGAGTTTTCTTTCACCTTAAACACCCATTTGAATCCTATTGCCTTTCTGTGAGAAGGAAGAGTGCTGAGAGTCCAAGTATGTTTTGCCATTAGAGCATTGTATCTTTCTGCATAACTTCAAACCAATGAGGTTGTGAAAGAGCATGTTTAACTCTGACAGGTTCAGAATATGCTAGAAAGACTATGGGTTTTAAACAACTAGATTTGCCTCTGGTTACCATGGGATGATTATTGGTTGAAAGACTAGATGTTGGCACTGTGTCATGAATGGAGGGAGATAGTTCAGAATCATTGGACACAAGAGGAGAGTTGCTAATGGCATGTGTGGGAACAAATACATGAGCAGACTCATTTTGGTCCAAGGAAGTTGCAGATTCAACAGGCACAAAATTACCATTTTGACCATTGGTGATGTTTGTCAGATATTGAGGAGAATTATCAGGTGAGAACTGATGTGTAGAGTTATCAGTGTTGTTTTAAATGACATCATGATCTATTACATCTAGAGGCTGAGTAGGAAAGACTGACAAAACTGACTAGCTGCAGTATTTTGAAAAGTATTTATGTACAACACTAGTCTAGACACAGAAGGAGCATAGTCAGAACATGAATTGCTTGACTGACTTGTGCCACTAGAAGGAAACAAGAAAGTAAACAGGTATTTTGCTTCATCAAAGACAACATCTTTTGAGATATAAATCTTGCCCTCTTTACTAAGGCACTTATGACCTTTATGCTGAGGAGATACACCTAAATAAACACACTCAGAGCTTCTAAGTTAGAGTTTGTGCTTATTAAAGGTCTAAGATGAGGGAAACAAAGACAACCAAAGACTCGTATGCCTTGATAATCAAGAATGGTGTTAAAAAGAGCATGAAAGGGAGATGTGAATGCTGGAAAATTAGATGTGGGAAGTCTATTCAGAAGATACACTGCCTGAGTGAAGCTGTGATCCCAGAGTTCAACATGAATATTAGCATGAGCCAAAATTGTTAAGCCCATCTCTACTATGCTTATGTGTTTTCTTTCCACAGTGCCATTTTGGTGTGAAGTGTGTGGACAGGTTAATATGTGAATTATGCCTTTCTCACTCAAAATATTTGTCAGAGGTCGAAATTCTCACCCAAAATCAGTCTGAACAGCTTTTACTTGTACTTGAAACTGAGTTTAAACATAGAAATTGAGTGAAGCAACTTAAAGCTTCAGATTTTTGTTTTAGAAAATACACCCAAGTGTACTTGGTGTAAGTGTCAACAACAACGATATAGTACAAATAGCCTTGACTAGAAGGATTGGGATATGGTCCCCATAAATCAACATGTACAAGTTCAAAAGATTTGGAATAAACGGTTGTGGATAAAGGTGCACACAATCTGTGAGATTTGCCAACATTAATTACAAGAACTACAACAATCAATATTATCTTTATTGGATGAGACAATATTATTGAGTTTCAGTATAGACTTGAGATTTACAGAGTTTGTATGTCCTAATCTATTATGTCAAACAAACATTTTACTACAAACATAATTTGAAAGAACTTGAGAATGATCGTTGATGGACTAGCTAACAACATTTGCAGCTGGAGATTCTACTATCTGAGAGGAAAAACTATAGAGGCCACTAGTATCCAGGTATCCTTCTAGAAGAACCTCCTTAGATACTTGAGATTTGATGAAATAAGTGTTAGCATGACATTCAAAAAATACATTATTATCTTGAGCAAACTTTGACATAAACAAAAGATTTCTAGTGAGTTTGGGTACATGCAGTAAATGCTTCAAGACTAAGTTAGTGTGAGATAATGAAGGAGACTTCATGTTAGCTAAGCCAAAAGACTCAATGTTCAATCTTTAACCATTACCTACAAGAACTTTATTGACACCAGTATAACTTTGTTTATTTTGTAGTAAATATCTATTATGAGTGAGATGATGAGTAGTACCTGAGTCTGCAAACCATGCTTGAGACTCTAAATCTGCTGGAACTTGTAGGTCATCTTGATGAGTAAGATATGTTGATGCTTGGACTGAGTTGGCCTCTAGATCTTTCTTCTCACCCTTCACCTGTTCATTGGACTTAGATGCTTGATTCTTTGATTGTGCTGGCTCAAAGTTTTCATCATATCGATGCCAGCAGTCCATAGCAACATGGCCATATTTCCCACAAAGCAGACAAGTTGGTCTATTTCCAGAAGATGCAGAGGATCTGGCTCTGTCACGACCTCTACTGCAAGAGTTACTTCTACCTCGCTGATATTGAGAACCACCTCTAGTAATCCCTACAAGATAGAGTCAATTTGACCGCGCTCAGAGATTGGTTCACCAACTGCCAGAAGTGCATCTGCAATTGCTCGAATGCGAAGCACAAACTCAAAGATGGAACGATTTGCTTTCTAGGTGACTTTCAGCTCAACACGAAGTTGAGGTACCCTGGCTTTCATGATTGTTGTGAAGTGTTGATTAATTTTCTCTCAGATTTGATATGAGTGCTTGCAAGAAAGCACACGAGGAAGCACTGATTTAGAAACTGTGGACAAAAGCCATGTGAACAAGGCTTGATCTTGAGCAACCCAAGCCTCATATTTATCAGAGTGAACATTGGCGCGACGATCTTCGTCGTACTTGAACATTGTAGGAATCTGAGGATTAACTACAAATCGATGTAGTTTGTGAGCAAGAATGATACCTTCAACCTGTTGATTCTAGAGAAGAAAATTCTTCTCTTGCAGCTTGATGGAGAGTTTGGGCCCAAACATTGTGTGATGGGAGGCATTGCTGAATGGAGACGACTGTGTCGTCGTGTAGGGATGAGACTCCGAATTATCCGGTGATGCAGTCATTGATGGAGCTTCTCTGAAGCAATGGAGCAAGAGCGTGTAACAGAACTAGTTTGTTGAATCATGAAGGAAGATGTTGCAGCTTCTCAGCAAGAGCATGAGAATGATGAAACAAACAACGAAAGACGGTTTTGATCAGCAGCGATTGATACCATGTTAGACTTATGACAAACTTGCATTATCAAGGAAGAGATGAAAGCAAGATTGCTAGAAGTTTTGGAAGGAAAGATAACAAATCTTCCTGAAGTTCTGGAGGAAATGATAACACAGTTTCCAGAAGTTCTGGAGGAAAGATAACAAAGCTTCCAGAAGTTCTAGAGGAAATGATAACACAGTTCCAGAAGTTCTGGAAAGAATGATTCAGAATTTCTATTACAAAAAGAGTTTTACATCATACACTCACACTCTCTCATAGCCACCTATATATAGCCATAACTCTATGGATAAGATGACTTACTAAGAGTGGAAAAAGATTGTAGCTTAATGACTCATAAGCTCATTCTACAATAAACCACTAAGCCCAATTATGTGAGCAGAACCAAATACACTAATATCATTTGACTCAATTCTTGGTTGTATACATTTGGAGGAGTTTTAATTATGTAACTTTTTACTACAAGCTTTTTTTTCAACTACATATTTAAATTGTGATTCACGTCTTGAATAAAATATTTTACTAGTTTTTTATTCAGATTTTTATTAGTTTTTCAACAATATACTTTATAAAATATATATTATAATCATTCATTAAATGTTTATCATTTGCTTTTCCTTCATAAGACAATATGTCATGAGTTACAAAGGATTGGTTTCAAATAGTTTTGTGTTTGATATTGAGATTTAAAAAATATCTAGAAGATAGTTTTGTTCCATTATGCGTGGCAGAAGATAACATTTTACCATCTTATAGGTAGCCATGGCAGGGCTAATGGTTGCAGGAGCATTTCTTACTCCTGTCATCCAAGTAATTGTTGAGAGGGTTGCCTCAGGAGATTACAAAGGCATCTTCAGTAAACGGTTGGTGAATAAACTTGAAATCACATTGAATTCTATCAATCAAGTGTTGGATGATGCAGAGAGAAAGCAATACCAGAACCAAAATGTGAGAATTTGGCTTGATCATATAAAACATGAGGTCTATGAAGTAGATCAGTTGTTGGATGAGATTGCTACAAGTGCAGAACGAAAGAGCAAGGTTAAACACTTCTTTTCATCTCTGACTAATCAGTTTGAATCTAGGATAAAAGATTTGCTAGATAATCTAGAACATCTTTTAAAGCAAAATGATGTGTTGGGATTGAAAGAAGGAATATGTGTTCATAATGAACTTTCAGAAAGAGTGCCAACAACTTCTTTGGTGGATGAATCTAGCAAATGTGGTAGACAAGGTGAAAAAGAAGAAATTATCAATTTCTTACTTTCAGACAATGGTAGCAGTAGCAACCAAGCACCAATAATTAGCATAGTTGGTCTTGGTGGGATGGGTAAGACCGCCCTTGCTCAGCTTGTCTACAAAGACCAAAGGGTGCAAAAGAACTTTGATCTTAAAGCTTGGGTCTATGTTTCAGAATCATTTGATGTTATTAGACTCACTAAAACAATTCTCGAGTCATTTGGTTCTTCACCAAACACTGAAAACCTTGAAATACTCCAATGTCAACTGCAGGAAAAGATAGCAGGAAAAAAATGTTTGCTTGTTCTAGACGATATCTGGAAAGTAAACTGGGAAATTTGTGAGAAGTTACTAATTTCCTTTAACGAAGGATCTTCTGGTAGTAAGATTATTGTGACAACACGAAATAAGAAGAATGCATCAGCCATGGAATCTAAGTTATTTGAATTAGATCAACTGGGGGAGAGTGATTCTTGGAGTTTATTTGAGAGACATGCTTTTCCAAACAAAAAGGGGAGTGAATATCCAGATCTTGAACCAATTGGAAAGATGATTGTAGACAAGTGTGGAGGCTTGCCACTAGCCGTGATAACAATGGGGAAACTCTTGAGAGCAAAATTCTCTCAAAGTAAATGGATTGAAATATTGGAGAATGATATGTGGGATTTATCAGAGAAAGACACTGGCATAAATCCAATATTGAGATTTGGTTACCATAATCTTCCTTCCAATTTGAAGCCTTGTTTTGCATATTGTTCCATATTTCCCAAGGGATACAAGTTTGACAAGAACAAGTTAATCAAAATGTGGATGGCAAATGGTTTGCTTAATTCCTACAAAAGTGACAGAAGTAAAGAAGAGTTGGGTAGTGAATTATTCAATGTTCTTGAGTCAATTTCATTTTTCCAAAGATCACTAGATTTTAATGGTGGTTTTATCATGCATGATCTTGTCAATGACTTGGCAAAATCAGTGTCTCGAGAGTTTTGCTTACAAGTGAATGGTGATAAGGTGCAAGATATATCTAAAAGGACGCGCCACATTTGGTGTTCTCTTGATTTGAAAGATGGGGATAGACTGTTAAAGCACATTTATACAAGTAAGGGATTACACAGCTTGTTGCTAGAACCAGACAGTGGCAAATGGACCAAGATACTGCAATGTGCTATATTTACAAAACTAAAATATTTGCGGATGTTGTCATTTACTGGTCCTAGGTATGTATTCAGAGAGCTAGAGCTAGCTGATGAGATAGACAATTTAAAGCTTTTGCGCTATTTAGACTTGTCTCGGACAACTATTAAAAGGTTACCTGATTCTACTTGTAAGCTTTACAATTTAGAGACACTGATATTGAAAGGGTGTTCCAATTTGACTGGATTTCCTTTAGATTTTTACAAACTCGACCGTTTACGCCATCTTAACTTGGAAGGAACTAACATAAAGAAGATGCCAAAGAATATAAGGAAAGTAAACCAGCTAGAAACGTTGACTAACTTTGTTGTGGGAGAGTCAGGTGGGTCTGATATTGTGGAGTTAGAAAGTCTCAATCTTGTTCAAGGAAAACTTTGTCTTTCAGGATTGAACAATGTCACTGATCCAACACATGCTATAAAGGCCTGTTTGCATGATAAGAAGTTTTTAGAAGAAATACATATGATATTTGATGGTTCAGTAGTGGAAAGCAATGTGTCTGTCTTGGATGCCCTTCAACCAAATAACAATCTGAAAAGGCTCACCATTTGGAACTACAGTGGCGATATGTTTCCAAATTGGCTAAGTGGTTGTGCTTTACCCAACTTAATATCTCTTAAACTGCAGAACTGTAAAGGAATAAAGGTCTTCGGTAATAACTCCACAAATGTTCCGTTCAAGTTCCTTCAAGTTTTGCAATTTGACAGCATGTCTGAATGGGAGGAATGGTTATGTATTGAAGGGTTTCCTCAGCTTAAAGAGCTTTATATAAATAATTGTCCCAAATTGAAAAGGGCGCTGCCTCAACACATGCCTTCATTGCAGAAATTGGTGATTAGTGGTTGCGAAATGCTGGACGTGTCAATTCCCAATTATGATAAAATCATAGAGTTGGATCTACGGAATTGTAAGCGGATTTTGTTAAATGAGTTGTCATCCAGTTTGAAATGGTTTGTCATGCTTAATAATCAGTATGTTGAGTTCTTCGTGGAACATCTAATCAACTGTCCCTTTCTAGAATTGTTGGTGTTGGATTTCAAAGACTTTGTAGAATGTCCCTCATTTGATTTGTGTTGTTATAATTCTCTTGGTTATCTTTCAATATCAGGATGGAAGTCCTCCTCCTTGCCTATTTCACTACACTTGTTCACCAATCTTAATGGTCTAGAGTTGTTTGATTGTCCAAAGCTAAGAATAATAAACTGCAAGGATTTTCTCCACAAATCTCTCGTACGATTATCTATTGATAACTGCCCTAGTCTTGAGCACTTGCCAGAGGAGTGGGGTTCCGTTTCGTCTTTGTTCATTCGTGATTGTCCATTAGTTAAGGAGAAGTACAAAAAGGAGGGAGGAGAGTGTTGGCATACAATTAGTCACATCCCTCAAGTGTTGATTGACAGTATTCGGCAATAGAAATGAGATGTTTGTCACAGGCAAGTACAACCCATGTCTTCATTTTTTCTTAATTTTTTATTTGGCATAATAATAACACTCTCTATTTCATATTGAACAGAGTGGCAAGTCTACCTGAAGCTCAAAGATATCGCCGACCAAGCTATACCAATGCTATCAACATGAAGCACAACCACTTTCATAATAATAACACTCTCTATTTCATATTGTGTTGTTATAATTCTCTTTTGAGTCTTTCAATAACAGGATGGCAGTCCTCCTCATTGTCTTTTTCATTACACTTGTTCACCAGTCTTAAACGTCTAATGTTTTTTGATTGTCCAAGGCTGAAGTCTTTTCTTATTGGAGGTCTTCTCCACCTCAAATCTCTTAGTTATATAGGGATTGACAACTGCCCTAGTCTTGAGCACCTACCAGAGAAGAGTCTACCCAACTCCCTTAGAACGTTGTTGTTTAATGATTGTCCGTTACTTAAGGAGAAGTACGAAAAGGAGGGAGGAGAGCATTGGCATACAATTAGTCACATACCGAAAGTGTGGATTGGCGATTATGTGCAGTAAATGATTGACTGAATTGAGCGGAGGAAAGGACATGTTTGACAGAGGCAAGTACAACCCATGTGTTCATTTATTTATTTTTTAATTTTTTGTTTGGCACAATAGTAACACTCTTTATGTATTTCATGTTGAACAGTGGCAAGTCTATGTGATCCGATCCCTTTGTAGCATGTGATGTGCCCCTCAAAGATCTTACAGACCAAGACATAGGATTGCCATCTAACATGAAGCACAATCACATTCCTAATCTTCATCTATTCAAAAGTATGAGTAATTAAACCAAACTATGGATTTCTATCATTGTGTGGTTCATAAGAGTCTGTATTTATTCTCAAAATAATAAGACTTTGTATTCCTTTTGTTAATTGTCCAGTTTCCTTTTTTTTTGTAGTGTGTCTTGTCTACATAACATTCAGACTTGAGAAAATAAATGTGAATGACTACATTAATTTTCTCAAATTGTTTATCTACTATGATTTAATCAAATTCTCTCTCTAGTGCAAAAAGAACAATATAATTTTAAAATTTACACCGAATATAATAAAAACCGGTGTAAATAAGAAATGCGGTGACAATTTTGTAAATAAAAAGTCATTTTAAATATTATCAGGTGATAATATACACCCTATTTTCTCCCCGCCGACACCTCCGGCCCCTCCTCCCAAACCCGCCTCATTCTCAACTGCATCGGCCCCTTTCGCCTCCTCGGGGATCCCGTTGTTTTGGTTTCGCCTACGTCAATTCCGGTTGCAATTATCTTGATATTTGCGGTGAGCCAGAGTTTATGGAGAGAATGGAGAGTGATTATCATAACCGAGCATATGAAACCGGTTCCTTGGTGGTTTCGGGTAGTGGTTTTGATTCGGTGTCGGCGGAGCTTGGTTTGTAGTTTAATTCGTTGCAGTGGGTGGGTCTGGCTGTGGCGAGTCAGCTTATGTTAGTTTGGACTCTGGGAAGAGGATTGTTGGTAACTTTGCTACATATGAATCGGCGGTTCTTGGTGTGGCAAAATGCGAAAGATTTACAGGCGTTTAGAAGGTCTAGAATAAGGAGAAGAGCTATGCCTTAGGTAACTCCATTCTAAACTTCATTTGTTTGAGAGATTGACATGTTTTAATCTGTTTTCGTATAAGCTATAAGTTTAAACTATTTTCGTATGTGCTTAGTTTAAACTGTTCTCATGTAAAGCATTAGTTATTTCACATAAAGTAAAGTTGTTTCAATAAGCTATACTGTATAGAGCATGTGGATATGAACATGCCAAAGTTGTTTTTCATAAGCTCTCTCTGATTTTCGAATAAATGATTATGTTAGCAGATAAATTAATTTGCATGAGACGATATTCTTATAAGTGATTATGTTAGCAAGTAAATTAATTTGCATGAGTGTTTGTCTGGGATTGGATTATGCATGAGTGCTTAATCTTTCAGGGAGTTATTTTTTGACAAAGAGGAAGAGAATCCTTGCATTTCACATTTCACACTTCATGTTTTCCTTCCCCTTCACTTCGAAGTTGGCACACATGATTTAGAGATGTCAAATCTGATTTGAAGACACAACTTTTCAGGTATGCTGATGATCCTAATGCATATTGGACTGGTTATTTTACAAGTAGGGCAGCTTTAAAGGGTTATGTGAGAGCAATGAGTGGTTACTGTCAGGTATAATGTTCAGCTCTTTTACTTTACGACGTAACTTGTTATATGCTTCTGAGGTCTCATAGCTCATTCTTCCTTTTTGGGCTACATTTGCCTAGCCGAGGTGTATATTAATAATTTTCTGTTTAGCTTCTGATTTCATACATGTAAACTGAAGTGCTCTACAATTTCTTAATTTACCGGCAGAAGGCTTGGTTCTATCTGCTCTTGCTTTATTGGTAAACCAAAGGTTAAGTTCACATAAGATTAACCCTTATTTCACTAGTTTAGGTACTTGTAGTGGTTCTCATTATCTTCATTCATGGTTTAATTTTCTGTAGTTAATGTTGGAGTCTTGTGATAGCAAGGATTGTAGTGGTCACATGTCTTAGTTTTTGTATGTCTGGCCATAATCATCTGTAGCTTTTGTAAACCCATAATTTTATTCACGTGTAATTTCCTTGTTCTCTGTTTATCTATTGCTTGAGGCCTTTGATTCAACGCTTTGATTCGGTGTTTTGATTCGGCACTTTTCATTGTAGTATACATGTTTACAGGAACATTTGGTATGCATTTCTTATTAATAGACACTTGTAAATTAATTAATAGGCACATCAAATCCATTGGAGCATAATTTTTGGAGGTCTGCTTGTTTATACTTTCCTATCTACTATTCTCTAGGAAACATATAGGCTTCAATTTCAGGTTCCAAAAAGCCCGCAGAAGATAGACAATTGATATTTCTTAGAGCAGGTGAATATTCTTCTTCAAGTACTATTAACTTAATGGTATTGAATTTGGTATACGAAAGAAGTTGGTGTAGGATTTTTCTTACAAGTAGAAAATTCAGTTAGGATGTGTCATGTAAGTTGCATTACCATTCAGTCCAATAAAACAAAGTATCCTGTAAAGATAAACCTTATCTTATATGTCTGATGGGTTCACTTTTGTATTTACTTGGTATGCAGATTATAAGGGAACATAACTCTTTGAAGTAAATTAGTGGTCCAGATCCAAATTATAAAGATACATGTTTTTCTGGTGCTGGAATGTAAGATCATTAGTATCTTCAGCTGTGTTTAACACAAACATTTGTGCAGCAACTAGTATTCTTGTGTGGACAACTGTTGATGTTATTTTCTTTGGGAATCCTTCTGTGATTGGAGTTGTTCAGGGTATGATGACTGGACTTGGAGCAGGTATGTGTGTATGCATCAGTTTGTTGCTATTGACGAATGCTTGTTTTGTTTTGAGCATTGCTAGTTAACTTGTTTTTGTTGATGAAACAAGTGTAAGCATCAGAATCTTCATGGTGATACAGCTGGTAAGAATCTTAATAGCATGACTGCTAACTCCCTTGAACACCATTTTCATTTGATTTTCTCTCTACACCATTCATTTCAGTAGCTTTTTGTGAAGCATGATTTAAGTATTCATAGTCATTTCCTTGTTCTGGCTTATGCAACTCACTTCTATGTTTGCATTTTTCTATTATGCTAAATTGGATACAGTTTATGTTAAGCTAAATATAAGTTGTTATGCCAATTAGTTACTCAAAGGAGGAATTATACTTTTAATTAATTGCACATTATTGGAGTACCGATTATGATTTATGCTTTGCGGAGCTGTTGGCATATGATCTTATTGTCGGTTTCCTTTTTAGAACGAGAGATCTAGCTTTTCTTCTTCAAGGTAAATAAGGTCATATATGTTTTCCGAAGTGTTTGAATATGCATATCTATTTCAGGTGAGTGAATGTGGAATTATCTGGTTATGATATTAGTGTTGATATAAAATATAAATACAAATGGCCACCATAAATGCACTTTCAAAATGTCTTCATAATTTGAGTTTTTTATGTTCAGGGACTCAGTGGTGTGCCACTTTCAGGTCCTTTTATTGGTGAATTTGCCTGCAATGCAACACCAAGGCTTTTTGAAAGGAGGATGGGTTAATGAAAATAATAATAAATAATCTCATTTATTTCAATCAATGATTTTAGGTTCTGGTGTTGCGCATATGTTATGAACATATTTTAATAAATTTCAAACATGTTTTGCAGCTTCCCACAACCCTCTCAAAGAACTGGAATTTTAGTGGAACTTGATAATATTTAGATTTTTTAATTTCATTTAAGGCATCTTATGCAAACAAAATTTTTGTTGCCTTATGAGCTATGATTAAATTTTGTGTTAATTTTTCTTTAATATAAAAACCATTAATTCGTTACAAAGTGAACTCTAGCACTCTTAGATGAGAGCCAAGAACAAGTTTGTATCATGAGTTGTAAATGAGAAACAGGAATTTATCTATGCATTTTTCTATGTATCAACTTTTTACATGACATTTGCAGGATGCCAAACATGGTACCTCCACAGGGGTATCAGCTCAGGATAGGGCAACCACAGTTTTGGCCCTCTCATCCAAAGATTCTAAACCAAGTGATTTCAACCGCCCAGGCCATATTTTTCCACTAAAATACAGGGAAGGTGGTATCTTGAATAGAGTTGGAATTCCGTAGTTGGATTTGTTGAAAAGTGAGGGATCTCTGGAGGACAAAGGAAGCGTGTAAATGTTGGATTGGAAATGGTTATGGAACCTTCACATTTGATGTTAGATGGACATTTGCATGGTGGTTCACCAACCTAGGTAAATTTACTAGAAACCATTTTGACAATTGATATAGCATGATGCTTTAATTGTATCAACTTTTGTTTGACTAATGACTATGAAATGAACCGCATAAGATGCATATGGACCACTGTTGGTGGTCCATTCTCCCAAGGCTATGTAAGCTATTGTTACATCCAAACCAAATCGATTGCAATTGTAATTGAATATGAATGTGTCATATTGCCAGTGTCAAAAAAAGTACTCATGAACAATATTCTTTTAGATTTTTTTGATAAAATATTGACTTATTGTGTAAGATTAGGTAACTAGTACACTAGATTATCTTAAATTCAACCTCGTCCTGTGTCGCTTTTGTACAATATATTTAAATTGAAAAACAAAAAGAAATTAATAATTGGAATTTTAAGGGATAGATTTATAGGGTATGGACAAAGTACTAGTACACTATTATTTTGCCTTTACAACCTTGTAATGTAATCTAAAGACATGGAATTGCAGTTAACATGGTTATATATATGCTAAAACAGTATATCAAGTTTTAAAGGGCATAATCAAGACAAAGTATGGACAAGATTCTTGTAATGTTGTTGACGAAGGAGGATTTGCTCCAAATGTTTAGGATAACAGGGAGGGGCTTGTTTTACTAATCGAATATTTGGAGAAACTAACTGGTAACATTCATTTTATTTGGAGAAACTGCGATTGTTTCAGTAGGAGTTGAACGAGTTATTTGTATCAATGTGGTAGAAACTGGTACCAAGAATATAATTACTGAATAAAAATAGAGATTTATTGAATATTCTCTAGAGAAAATATCTCAAACAGAGAGAGAATACAAATACTCACAGAATTACTGAATTGAAATGTCACTCAAAACACATATGATTCCTACCAAGGATTTCGAGAGCCTTGGGTCTCTCCCTTTCAATTAACCACTCAAATATTTTCTGAATATCCCCTCTAACATGTGATTTCCTTAATTTACATTCACATCATCCATAACTGCCCCATAACTACCCTATAACTGCTACTAACTATTAAATATTAAAAAACAGAAAGACTCACTCTGGTACCATTATGCCACAAGCTCAACATGCTTCTCAGTCAGCGATATCTTCAAGAGAGACAAGTAGTCACTGATAGAACATGATTCTAGCATGCTAAACAAATTTATGTAGCAGTAAATGCTTATGCATTGCACATTATCTACACAACTATCAGGTCTCACGAAATGCCGGTGCTACTTGTTTTTTCTGAACAAGACGTTATACAATGCTCTAAAAATAATTTGAAACTGCACTTGAATATAAAATAGTGAAGATGTTAAGTTTTTTTCTTCATAACTGGTGCTTTAATCCCTTTCTATACATTTGTTGCATGCATAGTTCTGTTTTCTCAAGTTTGTATTCATTGCAGAGAACCAGACATGCAAAGTATGTGTACCTAGTGGACGCCCCCATGAGGTGGAAAAATTAAATAGATCAGGACCATAACAACCGCATAGATATTTCTTAATAGATAGTAATGGGATTTGAAAACAAATAGATCTAACATTGTCCAAATCACCACATGTTTTTCTACTCTTTTAAATTACTTCACTATGTTCAATTCCAAACTTGTTTATTCGAGCATTGTTTGAAAGTCAGTCGTTTATATTGATTTATCCTCAGTCTTACAAATTGGATTGCTGCCTTACTAATACGGATGCTCATGTAATTGGTGGCTAGGGGTGTGCATGATTGATTATTTTTAAAAATCAAACCATAACCAATTTCAAACCATTTAAATGGTTTGGATTTATAACCAAAACCACATTTTAGTCAAAACTGATTATAAAATCGGTTATAAATTTGGTTATGGTTATATAACCGGTTATTTTAAAAAAATTCAGTTTTTAAAAAATAAACTAAAAAATATTTTTTTTTTTATTTTTAAAATTAAAAATTTTGGATATTGGATAATAACCGGATTATAACCGAATCCAAAAAAATTTAACCGGTTAATAATCATTTAATTATATCCGGATTATATGAATGGATAACCAAACTATTAAACACTAAACCGGTTAATAACCATTTAATTATATCCGAATATTTAAAATAGATTTGGATTTGGTTATAGATTTAGGTCTTACAACCGGATATTTTGCATACTCCTACTGGTGGCTCTGAGGATGGCTACGTCTATTTCTGAGATCTTGTAGATGCATCTGTTGTGTCAAAATTCAGGGCCCATGCCTCAGTGGTAAGTAAAAAATAGCTAGTCTATTCTTTCTAGAAGAAATAAGTGAAAGGATGATATACTGAAAAAACATTATAGAGATTTCTAGAGCTAATACTTTAACATGGAACATGTTTACTGTTTTGTCAAATTTTCAATTTTCTCTTGAAAATTTTGCTTACTATATTTATTTTTTGTGTAGTGTTATTTCTTTGGAATACCTGTTTTATTAATGTTTTCTTGTTTCAGTTTTGATCAGAATATATAATGAGATCCTATTAGATATGGATTTCAGAAATAAATCTTGTCATCTACTTGTTTAGTGATCACATATGGGGAAAATAAAAGTATCTTCTTCAATTTTTTTTACGCAACATTTGTCTCAACTATGTTATTTACAAATTAAAACTTTTCATATGAGGACATTTGGTCTAGTGATATGATTCTTTCTTTGGGTGTGAGAGGTCCCGAGTTCAATTCTCGGAATGCCCCTTTTTATTGTTAAAATAGAGCCTTACATAAGAATGATAAGAACTTATTTACACCTATTTTTTATTACAATTACACTCATTAAATTTAATAAAAATCGGGTTTACTACTCTCTCTCTCCCTCTCCCTCTCCCTCTCTAATGATGCAAAACAATTTCATGACATTCTTCATTTTCAATTTGAATCATTCTATATATTATCATAGAAGGTTTTAACTTGTTGAGACCCTTTTACAAGAAATTTGATGGATATTCATACTTGTCATTGACTCATTGGTCCTTGCTACATTTGTATCCAATGCTAGTAGAAAAGTTTTACTGCACTAGACACGATTGTTTGATAGAGGGTCAAGTCTACTCGGATGTAGTAGTAGTATTTTCTGAGTTTTTGTGAAGGTTCTCATCTCTACTCTTATGATGCTATGTGATAATCAAAGTTGTGACCTTAGCTCATAACATGGTGCTCAATGCTTGGTTAGTATGGTGAGACCTGTAACTTGGTAATTGTACAGTTAGTTTGTGAATTATGACTGAGCCTATATATAGTGCTGAGTTCATTCTTTGTAATTTAGTTAAGAATTTCAAGCTTTTATATATATCTATATATATATATATATATATATATATATATATATATATATATATATATATATATATATATATATATATATATATATAAGGTTTTAAGTTGTTGAGATCCTATACAACAAATTTTATGTGTATTCATACTTGTCATTGAGTCATTGTTCATAGGTGAATTATGTGAACATTCAAAAAGGGACACAATTATTTCTTAACAGAGTTGTCTTCCGAAGCCAATGATTTTTTTGATGAATTTAGAGCTATGAATATCCTGAAATAAGTGATTAACCTTTGCATAATTAGTATGTAAACATTTATGGAGATAATAGCACTCTATAGTCTATAGG
The DNA here is from genome assembly GCA_021764765.1 of Vicia sativa. NCBI lineage: Eukaryota > Viridiplantae > Streptophyta > Magnoliopsida > Fabales > Fabaceae > Vicia > Vicia sativa. The sequence goes on along the minus strand of CM038796.1, from coordinate 252,314,225 downwards.
AAAGTAGGGTCAGATATAGCCAAGTAACATTATTCTATCTTTCTTTGTAACTTACTTTTACTTCCTTTCTCACAAATTGTGAGAGACTAGATTTTCTATGGTTTATGTATAAAGCTAATTGCTTATTACTTTGTTTCATATATTGTTTAGGTAGAGAAGCTTTGTGCTTGCTGCTTCTAATGCTTGTTTCTGAATTGATTTGAATTCACCATCACCATCACCATCACCATCACATTGGATAGTCTTTATCTTTTTGTTCAATTGATTTTCCACCAAGTTTTTAAATTGAGAAAAAGCATGTATGGTTTCAGATTTATGTTTTAAGGGAAAGATCCAAGTAAATCTGCTACAGTCATCTATGAAATGGACATAATATTTAAAACCAGAAGTGGAATCTATTGAGGAAGGACCCCATACATCAGTGTGAATCAAATCTAATGGCTCAAGGGCATGTGAGCTAGAAGATTTAAATGGTAATAGATGCATCTTCCCAAACTGACAAGCTTCACAGAAGGTAGGGTGTTCACTATCACTAGGTGGTATCTTGATCTTGCAGTTCTTCAAGACTTTGTCTAGCACTTTATTGTTGGAATGTCCAAGTTTTCTATGCTAGCTTTCCTTGACTGAAATGTAGGCATAACGGTCTTTGGACTTATTATCTGATCCTGTGAGTTGGTACAATCCATCTTTAAGTCTCCCTCTTAGGAGTGTCTTCCCTGTCATTTTGTCCTTCACAAAGCAGCAATCAGCATCAAACTCAACAGTGATGTCATTGTCATGAGATAGTTTTGATATACTAAGCAGATTTTTGGTAATGTTTGGTACATACAACATGTTATGCAATTTAAGTGAATTAAGATTGGATGAACCCGTTCCAATAATATCCAGCTTAGCACCATTTCCAACAACAAGAGAATTCTTACCATTATGCTCAGTTAAATCTTGAAACTTGTCTGTTTGATGTGTGACATGGTTGCTTGCACCACTGTCAAAGTACCAATCATAGTCTTGTGCATAGTGAGGTGAGGCTAGATATGCACTGGATGGATCACTTTTGTTTGCATCAGTTGATGAGTTTGAGTAAGATTTGTCAATCCTGTGAAAGCAATTCATTGCTATATGACATGTCTTGTTGCACACTTGACATGTTGGTTTGAACATTCTTCCTATGCATCTGCCTCCTCTATGGTTTCTGAAATTGGAAGCTCTCCAATTTGAGTTTTGTGTGTTTGAGTTAAACTTGTTTCCTTTGTATTCAGTTTTGTTGGCTACATTTGCAGAAGCATTAAGAGATATACTTGTGAGTTTATTGAGTTGATCGAGTCTGCTTTCAAAGGCTAAGAGTTGAGCTTGTAGATCAACCCAGGTGAGTGATGATTGATCTGAGAGTTTGACTACTATAGGGTTGTAGTCAGAGTCCAAACCATTCAAGATTTGAATAACTAGATCCGAGAGTGTGACTGGATTACCTGCAAGCTTCAGTTGGTCATTTAGCTTTTTCATCTTAGTCAAATACTCCTCCATTTTTAGATTTCCTTTTCTTGCACCATGAAATTCAGATTTCAAGTATGTGATCTGAGATTTGGATTGAGCCCCTGCCAAACTTTGAGCCCCATCCCAATGTTGTTTGGAGCTTTCACAGTGCATCAAGTGTGTTGCAATGTCAGTGGTCATTGAATTTAATAACCACCCAAGCACCATTTGATCATCTGCTATCCATTCTTCAAATCCTGGATTTTTGGTCTTGTTTGAATCATCAGTGATGATGAACTCTTGAGGGCATTCCTTTGTTCCTAGTATATATCCATTTAGTTTACAGTCCCTAATGACAGGTAAAACTAGTGATCTCCACAAGGAAAAATTACTTCTGTCTAGCTTGACAGAAACTGATGTTGGTAGATCATTTTTCTTTGATTTTGCAGCGGTTGTCATTTTGGGGTTTTAGTGGATCGAGAGCTTTCAGAGCTTAAAGCTCTGATACCAAGTTAGAAATATGAATTGAATCGTTTTTATGTTATTTGTTCTTATTACAAGATGATGTACTTATACACAAGAGAGGGGATCATTTGTGATCCTTGAATAAAGGAAACTTAATATACAGGCTACTAATATGAAAACAAATAAAGACCAAATCAAATATTCTAATTACATATGTTTTGTATGGTCAATGCTATCAAGTCTATATTAAGTGACTTGTCTAACACTCCTTGGCCTTTGTAGCAGTCTTCTCCTTGGCCTTTGTAGAAGTGTTGGCTTTTTTGTTCCCACCAACAGGTATGGCTCTATCTGCAACTCTTTTCCCTTTGCAGCTTCTCTTGTTTTGACCAAGGGCTCCACATTTTTTGCATGTAACTGTTGCTAAAGTCCTTTGCAGCACATGTGGGTTCCTTGGTTCATCATTTGATTTGTTCCTCATCTTTTTGGGGCATCCAATTGCTCTTCTCATCAATGGTGGGTTGGTTCCCATTTGTCCAACTACAACAGGCCACAATTGTGGTCCATTAGTTGGGTAAATTATATTGGCATATCATTGTAGAAACATAGAGTTCCTGGACATAAATTTCCAGCAGCAGTCAATTATAAATTTCCTGGAACATAATAAACAACAGTAGCAGCCAGTAATAACAACAAACTTACTTGTAAAATTCATCAACATAATCTTCAGGTGCTTTTTTGATTTTCCACATACAAGATATAACATGAATACAAGGAATACCAGTCAACATCCACTTCCTACATGAGCAAGTACCTTCTCTGAGATTGACACAAAAAGTTTTTTTCCCATTTTTTACTCCAAAGATTGCCATATCATCTTCACCATGTCATGTTGGAGTCCAACCATAAGCAAAATTCTCCTTCTTTTCAAGAATCACTTGGATATTAGGGCGTATATCTCCAGGGTACTTCTGCATCATTTCCTTTTGACTTGCAATCCTTTTAGTTAGATAATTCTTAATTCCCTCCAACAAAGTAATTATTGGTTTGTCTCTATATTCTAATACAACTCTGTTAAATGCCTTGCACATATTGTTCACTTGAAGATCACACTTAACATGTGTCTTGAAATGTGATCTTGACCAAAATCTAGCAGGCACATGCATAATATCTTTACAAGTATCAGGTTCTTTTTCTTGTAGCCTAAGCATTGCGCTCTCCCATTCTGGCATGGTAGTAGCCCTAGCTTCACTCCAAAACATCTCTTTCAAGACCACCCCAAACCACTTCTTCTTCTAATTTCCATACAAGTGCTTTACACATAGCCTCTTCTCAACATGTTCACTTACACCTTAAATAGCTGGAACAAGTCCCTGATAACATACACACAATAATACATCAACTTAACAAAATAATTACAACTAAACCAGTTAACATGATAATAACAATCACCTTTTGTTGATCTGAAATGAAGGGATATGGAATATTGTTAATTGACTCCAAGTCTTCAATGAGAAGTTTTATGAACCACTCCCAAGAATCCTTAGTCTCAGCTTCTACAACAACATATGCAATTGAAAATATTTGGTTATTTCCATCCTTCCCAATAGCTGCCATCAATTGTCCCCCATAGTCACCTTTTAGAAAGCATGCATCCAACCCTATTAATGGTCTACAACTCATGGCAAATCCAACTTTACATGCATGTAGACACGCATAGATTCTTTCAAACACAGGGCCATTTGTTGGATTAGAACACTTTAAGATAACATTGTTGTTAGGGTTGGAATTTAGTAGTTCTTGTGCATAACTCCTCAAATGTATGAACTGATCCCTCCCAGTACCCTGTAGCAATTCAACTGCATTTCTCTTAGCTCTGTATGCTTCATTAGATGACAGTTTCACACCCCATCTTTCAATTGCAAAAGCTATTAACCCAACTGGTTTTATGCTTGAAGTGTGTCTAAGCATGTGTGCAAATTGCTTGGCCAACCATCCAGTCTTGGCTTGTCTATTGTTTGCAGTCCTACCACAAGTATGCTCATCAAAAAAACTTGAAATTTGCCAATACTGATTTCCAACTCTCTTACTAAACCTCATGTGAAATTTACAGCCCTCTTGACAATTTACCACCATCCTTTTTCCATCATTCTTATTGAAATACACATTTTTGTTGTTAACCATTGCATACTCTTTGACAACATCCTTAATCACATCCTTGTTATTAATGATCAAGCCTAATTGAAACTTCAATGTTTCACTACTTTAGAAATTTGGAAAATGCTCATACTCCTCCTCATCTTCACTAGTAGGTGGAGTGTATAGTTTATCTGAATCCTCATCTATTATTTGCTCATTTGGAACTTCTGATGTCTCAGTAGGTAAGATTGTAGTCTAGTCCAAGTCTATAGAATCATCATCAGAATCACCAACAATCTCAACATCTTCAGAATCCCCCTCTATCTCAGCCTCAACATGGTTGTTCTCCTCAGCATGTGCAACACCCTCAGCAACATTATCTACTTCGACATCATCAGGGTCAGCATGTGCAACACCCTCAGCAACATTATCTACTTCAACATCATCAGCATCAACATGTGCAACACCCTCAACAATATTATCTACTTCAACATCATCAGGGTCAGCATGTGCAACACCCTCAACAACATTATCTACTTCAACATCATCATTATCAGCATGTGCAACACCCTCAACAATATTATCTACTTCAACACCATCATTATCAACATGTGCAATTCAATTCATTTCAAACATACAATTCAGTTAACCATATTTTGAACACCCCTAAATGGGATACCCTCCACCTTCACTAAGTGTGGAATTCATATCTCAATTTAGAATTTGTTTAGATAGGATATAATTAATTTTAATATAATTGAATTTTGATAGAATATATTTTACTAGAATTGAGTTTAATAGAATTGATTTATATTTAAATAATTTATAAAAATGAATAAAATAACATATTTTTATGTAAAACTTATTCATAATCAATTCTAAAAATAAAAATCAAACATTTTAGTTTCAAATAAAATTAATTTTGAAAGTAAAATTAATTCTACTTTTGATAAATCATACACACAAAATCACCCAAAATCAATTATATATATAGAATTGATTGTGGATCTTTCAAAAGTCAATCCAAACACGTATTTATTGTAGGTTTGATTTCACTTTTGAAAGACTCATAAACACTTATAAAGATGTAGAATTGATTATATGCCTCCAAAATTAATTATGTTTTAAGCTAGAATTTGTAACTCTTGCATCTAAAATTGTTTTTGAGTGATTTTTATACTGAAATTTATTATTCTATTGACTTTTACATAAATGTATCTATACATAAATTAATTACGATAAATTCAATTCAGCTAAAATCAATTGTACATAACTCAATTATGATAAAATCAATTATATCAATCTCCTTAACTTCATTTCTCCACTGCCTTAAAAAAAAATTAAGATATTCAATTTTATAAAATATATTGAGCGTGTTTAAGAGCACTTGGATAAGATTGTAAGATCTATTTCAACTTAACTAGAAATCTTAATTTCGAATTAAGTTTTGAACATGCAAAATTTGTGCATATATATATATATATATATATATATATATATATATATATGTGTGTGTAAAGTTTGCTAATATACACCCAAACTAAATTTAAGGGGTTTTTAACCACAACTATTCAAATATATATGTACCAAAGCTATTTAAAAATCCACCACTAAAATAATTCCTTTAAAATTGTTAAAAAATAATTAATAATAGTAATAAAAATAAAATAGTGGGGTTTTAAAACCTCTCTCAATTGATAAAAATTATATTTTTTAAAAAAAAGCAAAAAATGGTGGCCCCCACTAAAAAATATACATAGTAGTGTATGATGCAAGGCACAAATAAATTATTGCACAACATGTATAACATCTTTTGACAACATGATTCACAAGCAATAAAGGATAAGGTTCTTCGTCTCGATGGAAAACCTACACAACGCGCCTTCTCGAGGAAAAACTGTGTAAGAGGCCATGTCAAATAGAATTAAAGACGTTGTTCCCCGATCTGACAACGGATAGAAGAGACGAAGCTTCAAAATTGCTGCATCATCAAAAGAGCAAATAATGCATGAGTCCTTATCTAAGCTCTGAAGGAGATCGAGGCAGACATGCTCCTCTACAAGACAAGGTAAAAAACCAATCACCAAAGAATCCACAAAAGCATCCTCTATTTGCTCTCATTTTAGATAGCATAATACATAAATCAATGGACAAACCTCATAAGCTAAGAAAATACAACGTAAAGGGAGATCCAAAAGAGAAACTTCATATTTCTTTGAGAGATTCACCGCCAACTTCATTGTCCAGAAAAGGCAACTAGTGACAGTAGCTCCCTTGAGTGAGATCTCTCAAGGGAAGAAGGAGAGCATGCAGTCTTACAACGATTCACACTGGTGGTTGTCAAGGTAGAGGAAGTCACAGGAGGTCTCAAGTGATGGATCTTTGAGAACAACTTACTACTGGATATCAACTTTAGGAAAAAGCTAAGGAGAAAAGTTGTGCATACAATACAGGAGTCGGTCACTGCCGATGCTAATTTTAGCCACTCGACGAGGATCGATTTTCACCAGAGGAAAAATGAATTTGATAGGGGAAGGCATGGCTAGTATGATAAGTACACACTGTTAAATGCCTCGCAGAAAAAGATATATCAATAATGTGCTAACATTGAGTTTCAAAAAGGAGGAATTAAAGCCCATTTTCCCATCCGAGTGTCATCTTGAATAGACAAAATAAAGTAATGTCGCTTCCACAAGGGTTATGACTACAACACGAACAATTGCATCTAGCTTAAGGATGTTATTGAGGGGTTAATAAATAGAGGTCAACTGTCTGAATACTTGGAGGAAGGAAAAAGAGGAAGGGAAAAGTTTCCCATGAGTAATTCCCCCTCAAAAGCTGCAGAGAGTGAGACCAATGATGACGATAAAGAAGTTAACAAGGAGAATTTTTCAATATATTATCGCCATCAAGTAGAAAGATCCTCGAGATGTTGTGTATTTATAAGAAGGATGGAGATTTGTCGATTAACACCCTGACCAGACAATGTTAGGGTTTCTAGATTATGAAAAATTCACGGGAATCCCAAACGAAGTTTTTCCCTTAGAGATAACTGTTATATTACACTTTTCGATGTGTCTCAAATTATGATCGATGACGGTAGCTTATTCGATAACATGTACTCTAAGATGTTTGAGAAGATGCGCATCTAAAAATGAAACATATGGTCATACGGAAGCTCAAACTTGCACGAATTCAATAACATGAAAACTCGTCAATGGGAATACGTCAAGCTATTGATATTTGTAGGAAAGGGGAAAGACATATGGTCTAATAGCTTATAATTACTTATAGTTCTACGCAATATCATCTACAATTGCATTCTCATAAGGCTTTCCGTAGCTACCTTGGATGTTGTATCCTCACTGATCCATCTTTGGCTGAAATACCATATTCTTCAAGGAGAGTCAGACACCATAAATGTTAATCTCGATGGAGTTTAAAGAATATATCAAGCACTCCAGCGAGATCAAGGAGGAGGCAAAGCGATTGAAATCACAGTGGCATCCCTAATTGGGCAGCTAAGAAGCATAAATGTATAGCCCTCTAAAAGTGGCTGATACAACTAGAAGCAAAGCATGAACAATAAAAGGTGGTTAGTTCGCCTGGTTATATTTTACTATTATTTGCATTGGGCATTATTTTATATTTAACTTTTTTGGATGTATGATTAATTCCCAATTATTAATGAAATATAAAAAAATTCTAAAATATTAATTTATTTGTGATTGTGTAAGGTAACGACGAGTTCAGAGTACGACCCAAGGGATCGATACCCCAACACAAAGACCTAAGGGTAATGTCTAAATGCCACACATGTGCGACTACAAAAAATCAATTCCCCATAATGTAAAACACACACTCAAAGAACGTGCAAGATCACTAAAACTGCAATAATGGTCCACCTCCTTTGACCTGGCTCTAGGCACCATAGCCCATAAGCTTTAACTTCTTCAAGGTATCTCATGAACATGCATTTTGGAGCTCTAGGTTCAACCTTTTATTGCCTAATGTGAGCATAGGCTATGCAACCAAATACTCTAATTTTGTCTAAATTTGATGGATATTCCGACCAAACTTCTTCAAGTGTCTTCATATCTAACACAGTCGAATGACATTTATTTATCAGATATGTTGTTGTCGAAACAAACTCAGTCCAAAACACCATCTTTAATCCAACACTAGTCAACATGCATCTAAATATTTCCAAAATGGTTTGTTTAAACCTTCAGCCAAATCATTTTGTTGGGGAGTACCTACAGTAGTTGCGTGCCTTTCAATATCAGAGGTTACACAAAAACGGTCGACCGCCTCATTGCAAAATTCAAGGGCATCGTCGATTTCAACCTGTTGACCTTTCTGCCAGTCTGATTTTTGATCAGAGTCTTCCAACATTTGAAATTCTCAAAAGTTGTATCCTTAGTCTTCTGGACGAATACCCACAACTTGTTGGAATAATCATCAACTATGGATAGAAAATACCTTGCTCCTGAATTTGATAGACACCTTGCAGGCCCCCAAAGATCAGCATGAATGTAATCATGGGATCCGTGTTTATTTGTTTGCCTTTATTGGACTTCACTCTGCAAGATTTTTCAAGTACATAGGGTTCACAAAACTTTAGCTTTTCGAATTTGTCTCCACCAAACAGATTTTGTCTCCTCAATACGACCATACCTCTTTCACTAACATGACCAAATCTCATGTGCCAAATTTTTATCTTCGACAAAAATTTCGTGGATACAAAATTTGCAAAACCACTTACAACATCAACCTCAAGGGTATACAAGTCTTGTTTGTTCACGCCTCTCAAGAATTCCTTCGATGCATTCATGACTCTTAGGATACTTTTCTCTCCTTAGAAAATATATCATTTCTTATCGAATTCACCAAGAGATATTAAATTTCTCTTCAAATCAGGTACATACCTGACTTCAGTCAACAACCTTATTAACTCATCATGGAGCTTGCATCTCACAAATCCAACACATGCAATCTTGCAAGCTTTGTTGTTTCTCAATAACACAGATCCACCATCTTGATCACATAGTTCCTCGAACAAGTTTTTGTTTGGAGTCATGTGCCAAGTGCGACATGAATACATAATTCACTCTTTACTCGAGTCACCGTTTGAAACCATAAGAAAATTAGATGAGTCAAAATCATCTTGAACAAAGGTTGCATTGTCATTATCCTTACCTCCATGATCTTTCAGGTGTTTAGAGCACACCTTTCTTATATGACCCTCCTTACAATGATAACATCGAATGCCAGATACATCACCACTATAATACTTTTGCTGACTTTTGCCCTTCTTCTTGCCGAACTTGCTATCTCTCTTTGTGAATTTTGTCTTAACCGATAGACCTTCACCAGTCAAAGATGGTTTATACACCTTTTGTTCGCTCAAATCCGTACAAGGCTGATTGAACTTCTTCAAAGGTCAAAGACTCCCTTCCATACAAGATAATTTATTTGGAGTGAGTATGTGTTATGGGCAAAGCAATTAACAATAACAACACTTGATCTTTGTAACACCTCATTTCTACCCAACGTTTATTATGAAAATTAGAGTGCGGAAAATTACAACAATATGAGGCATTACATTCATAATTCAAAACCGTCATCATAAAAACATGTCATAATGGATACATAGCACATATTAATTCAAAGAATTCATAACAATTAATTATTCTTCAAAATTACTTCATATTTATTCAAAAACTACGCAACGGATTTATAATATTTCAAAACTCCCAACAAAATATAGCATCTTTTAAACAACTTAATTCAAAGAAATCAATTCTCAAAGTATTAACATGCAACAATTGCAACGGAAAGTAATATAAAATCAAATATGCGTTTATTCCCCCGGTCGAGCGATGGCCAAAAGCTACTAAATTCCTTACTCCTCGTTACCTACACGTTACCAATATAAAGGTAACGACCAACAAAAGAAAGGGTGAGATATCTACCAATATAAACAGGTGTATGATAAATAATATATTAGGATTGAATCATATAGAATTATCACAACACAACTAACACGTCACAATTAAACTCCCAATCAACAACAACACAACACACTTCATTCGTTAGTAACAACATGTAATTACTTCGCAATTAACAACGACATGACTTCCAATGAGACTCAACAATGCACATGCATGTGGTACCGGTGGAGTAAACTCCTTCACTAAATTTCCGGTTATCGAGGCACAAGGCATAAGCCTTCTTCACAAATCCGCAGCCTTCACAAATGCAAAATGAAATGCGATGCTACAACATGCAATTAACAACATAAATTCACTTCACAAGGCATACGCCTATCTCACTATTATTACCAGTAATCAGAGGTAATTATCGTCACTGAAAACACCCTGCAACTTCACATAATTCAACATACAACAACATATCCATCGCTAATTATTCGCAAACACAATCAACAACACAATACCTTCATACAAATTCAACAAAATAAACAATCATAATTATCTACTAAAATATACAAATCATTCCGACCATTTTCAATTGATTCCGGACAACTATTATACCGCTTTAATCGCTAACTCGGTTAATTCGGTACTACTTTAAATCCTATTATTACTATTAATTATTATGAATCTGCTAACTCACTATCAGTCATGTTTCCAATATTAACTAATTATCATGCTGCCAATTTTCATTAAATTCTGGACAATTAATTTTACCGCTTATTTCGGCTAGTTTGGCGAAATCGGTACTATTTTCTGTACTGCTATTGCTACTAATTACTTATACTGTTTCTATCAATTTTCATTATACTACTAGATTAATTCTAAACATGTTACTAACAATTATGTACCTACTCTGTATTTTGTTGCTGAATCTACTTCCAAAGTACACTGCTACAAGTACACTACTTTGTGATTTAACTAGAACCAATTATTAAACTTGCTACTGCTAATGTACTAATTTAACTAAATATAACTAAACTATTATATACTACTTAGATTAAATAGGACTAACTATACTGTATGTACCGGTTAAATATACTACCCTTAATTAATTAATTGATTCAAACATATTTATTTCTAAATCCCAAAACTATTAATTAATACATATACTCATAGTTTCCTCTTCCACCATAGGCACATATAACGTGACTATTTATACTGGCTTAGGAACCAATTTTACATATGAATGCATATACCACCACTTACTGTATATATCTAAATATAAACCATGTGACTATATATATAAGCTAAAGCCATTTAATATTTATATATATGTATATGTAAGTACAGGAAAAATGAACTCTGAGGCCCCCGCCTCCAAACTCCCAGACCGTCTCCCTATAATTATTTTCTCCTCCGATCCAACCATTCTTACCCTCCGATTCACACCATTAATATTACTATGTACAATTTAATCATTTAATTCACATACGGTCTACACAAACATAGATAATTTCGTATAAATTTATTCTCACATACGATTTACCATAATCCCGTTTAGAAAGTTAGAACCCCACCCCTTACCTTAAATTTTACAGTGGTTATAACTTCGATTGAATTTCTACTTTCCGGTTCCGATTGTGCACTTCCGGTATCCTCTCCTAGTCTTTGTGCCTCCTCCTTCTTCAATTGGTTTCTTTTCTCCCGTAAACCCTATTTTTTTTATTATTACTTCCTTTATATACTCCTTTATTTCATACTCTATTATTAATTAAATTAATTATTCCACTCCTTTAATAATTTAAGTATTATTCTATCATATATTTTATTGGCCAATTAAATAATGTTTCTCATTCTATTTCCCACATTATAATAAAACTCACTAAATACTTTAATTAATTAATTTCTACTCATAATAATAATAATTATCCGACTAAACTGATTATTCACTTAATCCCTTATAATTCTCATTTTATATCTCTTATAATTAAATCCAACTTATAATAGTAATAATAATAATAATAATAATAATATTTCTATTAATCCACACTTATTTCTAATATTATTTCCAATAATATTCTATAATAAAATTAATTCATCATCAATAATAGCATCTTGTTGAACACTTCAACTGCTCCGACAGGACTTGGCCTTCACTTATCTTGAAAGAATATATAACTTGTTTCAGGTAGAGGCGATTGACCAACAATTTGGTCATGTACAAACTTTCGAGTTTCTCCCATAGACCCGACATTGTCGTCTCCTTCGACACATGTCGAAGAACCTTATCACAAAGGCTCAATAAGATGGTGTTATGAGCTTTCTCTACAAAAGTCTTTTTTCTTTATCCTTCAACACAACATCCATGGTTGTGATTCCCTTAAACGCTTCTAAACAATCCTGCTGAACCAGTAAGGCTTTCATCTTCAACTACCATAGGCCAAAATCGTTCACTCCGATGAACTTTTCAATATCACACTTTGTTGACGATATCTCCTCCACGATCATCGCACCAATTTATTGTGAAACGATATCAAGAACAGAGAATAATAGGTTTCTTTGAGGTAAGAAACCCATAAGGTAGGAATCAAGAAAGCAAGAGGAACACAAGAAATTAGTTACTAACTGTTACTCTTTACTTTCTCTTTAACACAAGATTAGAAATGTTACACAATAACAAATAATCTTTCTCACCATAAATTAAAATTTGTTGTATGCAATGATGAGAGACTAGTATGCTATTTATAATAAAACTGACACTCAAAACTAATGAGCTTTTACACACAGACCATTACAAGCTAACTCAGGGAACAAACTAACTTAAACAATTGGGCATAACAAATATGTCTTATTCGACATGTGAGTAGATTTCGACGACATACTTGAACCTTGTCAAACCAATAAACTTTTCTTATCGACATCTCAACACTAGAGTTTCAATCCAATAATTTAAAAAAAAATAAAAATAAATCTAATAATAAGACACATCAAATTTGACCACTTTTTACATATTAACTATATCATAGAAATATATATTAAAATATCAAATTTAAAAAATTATCTTATAAATCATATATTTAATTTTAAAAACTTATATTTTTAACACAATATTTCATTTAAATATATTTTAACATGTGGTCTTAAGAGTTGGTTTGACAAAATAATAAAGAAATTTCTTCACCTATCTAGTGGGTTTCTCCAACACCCCTGAAAAATCAAAAATATCCTTCATAAATTAATTATGAATTCATCTTGTAGGGTGAATTCGTAAGTTAACTTACGAATTACCCTTACTTTTGTACATTTTATTATTTTAAATATGGTTTTACACATTCACGAAAAGTTTCGTAAATTAACTTACGAATTCATCTTGAATGGTGAATTCATAAGTTAACTTACGAAACATTTCCTAAATATGTAAAATCATGTTTAAAATAATAAAACGTACAAAAGTAAGTAAGGTGAATTCGTAAGTTCACTTGCGAATTCACTTTATTTTTTAAATCGTAAATTATTTCGTAAGTGAACTTATGAATTTATCTTATTTAAAGAATTCGTAAATTAATTTATGAAACTGAAAGTATTTTAATAGAAAATTATTGTATGGCACTGATGTGGAGGTATTCCCATTAATAATGCAATGAACGTGCTAGAAAATTATTGTAAGGAACAACACGTTACTTGCTTTAATAGAAAGTCAAACAAACAAAACTTAATAATTTCTTTTACATTTTTTTTAACTTTCTTGGAAGGTTCATTTTACAATTTTGGACACTGGTTTTTGTGGCTGAGGTTTGTTCTAGATTAAATATCACTCACTTGTGTGGGTTGTGGGAAAGCCATTAAGTTTTCTGCTTCTTTCTCATCCATTTTCTCTGTCATTCTCTTAGATTTCTACTTCACAATACTCTCTCTGTGTTGCCTCTGAATAGTTTCTTAATTAAGCGATCTTTCTACGTTTCTTTGTTTCCACCTCCACTCTCTATCAAGTAACTTCTCCTTTTCTACTTCACAATACTCTCTCTGTGTTGCCTCTAAGTATTTTCTTAATCTATCAAGTAACTTCTCTTTTTCTCTTATTATTAATTTTAATAATATATTTTATATTTTTTGTTTCTTCTAATTTTTTAATTTTTATTCTAATTTTTATATTCACTTTCAGGTAATCAGATTCTCTCTCACTGAAGATCGAAATTTCCATTTGTTTTTCCTTCACATATTTACAGGTAATATATCTTTCTCTCTTCTTAAATATATCTTTTATTTTCTTTAGCTAAAAATTTCTACTTTTATTTGAATCTATAACCAAATTTAGTTTAAGTTAATTGATTTATATTATTTAATTTTAAGCTTTTTTAAACTCAGACATAATTTTTAAAATTTTTAAGTACAATCTTAGGTTCTCTGTTATTGAAAATAAAGTTACGCCTGCTTTTAAAAAATATTTAAACACAAGTAGATTTAGAAAACAATCATAATTCTTTAGTTAATTAAAAATTAAAATAAGTTTTTTTCTCTCCTTTCTAAATCATCCCACAATCTCAACTAAAAAATAAATTAAATTTTAAATAAATTTAATATTGGTTGTTCCTAAAGAATATAAATTTATATATGCAAGTATTTCTCCCTGCTTTATTTATGTATTGTAAGAATCAATTTTGTTTAATAATATTATATTTTAATATATTATAAATTATATTTTATATTAAATATTTTATTTTATCATGTTTTTTTATGTAAAATTTTAACTAATTAAAGATTTACAATATATAAATTTAAATATTCGAAAACTAATCTAAAATAAATTGAATTAAACATGATTGGTTGGCAATGGAGTATTTAGTTTGCTTTACTTGTTGGATATATTTTTGTTGCTTTTTTATCCGTGTTTTGAGTTTTTCCTTTTTTTTTTTACATGTTTTGCTTTTATTGTTATTGTATTTATTAAAAAATGAATTTAGTAATAATAAACAAATAGGTTAAAGATAGTGCAGTGATGTGACGATATAAAATTATTATCATTCTATTATATATTTTCATAATTAAAATATATTTTGATAGAATATATTATTATGATAATTGATAGACAGTGTAAAAATATTTTATATTTTTTATTTCTTATAAATAATTTTTTTTTTCAATGAATCAAATAAATTTTGCCATTCTCTATCCAGTACTCCGTAATTTCTCTTTTCCTCCAGCTCTGGTTAATACTTTTTTCAATCAAAAGAATATATTAATTCAAAAAAACAATACAAAGCAAGGTGATCCCAAAGAATCCAACCAACAAAAAAGACAAAGGCTTATATCAAGAGGTTTGCAAGATGCATCCTCATTTTCCTATTAAGCCATCTTCTATACACTATACAATCTATCGTTTCATAAACTGTATCGCATCTATTGGTATTGTTATCAAATATATTTGCATTCCTATACAGCCAAATTTCATGAATAACTTCTGTCACTGCTAGCTTTATTAAAGAAGCTTTCCATCCCTTTCCTTTTGTTCTCTCAATAATCCAATCAACCTCTCTACACCAGCTTGTTGGATGGTGATTGATCTCCACCCAATTTAGAAATAGGGCAGCTTAAAAACAAGTGATCAATGGTCTTTTTCTCAAGCCCACATAAGTTGCAAGTACTGTAAAAAATAATCCCAAGTTTCTTAAGTCTAGCCTTGGTTGGAAGGTTACCATGACATAGCAGCCATAAAGTAACTTTTGCTTTAGGCCTAGCCAAGTTGTGAACAATAAGGTTTCTCCAATACACTCTGCTATGGTCATCAATCAGAGCATTGTAAACTACCTGCATAGAGAATTTGTTGTTCAGGGTCATTTGATTCCACTGTAACTGAATGGAATCCACACTGATATTGCTCTTAACTATTTTCTTCATTATCCATGTCCAATTCTGACCAGCTTCCATCTCCAACACATTGTTGCCTTTCAGATAAACCATATGAATCCACTTGACCAATAGATTATCACTTTTATTATTAATATTCCACAGCCACTTGAGTAAAGCCACTTTGTTCCAAATATCCAAGTTAATCAGACCTAACCCACCTTGTTTGATAGGCTGACAAACTTTGCTCCACGCCACTGGACTCTTTCTACTCATATCTGCTTTACCAACCCAGATGAAACTCCTACAGAGGGAGTCAATCTTCTTGATAATTGCTTGGGCAAAGGAAAGTTGAGCATCCAATATCGAGTAACTGAACAAATGATGCTTTTCACTAATTGAATCCTTCCAGCATAGCTGAGAAGCTTCGTGGACCAGTGCTTCAATCTCCTACTGCAGTATATTCAATTTCTTACTGCTCAAAGGAACACCTAAGTACCTAACTGGAAAACGACCTTCCTTAAAACCAGTAGTCTGCTTAATGCTGTTCCTAGTCTGCTCATCCACACTCCCAAAGAAATTTTTTCACTTCCTCGGATTGAAGATTAAACCTGTAGAATCAGAGAAATTCTTGAAAACAGACATCATAATATCAACAGAGATCTGATCCCCCTGCAAAAAAGGAGGATATCATCAACAAAAGTGAGGTTAGTCAAGGCTAACTTCTCACATTTGACATGATGATTAAAGTTAGGATCACCCTGCATCTTCATCATACTTCTGTTCAGATATTCTATCATTATCACAAAAAGGAGGGGGGAGATGGGATCCCCCTGCCTAATACCTCTTTTAGCCTGTAGAATCTCAGAATAGGTACCATTGATTTTGAAAATGTAAGAGTCAGTAGTAACCAAGGCCATCACCCACTTAACAAACCTGTTTGGAAAACCCATCTCAAGCATTTCTTTTTCTAAAGCCCCCAATGGACCATGTCGTAAGCTTTTTGGAGATCTATTTGTAACGTACATCTAGGGGTACCATTTCTCCTCTCATAACTTTTCAGCAGCTCATATGCTAGGAAAATATGATTGTGGATGTCTTGACCATAGATAAAAGTAGCTTGAGTTTTGTTGATAATACTAGTCATAATTCCCTTCATTCTATTTGTTAAAATCTTTGAAATGATCTTCAGAAAAACAGTACAGCTAGCTATAGGTCTATATTCCTTAATATTCTTTGCACTCTCTCCTTTAGGAATGAGGGTAACTACCGTCTTGTTAAAACCCTTGTGCATAATACCATGACTGAAGAATTCCTCAACAACACCTATGATATCCTTTTCCATAATATCCCAACAATCTTTGAAAATTTTGGCACTAAAACCATCAATACCTGGAGACTTACTATCCCCTATGTCTTTGAGGGCTTCCTTAATTTCATCCTTAGTCATTCTCCTCAGAAGATACTCTCTCTGCTCCAGATTTAATTGGCTTCCAAGTCTCATAGCCTCCACATCAATGTGTTTTATCCTGTTGAGTTGACATTACTCCCCATGAGGCCACCATAAAAATCAATAACTTCTTTTTCAATGCTCTGTTGGTCAGTGATAACATCTCCACTCTCTTTTTGTAGAAATTTAATACAATTTCTATTATGCCTAGCTTTAAGGTGAGCATAAAAGAACTTGTTATTACCATCACCTTTCCTTATCCAGTCTATTTTAGCACGCTGCATCAACATACTTTCCTCTTGATCATGTAATCTAATGACTTCCTCAGTGAATCTCTTAACGATCTCAACTTTCCTACTGTTTTTCCTGTCTGTCATCAGCTCCAATTGAGCTTCATGAAGATTCTTTCTAGCTTCCAACAGACTTTTCTTCACATTACCAAAATTTCTATCAAATAACTTCACAGCTATTTTCAGTCTATTAAGCTTACTCCGCAGGATTTGCATAGGCCTACCTTTAGCAGGCTTCGACCAAGAATTCTTGACCATCTCATGGAAACCCTCAACCCCTAACAGATAGTTGTTAAATCTGAAATAGTTCTTCCTTTTATGCTCATCAGAAGGCCCACTAATGTGCAGAAAAGAGTGATCTGAAACATTGGGAGGGAATGCTCAGGGTATGATTATTATATTTATGGAACCAAGTGACATTGCAGATGGCTCTATCAATTATGGAAAAGATAGTACCTATAGCATGCTTATTAGTCCATGTGAAGTGATCTCCAAGGCTATCCATCTCAGTAAGCTCAGTATTATTCATCATATTTACCAAATCAAGATACTTACTCTCAGTTACTAGATTCCCACCTATTCTGTCTTGAGTAGTAACAACATTGTTAAAGTCCCCGATGACACACCAAGGACCATTTTGATTACTATGAATACCTCTAATCGAATTCCAAAGATCTCTCCTTTTCTCCAACTGGTTATGGGCATAAATTGCTGTAAGCCAATACTGAAAAATCCCTGCAGCAGAATAGACTCCACAATGAATATGTTGACTAGAGCTATTGATCAATTTCAAATCCGCATTCGTATCATCCCACAGAACCTAGATTCTACTATTAGGGTGATCTTTATAGTTGTCCATATAACACCTTCTCAAAATGAGTTTCTCACAAATTTTATTGGCTTTGTTATCTTTGACTCTAGTTTCTATCAAAATACTAATGGTGGGTTGAATACTAAGGAGACGGGAGCTAATATCCTTGATATTCCCAACCTTATTAAGCCCCCGAATGTTCCACGACACTATCATGGGCCTCAATCAAAGGTAACTAAGGGCTCATTCAAAACCATTGTTACAATTAATTCCAGAAGATGTACCTGCAATACCATTGTGCTTCCTTCTATCTCTGCTAGGCTTGTTGTTCAAAGTCCATATTCCCCCATCATAGTCACAATAGGAGTTCCTATAGCACTTGCTAGTATACTCAAGTTAGATCCACCCCATAAATGAAGAGGAAGTAAAGGAAACTTGATGCAGATAGGAATGGTTCTCAATATGTCTTTCTTCAGATTGAATCCTGGTCTCCACTCTTTCAGTATCATCGGCATTGCCTCTGAAAGTGTAAGGACCCTTCATCAAAACGGAATCCATCTCATCACAAGTCTTGAATCTAAGGATGAAGTAACCTTCATCGTGATAGAACAAATCTGATAATTGCACATGATTCCAAGTCTTCATCATATAATTTTTCACTGAATTCATGCTTAGATCCTCTCCAAGTACATACAGGATTGACAAATTTTTCCAATATTGGATCTCCAATTCAGCATCATCTTCGTCAATTTCAATTTTCACTTTTCACTTTTCCATCAATTATTGTTAATACTTTTTAACAATATATTTTATATTTTGTTTCTTCTAATTTTTTATATTTTATTCTAATTTTTATATTCACTTCTTCTCTCTTACGGAAGATCAAAATCTCAATTTGTTTTCTCAGATATTTACGGGTAATATCTTTCTCTCTTCTTAAATGTATCTGTTATTTTCTTCACTGCAAATTTTCTACTTTTATTTCTATCTAAAACCAAATTTAATTTTAAGTTAATTAACTTTTTATTGTTTAATTTTAAGTATTTTTAGACCTGACATAGTTTTTTTAATTTTTATGTTCACTCTTAGGTTCTCTTTTATTAAAAATAAAGTTTTTGGAGATGGATCTAAATTTAAACCTAAAATTAAAAAAATGGTTTTTTTATTTGTATATTGCTTGATTCTTTCCTTTAGTGAGCCAATTATTTTTCTTACAATATATAAAAAATTACAAAATTTCTTAACCCACCTATGCTTTTCTTAGACACCACGTGAAATTCCAAAAACACACTTAAAAATCAGAAATATATTTTTGATGCGCACCAATTCATTCGTTTTTGAGATTCTTCACCTTTTCGTACTGCAAATTTTTTCTGAAAATACACTTTTGATAAAATCGGAAGTACACTTTCGATTCCAGTTTTATGTAAAGTTCAAACTACTAGTTTATATTACACAGTACTAGTTTATGTTGCTTTAATATTACAAACTTACAAATCGAAAGTGCAGTTTATATTGAAAGTGTATTTCCGGTATCATTTTTTATATTTTATAGGATGAAATCACAATTGATCTATTTTAAGTAAAAAGGAGTGCGAATCAAAAATATATTTTCGATTTTCTGAAGGGTATTTTCAAATTTTCATAGGATGTCCCACTCTACTATGGGTGAGTTAAAAAATTCCCTGATATTATGCATATTTTACTACAAACTTTTCCCAACTACATATTCAAATGCAATTTCAAATTCCTTACAATTTTTAAGTATTTAATAGAATATTTTAGGTAAAATTATTCCAGGATTCTTTAAATTATTTAATTATAACAAGTTAATTCTTTATTTTTTCTCAACATATGAGTCATTTATGTTAACTAACGCTTGCATTATTGACCTTTATTTGCTTTATTTTGTTCTATTAATTTTATTTTAATTTATAAAATTCATATTAAATTTGGTTTTGTCCAAAAATTATGAAAAAATATCATTAGCGTTACTATTTTTCAGGGAAAAATTATGAAAAAATTATAAAATTCATATTAAATCTGTCTATTTTACTATTTTTCTTTAATTTTTTTTCGTGTATATCAATTAGTTTAAAAATATTTTTATGCACTGAAAAATTCTGAAAATTTTATTATATAATCTAATGATGGTCTCTGACCTATGTTAAGTGACATATCCGTACCATTAGTGTTACTTTAACTTTTTGAAAAGGAATTTAGAAAAAATGTCAACAATGCAAGCGTTAGTTAACATAAATGGCTCACATGTAGCAGAAAAACATAAATGATTGACTTGTTACAATTAAATAACTTAAAAGACTCTGGCTAATTTGGCCAATATTTTATTAGTTTTTTATTAAGCTTTTTACTAGTTTTTTTTAACAAAACACTTTATTAATTATTTATCAACACCAATTTACTTTAACTATTCATGACTGTACAATGAACCAAGAGTACATAAATCTTAAATGTAACAAAAGTTTCATGATTTTGAAATTTGAGAAATCACTCATAGTCTTTATACTTTTTTATTTTATTTCAAATAATAAAATTATTGATTTCTAAAAATCACAAATGATTTTGTTGTTTACAGTGAAGATGGTCTTCATATTTCTCATATTTGTTATCATAATGTGTCATTAATTAGAACTTTACACTTTATGTGCAGAAGATAACTTATTACCAACATTCAGGTAGCCATGGCAGGATTGATGGTTGCAGGAGCAGTTCTTACTCCTATCATTCAACTCACTATTGAGAGTCTTGCCTCAAAATATGTCGAAAACCTCTTCAATAAACGGTTGCTGGAAAAACTTAAAATCACATTGAATTCTGTCAACAAGGTGTTGGAAGATGCAGAGACAAAGCAGTACCAGAAAGATGAAGTGAAGATTTGGCTTGACAATCTAAAGCATGAGGTATATGAAGTAGATCAGTTGTTGGATGAGATTGCTACAAGTGCACGTCAAAAGAGCAAGAGCAAGGTTAAACACTTTCGTTCATTTTTGCCAAATCAGTTTAAATCTAGGATTGAAGCCTTGCTAGATAAGCTAGAAGATCTTTTAAAGCAAACTGATGTTATGGGATTGAAAGAAGGAACATGTGCTCGTAATGAAGTTGATGTAGGTCCGATATCTTCAAAAAGACCCGCAACAACGTCTTTGGTGGATGAGTCTCTCATATGTGGTAGAAGGGTTGAAAAAGAGGAAATTGTCAATTTCTTACGTTTAGACAATGCTAGTAGTAGCAGCCATGCACCAATAATCAGCATAGTTGGTCTTGGTGGGATGGGTAAGACTACCCTTGCCCGGCTTGTCTACAATGACGACGAGGTGCAAAAGAGCTTTGAACTTAAAGCTTGGGTCTATGTTTCAACTCCATTTAATATTACTGGACTCACTAAAGAAATTCTCGAGCAACTTAATTCTCCACCAAATAGTGGAAGCTTGGAAATGCTCCAACGTCAATTGCAACAGACGGTAACAGGCAAGAAATATTTGCTTGTTCTAGATGATATTTGGAACGCAGATGAGAAAAGTTGGAAGCATTTACTCACTCCCTTTATCAAAGGATCTTCTGGAAGTAAAATTATTGTGACAACACGAAATAAGGATAATCCATTAGCCATGAAATCTGCCAAGTTACTTGAATTAGAACAATTGAGGGAGAGTGATTGTTGGAGTTTGTTTGTGAAACATGCTTTTCGCGATAGAAACGAGAATGAATATCCAAATCTTAAGTTAATTGGAAAGATGATTTTAGACAAGTGTGGAGGGTTGCCATTAGCCGTGGAAACAATGGGGAACCTCTTGAGAAGAAAATTCTCTCTAAGTGAATGGGAGAAAATATTGAAGACTGAAATGTGGCGTTTGTCAGAGAGAGACAGTGACATAAATCCAGTATTGAGATTAAGCTACCATAATCTTCCTTCCATTTCGAAGCGTTGTTTTGCTTATTGTTCCATATTTCCCAAGGGTTATAAGTTTGACAAGAACAAGTTAATCAATCTTTGGATGACAAATGGTTTGCTGAACTCCTACAACAGTGACAAAAGTAAAGAAGAGTTGGGTAGTGAATCATTCGAAGATCTTGAATCAATTTCATTTTTCCAAAGAGATTTTGATAGTTGGTTTACCATGCATGATCTTGTCAATGACTTGGCAAAATCAGAGTCTCGAGAGTTTTGCTTACAAGTGGAGGGTGATAAGGTGCAACATATATCTGAAAGGACGCGCCACATTTGGTGTTCTCTTGATTTGAAAGCCGGTGATGAAATATTAAAGCACATTTGTACAGCTAA
The DNA here is from genome assembly GCA_021764765.1 of Vicia sativa. NCBI lineage: Eukaryota > Viridiplantae > Streptophyta > Magnoliopsida > Fabales > Fabaceae > Vicia > Vicia sativa. The sequence goes on along the minus strand of CM038796.1, from coordinate 252,291,517 downwards.
GGGATTACACAGCTTGTTCGTAAAAGTACCAAGAGATGGTGGCCAATGCTTCATGATAAGCAACAATGTGCAATGTGATTTGTTTTCAAAATTAAAATATTTGTGGATGTTATCATTTAGTGGTTACAAAAATGCATCCGGAGAGCTAGAACTAGCAGATGAGATAGGAAGTTTAAATCTTTTGCGGTATCTAGACCTGTCATGGACAGATATTAAAAGGTTGCCCGACTCTATCTGTAAGCTTTATAACTTAGAGAGACTGGAATTGGAAGGGTGTCGTAATTTGACTGAATTTCCTTTAGATTTTTACAAACTTGACCGTTTACGCCATCTTAACTTGGAAGGAACTCACATAAAGAAGATGCCAAAGAAGATAAGGAAAGTAAACCAGCTACAAACGTTGACTAACTTTGTTGTGGGAGAGCCAGGTGGGTCTGATATTGAGGAGTTAGAAAGTCTCAAGGTTGTTCAAGGAAAACTTTGTCTTTCAGGATTGAACAATGTCACTGATCCAACACATGCTATAAAGGCCTGTTTGCATGATAAGAAGTTTTTAGAAGAAATACATATGATATTTGATGGTTCAGTAGTGGAAAGCAATGTGTCTGTCTTGGATGCCCTTCAACCAAATAACAATCTGAAAAGGCTCACCATTAGGAACTACAGTGGCGATATGTTTCCAAATTGGCTAAGTGGTTGTGCTTTACCCAACTTAATATCTCTTAAACTGCTGAACTGTAAAGGAATAAAGGTCTTCGGTAATAACTCAACAAATGTTCCGTTCAAGTTCCTTCAAGTCTTGAAATTTTACGGCATGTCTGAATGGGAGGAATGGTTTTGTATCGAAGGGTTTCCTCGAATTCAGCGGCTTTCTATAAAAAACTGTCCCAAATTGAAAAGGGCATTGCCTCAACACCTTCCTTCATTACAGAAATTGATCATTAGGGATTGCGAAATGCTGGACGTATCAATTCCCAATTGTGATAATATCATACAGTTAGATGTACAAAATTGTAAGCGGATTTTGTTAAATGAGTTGTCATCCAGTTTGAAAAGGTTTGTCCTGGGTAATAATCAGTATGTTGAGTTCTCCGTGGAACATCTAATCAACAATCCCAATCTGGAAGAGTTGGAGTTGGATTTCAAAGACTTTGTAGAATGTCCCTCTTTTGATTTGTGTTGTTATAATTCTCTTTGGAGTCTTTCAGTAACAGGATGGCAGTCCTCCTCCTTGCCTATTTCACTACACTTGTTCACTAGTCTTATATATCTAAAGTTGTCTGATTGTCCAAGGCTGGAGTCTTTTCCTATGGGAGGTTTGCCTTCCAACTTGGAGCACCTTGAAATACAAAATTGCCCAAAATTAATTGCTTCCAGAGAGGAGTGGGGTTTATTCCAACTCAATTCTCTGAATGATTTCCATGTCAGTGATGCCTTTGAAAACGTGGAGTCCTTCCCCGAAGAGAATCTACTGCCACCAACTCTAAAGCGTCTTCGGTTGTCAGATTGTTCAAAGCTAAGAATAATAAACTGCAAGGGTTTTCTCCACCTCAAATCTCTTAGTTATATATGGATTGACAACTGCCCTAGTCTTGAGCACTTGCCAGAGGAGTGGGGTTCCGTTTCATCTTTGCGCATTGATAATTGTCCATTAATTAAGGAGAAGTACAAAAAGGAGGGAGGAGAGCGTTGGCATACAATTAGTCACATCCCTTATGTGTACATTGACTGGATTAAGCAGTAGAAATGAGGTGTTTGTCACAGGCAAGTACAACCCATGTCTTCATTTTTTGTTAATTTTGTATTTAGCATAATAATAACACTCTTTATTTCATATTGAACAGAGTGGCAAGTCTACCTAAAGTTCAAAGATATCGCCGACCAACCAAGCTATACCAATGCTATCAACTTAAAGCACAACCACTTTCGTAATCTTTTCATTAATTCAAAAGTATGTGTAAACAAATAAAAATATGGATTTCAACTGTTTTGGATTATTGTGTGGTTAATAAGAATTTGTATTCCCTTTGTTACTTGTCTAGTTTCCCTTTTCTCCAGTGTGTATTGTGTCTATCTACAAAACATTGAGACTGGGTACAGTAATTTTCTTATTTTTCTATTGCCTTCATCTCAAGTTATGCAAAACCTATTTATGTACACAAAGTCTCTATCTACCATGACTAAAATAGAGGATCAAAAGTATAATTATGCGAATTAAAAAAGACCACCAAAAAATAAAAATCAAATATTTATTTTGTTTTTTTTAATATATTTTTAGTTTAATAATAATCATATTTTAGATTATTTCATATTTTTATAAATGTTTGAAATATAAATTCAAATCAGTAGAATAATTATTAAATATTTTTTATTTATATTTAATGATTTGTTTCTTTTTCAACTATATATTATACTCAAATGCAAATTCAAATGCTCTATTTTTTTAATCTTTGTAACATCTTCCTAATTGAGATTCAAGATCTGTCTACAAATATCCTATATGTCTCAACTCACAAAATATGTGTGTATTATCTTTCAAATATGCGTGTGTACTTTTTTCCACGACATCAACACATGTTAAGTATTAAGTAATTAGAAATTTAGATACAAAAAATTGCTAATTAGAAATTTAGAACATAACAGAAAGTATTAAGTAAATATTCACTATGCCAAAAAAAGTTTTGGCAGCACCTCTACGAAAGCGCTTTTAAGAGAAAGCGCTTTCATAGGCCTTAAAAAAAATCGTTTAAAAAAAGCGTTTTCATAGGGTATCCTAAGAAAGCGCTTTTCAAAAAGCGCTGCTAAAGGCCTTAGAAAGATCTCATCTTAGAAAGCGCTGCTAAAGGTTAACCTTAGAAAGCGCTTTTCAAAAGAGCTCTTATAGCTGACCTTAAGAAAGCGCTTTTAAAAGCGCTGCTATAGGCCTATGATACGATAGCGCTTTTAAAAGAAAAAATGTTCTTATATTTGGGCTTTAGAAAGCGCTTTCATAGATAATTTTATAATTAAAATTAATAAACCTTATACTCACTCATTCTTTCATTCTCATTCTCAGAAAACCTTCGACTGTCCCTGTTCATCTTCATCGTCTCACTGTCTCCGTCTCTGTCTCTCATTGTCGTCGTCTCTGTCTCTCGCCGTCGCCGTCTCTATCACCGCCTCCACCGAAAACCTCTGTCTCCGTATCTGTCACTGCCTCACCGGAAACCTCTGTCTCCGTCTCTGTCTCCGGTGAGTTTGTTAGGCTGATTTTAGTTTCTAACTTTCTAATCTGTTATAGTTTCACCCTGCTTCTTTCTGACTTTCTAAGTTATTTGCTGAGTTGGAGATTAATTCCCACGATTCCATCTCTCTTTTATTTCTGTTTTGTTTTTTGGGTTAGAAGCTGGTTAGTTTTGAGCTTTTGTTGTTAATGATCTTGGAGGGAAATAAATTTTGAAAGGGATTCTAACTAACTTTGGAAATTTGGTCATTGGTTTATGGTGTAGGTTATTTGTTAGTTACGGATAGTGGCTAGTAAAATAATTAGTAAACTAGTGTTATGTTACTTTGTTTTGAATCAGATCAGTTCTTCTGTTTGTTGAATGCGTGAATCGTTTTGGTTATCGAATTGTTTTGGCACGACTTAGCTTGTGTAGGCAGCATAGATTGTTTTAGTCTATGTTAATGAATGAGATTTTTTTCTATTTATGACTTATTGAAGTGGATAATGGTTTTAGTGTGTCAACGGATTTTGAACTGGTTTAGCGTATTATGTGAACTATTTTTTTGAGTTGTGGATATTAGCTAAGTATGGCTAATGTTTGGTGTAGGTTTTATTGTGATGATATAGATTTTTCTAGACTGGTTTAAATTAGGTTAAATATAGTGAACTGTTAGTGGTGATACTTATGTAAGGGTCTATTTTGCGAGAATTACTTTTGAATTTCTTTCCATGAACTGGTTTTATGAGTTGTAATTTGTTTATTGTTGAACTAGTTTATGTGATGTTAATTGGAGTAGGGCTGGCTTTATGCATTAGCTGGTTTGTGATTGGATTAATTGTGGTACTACCATATGTTTTACATGTGAATGAGGCTTAAGGATTATGTGATGCATACATAAATATACCATTTCTTTTGCTTTAAGTTATCCACATTATGTTTTTAATTGTAAAGGAACAAATTGAAACATTCTTGCTGAAAAAGAAGTTCTCAACATATCGTAGCTCAAGCTATATGAGGATTTGTTTGGTTGTCTATTTAAAACTCCATGAAGATTAATCTATTGTATGATTGTTTACCTTCCAGCCCAAACTGTTTTTAGTTATTAATTGGAACATTTAATTAATTTTAATTATTGTTAGTTCTCTAATTTAGTATAATTTACTATTAGTATATGTAATCTATGAAGTACGAACACGGACACAATATCATGTTATGATGGTACCGGTAATAATTTTAAAAAATGAACAAATTGAACTCGAACATTAGACTTACCTCTAGGTTCTCCATATGTGTTGTAATTATTCCATTGAGATGACATGCATTTTTCAGTTGACTTGCTTGATACACGATGTAGGAGGTGGCCGGCATGTGATGTCAAAATATTTCAAAATAATGAGTTCTTAGATATGTCCTTTGAATATGGTGGCTGCATTTTTATCATATTTTTTATAGCACCTAAATCCCTATCAAAGTTAATTCGAGCATCATTCAATCTTATTTTGTTTCTAGAGTAAAAATTAATCCGAAGGATAAAGGTAATGGCTATAATAATAAGTTGTTTAATCTATCTATCTACTCATTTCTTGATTGCAAACGTTGAATAGGCTCACATAGTTAGTTCTTTCAAGTATCATGCTGAGAATGGACTCGAACTAATTCCAATATTTCATTGTATGAATGCATTGTAAGAAGAGGTAGTGAGGAGTTTAAAAGTCTTGAATGTAGATATAGAAGCTAGAAACCAAGAAAGTTCATTGGTCCCTTAAATGTTTATTGGGCCTAAGAAAGTAGTAAATCATATACCAACAAAAAGAGAAGAATTTCTCTTTCCACTACGTAGTGAACAGAAAAATCCTACGCATTTCTTAAAATGATTCTTAAAATCATAAATATATTTTTGGTGCACACCTTACACCATACACAAATAGATTAAATGTGATTCCATCCTATTCAAAAGACAAAAACAAAATAGAAATTGTAGTTCTAATAGCAATCGATATTATATTTTCGGTTTGTATAGCGAAAAGATTGAATTTTCTACCACCTTATCCATTTTATATATTATCGAAAATATACTTCTGGTATTATGAAAAAAACATATTACTAAAATAGTAACTAGCATGTTGAAGAATGATCATCCTCATTTCTTCATCTTTCCATAAACCCTTCTCAAAAACCCTTCTAAAAAATCCTTCCATTCTCAATTCATTTTCCCACTCAAAACCATCATTCTTATGGTTCATCGTATCAAAAGGAGATCAATGAAGTGGAATTTAAAGTAAAGTTTATTCATTTCAATTCCTATTCTTCGCATTAATCTGATATTTTTCTTGAAAAATGTTATGCTAATATCATAATTGTATTTTCGGTTAGTAGATGAACTAAACCAGAAATGTATTTTTGGTTCTGGAAGTGTTTTATTTTCCAGCAACTATGTGTTAATTAGTTTAATTTATATCACATTAGATATGGTGTATCCAGATAACTCCCAAACCGAATGTGTCTTAAGTTGTATCACCTCTCGTATCTCCGCACGTAACTAAGGCGATAGATATTCGTGACCATTTTGAAATTGAAGAGTTTGAATTATGTGAAGACATGATGTAGTGGATTTGTATAGAGGCCACCAAACTAGGGTTTGGTGTTGTGATTGAAAGGTTCGATAACGGTACGGATAAAAGATGTGCATTTGTGACTTTGACATGCGAAATAAGTGATAAATATATGCGTCGAACCATAATTTGAAACGTGATGACACCGGTTCAAGGAAATGTGAATGTTCATATAAGTTGTGTTGTTATCTGTTGGCAAATAAGTAAAGGAGATTTAATGTGATATAGTGTTTACTCAATCATGATTTAAGTCTAAGGTTAGCCACTCACCCAATTGCATGTCGGTTCCTTTCGGATAAGAAGCCATGTGTTTCTGACATGACATTGAATTTAGTACCGCCCAAAAACATACTTGCATCCTTGAAGCGAAAAATATCCAAGAATATATCAAATATCAAGAAAGTGTACAATAGACACTATTTATTCAAATTAGCGCTTAGGGGGGATCAAACTGAAATGCAACACCTTTTAAAAAATTTAGATGAAAAAAATTATGTTTGTAGACACCGAAGATGTAAGGATGGGGTAACAGTAAGAGATATTTACGACACTCATTCCGATTCTATTAAATTGTTCAATACGTTACCATCGTACTCATAATTGATTACATGAATAAGACCAACAAGTAAAAACTTCTATTATTAAAAATTATTGGTGTTACGTCGATTGAAAAGTCATATTCAATTGTTAGAAATTATTGGTGTTACAAATTAAATACTGCTCGCCATCTATTTATTATTTATGTGAATTTTTAAATAATATTTTCCAAAGGACAACACATATGTAAAAATAAATAAAATTTGAAAGAAACAACCCACTTTTCTTACATAACAACTAAAGAAAATATTAGTTATATCTTAAAAATATGTATAAAAGAATCAAATCTAAAAAATTATCTTAGAAATCATACATTTAAGTTTAAGAGTTTATATTTTTAACAAAAATATATTTTTATATATATTTTAAGACGTGGTCTTAAGAGTAAGTTTGATAAAATAATAATATAATGAACAAGGTTGAAATTCATTGGAACATTTTTAGTGATAATCACATGTTGAAAAAAATTACAAATAACTATGTTTCAGGAAAAATTATGTAAATAATCAATGTTTCAATGTTTCAGAATATACATCAAGAGAAGCGTTAAATTAGTTGGCGCATACACTCATTTTTTAAATAGAGGCACCAAATGAGATGGCGTATAGGTGCAACGTGTTTGTCCTAAGCCATCTCAGATGACGCCTAAGTACTTTTGGTGGCCAATTTTTTCAAATAATTTTTCTCACTCTAAATTAAGATTTGCAGTATTTAATGATGAGAGACTGATATATTATTCATAGTAAAACTGACACTTAAAACTAATGAGATTTTACACACAGACCATTGCAAACTAATTCAGAGAACAAACTAACTTAAATAATTAAGTATAACAAATAAGTTTAATTCGACATGTGAATAGATTTTAACGGCATGCTTGAACCTTGTCGAACCAATAAATTTTTCCTATCGACATCTTGACACTAAAATTTCGATCCAATAATTTTTTTAAAAATAAACAAAACGAATAATAAGACACATCATAATTTTATAACTTTTTTAATATAAACTTAAAATATCAAAATTTATTTTAGAAATCATACATTTAATTTTAAAATTTTAAATTTTTAGCACAAAATTTCACTTAAATAATTTTTAACATGAAGTCTTAAGAGTTGGTTTGAAAAAATAATAATGCAATGAAGGTGGTAGGAAATTATTGTAAGGAAGGAAAGCAAGTCTTTTGCATTTCTTTTAACTTTCTCGGAAGGTTCATTTTACAATTTTGGACACTGGTTTTTGTGGATGAGGTTTGTTCTAGATTAAATATCATTCACTTGTGTGGATTGTGGGAAAGCCATTCAATTTTCTGCTTCTTTCATATCCATTTTCTCTGCCATTCTCTTATACTTCTACTTCACAATACTCTCTATTTTCTTAATGAAGAGATCTTACGTTTCTTTGTTTCCACCACCACTCTCTATCAAGTAACTTCTCTTTTACTCTTATTATTAATTTTTAATAATATATTTTATATTTTTTCTTTCTTCTGATTTTTTAATTTTTAATCTAATTTTTATGTTCACTTTCAGGTAATCAGGTTCTCTCTCACCAAAGATCAAAATCTCAATTTGTTTTTCCTCACATATTTACAGGTTATATCTTTCGCTCTTCTTAAACATATCTTTTATTTTCTTTAGCTAAAATTTTTCTACTTTTATTTGAATCTATAACCAAATTTAATTTTAAGTTAACTGATTTTTATTGTTTAATTTTAAGTTTTTTTAAACTGGACATAATTTTTAAAATTTTTAAGTTCACTCTTATGTTCTCTGTTATTGAAAATAAAGTTATACCTGTTTTTAAAAAATATTTTAAACACAAATGGATTTAGAACTTTACACTTTATGTGCAGAAGATAACTTATTACCAACATTCAGGTAGCCATGGCAGGATTGATGGTTGCAGGAGCAGTTCTTACTCCTATCATTCAACTCACTATTGAGAGTCTTGCCTCAAAATATGTCGAAAACCTCTTCAATAAACGGTTGCTGGAAAAACTTAAAATCACATTGAATTCTATCAACAAGGTGTTGGAAGATGCAGAGACAAAGCAGTACCAGAAAGATGAAGTGAAGATTTGGCTTGACAATCTAAAGCATGAGGTATATGAAGTAGATCAGTTGTTGGATGAGATTGCTACAAGTGCACGTCAAAAGAGCAAGAGCAAGGTTAAACACTTTCGTTCGCTTTTGCCAAATCAGTTTAAATCTAGGATCGAAGCCTTGCTAGATAAGCTAGAAGATCTTTTAAAGCAAACTGATGTTATGGGATTGAAAGAAGCAACATGTGCTCGTAATGAAGTTGATGTAGGTCCGATATCTTCAAAAAGACCCGCAACAACGTCTTTGGTGGATGAATCTCTCATATGTGGTAGAAGGGTTGAAAAAGAGGAAATTGTCAATTTCTTACGTTTAGACAATGCTAGTAGTAGCAACCATGCACCAATAATCAGCATAGTTGGTCTTGGTGGGATGGGTAAGACTACCCTTGCCCGGCTTGTCTACAATGACGACGAGGTGCAAAATAGCTTTGAACTTAAAGCTTGGGTCTATGTTTCAACTCCATTTAATATTACTGGACTCACTAGAGAGTGATTGTTGGAGTTTGTTTGCGAAACATGCTTTTCGCGATAGAAACGAGAATGAATATCCAAATCTTAAGTTAATTGGAAAGATGATTTTAGACAAGTGTGGAGGGTTGCCATTAGCCGTGGAAACAATGGGGAACCTCTTGAGAAGAAAATTCTCTCTAAGTGAATGGGAGAAAATATTGAAGACTGAAATGTGGCGTTTGTCAGAGAGAGACAGTGACATAAATCCAGTATTGAGATTAAGCTACCATAATCTTCCTTCCATTTCGAAGCGTTGTTTTGCTTATTGTTCCATATTTCCCAAGGGTTATAAGTTTGACAAGAACAAGTTAATCAATCTTTGGATGACAAATGGTTTGCTGAACTCCTACAACAGTGACAACAGTAAAGAAGAGTTGGGTAGTGAATCATTCGAAGATCTTGAATCAATTTCATTTTTCCAAAGATCAATAGATTTTGGTAGTAGTTGTTTTATCATGCATGATCTTGTCAATGACTTGGCAAAATCAGAGTCTCGAGAGTTTTGCTTACAAGTGGAGGGTGATAAGTTGCAACATATATCTGAAAGGACGCGCCACATTTGGTGTTCTCTTGATTTGAAAGCCGGTGATGAAATATTAAAGCACATTTGTACAGCTAAGGGATTACACAGCTTGTTGGTAGAAACACCAAGAGATGGTGGCCAATGCTTCGTGATAAGCAACAATGTGCAATATGATTTGTTTTCAAAATTAAAATATTTGCGGATGTTATCATTTAGTGGTTACAAAAATGCATCCGGAGAGCTAGAACTAGCAGATGAGATAGGAAGTTTAAATCTTTTGCGGTATCTAGACTCATTGATGAGATATTAAAAGGTTGCCCGACTCTATCTGTAAGCTTTATAACTTAGAGAGACTCGAATTGGAAGGGTGTTCCAATTTGACTGAATTTCCTTTAGATTTTTACAAACTTGACCGTTTACGCCATCTTAACTTGGAAGGAACTAACATAAAGAAGATGCCAAAGAAGATAAGCAAAGTAAACCATTACAAACGTTGACTAACTTTGTTGTGGGAGAGCAGTGGGTCGATATTGAGGAGTTAGAAAGTCTCAATCTTGTTCATGGAAAACTTTGTCTTCGAGATTGAACAATGTCATCGATCCAACACATGCTATAAAGGCCTGTTTGCATGATAAGAAGTTTTTAGAAGAAATACATATGATATTTGATGGTTCAAGAGTGGAAAGCAATGTGTCTATCTTGGATGCCCTTCAACCAAATAACAATCTGAAAAGGCTCACTATTGAGAACTACAATGGCAATATGTTTCCGAATTGGCTAAGTGATTGTGCTTTACCCAACTTAATATCTCTTCAACTTCAGAACTGTAAAGGAGTAAAGATCTTCGGTAATAACTCAACAAATGTTCCGTTCAAGTTCCTTGAAGTTTTGAAATTTGACTACATGTCTGAATGGGAGGAATGGTTATGTATCGAAGGGTTTCCTCAGCTTAAAAAGCTTTATATAAAAAACTGTCCCAAATTGAAAAGTGCGCTGCCTCAACACATGCCTTCATTACAGAAATTGATCATTAGTGATTGCGAAATGCTGGACGTATCAATTCCCAATTGTGATAAAATCATAAAGTTGAATCTATGGGATTGTAAGCGGATTTTGATAAGTGAGTTGTCACCCAACTTGAAAAGCTTTGTCCTGGGTAATAATCAGTATGGTGAGTTCTCCGTGGAACATCTAACCAACAATCCCAATCTGGAAGAGTTGTATTTGGATTTCAAAGACTTTGTAGAATGTCCCTCATTGGATTTGTGTTGTTATAATTCTCTTGGTTATCTTTCAATAACAGGATGGAAGTCCTCCTCCTTGCCTATTTCACTACACTTGTTCACCCATCTTGTTGATCTAAAGTAGACCAAAATCATTTATATTTGAAATAAGTAGACCAAAAATATATTTTCGGTTTTCATTCAAATATTCCAAAATATGGTGTGTACCAGAAGTATATTTTCGGTTTTCCAGAGGCATTTTTGGGTTTTCACAGGATGCACCCTGTTGTGAATAATTCATGATTAGAAAGAGAACTTTAGTAATTATTAGGATAGAAAGGGCTCTTAGTAATTATTAGGATAATTTAGTATTTGTTATTTTACTGTTATTATCGTATATCTTTAATTCCTTAATAATATGATTAAGGTTTGTTTTTAGTTAGTTTCTTTTTGTCTTATAAATAGGTGCTTGTATTTCATTAATTTTAATCAATTCAATTCAATACAATTTATTCATTGTTTTTATTCTCTCTCTTATTTCCATCATTGTTATCTTCTACCCTTGTGCCCTAACAAATTGGTATCTAGAGCTTCCGGTTTAGAATTCAGGGAAACACAAGTGACTGTGAGTTATTTGTGTGTTTGATTTTGTTTCTAGGGTTCACCTTGAATCTAGAACAATAATCGATTTTTGTTTGTGGGTTGGGAAATACTGTGTGAGTTAATATCTAAGGATATTTGCGCAAGGAAGAAGATGAACGGAAGCAGCAACTTAAGCACCAAACTTCCAGTCTTTGATGGCAAAAACTAGAATAGATGGATGATCCAGATGCATGTGCTGTTTGGAGCTCAAGATGTTCTGGTGTTTGTTACTGATGGTTACATTCCAGTTGCGGAAGCTGCAACAGATAAAGAGAAAGAGGTGCAGAGAGATAAAAGGAGGAAGGATCAGAAGGCGTTGTTCTACATCCATTAGTGTGTGGATGCGACTGTGTTTAAGAAGATTGCAGATTCTATAACGTCAAAGGGGCGTGGGACACACTGGTTAGGTGTTACGGTGGTGACGCATCAGTGAAGAAGGTGAAGCTTCAGTCCCTGAGAAAGCAATACGAAAATCTCAACATGAAGAGCAGTGAGAAGATTTCTGAGTATATCTCAAGAGTGATTCTGATCACTAATGAGATGAAGGCTTGTGGAGAAACTCTTTCTAAACAAGTGATCATAGAGAAGGTTCTGAGGTCACTTATCCCTCTGTTTGACTATATTGTGGTTGCTATTGAACATAACAAAGATCTGGAGACCATGCAAAATTAAGAGTTGCAAAGCAGTATAGAAGCACATGAATTGCGCTTGGTTGACAGAACTTCTGAGAGGGAAGTAGAGCAGGCTTTGAAAGCTTCTTTTGTCAAGAAGGAACATAAGCCATTTCTATCCTGAACAACATATCTATCAGCATACCTAATAGTGCATTGTGGCACTTTAGATTGGGACATTTGTCTCCTACTAGACTAGAACATTTACATTCTTCCTTTCCTTTTATTGATGTTGATAAAAATGCCATATGTGATATCTGTCACTATGCCAAACACAAGAAGTTACCTTTTAATAATAGTTCAAATAATGCCATTCATCCTTTTGATTTAGTGCATTTTGATGTTTGGGGCCCTTTGGCCATCAAGTCTCACAATGGACATTCATACTTTCTAACTGCTGTTGATGATTTCAGCAGATACACCTAGACCATCTTAATGAAATCTAAGGCTGAAACTAGGCAAAATGTCATAAATTTCATTAAGATGGTTGAGATTCAATATCACATTAATGTGAAATGTGTTAGAAGTGACAATGGACTAGAATATGTCATGCCCACATTCTATGCTTCTAAGGGCATTTCTCACCAAACAAGCTGTGTTGAATCTCCTCAACAGAATGGAAGAATTGAGAGAAAACACCGGGATGTTTTAAACATAGCTCGTGCTATTATTTTCCAAGCTAACTTGCCTAAGAAATTTTGGTCTTTTGCTGTTAATCATGTTGTTTTCATCATGAGTCGTGTTCCCACTAAAGTCTTGAAGAATAAATCACCTTACCAATGTTTGTTTAATAGAGATCCTGAATTAGAGAGTTTGAAGACATTTGGCACACTTGCACATGCCTCTACATTGCAGGCTCATCGAACTAAGCTTGACCATAGAGGCAAAAAATGCGTTTTCTTAGGCTATAAGCAATATGTTAAAGGGGAAATCTTGCTTGATATTAACACAAATGAAATTTTTATGTCTAGGCATGTGATGTACCATGACCATATATTTCCTCTTAAGACAAGTTGGCAGTATCGTACTAGAGACAATACCATCTTTGAACCACACATAGATACCATACCCCTATCACAAGTTACTCAACCGCCCAATAGTTGTGTCATTGACCTTCCTGACTCAGTCCAGACACAACCTAATGTAGTTATTTCAGATGACACATCACATACTCCTGAAGAAGTTAGTAATCCACCATCATCCACCAGACTGATAAGTGTCAAAATGTAGTTATTTTGTATATATATTTTGTGGCACTTATATGTTCTTATTTGTCAATAATCGGTGAATAACCCAACTTTTTGTTGTAAATATGTTTTATTGCGTTCTGTGTACATATTGTACAATTTGACTAGTTTTAATGCATTTTTATAGGTATTTGTTGCACATTTGGAGCATCGAGGAATAAAAGTCCATTTTTAGGAAGTTATGTTCAGTGGAGGTCGCTGAGCGTGGTGTGTAACACCCCAAATCTACCCCTCGAATATTATTCAAATCAGAGTGCAAAAAAGATAATCATACAAGGGATGTCACAATTTCTTCGCAAAACAACATGCATTTAGTCACAACTATACAAATACATAACACTTAGATCATAGATGAACTTATAGCAACACTTTTCAATTCTTTCAGTTACTCAATCTAAACCACAGAATCATAATTCTTCAATAATAACAACAATACATCTTTTATTCAACCTCAAAACATTTCACAATATTATTAATATTATTTAACTTCACTTAGCGTAATTATTCAACTAAATCAACATGATCAAGTATTCACATTATTCATAAACTCCAACAATTTAAGCAACTACAACAAATTAAGCAACGTTCATCCCCCGAGTGTTACGTATCAGAGCAATGACACCAATTCAAACTAACAACAACTAACAACTTCATAATGCTACTTCGAACTTCCACGGCTATCCTTGAGTACCTGCCCATTTCCCATGGTAGGGGAAATATCAGCAGAAGGAGTGAGATATCCAACAATATAAACAAGTGTATGATAAATAATATGCTAGGAGTAAATCATACAAAATTATCACATCGCAATTAACACATCATAACAACTTCCCAATTAACAACAACACAAAACCACTTCACCGTTAATCAACAACATAATTCACTTCATAGTTAATCAACAACATAATTCACTTCACGGTCAATCAACAACATAATCCACTTCACGGTCAATCAACAATATAATCCACTCCACAATCAATCAACAACATAGTTCACTTCACGGTTAATCAACAACATAATTCCCTTCACGGTTAATCAACAACATAATTCACTTCACGGTCAATCAACAACATAATTTAAATTCACAGTTAACAACAACATAATTCACTTCAGAGTTAACAACAACATAATTCACATCACAGTTAACAACAACATAATTCACTTCACAGTTAATAACAACATAATTCACTTCACAGTTAATAACAACATAATTTAAATGAAACACAACAATGCATATACATGTGGTACCAACAGAGCTTCAGCTCCCTTCACTATTTCCAATTAATAGAGGCACAAGGCATAAGCCTTGTTCACAATTCCGTCAATACAGGCCTTCACAAGGATGCAAATGTAATGCAACACTAACAACATACAACAACAACGTAAATTCACTTCACGAGGCATACACCTATATCACTGTTATTACTAATAAATAGAGGTAAATATCGTCACTGAACCATCCTGCAACTTCGCCATAAACAACAACATATGGCAATATACACATTGCTAATAATTCACACAGAAAAACACAACACGACGTACTCAACATAATTTCACAAAACAAACCAATCACGATTACTTACTAACAAACACGAACTACCACGACAATTTTCGGTTAATTTCGAGCAATTAATTTTTACCGCTTAATTTACTAATTCGACTCAATCGGCAATGTTCTTAACTCCCTACATTTCTACTAATTATTAAATAGCTTCCATTAATTAATCTCTACTACTATGGTGTATTTAATTCCACAATTACGGTCTAATGAATTTAATTACTAAGCTACCAGTGTTGTTACACCACTATCTGATAAATCCATACCACTACTGCTCCTGCTACTAGTAAACATACACCCTACTACTCCTCTTTAAACTGCATCTAAAATTATGACATCAGCACCAATATTTTCTACTACCAATTATACTAATTATGCCATTATCAAAATCCTCCTCTGCTGCAAAATAACAATCCCTACTGCCATAGTTAAATCCTACGGCTACCTGCTATAAGTTGATTTATTCTCATTGTTTAATTGCAACTAGTGTTCACATTAATTCATAGCCATCTATACTCCTGTTGCCTGAAGATTTTGGTATATGTGGTTTGAAATGGAGTCATCAAGCTCGAAATGAAACAGGATTAATATTTGTGAGAATAAAAGTGAATGTCACAGTTCGGAATGGAAGAAATAGCTCTTCGAATGGACATACTAAAGCTCGGAGCTTCGAATGGCAGTTATGATGATATATGTGAAAGAAGCTTCGAAGTGGTAACAAGATTGTGTCTGAGAAGTGAGTTCGAAACAAAGATGGCCAAAGCATTTGAAATTCAAACGCGAGCGGGATAAATGGAAGTTAAAATATATGCGCTGGAACAATCGAAGACGCGTGGAAGCTAGAGAAGAGCAGTGTTCTGCATGTTCTGAACGTGGAAAGATCTTATAAGTCAGACCGTTATGGTCGAAGTAGTATAAATAGAAGTCTTAGTGTTAGGATTTCGTGTGTCATATTTGTTGTACAAAATTCAGTAAACATTCAAAATACCACATGGCTAGGGAAACGAATGCTCGAACAATGTACGTATGATAGCACCAGACCTTTATAATTCAGTAAAACATTTTATCTTTCCAGTTTATCTTCATTTTCGCATCAATGTCTTTTAAATTCTTTACATTCAAAGTTATTTAACTATTTCTTGCATTTAAACGTTTCTTCTATTCGAAATCCTTTGCATTTCAGAAACCTTTTACGTTAACGTTTTACATTTCATGCTTTTACATTTCATGCTTTTACATTTCATGCTTTTATATTCATGCTTTTACATTTAAAGTCATTTACGTATTTCTGCATTTACGCATTTCTTTGCAAATCGAACCTTTATTCATTCAAGTCAGTTTTGTATTTCTTTACTTGATCATGTCATTAAGTTCTTTAACATTGTAATCGGAATACGTTGGACATATATATAAAACACTCTAAATACAAGTCTTAACAATGAATATTAGTTTTGTTATCAAATTTATCCAAACGGCCAATACCCCATAGGATCAATCTAGTCGATCCTGCAAGTTACCAGAGAGATTGAATAACAGTCATAAAGATTATTCGATAGTTTGGAGGACTAGCGGTTGTTTTACCAGAAATCACTGTAAACAACTCCCTAGAATAAATAGATTGCAAGTTACCTGCACTTATTAAATAAACCGTAAACAAATAGACAAATGAAGCATCAAAGCACAAGCTGTGGCCCCCACCAGATACAGGGCGGACGCCTCACCCCTCAAACACCCCAGGGGCGGTCGCCTCACCCCATCCACTCCCTAGGGAGGTCGTCTCCTTTCTTGATGGTACAAGGGGCGGTCGCCCCCACCTTACCTGTACTATATTATTTTCTTCTTTTCCCTGCAGCGCTCGTCTCATATTTCTTTTCTTTTAGTTTTGTCCTTTTTGGCGTAAGGTCACAGCAACGAACAATTCTCCGGCGATAACCAATTTTCATAGTCTCAATTAATTAACTGAATCAACACAACAGTTAAATATAAGACACCCATTATTCTTATATTCGATTATCACTAATAACAACAATATAAAATCAACCATTTAATCTACACAATCCACACAAACAAAGATAATTTCACACAATTCCATCCCCACATACGATTCATCATAATCCCGTTTAGAGAGTTAGAACCCCACCCTTACCTTAGATTGACGGTCTCTCTATAATTTCCGGTCGAATTTCGATTTGGCTTTCCGGTCTACAATTCCTATTCTAGCGACAGTTTCCTCCAAACCCTTGTTCCTCTTTTCTTTCTCCCACGTACAACTTTTTCCCAAAAATATTCACTAAACCCTTATAATTCTCCTTTTATATCTCTTATAATTAAATCCAACTTATAATAGTAATAATAATAATAATAATAATAATAATAATAATAATAATATTTCTATTAATCCACACTTATTTCTAATATTATTTCCAATAATATTCTATAATAAAATTAATTCATCATTAATTAATCTCAACTTCCGACAATTCACTTAATCACCCTAAATCAACTTATCAATTTATTAATGCTCCTTATAATTCTACTGATAAATCCAACTTCGACTAAATTCCAATAAATAAATCCTTATATAATTTAATTAAATAATTAATTAAATTTGGGGAGTTACACGGTGAGGCCGCTGAGCACGGTTTGAAGCGCGCTGCTTGGTTTGGAACTGTTGCGGCAGAGAGGAATTTGGAAGTAGAGGCCGTTGAGCGGGCCCTCGTCGCTGAGCGATGTTCTGTCGGTTTAACATGTTAATTTAGGATGGCACTCAGCACTCACTCCGCTGAGCGCGGTTGTCTAAGATTTGTTTTATAAACTTCATTTTTTCCATTTTTAGGTTATGGTTTTGGGGTGGATTTTGATCCCCATTTCCATCAACCTTCATTTTTGATAGGTTAGCTTAGAAAACAACAATAGGGTCTTGCTCATGGATGATTGGAGGTGGATTGCTCTTTGATAGGTGTTGACAAACAGGTGTTAATGAGTGGTTTATCTCTTCTCTTCTCTTTGTGTTTCTCTATTTTGTTGGTTATGTATGTATATCTACTCATAACTCATGTATATTTGTCACCCTTGGCGTTGTATAAAGTTTGCTTTATGAATCTGTGTTCGTGATTGTCTTAGGTTTTTACTCTATGTTAGGGATTTGAGCTTTGCTAGAGATAGATTGCTTAGATTCTTACCTAGGATGATTATCTGTTGGTTTCAGAATGCTAGAAATGGGTTTAGAGCTGACATTTACTTAGAGTATCTGATCTTAATGCCTCTGTGTTGGTGAAGTATGCCAGAGATGGGTATGGAGGTGACGCAATTGAATTCTCAATTTGGGTTAGAAATAGCTTAGGTTGTGAGAGGTATGTGATGACACGGACGAGTATCGTAGGCTGAGTATAACTGGACGGTAGATTTAAGTCTGTGACAGGTACTGTGCATTCGTTTCGGACAAACTGTCTATCCTTTACACTTTTTGTTCATTTACTTTTTGTCTTTTATTTTCAATCCCAAACTTATTAACGGTAGAATTGTCGAACGACGAATCAATAACCAATCTCTGTGGACACGATATAACCAAACTGGTATATATCACCCGATAAAAGTAATACTTTACTTTTTGCTTGCCTGCTATACCTGCATCCGGAAAAAATGGCGCCAGTGTCGGGGATTGGTTTTATTATTTCTGTATTGTGATAATTCCGTTATTTTTTAGTTTTGTAATTAATATATATGTTGTATAGACTTTGTATATGAACTTGTATATTGTTACTTGTACATGTTATGTCTTTACTTTACATACTTGTACATATTTGTGTTTTTCATTATTTTTCATGTATTGTTGTGAATTGTCTCGTATTCGTAACGTTTGTTGTGTGTTTGTTAGGATACTTTCTTTAGGTTTGTGCGGTGTGACAATACACTGGCATGGCGAGAAGAGGTTACTAGCTCACACAATAAAGGCGTCGAGCTTACGACGTAAAACAAGCATGTTTTGTTTCGGTTTGTTTATGTGTGTGGTGACTTGTGTTTTAACAAGTTGAAATTAGACTTGTTCTTAATTTTAAATCTTCACTTTTAAACTTGTTAATTCATTTTCACCACATTTTCGTATTGTTATTTTTATTCGTTTTGTTTTGTCAAATTGTGTTATCCGCAAGCTCGTCGTGTTTAGCTTGAGGAGTTTTGTTGGTTGTAAATTTTATTTTTCTAATTCTTTTGTTTATTGTTTGGACTCAAAGTTTGGTCCGGAAATTTGAGGTTACATTTGGTGATTTTCCGAGTTTGATCATTTCAACTCGCAGATGTATGGTAATGATAGTTTCAAAGTTGGTACATGTCAGGTACTTGTTTATCGCTTTCTATAGCATAACATGTTTAGGAAACTTTTCATTTGTACATTTACCATGTCATTCATTCTTTGTGAATTACTTGCTCATGAATTGAATCACTTTAGTTCCCTTTTTACCCATAAATGTGAGGAAGCTTTCCATTGCTCACATATGTTAGAGGCCATATTCTTGTTTTAAAAGATTTTATTATGCTTAATCTTTTATTTTTTGTTGGTCGTTGATGGGAAAAAATAGCAAGTGTACTATTTTGCCTCTTGTAATAATAGGGAAAATTCCCCGAATGTCGATCTCAAGGATTGCACAGAATTATCGAGTTCAATTCGTGGTTCAATTAAACAAAAACTTCTAGAGTTTAAGTTTGATTTTTTAAAACTGAATAACTGCAACTAACATAAATAAATGCTAAGGACTATTTTGACAAATATGAGTAACCTGCTAGGGAAGATGTATGATTTTCCCTATAATAACCCTGAATCCTGATCTTTTCAACAAGTTCATAAACATTCAATCACCAGCCCTTTAGGTTATTTTCCCATAAGTCCTTAGTGGGAAAACCTTTGAAGCTTCAATCTTAAATCCTAAGTCCTTAGAGATTTATGATGAAATCAATCCTTTGTTTTATCAAGGGTTAAATCCAGTAACTATAGGGTATCCCTAGTCCTAGGCGATATCTACTATACACGGTCCAGCTGATTGTTACTGTAAATCAATTCTTGTTGGTCCGACAAAGAAAGCATTAAAAATATTGCACGATTAAATTAAATAATAAAAACCATGAAATTGATCACTCAGGAAGTAAACATAGTTATAGATTCAAATCAGGGACACCCCATAGCATTAGGGTTTTAGCTACTCATACTATTCAAAGATAACAGAAGATAAATTGTAAATGTTACAAGTATTTGGGAGAAATTTGATCTTCAATCCTGTTTGTTCATGAAAATCTCCTTCCGCCGAAACCTTTGTTTTCTCCAATCTTCTCTCCTGGAATTCTTTGCTGGCAAAAAAATCCCTCTCCACTTTTACAAACTATGTTAAATAGTGTCATCTTCAATTCCAGTCGTAGAAAAAGGTCAAAAGTGCCCTTAATGATCAAAATAGATGAAAAATATCAAAAGTGAAGTTTGCTGCTCGCGCCTACCAACACGGGCCGTGTTGATCAACACGAGCACCCGTCTGAGCTTCCTGACTTTATAAAATCACGTTTTGGTATCAGGGTCGTCAACACGGGCCGCGTTGATGCACACGGGTACCCGTGTTGATGCTCTGACTTCAGTTTTTTAATGCTTTCCTCCAGCTTTTCAACACGGGTCGTGTTGATTCACATGGGGTCCCGTGTTGACTCCTCTGTAGCCTCAAATATTCTAATTTTTGCACTTCTTTTTTCCCGATTTGTCCTGTTTTATTCTTCTGACCCTGAAAACACTCAAACACATAACCAGAGCGTAAAATGCGGTAAAATGACATATAACACTAGACAAATAAAAGAAACGATAACGAAATATAATGCTAAATACCTGTGTAAAAACCACCGATCAATTGTATGAATGCATGAAAATGATCAAGGCATTTTGTTGATTTTGAGCACAACTACTTTGGCCAAGTATTCAATTCACATTGTGAGTGTGTGATCCTTTGTTAACCCCTTTGAGCTTTTATCAATATCCATGTTTATTTGAACTTGATGCTTGTCTATGAGTGTCAATTCACTTTTTTTGTATGGATGTTGATTTCTTTGTTTCTTGGACCCTCAACTATATGTTGTTGTAGGAATTTTTACCTTGCCTTAGAAAGTAGGGAGTATTCACATAATGATGTTGGTTGATTTCAAGTAGGGGAGAAGAATGTTTATGTACTTAGGTTGTGATTGATATGAGGTTAAGTATAAGAAAAAGAAAAAAAAATTGTGAAAAAGAAAGATTAGAAAAAGAAAGAAAAAAGAGAAAAAGCTTTGAAAAAGAAAAACAAAAAGAGTATGAATAATGTTGTGTTAATAAGTGAGGTGTTTTTGGTGTGAAATTTGTGATGAAGAAGAAGTTTGGTTGGAATCTTATTGTTTGGAACTTCGTGAGTTGATCACTCCCTTAGGTTTAGGCAAGTTTTTGTTTCGATTAACTTTAGGACTTATCACTTATTTGTTAACCAAGCCACATTACAACCTTCAAAAGCCCTTGTGATTCTTGCATTTGTATTTTCAATACGTTTTTGGATGAATGCATAATTTAGTCTATTGTTTGCAAGTTTGTGGATGAGTGTTTTTTTTATCCCTCACCTTTGTGTGTTCTTCATCTACCGATGAATTTTTGCTCGGTGTGATTCATGATAGAGCTTGTTTGTTTTAGAATGTTTTGCATGACTTTTGTACTTAGGATTTGTTTCGTTTATATGTTATTGTTGTAGTATGGTGGTAAGTATGTATTTGTCGTGTACGTTTTCGTTTGAACCATACATTTGTTTTCCGTTTTAAAAACTTGTTGATTCGTGATTCTTTGATTATTGTCTTTTGTTTCTTAAGTTTATTTGAATTTGTTTGAGGATAAACAATGTGTCAAGTTGGGGAGAGTTGATAAGTGCCAAAATATAATTATTTTGCATATATGTTTTGTGGCACTTATCTGTTCTTCTTTGTTAATAATCGGTGAATAACCCCACTTTTTGTTGTAAATACGTTTTATTGCGTTTTGTGTACATATTGTACCGTTTGACTATTTTTAATGTATTTTTGTAGGTATTTGCTGCACATTTGGAGCATCTAGGAATAAGGTGTCGAAGACACGGCTCCGAATGCGTTTTGATAAATAAAAGTCCATTTTTGAGAAGTTATTTTCGGTGGAGGCCGCTCAACGCGGTGAGGCCACTGAGCACGGTTTGAAGCACGCTGATTGGTTTGGCACTGTTACGGTATAAAGGAATTTGGAAGTAGAGGCCGCTGAGTAGGCCCTCGACGTTGAGCGGCGTTGTGTCGATTTAATGTGTTAATTTAGGATGGAGCTTAACACACTCACGCCGCCGAGCGCGGTTGTTTGAGATTTGTTTTATAAACTTCATTTTTTCCATTTTTAGGTTATGGTTTTGGGGTGGATTTTGATCTCCATTTACATCAACCTTCATTTTTGATAGATTAGCTTAGAAAACAACACTAGGATCTTGATAATGGATGATTGGAGGTGGATTTCTCTTTGATAGACGTTGACAAACCGGTGTTAATGAGTGGTTTATCTCTTCTCTTCTCTTTGTATTTCTCTATTTTGTTGGTTATGTATGTATATCTACTCATAACTCATGTATATTTGTCGCCCTTGGTGTTGTATAAAGTTTGCTTTATGAATCTGTGTTGGTGATTGTCTTAGGTTTTTACTCTATGTTAGGTATTTGATCTTTGCTAGAGATAGATTGCTTAGATTCTTACCTAGGATGATTATCTGTTAGTTTCAGAATGCTAGAAATGGGTTTAGAGCTGACATTTACTTAGAGTATCTGATCTTAATGGCTTTGTGTTGATGAAGTATGCCAGAGATGAGTATGGAGGTGACGCAATTGAATTCTCAATTTGGGTTAGAAATAGCTTAGGTTGTGAGAGGTATGTGATGACACAGTCAAGTATCTTAGGCTGAGTATAACTGGACGGTAGATTTAAGTCTGTGATGGGTAGTGTGCATTCGTTCCGGACAAGCTGTCTATCCTTTTTACTTTTTGTTAATTTACTTTTTGTCTTTTATTTTCAGCTCATTTAATCCCAAACTCATTAATGGTAGAATTGTCGAACAACGAATCAATAACCAATCTCTGTGGACACGATACGATATAACCTAATTGATATGTATATCACCTGGTAAAAATAATACTTTACTTTTTGCTTGCCTGCTATATCTGTATTCGAACACAGACCTACTAAGGTTAAATACACACCATGTCACCTCAAGGATTATGTATGCAATTCACCAAACACCTTGGCTGCAACATCAACTTCAGGTATCATTCATCCCATATCCTCTTTTCATTCTTTTAATTTCTTGTCCTCCAGTCATAAGTTATTTAGTTTAGCTCTTACTCGTGATTCTGAGCCTAACATTTATGAGGAAACTTGTAAGGAAGAAAATTGGACAATGGCTATGAAGGTTGAGTTGGATGCACTAGTAAGCAATGACACTTGGGTAATGGTATATCTCCCACCTCTTATCAAATCTATAGGCAACAAATGGGTTTACAAAGTCAAGCATAAAGCTGATGGATCTATCGAAAGATATAAAGCCATATTGATTACAAAGGGGTATAACCAAGTTGAAGGCTTGGATTTTTTTGACACATTTTCACTTGTTGCAAAATTATCCACAGTTAGAGTTTTATTAGCCATAGCTTCTATTCATCAGTGGCATCTACATCAAATTGATGTAAATAACGCCTTTTTACATGGTGATTTGAATGAGGATGTATACATGACTGTGTCACAAGGTGTTTCTTGCTCCAAACCAAACCAAATCTGTAAGTTGGTGAAAAGCTTGTATGGTTTGAGGCAGGCAAGTCGTTAGTGGTATGAAAAAGTCACCTCTGTTCTATTAAAGCATGGCTATACTCAATCCACTACTGACTATTCCATGTTCACTCTGACACATGATAATGATTTCATAGTTTTGTTGGTTTATGTAGATGATATCATACTGACAGGTACATCTTTGATGGAGTTTGATCGCATCAAGAGTATTCTTGATAAGAGGTTCAAAATAAAGGACTTAGGAACTTTGAAATATTTTCTTGGACTAGAAGTTGCTTAGTCCAAAGAGGGAATCACCATATCAGAAAGAAAATATTGCTTGGATTTGCTTAATGATTCAGGTCTCTTAGCATCAAAACCAGCTACAACTCCTCTTGATCCCTCATTGAAGCTTCATCATGATAATAGTGCTCCTTTAGAAGATATCACTGTATATAGAAGATTGATCGACAGATTGATCTATTTGAACAACACCAAGCCAGATATCACTCTAGTCACACAACCATTGAGCCAGTTTCTTCACAAGCCCGCACAAATACACTATCAAGCAGCTTGCAGAATTGTGAGATATCTGAAGATGAATCCTGGTCATGGTCTGTTTTTCCCAAGATCATCGAATTTCCAAGCAGCCTGCAGTGACTATCCAAAGCAGATCGGAACAACAAAAATCCCATCACACTGCAAACTAAATCAACATAAATAAAATTCACTCTAGATCGGATAATGTCCCTGCACCAAGACTAACCTGAAACATCAAAACGAACCGGCAAAGTATCCCTAACAGAGCGAATTGGTAAAGAAAACAAACAAATTTTTTTGCCAAGTCATATTTATTTTTTACAACATATTTGATAGGTAACTTTCTGTTAAAATTATGACATTTTTTTGAGTCTATATATGAACCAAAGTGGTACTACCATATGTTTTACATGTGAATGAGGCTTAAGGATAATGTGATGCTTACATAAATATACCATTTCTTTTGCTTTAAGTTATCCACATTATGTTTTCAATTGTAAAGGAACAAATTGAAACATTCTTGCTGAAAAAGAAGTTCTCAACATATCGTAGCTCAAGCTATATGAGGATTTGTTTGGTTGTCTATTTAAAACTCCATGAAGATTAATCTATTGTATGATTGTTTACCTTCCAGCCCAAACTGTTTTTAGTTATTAACTGGAACATCTAATTAATTTTAATTATTGTTAGTTCTCTAATTTAGTATAATTTACTATTAGTATATGTAATCTATAAAGTATGAACACAGACACAATATCAAACATGATGCTACCGGTAATAATTTTAAAAAATGAACAAATTGAACTCAAACATTAGACTTACCTCTAGGTTCTCCATATGTGTTGTAATTATTCCATTGAGATGACATGCATTTTCAGTTGACTTGCTTGATACACGATGTAGGAGGTGGCCGGCATGTGATGTCAAAATATTTCAAAATAATGAGTTCTTAGATATGTCCTTTGAATATGGTGGCTGCATTTTTATCATATTTTTTATAGCACCTAAATCCCTATCAAAGTTAATTCGAGTATCATTCAATCTTATTTTGTTTCTAGAGTAAAAATTAATCCAAAGGATAAAGGTAATGGCTATAATAATAAGTTGTTTAATCTATCTATCTACTCATTTCTTGATTGCAAACGTTGAATAGGCTCACATAGTTAGTTCTTTCAAGTATCATGCTGAGAATGGACTCGAACTAATTCCAATATTTCATTGTATGAATGCATTGTAAGAAGAGGTAGTGAGGAGTTTAAAAGTCTTGAATGTAGATATAGAAGCTAGAAACCAAGAAAGTTCATTGGTCCCTTAAATGTTTATTGGGCCTAAGAAAGTAGTAAATCATATATATACCAACAAAAAGAGAAGAATTTCTCTTTCCACTACGTAGTGAACAGAAAAATCCTACGCATTTTTTAAAATGATTTTTAAAATCAGAAATATATTTTCGGTGCGCACCTTACACCATACACAAATAGATTAAATGTGATTTCATCCTATTCAAAAGATAAAAACAAAATAGAAATTGTAGTTCTAATAGCAATCGATATTGTATTTTCGGTTTGTATAGCGGAAAGATTGAATTTTCTACCACCTTATCCATTTTATATATTACCGAAAATATACTTCTGGTATTATGAAAAAAAGCATATTACTAAAATAGTAACTAGCATGTTGAAGAATGATCATCCTCATTTCTTCATCTTTCCATAAATCCTTTTCAAAAACCCTTCTAAAAAATTCTTTCATTCTCAATTCATTTTCCCACTTTAAACCATCATTCTTGTGGTTCATCGTATCAAAAGGAGATCAATGAAGTGGAATTTAAAGTAAAGTTTATTCATTTCAATTCCTATTCTTCGCATTAATCTGATATTTTTCTTGAAAAATGTTATGCTAATATCATAATTGTATTTTCGGTTAGTAGTTGAACTAAACCAGAAATGTATTTTTGGTTCTGGAAGTGTTTTATTTTCCAGCAACTATGTGTTAATTAGTTTAATTTATATCACATTAGATATGGTGTATCCAGATAACTCCCAAACCGAATGTGTCTTAAGTTGTATCATCTCTCGTATCTCCTCACGTAACTAAGGCGATAAATATTTGTGACCATTTTGAAATTGAAGAAGAGTTTGAATTATGTGAAGACATGATGTAGTGGATTTGTATAGAGGCCACCAAACTAGGGTTTGGTGTTGTGATTGAAAGGTTCGATAACGGTACGGATAAAAGATGTGCATTTGTGACTTTGACATGCGAAATAAGTGATAAATATATGCGTCGAACCCATAATTTGAAACGTGATGACACCGGTTCAAGGAAATGTGAGTGTTCATATAAGTTGCGTTGTTATCTGTTGGCAAATAAGTAAAGGAGATTTAATGTGATATAGTGTTTACTCAATCATGATTTAAGTCTAAGGTTAGCCAGTCACCCAATTGCATGTCGGTTCCTTTCGGATAAGAAGACATGTGTTTCTGACATGACATTGAATTTAGTATCGCCCAAAAACATACTTTCAACCTTGAAGCGCAAAATATCCAAGAATATATCAAATATCAAGAAAGTGTTAGAAATTTGGGTATGATAATCCTGGATAACTTCGAAGAATCGTGTTTGTTCACTTTCCGAACAAAGTATTTCGACCCTATTCTTGCCTGGGTTCACGAAATCTTTGCGGGGATAATTCTTGAAGAACAATCGGTTTTCTGGCAATAGAAACTGATTATGAATGTAGAGATTAAAGATCGTTTTTTCCCATTCTCAATTCATTTTCCCACTCAAAACCATCATTCTTGTGGTTCATCGTATCAAAAGGAGATCAATGAAGTGGAATTTAAAGTAAAGTTTATTCATTTCAATTCCTATTCTTCGCATTAATCTGATATTTTTCTTGAAAAATGTTATGCTAATATCATAATTGTATTTTCGGTTAGTAGTTGAACTAAACCAGAAATGTATTTTTGGTTCTGGAAGTGTTTTATTTTCCAGCAACTATGTGTTAATTAGTTTAATTTATATCACATTAGATATGGTGTATCCAGATAACTCCCAAACCGAATGTGTCTTAAGTTGTATCATCTCTCGTATCTCCTCACGTAACTAAGGCGATAAATATTTGTGACCATTTTGAAATTGAAGAAGAGTTTGAATTATGTGAAGACATGATGTAGTGGATTTGTATAGAGGCCACCAAACTAGGGTTTGGTGTTGTGATTGAAAGGTTCGATAATGCGGATAAAAGATGTGCATTTGTGACTTTGACATGCGAAATAAGTGATAAATATATGCGTCGAACCCATAATTTGAAACGTGATGACACCGGTTCAAGGAAATGTGAGTGTTCATATAAGTTGCGTTGTTATCTGTTGGCAAATAAGTAAAGGAGATTTAATGTGATATAGTGTTTACTCAATCATGATTTAAGTCTAAGGTTAGCCAGTCACCCAATTGCATGTCGGTTCCTTTCGGATAAGAAGACATGTGTTTCTGACATGACATTGAATTTAGTATCGCCCAAAAACATACTTTCAACCTTGAAGCGCAAAATATCCAAGAATATATCCAATATCAAGAAAGTGTTAGAAATTTGGGTATGATAATCCTGGATAACTTCGAAGAATCGTGTTTGTTCACTTTCCGAACAAAGTATTTCGACCCTATTCTTGCCTGGGTTCACGAAATCTTTGCGGGGATAATTCTTGAAGAACAATCGGTTTTCTGGCAATAGAAACTGATTATGAATGTAGAGATTAAAGATCGTTTTTTTTTTATGCGAACCAAGGCCAAACAACTCCTTATATTCGTATTCAATTATACATTGGCTCAACGAGCGTGCACTCCGCACTTCCCTAACTCGTTTCCGAACTTAACGTATAATTTCATTGGCCTTTAGTAAATCACATTACTACTAAAATACATTGGTGACACTAAAATCACCAACAGAAAGTGTACAATAGACACTATTTATTCAAATTAGCGCTTAGGGGGGATCAAACTGAAATGCAACATCTTTTAAAAAATTTAGATGAAAAAAATAATGTTTGTAGACACCGAAGATGTAAGGATGGGGTAACAGTAAGAGATATTTATGACACTCATCCCGATTCTATTAAATTGTTCAATACGTTACCACCGTACTCATAATTGATTACATGTATAAGACCAACAAGTAAAAACTTCTATTATTAAAAATTATTGGTGTTACGTCGACGGAAAAGTCATATTCAATTGTTAGAAATTATTGGTGTTACAAATTGAATACTGCTCGCTATCTATTTATTATTTATGTGAACTTTTAAATAATATTTTCCAAAGGACAACACATATGTAAAAATAAAAAATAATTGAAAGAAACAACCCACTTTTCTTACATAATAACTAAAGAAAATATTAGCTATATCTTAAAAATATGTATAAAAGAATCAAAACTAAAAAATTATCTTAGAAATCATACATTTAAGTTTAAGAGTTTATATTTTTAACAAATATATATTTTTATATATATTTTAAGATGTGGTCTTAAGAGTAAGTTTGATAAAATATAATCAACAAGGTTGAAATTCATTGGAATATTTTTAGTGATAATCAGATGTTAAAAAAAATTACAAATAATTATGTTTCAGAAAAAATTATATAAATAATCAATGTTTAAGTATATACATCAAGAGAAGCGTCAAATTATTTGGCGCATACACTCACTTTTTAAATAGAGGCACCAAATGAGATGGCGTATAGGTGCAACGTGTTTGTCCTAAGTCATCTCAGATGACGCCTAAGTACTTTTGGTGGCTAATCTTTTTCAAATAATTTTTCTCACTTTAAATTAAGATTTGCAGTATTTAATGATGAGAGATTGATATACTATTCATAATAAAACTGACACTCAAAACTAATGAGATTTTACACACAGATCATTGCAAACTAACTCAGAGAACAAACTAACTTAAATAATTGGGTATAACAAATAAACTTAATTCGACATGCGAGTAGATTTCAACGGCATGCTTGAACCTTGTCGAACCAATAAATTTTTCCTATCGACATCTTGACACTAAAATTTCGATCCAATAATTTTTTTAAAAATAAACAAAACAAATAATAAGACACATCATAATTTTACAACTTTTTTAATATAAACTTAAAATATCAAAATTTATTTTAGAAATCATACATTTAATTTTAAAATTTTAAATTTTTAGCACAAAATTTCATTTAAATAATTTTTAACATGAAGTCTTAAGAGTTGGTTTGACAAAATAATAATGCACTGAAGGTGGTAGTAAATTATTGTAAGGAAGGAAAGCAAGTCTTTTGCACTTCTTTTAACTTTCTCGGAAGGTTCATTTTACAATTTTGGACACGGGTTTTTGTGGATGAGGTTTGTTCTAGATTAAATATCATTCACTTGTGTGGATTGTGGGAAAGCCATTCAATTTTCTGCTTCTTTCATATCCATTTTGTCTGTCATTCTCTTATACTTCTACTTCGCAATACTCTCTATTTTCTTAATGAAGAGATCTTACGTTTCTTTGTTTCCACCACCACTCTCTATCAAGTAACTTCTCTTTTTCTCTTATTATTAATTTTTAATAATATATTATATATTTTTTGTTTCTTCTGATTTTTTAATTTTTAATCTAATTTTTATGTTCACTTTCAGGTAATCAGGTTCTCTCACCAAAGATCAAAATCTCAATTTGTTTTTCCTCACATGTTTACAGGTTATATCTTTCCCTCTTCTTAAACATATCTTTTATTTTCTTTAGCTAAAATTATTCTACTTTTATTTGAATCTATAACCAAATTTAATTTTAATTTAACTGATTTTTATTGTTTAATTTTAAGTTTTTTTAAACTGGACATAATTTTTAAAATTTTTAAGTTCACTCTTAGGTTCTCTGTTATTGAAAATAAAGTTATACCTGTTTTTAAAAAATATTTTAAACACAAATGGATTTAGAAACTATCATAATTGTTTTACTAATTAAAAAATAAAATAAGTTTTTTCTCTGTCTCTTTCCTAAATCATTATGTGATCTCAATTAAAAAATATTGTGAGTCGGATGCCTTGGAAACAAAATATAAACTTGTTTCATAATAATCAAGAAATAATTAGGGTAGAAAAAGAATGAAGAACACAAGGATCGGTTATTAACTGCTATTCTTTCCTTTATCTTCAAAACAAGATTACAAGTATACAAGAATAACAAATAACCCTCTCACACTAAATTAGGATTTACAGTATGCAATGATGAGAGACTAGTATGCTATTTATAATAAACCTAACATACTAAACTAATGAGATTTTATCACAAATACCCATTACAAGCTAACTTAGGGTACAAGCTAACTTAAACAATTGGACATAACAAACAGACCCAATTCGAAATACTAACAACCCTAGCATTTCGACACCCACATACTAGAACACACTTCGACTACAGTATGTAGGTCTTCGACACCAACATGTGAACAAACTTCGATGACATGCTCAATCTTGTCGAACCGTCGAACCAAGATACTATCTTCGATCCAATAGAGTTCAATCCAATGTCTCACAAATCTCCACCTTGGATCAAACTCTATTATCAACTAACGAATTAGTTTTCTTCATTAGCTTTATCAACTGCATACAGTGGAAAAACTTGCAACTAGGCAATGTCTTGGTGATCATATCAGCAGCATTATGATCTGTCGAAACCTTCAGCACTTGGACTTCTCCACGCTCGATTACCCCTCTGATGAAATGTAGCCTCACATCAATGTGCTTGATTCGCTCATGATAGGCTAAATTCTTCGACATGTGTATTGCACTTTGACTATCACATTTAACAGTGATAACTTCACCTTGAATTTTCAGCTCCTTTGCAAAACCTTCAAGCCACAATGCTTCTTTCACAGCTTCAGTTAAAATAATATATTCGGCTTCAGTGGTTGATATTGCAATAACCTTCTGAAATGTTGCTTTCCAACTAATTGTTGTACCAAACAAAGTGAAAACATATCCAGAAATAGATTTTATGGAATCCATACTACCTGCATAATCAGAGTCGACATATCCTTCGATTACTGCTTTACTATCTTCATCCAAGGCTCCACCATATATTAAGACTATGTTCAGAGACCCATTTATGTAGCTTAGAATCCACTTCAATGTTTGCCAGTGAACCTTTCCAAGATTCGCCATGTACCTGCTTACAAGACTTACTGCATATGCTATGTCGGGTCTAGTGCAAACCATATCATACATCAAAGAACCTACTACATTAACATATGGGATGCTATTCATATAAGCTCTTTTGACCTTAGTATTGGAGCACTGATTAATACTCAGCTTGAATTGAGGGTTTGTTGGAGTCACAACAGACTTCGAATTCGACATACCAAACTTTTCGAAAATCTTTCGTAAATCTGTCTCTTGAGATAAACATAAAAATAAATTAAATTTTAAATATATTTAAAAATTTTACTCTTTTATTGGTTATTCCTAAAAATATGAATTTATACATGCAAGCATTTCTCCCTACATTATTTATGTATTGTGAGAATCAATTTTGTCTAATAATATTATATTTTATATTAAATAATTTATTTTATATTATCATTCAATAAAATTTTGCCATTCTATTATATATTTTAAAAATTAAAGCATAATTTGACAGCATAATTTCTCCCTTCATCAATTTTTTTTCAATAAATTAAATAAATTTTGCCATTCTCTATCAAGTACTCCGTAATTTCTCTTTTCTTCTAGCTCTTGTTAATACTTTTTAACAATATATATTATATTTTTTGTTTCTTCTAATTTTTTATATTTTATTCTAATTTTTATATTCACTTTCAGATTTTCAGATTCTCTCACGAAATATCAAAATCTCAATTTCTTCTCACATATTTACGCGTAATATCTTTCTCTCTTCTCACATGTATATGTAATTTTCTTCACTGAAAAATTTCCTACTTTTATTTTTATCTAAAACCAAATTTAATTATAAGGGGTGTTTGTTTCAAGTTTAGGAATTACATTTTTGGAAATACATAGATAAAAAGTTATTTCTAAGTATAAAAATAGGTATAAAGATTCCAAAGAACAAAATAATTTCCTATAACTTCCATTATTTTCATAAAATTATTCCATTTTGAAAGATGGGAAAGTAGATTCTCATAAAATTTTATATAATTTTTAAAATAAATAAATTAAAATTATAAAATTTCCTAAAAATAATAAAATGTTTTCCAGACAAATTTTCAAAAAAATTCCTATGATTTGTCTAATAAAATGTTTAAGTATTTTTAGATCTGACATAATTTTTTAGGTTCTCTTTTATTGAAAGAAGGTTTGTCGAGATGGATCTAAATTTAAATCTAAAATATAAAAAAATATTTTTCTTTTTAAATTTGTATATTGCTTTATTCTTTCCTTTAGCGACCCAATTATTTTTCTTACATTATATAAAAAATTACAAATTCTAATAGGCTTATCTCTTGACTCAATTCCTGGTTGTATATATTTGGAGGAGCTAATATTATGCATACTTTTGCTACAAACTTTTCCCCAACTACATATTCAAATGCAATTTCAAATTCCTTACATTTTTAAGTATTTAATAAAATATTTTACTAGTTTTTTATTCAGCTATTTACTAGTGTTTTTTTTTTAACAAATTACTTTATTAATTAGTTCTTCTAAACTAAAATAAGTGTGACATATTATAAGATTGTTCTAAAATAATAATTTTTATTTTTATTTTTTCAATGCAACATTAATTAATATCAACTTTATTCCTTATTTATAATTTTTAAATTAATAGTAAGAGTAATTTTATAAAAATAATATTTTTATTGATTCAATTATTATATTTATTAATTTGCGTGAAAAAATAAATATTTATTTTGAGATTGAAGTAGTATATAATAACACCAATATACTTTAACTATTCATGACTGTACATTGTGTTATTATTATATTATATTAGATTCAATGAACCAAGAGTACATGACAAAATCTTAAATGTAATAAAAGTTGTCATGATTTTGAAATTTGAGAAATCACTCATAGTCTTTATACTTTTTTATTTTATTTCAAATAATAAAATTATTGATTTCTAAAAATTACAATGATTTTGTTGTTTACAATGAAGATGGTCTTCATATTTCTCATATTTGTTATCATAACAGTATAATGTGTAACTTTACACTTTATGTGCAGAAGATAACTTATTACCAACATTCAGGTAGCCATGGCAGGATTGATGGTTGCAGGAGCAGTTCTTACTCCTATCATTCAACTCACTATTGAGAGTCTTGCCTCAAAATATGTCGAAAACCTCTTCAATAAACGGTTGCTGGAAAAACTTAAAATCACATTGAATTCTATCAACAAGGTGTTGGAAGATGCAGAGACAAAGCAGTACCAGAAAGATGAAGTGAAGATTTGGCTTGACAATCTAAAGCATGAGGTATATGAAGTAGATCAGTTGTTGGATGAGATTGCTACAAGTGCACGTCAAAAGAGCAAGAGCAAGGTTAAACACTTTCGTTCGCTTTTGCCAAATCAGTTTAAATCTAGGATCGAAGCCTTGCTAGATAAGCTAGAAGATCTTTTAAAGCAAACTGATGTTATGGGATTGAAAGAAGCAACATGTGCTCGTAATGAAGTTGATGTAGGTCCGATATCTTCAAAAAGACCCGCAACAACGTCTTTGGTGGATGAATCTCTCATATGTGGTAGAAGGGTTGAAAAAGAGGAAATTGTCAATTTCTTACGTTTAGACAATGCTAGTAGTAGCAACCATGCACCAATAATCAGCATAGTTGGTCTTGGTGGGATGGGTAAGACTACCCTTGCCCGGCTTGCCTACAATGACGACGAGGTGCAAAATAGCTTTGAACTTAAAGCTTGGGTCTATGTTTCAACTCCATTTAATATTACTGGACTCACTAAAGAAATTCTCGAGCAATTTAATTCTCCACCAAATAGTGGAAGCTTGGAAATGCTCCAACGTCAATTGCAACAGACGGTAACGGGCAAGAAATATTTGCTTGTTCTAGATGATATTTGGAACGCAGATGAGAAAAGTTGGAAGCATTTACTCACTCCCTTTATCAAAGGATCTTCTGGAAGTAAAATTATTGTGACAACACGAAATAAGGATAATCCATTAGCCATGAAATCTGCCAAGTTACTTGAATTAGAACAATTGAAGGAGAGTGATTGTTGGAATTTGTTTGCGAAACATGCTTTTCGCGATAGAAACGAGAATGAATATCCAAATCTTAAGTTAATTGGAAAGATGATTTTAGACAAGTGTGGAGGGTTGCCATTAGCCGTGGAAACAATGGGGAACCTCTTGAGAAGAAAATTCTCTCAAAGTGAATGGGAGAAAATACTGAAGACTGATATGTGGTGTTTATCAGAGAGAGACAGTGACATAAATCCAGTTTTGAGATTAAGCTACCATAATCTTCCTTCCATTTCGAAGCGTTGTTTTGCTTATTGTTCCATATTTCCCAAGGGTTATATGTTTGACAAGAACAATTTAATCAATCTTTGGATGACAAATGGTTTGCTGAACTCCTACAACAGTGACAAAAGTAAAGAAGAGTTGGGCAGCGAATCATTCGAAGATCTTGAATCAATTTCATTTTTCCAAAGATCAATAGATTTTGGTTGTTTTATCATGCATGATCTTGTCAATGACTTGGCAAAATCAGAGTCTCGAGAGTTTTGCTTACAAGTGGAGGGTGATAAGGTGCAACATATATCTGAAAGGACTCGCCACATTTGGTGTTCTCTTGATTTGAAAGACGGTGATGAAATATTAAAGCACATTTGTAGAGCTAAGGGATTACACAGCTTGTTGGTAAAAGCACCAAGAGATGGTCGCCAATGCTTCATGATAAGCAACAATGTGCAATGTGATTTGTTTTCAAAATTAAAATATCTGCGGATGTTATCATTTAGTGGTTACAAAAATGCATCCGGAGAGCTAGAACTAGCAGATGAGATAGGAAGTTTAAATCTTTTGCAGTATCTAGACCTGTCATGGACAGATATTAAAAGGTTGCCCGACTCTATCTGTAAGCTTTATAACTTAGAGAGACTGGAATTGGAAGGGTGTTATAATTTGACTGAATTTCCTTTAGATTTTTACAAACTTGACCATTTACGCTATCTTAACTTGGAAGGAACTAACATAAAGAAGATGCCAAAGAAGATAAGGAAAGTAAACCAGCTACAAATGTTGACTAACTTTGTTGTGGGAGAGCCAGGTGGGTCTGATATTGAGGAGTTAGAAAGTCTCAATCTTGTTCAAGGAAGACTTCGTCTTTCAGGATTGAACAATGTCACTGATCCAACACATGCTATAAAGGCCTGTTTGCATGATAAGAAGTTTTAGAAGAAATACGTATGACATTTGATGGTTCAGTAGTGGAAAGCAATGTGTCTGTCTTGGATGCCCTTCAACCAAATAACAATCTGAAAAGGCTCACCATTACGAACTACAGTGGCGATATGTTTCCAAATTGGCTAAGTGGTTGTGCTTTACCCAACTTAATATCTCTTAAACTGCAGAACTGTAAAGGAATAAAGGTCTTCGGTAATAACTCAACAAATGTTCCGTTCAAGTTCCTTCAAGTTTTGGAATTTGACGACATGTCTGAATGGGAGGAATGGTTATGTATAGAAGAGTTTCCTCAGCTTAAAGAGCTTTATATAAATAACTGTCCCAAATTGAAAAGGGCGCTGCCTCAACACATTCCTTCATTACAGAAATTGGTGATTCGTGGTTGCAAAATGCTGGACGTACCAATTCCCAATTATGATATAATCATAGAGTTGGATCTACAGAATTGTAAGCGAATTTTGTTAAATGAGTTGTCATCCAGTTTGAAATGGATTTCCCTGGTTGATAATCAGTATGTTGAGTTCTCCGTGGAACATCTAACCAACAATCCCAATCTGGAAGGCTTGGAGTTGGATTTCAAAGACTTTGTAGAATGTCCCTCATTGGATTTGTGTTGTTATAATTCTCTTGGTTATCTTTCAATAACAGGATGGAAGTCCTCCTCCTTGCCTATTTCACTACACTTGTTCACCAATCTTATACATCTAAAGTTGTCTGATTGTCCAAGGCTGGAGTCTTTTCCTATGGGAGGTTTGCCTTCCAACTTGACCAGTCTTTGGTTATTTAATTGTCCTAAATTGATAGCTACAAGAGAGGATTGGGGTTTTCTCCACCTCAAATCTCTCAGACATTTATCTATTAAAAATTGCCCTAGTCTTGAGCACTTGCCAGAGGAGTGGAGTCCCCTTGGTCTTTTGCTGATTAGTGATTGTCCATTACTTTCGGAGAAGTACAAAAAGGAGGGAGGAGAGCGTTGGCATACAATTAGTCACATCCCGGATGTGGAGATTGACTGGATTAAGCAGTAGAAATGAGAAGTTTGTCACAGGCAAGTACAACCCATGTATTCATTTTTTGTTAATTTTGTATTTAGCATAATAATAACACTCTTTATTTCATATTGAACAGAGTGGCAAGTCTACCTGAAGTTCAAAGATATCGCCGACCAACCAAGCTATACCAATGCTATCAACTTAAAGCACAACCACTTTCGTAATCTTTTCATTAATTCAAAAGTATGTGTAAACAAATAAAAATACGGATTTCAACTGTTTTCGATTATTGTGTGGTTAATAAGAATTTGTATTTCCCTTTGTTACCTGTCTAGTTTCCCTTTTCTCCAGTGTGTATTGTGTCTATCTACAAAACATTGAGACTGGGTACAGTAATTTTCTTATTTTTCTATTGCTCTTCATCTCAAGTTATGCAAAACCTATTTATGTACACAATGTCTCTATCTACCATGATCTTATCAGATTCCTCATGCTTGATAACATTCTGCATAGTTCTTTCTAAGCACCCTAAAACCAAGCAGCTGGGACCAACCAGAATTATCATGAAATTTGTTTCCAACAAATCTGCAAATTACAAGCTTTAAATTAAAAAAGTTTAATTGTAGTCCACGAATTTAATCACTTATTTTAAATTTATATAGTTTTAATTTCTTTCTATTTTTGTTTTGTTTTTGCATTAGAAGTAGACAAGATGTGCATTTTTAAGATATATTTTTTATCTATAAAATTTTATAAAATGTTCTTATAGGAGGAACTATCATTATTTCACAAATAACACAACATTTGAAAATAGTAACATCTTTAATTTTTAGTGAAAAAATATAAAAAAGTAGACCAAAATCATTTATATTTGAAATAAGTAGACCAAAAATATATTTTCGGTTTTCATTCAAATATTCCAAAATATGGTGTGTACCAGAAGTATATTTTCGGTTTTCCAGAGACATTTTTGGGTTTTCACAGGGTGCACCCTGTTGTGAATAATTCATGATTAGAAAGGGAACTTTAGTAATTATTAGGATAGAAAGGGCACTTAGTAATTATTAGGATAATTTAGTATTTGTTATTTTACTGTTATTATCATATATCTTTAATACCTTAATAATATGATTAAGGTTTGTTTTTAGTTAGTTACTTTTTGTCTTATAAATAGGTGTTTGTATTTCATTAATTTTAATCAATTCAATTCAATACAATTTATTCATTGTTTTTATTCTCTCTCTTATTTCCATCATTGTTATCTTCTACCCTTGTGCCCTAACACGCCCCACCCTTATGGGGTGGGTTAAGAAATCCACTATTAATCGAAATCCAATAAAGTCGACTATTCATTGAAGATAGCTCAAGCATTCAAAGATACTTAAGATGGTTGATTAAGTTATCCTCATGAATCAAGTTATGTTCTTTTAGACCAAGTCAACATTGTGGTCAAATGAAATTCAAGTGAAGACTTTTATTTTAAGAATCATCGGTGGTTTAACCTCTCAAATGATAGTATTCAACATGAAGATATCTCAAGCCACATTAAGAAGATTCAAAGTTATTTTATGATTTTAAAATTGAAGACGATGATTCTAAAACTTGAAGTTTCTAAGTTGTGAAAGATCGAAGTGTGAAACTTCATCTAGTCATGTTTATTTGAGTGACTAGTATCTTGTAAAGGAACAAGTGTATTTATGTAAATACTGTTAGAATAAGATTTGGTTTTGCATATAATCTCTAGTTTCGATGATAACAATAAATATATTTTATATGTAACAGTTTTATTTTCTAATAGTTTCTTTAAGTGTGCAAAAATAATATTATATTTGATTCCATATAAAATCATTTGAACCATTGTTGGCACCATCAGAAGAACTATTTTATTCACTTTTCAAGAAATATCAGTAGTTATGATGAATGTTGAATGTTTGCTAGAAGAAGTTATATGTGTGCTTATTAGAAAAATGTTTGCTTCCAGTTCAGAAATCAAGATGTGCTTTGACTAGTGGTGTTTACAAGGTTATTTACCATTAATTTCAGTTATCTTTTCTTTTGATGGTAGAGTATTTTATTTCATTTTATCATATTTTATGTGTTGGTTGTATGTTTCAATATTTTCAGACTTAGAGGAATAAAACAGGACGAATCAGGGCTAACAAGTGCAAAATTCGGAGTTTCAGAGAAAGTGCAAACATCATGCTACATGGGACCTGACACGGGTGGCCATGTCACTTGACACAGGTTGTGTCAGGATGGAAAACATGCAGAAGCTAGAAGCCAGAGGGCTGACATGGGCGGCCGTGTCCGCATGCATGGGACCTGGAAAATCAATTAAAATGCTAGAGGAGCAACACGGGTGCCCGTGTCACCTATGAAGGCATGTGTTGGGCAGCGAGGTTGATTTCAATATTTTATTATTTTTGCTCAGTAGTTGGTCTGCGAGGGTGTTTTGGGTATTTTCAACCGACCTAAGTGAATATTTTCTATTTAGATGAGTTTTTACGATGAATTAGGGGACTTTTTGCCGACGAAGAATCGTTACACGATTGAAGATTAGATAGATCAAGGTTATTGGAGAGCGGAAGATTCTAATGAGTGGAAGCAATTGAAGATCGAAGCTATTCAAACTCCTGTAATGTCTAATTTTTATCTTGTAGTTATTATGAACAATATGAGTAGCTAAGCCCCCAATACTAGGGGAGTGTCCCTAATTTGACTTTGTAAACTATTTAGATTTTAAATTTCTTTAATGTCATGGTTTTTCATTTTTAATTTAATTTTACAAGGTTCTTAGGCTTTCTTTGCCGAACCAACGAAGATTGATTTAAAATGTCTTATGCTATCACTTTTTTTATATAAACATATGTTGTAATCTTGTAATTTCGGTCGTTGAATTTTACATAAATGTTTTTTTGAGATTGAATATTTTGTCACAAAATTTTAATCCTTAATTTGGTGACTAATATTATTTAGTGACCGATTTAGTGACTTTTAAAATTTTACTAACATGGTGTAAAATTCGGTGGCTAATTTAGTGGCTGGAGTGGTCAAAAATTTTAAGTCATTAATTCCCTCACCAAAAATGAATTTTTTTAGTAGTGAAGCTTTGATCTGGCGGTGTGAAGCAACTCGTTTTTCAAAAATCATTTAAATTTTGAAAAACAGTGAAATCGCCACCTAATTTTATTTGTTCTAAAAAGAACGGGAAAATATAGATAAAACCCCATAGATGCGGATAAGGCGGTCTACGACCAAAAAACATGGAATCGGGAGTCAGTTATGTAAGGGGAAGGTATTAGCACCCCTTACATCCATCGTACTCGATGGGATCCATTTAGTTCTAAGTGTTTGTGTGTGTTTATTGCTAATTTCTAAGTTATAATTGAAAGATAAAAGAAACGGAATTTGTTTATTATTATTTTGAGTTTGGCACGGTTTCGAAACCGTGTGCCTACGTATTCCCTTGTGCAATGGGAAAGTCAAAACTCCGTAGTTCCTCTCAAAAATGTTTAAATTGGTTGTATTGATTTTATAAGAAAAATCATGCATTAGACATTTCAAATACTTGAGTTTGGACTTATTTAGTTTGTTTGAAAAGCCTAAGTCCTTATCCATGTTTGAAATGGCTATTGCACACTCTTTGTAAGAAAAGAGTTCGATAATCGCATATGAGCGAAAAAAGGAATTGAATGAGTTGAATTATTTTTTAAGTGAGTGAAAAAGTACCGAACAATAGGACTAACGTCTTACGATTCAAATACTAGAAACCCGAGGAGCTAAGGCTCAGACGAGTCGTCTATCACCCAAAAAGGTTTTCTTATAAAAGAGTAAGGTGAAACAAGTTCCACGTTATTTAGAAGTCTTTAAGCAATTGGTCTAGCGTCCAACGACTTAAAGACTAAGAGTTTATTTTGGACAAGTTTTTAAACAATTGGCCTAGCGTCCAACGACTTAAAAACTTGGATTTTATTATGAAAAAAGGTTTTGAAAATGCACTCGACGTTGGATCGAGGTTTGTAAGTTAATTATGAAAGTGTTTCGGAACTCGATGCGCGAGGAAATGAGAAATGGAGTCGGGTTATGATTAATTAAGTATATGGACTTAATTAACCTCGTGAGGATAGGTGCTCTTATCCCCAACTATGAGACCTTGGTGCATGGAAAATTGGTATATGGACCAATATTATTTTTGGGTTATGATTAACTAAAGCAACAAGGGCTTTAATTAACCTCTTGAGGATGACCATACCCATCCCCAACTATGAGACCCTTTAAGAAATTGGCTTATGAGCCAAACAAAGAAAGATCGGATTAATTTTAATGTTGGTTGTGTGCGAAATGTACAATGGTGAATAAATACTGAATAAGCGAATAAACAAACAATTATCACACAATACAATCGGAAATAATTATTAGAATGATTTTTTCTATTTGATAAGAAATCGACTAATAGTTTAATCGATAAATTATCAAATAAAAACTATCAGAACTAATTATTATTTAATACATCGCACAAAAATTAAATCATTTACATAAAAATAAAATAATTTAAAAGATGAGAGTTTAGAAATGGGCCTGATATCGCAGTGATTCTGGGGTGTTGGAAGCAAGAATATCCCAAGTCCATGAAGAAACTCATCTGATCTTGTGTGGCTGGTCAGCGAAGGTCCACAACGTGCTGACAATTCTGATGCGTCAGATCTTTCTTTTTCTTAGACAATCCAATGGTCATGATGGAATTTTGTATTAAAGAAATAAAAAGAAAAGTAACCAAGAATAGACCAAGGTGGTGACACTTGTCACCACTAACCCAAACTAAATTAACTTAAGTTAAAAATACTAATTAAAAAAAATAAAAAAAAGAAGTACTAATCAGAAAACAAAAACACGCTCTCTCTCTCTTCGTGAACACTCCTCTGTCCTCTCTCTGGAACTTGTCTTGCCGGAAATCGCGATGGTCGCGCCGGAAATTGCCTCACGGCGGTTCCGGCGGCGACGTGACCCAGAACTTCAATCTTTTCACATTTTCTGACTTGTTTCTCTGTTCTCTCTTCTAATCCACTCTTTGTTTTTACAGATTTGGGTCGGAACTCCCTAGATCTACCGGAACAGAAGCAAACCCTAGCCTATTTCATGGAATGGATGGTGATTGAAGATACGAACGCTGGAGGATGGTGGTTTCTGACGGCAACTCCCCGGTGAGATCAATCTTATTTACCTTTTTCTTTCTGTTGCTTTGTGTTTGCTTCTCTGAAGGGATTAGGCAGCGATAAAATGATGAGTATTAGGGTTTTGTGTTCTAGCTTGGGGGTTTGCTTGGTTTCTGTTATGGTTTGGGGAATTGCTAATGCTTTTCTGGTTTGGACCGGTTTATGTTAGTTTGGAACTTGGTTTCTGGTAGTTTGGAACTTGGTTTCTGTTAGTTTTCTGTTATTTTCTGGGACAAAGGCTAAGATTCTGGTTGTTGGTATTGAACAAGAGCTTGCTGTTTTGTTTTGAGATTGGTTTTTGGTTATGGTTCTGGTATATTTTCTGTTTGATGGTTAGAATTTTTGCTTCTGCTGGTTTCGGTTTTTGCTTAGAACAGTGGCTGCCTTGGTTTTGGTTATTGGTTGTTTGGAACAAAGTTTGTTGAACAATATTTTGCCTTTGGTTTTTGGCTTTCTGGTTTTATGTCGTTTGGTTTTCTGGTGTTCTGTCTATGAACAAATGGCTTGTTTTCTTTCTTTATCTCTTGGTCCAACTGAGTTTGAATTGTGTTGGAACTAGTTTTTTGTTCTTTTTCTGATGCTCCCTGCTGCCATGTTGCCTCTGTTACTTGTTCTGCTACTTTTGGCCACAATCCTGCTGTGCTTTTTCAATTTAGCTTTACTGTCTTGGCATTTTGGTTTATGTCTGCTCTGCTCCAATTGCTCTCTGCTATGCTGATAACTATGTTGCCTTTGGGTTTTTATCCTGCTATGCTGATAACTATGTTGCCTTTGGATTTTTATCCATACTGTTGTGCTTTGCAAAGGTTTATTTTCAGCCAATGATCCAAATAATTAGTGAGGCTGCTTTGTAAATTCTGCCATCCTATTAACTATGATGAAAAAATCTGAGTTTAGTTCTCTTTGTGAACCAACCTTGGTTGTGATTTGTAGAGAGAACCCTAGCCAATGATCAAAACAAAATTCTAATTGTATGAGGCTTAAAAGAATTTGAACATAAACTGAAAACCCCTTGCATTCTGATTCTTGCTATCATCCCTAATGATGAGTCGTAACATAAATTGTTCGCAATAATTTTGTTTGTTTTGATTGAATTAAATTGCTAACCATTGTTTTCTTGTGTTTCATGTATGGACCATGGTGAGTTTTGGAGATGGCAAGGCTTGGCATGAATTGGAAAGACTTGGAGAAAGCAAATGGAAAAGTACGAGAACAAGCAACTTGGAGGGAAATTCAAAAACAAATAAGAACTCCTCTTAGAAATCCTAGGATCCTAATTATCTTAATTTGTATTGTAATTAGTTATTAGGAATTTGGATCAATCTTGTAACAAACTTAAAGAAACACAGGTTCTTGACCAAGTAGAACATGTTTGTAACAATTGTAGAAACTTTGAGATAATAAATTCAAATTCCAATTATCACATTTCTTTTGCAAATAGAAATTGTGATATTGTATCTTTTGGAACTTCTTTGTAAGAGATAGTTTGAGAATTGGATGAACTTGTACCGATTAAGATCTTGAAATAACAACCTGTAGCCTTATTGAAATTTGACATAGAACTTAAGTATGCAAAATTGTGGCATAGAACTTAGATCTTGTATCAACATGATATAACTCGTAATGTACAAAGTTATCATGTAAGAATTCATCCTCTAATTTTGAAACTTAAACAAACAAGAATTATGTTCTTGAAAACTTGAGATCTTTGGCCATAAATCGAGCTTTACCAAACACTCTAAGGTTCTTGTGAATGAGCTTTACCAAATCCAATTCGAATCAACTAAAATCACAATTATTTCACAAATCAAAAATTGAAACACCAGACAAGATCCTTACTGAAAACAACTAGTTTCCTTAAAATCGAAACCATACTCTTCACTAAGCTCCATCATGACAGTGGAATGATGTCTTTGATGACCTATCTTTGAGTTCTAAATCCCTTTGGAAAAGAAATCCATCTGACTTAAATATGCACATTGACAA
Source organism: Vicia sativa (assembly GCA_021764765.1). Classification (NCBI taxonomy): domain Eukaryota; kingdom Viridiplantae; phylum Streptophyta; class Magnoliopsida; order Fabales; family Fabaceae; genus Vicia; species Vicia sativa. The sequence goes on along the minus strand of CM038796.1, from coordinate 252,247,662 downwards.
AGTCTGATATTCTGGTGAATTTAAATATCTGATGATGCAACGGACATATTGAGATGTCCCGAAACACGGGAATTCCTTGTAACTTGAATGGATAGAAGAAAATATCATATTGGACTCTTATTACGCAAACATCTTCCACAACTGGTAGAAGAACCAATAGGATGCACCCTGATCCCATATTATTGAATTAATAACATGAAAGAAAATGCATACTAGAAAAATGAACCAATTATTATTAAGATGAAGAGGGTAAATTTTGGGGTGCGACACGGTGATATTCCTATTGAATTGAGATATAACTTACTTTTCATTATGGTGTATTATTCATGGCACATTTCTCTGGAGTTCAGATCGTGATGATTTTTTATTGCTTTTTGTCCTTGTATGTATTTATTTGTCTTCCTTAGCTTGTATTGAAATTACTACAAATTTATAGAACTCTCTTAGATATAATGTGTAAGTAAATGCTAGAAGAAACTAGAAATATTATGATACTAATCTATCATAAAACATCTAGAAAGAACTAAAACAATTTAGAAATATCCACCATCATTGAGAGATAGGCAACTGGTACATTGTAATTGATCATCCAAAAAAAATTCATATTGCCTTCTTTCTAATTAACTCTCTAAGACTATCTTATATCAACTATCAACTATCAACTATTCAAATACCAATAGTGGCATTAGAGATATGTTTGGTCATACGTTGGCGTATTTATGTTACATACATATTATTCCAAAATCTTCCCAACTACTTCTACAAATATCTCTTGTATTATTAATCAACTCATATAATTTTTCTAAGCTATGAATAACACTACTCAGTCATCATCTATTTTTGTCCTTATTTCTAATGGTGAAAAATATGATTTTGATGTGTTAAAATGGAGAATTTTTTTCCATCTCAAAATTTATGGGACATGATAGAAGAAGGCTTCATCGCTCTATCTCTTAATTGTTGAGAAAATTCATCTTTTAATGCAGTTCAAGAAAAGAAGTTCAAGAAAAATAAATAGAAAAATTCAAAGGCGTTCTTCACCTTGCAACAAGCAATGACTGGTGAAATTTTCCCAAGAATTATGGGAGTTAAGACTTCCAAAGAAGCATGGAACACATTGTTGGAAGAGTTTTGAGGAAGCGACAAGGTACGTGTCATTACAATTCAATCTCTAAGAACAGATTTTGAACTACTGAAGATGAAGAAACTTGAGACAGTTAAAGATTAATATTCTAAAGTTAAAGAAATAATTAATCAAATGATATTTTTGGGGGAGGATATTCTTGACAAAAAATATTGAGAAAATTCTAATTATTAACCCCCCCAAGTTTGGCCCAATCGTGACAACGATTGAGGAAACTAAATATTTGTCCACTCTATCAGTGACATAACTAGTGGATTTTATTGAAGCATGTGAGAAAATACTCTATAGGCATAAATAAGATACAATCGAAAGTTTCTTCCAGTCAAAGCTCAAATTTCAGCCCCAAAAGAAAGAAAATGAAGGAAAGAAAAATTATGGAGAAACTTTAGATAAGTTTATAGAAATTTCCTCAAGAATAGACCATATACAAATACTCCATGAAATATCTACAAAAGACTAGGCCATGCAAAGAAATATTATTGATATCATAATATGTCACATTGCAACCATTACAAGAAGTTCGGGCTCATGGAGAGAAAAATTAGCAACAAAAGTAGACATAAGGCTAATGTTGCTTAGGAGAATGATCAAGAACAATGTACGTTTTATGCCACTCAAGACTCAATCAGAGAAAAAGGAGGATTTTGGTACTTGGATAGTGGTTGTGGCTATCACATGGCCAAGGATGAGACCATTTTCAAAAGCATTGACGATACTATCAATGTCAAAGTTCAACTGGGAAATAACAGTATGTTAGAATCAAAAGGCATAGGCATTATCATGGTGGAGACAAATAAAGGTACACGACTCATCCATGATGTCTTACCGATTCTCATCCTAAAAGAAAATCTTCTAAGCAATGGTCAAATGATGGAGAGAAGCCACACAATTCACTTTAAATAAGGTGTATGGAAAATCTTCGATAACAAAAAAAAAGGGTTGAGATAGCTCAACTGAATATGGAGAATAGAAATATAATTTTCCATCTAAAATTGAAATATGCAACTATCGTTGCCACGAAGGTACAAGTTGATGATTCATTTCTATGGCATCGAAGATTTGGTCACTTCAACATATGTGCCTTAAAGTTGTTACATCAGAAGAACATGATGAGAGATCCTCCAAGAATAATAGAGAACAATGATGTGTGTAAATTATGTCTCCTCGGTAAGCAACACATATTTTTTTCTCAACATAAAGAGCATGGATAGAGAAAGACCTGTTGGAGCTTATACATATTGACGTTTGTGGACCGATGAGCATGTAATCACATGAGAATAATAGGTACTTCATACTCTTCATTTGTGACTTCTCTAGAATTACATGGGTCTCTTTTCTAAAATAAAAATCATAAGTCTTTTGAGTATTCAAAAAATTCAAGGCCCTTGTTGAAAATCAAAGTGGAAAACGAATAAAAGTACTAAGAAGTGATCATGGAGAAGAGTACACCTCTCTCGATTTTGAAAGATTTTTCAAGGATAAAGGCATAGAGCGACAACATATTCTCCTAAACAAAATGGTTTTTTCAAAATAAAGAACCACACAACTATGTAGATGGCTAGATCGATTCTCAAGGAGAATGGACTAACTAATGCAGTTTGGGCCAAAGTAGTCTACATTGTTGTTTACCTCAACAGATGTCCAACTCAGGAAGTACAATACAAGACTCCAATTGAAGCTTGCAATGGGAAAATTCCATCAGCAAACCACATAAGGGTCTTTGGATTTATCTACTACTTTCACATTCCAGAAGTGAGTAGGCACAAGCTTGATGACAAAACTATACAAGGTATATTTCTGGGGTATAGCACAACCTCTAAGGGTTATCGTGTCTACAACTGAAAAACTAAGAAACTCATCATCCGTTGAGATGTTGAAGTTAATGAGAATGCTTCTAGGAATTGGGATGAAGAAAAGGTGGAGAAGAACATCCTTATACCAGCTCAACTACCTTAAGAAGAAGTTGAGGAAGAAGACACGGGTGAAGCTCTTTTACCTTCACAACAATAACAAGAACTACCATCACTAAAGTCTACTCCAAAATGAGTAAGATCTTTGGTGGACATGTATGAAACCTACAATCTGGCCATACTTGAACCTAGAAGGTTTGAATAAACGTCAAACTAGGAAGTATGGGTCAAGGAAATGGAAGAAGAGATAAAGGTGATCGAGAAAAACAACACTTAGGAGATACTAAATTTTCCTTGTGGAAAATATATGATTGGGATTAATTGAGTCTATAAAACAAAGTTCAACTCTGATGGCACCATATAGAAACATAAAGTAAGTCTAGTAGCTAAGGGTTACTCACTGCACCCGGGATTGACTACAATGAGACATTTGTAATAGTAGCTAGTTTGAATATCATAATAGCTCTAATAGATCTTGCAACATAAAAAGGATGGAGTATGCATCAAATAGGTGATAAATCTACCTTCCTGGAAGGGGTACTCGAAGAAGAGATTTATGTGGAGCATCCACGAGGATTCTTGTCTGGAGGCGAAGAAAGCAAAGTGTTAAGACTAAGAAAAGAACTTTATGGTCTGAAACAAGAACCTCGAACATTGTATAGCAAAATCAATAAATATTTCATGGGTTGAGGATTTAGGAGGAGCAAGAGTGAGCCTACATTATACATCAAGTGTATAGGTCAGTACATTTGGTATTTCTCTCTCTATATGTAGATGATATTTCTACACGGGAAATAGTACAAAGATAATGGTGGAGTTCAAAGAAGACATTATGAATACCTTTGATATAACCGACCTTGGTTTGATGAGTTACTTCTTTAGTATATAGGTAAGTCAGAGAAATGAAGGGATATTCATCTTGCAAAGGAAATACATAAAATTTATATTCCCAACTATTGTTGTATGTTTTAATATTTTGTTGATTAATGTTCTCGGAACAAGAAAAAAAACATTGTTAAATCACAAGAAAAACTTTATTATAACTCAACAATGTTTTGTGTTTGAGAATCTTGCATCATTAATTTCTTATGCAGATTGACAGAAGATCCAGTTGAGTTTATTATACCATGTGTAGATTGTTTGTTTCATTAATCCTTCAATAAAAATGCATTCATTTAAATTGATTAAGAAAATTATAATCTAAAAATTAAGTTATATTTGAAAATTAACTTAGATTAATCAACATTTTTTGAATTGCATATGTCATGATTGTTGCGATGATTACTCGAAATTAGTCAACAAATTGATCTTATTCAAAATAAACTAGAAGAGAAGGAATCGATGTTATGAAGGAATTATGTCATTAAACCATATTTTATATGTTAAGGAGCAAGATATGAGTTATGGCATGCATGCAAGTCGAAAAATAGTGATTTGTTTAAGTTGTTTTTCAAAAGTAGTTTAATTTTTAGATTATTTTTTTCTTCATCAATTCGAATGGTTGTATTTGTTTAGTGAGGTATATGAAACAATAAATCTACATATTTTATAATAAACTCAGGGTACTTTTCACAACGGTTATCTATTATAACTGTAGTAAATATTAATTATATTCCAAATAAATTGTTGCCGCTAGGTTTCAAACTCATGACCTTAATATATATATATATATATATATATATATATATATATATATATATATATATATATATATATATATATATATATATATATATATATATATATATACCATATCAAGTAGGAGTGATTTTATAATGAGAGATGAGAGGGTGAAATATCAACCAAAGAATTAATTATTAAAATATTAATGTAGATATTAATTTCTCTCTCCTGATGAATCTAATGGTTGTTATTTCATCCTGTTATCTGTCATTATAAAATTACTCCTACATGATACATCTCCATATATATATATATATATATATATATCAATGGTTGTTTAATGTAATTGTTGTGATAGGTAGCGTGTTACATGACTTATAATCACGGTTGCGAGATCATGGTGGAAAGCACCAGGCATACAATCATCTCTTATCTCACAACAGTTGGTCAATCGTTGTGGTATCCCTTTCCAACCGCTGAGGTATCACTTTGACGTAGTAGTGTACTTTCCATAAACTTCGATCCGGACTCCTCTGAATGAATCTGAGACCCCTTCTCACTTTCTCTCAAAAAACTTCCCAAGTGTTTGTAAAATTAAATAAATATATGAAATGGTGAATCACAGTTACAATACAAATACTATATCCTCCTAGCTTTGAAAGATAACCCCCGAAATAAAGTATTACAAACCGAAAAATAAAAGACTCGATAAAAACTAAAAACCTCAAGCTTCAAAATACAAGGTTTTGGTCTTCACAATAGGTATAACACCTCTTTAAATAGCATCAATTACCCAGTATAGAAGCTTGTCAAGGTTTTGGCGTGAATGCGGCTGAATTCCAAAAAGTGCATGAAATATCAATTTTCATAATGCTAATTCTAAATCATGATTAATATCAAATCTAATTAAATATTAGTTTGATATAAAGATGAATTTCAATCTCTTAAAAAAGGATTCAAAATAAAATATTTTTCATAAAAGAATGTGATTGAAAACAAATCTTTGATAGAATAAAAAAAAGAAACAAATCATGATAGCACGAGATTCAATCCCTTGAAACATGTGCGCCAAGTAAGCAAGTCGAGACATAATATTTCACATAAAGTTAGAACATCTTACTTAACATATTGTCTATAACAATTGTGACATGAAGCACCTCGAGACATAATGTCTCGCATAACACCAAAATTTCTTACTTAATATGTTGCCTATAAAATATTCTCAATCATGTGTAATAACACCTCCCTTCGAGAGTGATGTGATGGCAAGTGGTGTTGACGTCAGACCTCCAACAGGGTGTGACTGTCTTTTCTTTCCTTAAATTTACACGGTGGAACGAGTTTCTAGTACGGAGGAGCGGGTGGATTTGTAAGATTAGCACGTCAATCTTCAAATTAGTGACTGAATGAGAAGTAGAATGAATATGTGAATGAGTAGAATACATTAATCTTAGCGTGTGACGGACTTTATATAGAGGGGCAGTTAGAACCTCTCCCGCTTGATCAGACATCTCGTGCTGATAATTGTTTGATAGGATCTAACAGTAAGAAGTTGGGAGGAAGTCAAAATTGTTTGCTCCAAGCTTAAGTGAGGTAGTATTTGATTTTCTGTACTTTCCTTCTTAGCGCTTGTTTTTAGGCCTCAACATGAGAGTCTCGTGATCGACACAAAATAGAACTCAAGACATATTATTAACGGAAGGATTAAAACTATAAAAAAAACTAGCTTTACTTAATTATTTTTAAAGTGGTTATAAAATATTTAAAACTTGTTTAGATTGACTTATTTAACCTTATTTATTAATATAAATTTTGTGATTGTTTGAAAGACCTTTCATTGATAGAGGTCAAGAGCACATTTAAAATAGTCATATTCACATGTACAACATTGATCTAAAGATTAACAAGTACACAATTGAAAATCCAATTCACATATGGATAAGGCTTTGTTGTTGTGAAAAAGTAAATTAGAAAGCTTTATTTGTGAAAATTCCGGATAAAAGAAAAAGAGCATATTCTTGTTGTTAACAAGAAACTAAATTTGTGATGATAAAAGTAAACGTGTGAAAGGAAATCTATCTTCCCCTTAGTCATGGGCATTCCTTGCGGAGACATGGTCCCATGAGTCATGCATGCGCTTATCATTCTAACTTGCTTATGTCACGGAAACACAACTCATCTATCAAAATGACTTGTATTGTATTAACCAAAATTAAAAATCAAAGTTGATATGTTAACAAGTCTACTCACACATCTGTCAAAGATTCCAAAAGTGGTTTCCTATTTGAATTTCAAGTGTGGTTGGCACTGCCAGTAGCAGCACACCAACTTAACCATCCATCTCAACTCATAATAAATACCTATACACTTCAACTTTCTTTCTTTCTCTCTTTGCTTTCATATACCTATATGCTTTCTTCAATTCTCATTCTCACAAAACATATATTATTACCATCTCCTTCACCACTCTAGTTACATTTTTCAATGTTTTTCTTTCATAAATTGTTTCTTCAGAGATTGCAGGCCGGGCGGGAACATGATGTTTTATAGTTGAGTACATGAAATGAGATATTGGTGCGGTTCAATCAGAACACGGTGCTTTAAAATTCATAAAAGCTTTGTGTCATTTGATTGAGCCGCGCCAATATCACGTGTTCATCAGGCCAATGCAATCACACATGTTCTTGAATTTACTAATTATATGTGAATGAGATTCATTACTATTTATCTGATTCTTTAATTTCTTCTGCAGATTTGATAAGCAACTAATTTTTGTGACATGATCATCTTTTTTTTCCTCTCTAGGGTGGGATCATACAAGAAATGAATTGGTATGGTAGGTAGGGAATTGATTCATTAATTTGTTGTACCTTTTTTTTTTCCTTTTGAAGATGGTAGGGACTTAATTCATTTGAGGGCACATATACAGGTAACATATAAGTACTTTATGTTTCTTTGCTTCTATTTAAAGGTTCTTACATGAAAAAAGTTCATAATTATATTTTCAATTAACAACTTTTTACTTCTATTTTTGTTAAGACCGTGTTAATGCGGAATCTAAGACTTTGAACTTATAGAAAATTGCGGTGGAAACAAGGTTGAAGCATTCAAACGTGTAACCAAACACTCGCTTAAGCACTTCCTAAATCAAGATATCTTCAGCTTGCGATGCTCAAGATAAATCTCAAGGAGTGTTTTAGGACTCTAAGAGTCAAGTCTCTGATAATTAAAATCTTAGCAGTTAAGATACTTTTGGTAAATTTCATATTGGTTTGTATTAAGCTAGTAAACCAGCATTCCCATTTATGAAATGAACAACTTTCCTTCAAATTTAATGGCTCAAACTATTTCTCTTCAAGTTCCAAATTTCATGTTTATTGTTCTGCCAAATCTGATATTTTTTTACACTATTATGAGATATAACGATAATTATATTTAAAATTTTAAGGGAAATACAAGTAAGTTCAGTGAAAGTTGATATACTGATAAATAATTATTACGAAACGTTAGACATGGCCTCCTCCGGCCACGTATCAAAAAAATATGCTGGTTGCTACTCTACTCTTCTACTTGTTCATCTCTTCCGGGGTTATCTCATTCTCCTTAGTTTGGAAAAAGGATGACCACTCTCAAGCATCGAGTATCCAACTACTTGTATGCATAGCATGCACCTTTCATATATGTTACTCTTTCGCCTTTCATAAGTTACCCTCTTTCAAGTTTCTGAATCTTGTGCTTCTTGAGTTTAGAAGGCAAGTTGCGAGTTGCGCCGTATCAGAAAGTTGTGCTCCACAGTGCATTTTCATCCTCTCCGCAACGCTCGTGAACATACTTCATCCTCGTAACAGACCGGCAAATCCCGCTGCATTTCCAATCAAATGTAGCAATGCATGTATTACCTGCCTGAGCCTTCCACTCACAATCTGCATAAGGGTAACTCTGTCAGAAACCATCAAAAAATTGATCATATCCGGGTTTTGAATGAAGAATCGAAAGAATATACCAGGGGGTGAACCGCAACATATTCTCCTATCGTCGATATGTTCAACATCTAAACCTATGAACCATGATCCTAATGAAACATCTTCGTTCGCATATTTATGCAGCACATCCCTGATATTATAAAACAAAACTGTTATCTATCAAAGAACTACCGTGTGCCAAATTAGTCCGAAAACTATTCATTTATCTTTTCAAGTAAATGCCACAAAACTTACTGATTTATCGATATATAAGTTGCCAAATCTTGTGAAATGGCATATAATTGTCCAGTAGCATGACGAAAGTACTTGTTTCCAACCTCGCCAAACTTCCAGTATTCTGGTTCATGGTATTTCACTCCCCTGTGGCAAAACAGTTACACTAGGAAATAATTTTAAACATACTGAAAAATTTACAATTCAGATTTTCTTACCTCTGAGCAAGGACAGGACCAGATTTCATGCACCCAACATACACTCGAGGTTTCATACGGTGCATACTCAAAGTCGACCCAAGTGTTGCTGAGATTTTAAAATAAAAAAACAGCACGATGAGGAAATGATGAATGTTCGCATTGATCAACAATTGAAATTTCTTATTTATTTAACTAAGCTTGTGATAAAACATGATACATAATCTACACAAGCTTACACTGATTGAATAGTGACATCTATTATGAATTTTCTAAGGAAGGTAGTTGAATAATCCTATTAACATATTTTTCAAATGTTAGTTAAGCTGCCTATTTTATACATTATCAGTTTCTCCTACAAAATATGTCACCATGTCCCAATGGCACTGTCACTTGTCTCTAACACCACCTAAAGATAATTTATTTTATTTCAGATATTTTTTTGTTTGATAATTTTATTTCACATATTTTAATAACACTAAGATATTTTAGAGTTGAGTATGGCTCATATGCAATGTCAAGTGGGGAGAGGGAGATTGGGTTCAGGGTTTTGCTGTAATATACCATGGTGTGTATATAAAACCTGTTAGAGGCTTAGAGCAATAGTTTCTTGCACTCTAAGAAAGAATGGAAATAGATGAAATTGAAAGAAAAAGTAAGGAAGTTGTAATTTACTCATAATGAATTGAGTTGTTCATTGAGAATAATTATACAACCATTTACATACCAATAACTTGCGTCACAAGTTATTGATCTAGTGTTGAATAACTTACTTCCTAGGTAGCTATAACTAACTAACTACCTTAACCAACTCACATTTGGATTATACATCGCATATAAGCATATAAGGATTATGCTTGTCGTAGAAGATTGCACATATACACCATAATCAGTTGTGCACTTAGCAAATCCCGATTTAACTAGGTAACTATCTATCCTTTTGCTTCAGGCCTTGCGAGCATGTTTAAGGGCATATAGAGGTTTGTGAAGCTTTTATACCATTGTTTCTTTCCTTCTTACCACAAATCTGAGAGGTTGTGTGGCAAATACAAATTCTTACGTGGGACCACTCAAGAATGTTGACTTCACATCTAGATGGAACATGGACTAATTCATAACACAAGCCAATGATCTAGTTCACATTATCTTCTCAATGATCATCTAATCAGTGATAATCTCACCATAACTTTTCACGGAACGAACAACGGTTTGAAGCCTAGATACATACACAACAATCTTCTCATTCTCTCGCATCGAAATCAGTTCATACTGCCGTTGAAGGGATGTAGTTTCACTTTATTTTTACCTTATCACCACCTTAATAGTATTTAACAAGCAAGTCACAAGCCTCCTTCAAGCTTGTTGTATGAGATATCTTGTCAAAGTTATTAGAATTAATAGCCTGATGATGAATGAAGAAGGTAGCTTTGAAAGTCGTTCTTTGTGCCCCGGTTAAATTTGCACCATGTTCTTAAACTCATGTCATCACCATGTTCTTAAATCTTTTGAAATACAGGCAAAGCCTTCACTTCTAGATGTCATTTTCACCAATTCTTGCCCTCAAGGATTGGGAGTATACTAGGGTAACCATTTCCACTACCATCATGCACAAAACAGAAAAACAACCCAAGATTGTGTGAATCTCACACAAACCAAAGGGCTCTGGATATCAAGTTGATTATGAAAGAGAATCTTGCACTCTAAGAAAGCAAGAATATAGATGCGATTGAAAGAGAGAGAAATAAGGAAGTTGTAATTGATTGATAATTGTTGGAATTTCTGCCTTCATTGCGGTTCTCCCCTAGTCGCCTAAATTGCGGCATTTTGGCTTGCCTTCATTGCAGCCTCCAACACCTTCATTGTGTTGGGTTTGAAGGGGAAGATTTAGTCTCGCGTTGCTTAGAGATATGGCTTGTGTTGTATTTATAAGTGGGGGAAATCCAAACTTTACAAGCCGATTTTGTAGGGATGAGTTAGGCCCAACCCAAATTCTGAGAATAATGAATTGAGTAGTTCATTAAGAACGATAATACAGCCATTTATACAACACTAACTTGTGTCACAAGGCATGACTAACTAACTTCCTAGGTAGTTATAACTAACTAACTACCTTAACCAATTCACATTTGGATTGTACAACAACTTGTAACACTGAAAAACCTATTTTCATTCACAATCAATAATACGAAACTAGTAGGAGACGTGGGCACATTTGGCCGAAAGTAACCAAATATTGTGTGTTTTGCACTTTACCATTTCTTTTCTCTTCTGATAATAGTTAGTATTGTTCTAGCACTTACTAATAAAACAAAATATGTTATCGTGACTAAATGTAGACACCAGAGAAATTTTCTACGTACCTAAATTCACATGAACATCATCATCAACTTTGACATAAAATTCTGCATCCCACAAAGCAACAGCGGTTGAAAAGTATGTTTTCGTCTTAGCTGACAATTCCATGTATCCCTCAACATGATTCTGTTCAACATGATGTAATTTGTTAGTTATAAAAAAGAAAGTACATACATCACAGGGCATATAATTATATATTTGAATGAAAATAACAGGAGAGAAAGATCACCAGCCTCAAAAAGTCAGCATGAAGCTTTTCCTCAGCTTCAATAGCTTTGTCAAGAATTCCACCAAATGTAGAACTATAGACAAAAAGGTTAACTAAATATGTGTAGTAGTAATGCTAAAACCTCGAAAAAAATATGAACTTAACCAACCAGTAGGAATAAGTCATTGACAATAATTTAACTACATGTCTAATTTTAATTTTTATAAGCATGTCAGAAACGTGTCATATCCTATATTTTTCAATGACTGACTTATCACCGTATCGGAAACATGTCGTGTTTCTGCTTCATTACTGCCGATCAACGCAATACAAACCAATCTTGTTGATTAGATATATAAATTCACTTCTTATCAGAATGAGACTGTTTGAAATAACTTGATGTTAAGGCCACAAAAGAAAGACATTGAATCTAACCTGTGACCGATAACAAAACGTATGACTATGCCCTTTTCGTCCTCCAACTTCTTTCTATCCTCAGCTGATGTAGTTTTATTCGAAACCGTGGATCAGATGCATTAGGTACATATAGAATCAAAAAATGAAGAAAAAAAACTAGGACACGCTGAAATATCATAAATCACCTTGTGGCATCCAAGTTTCTCGAACAGAATCTCTTCGCTTCCTGCTACTAAAAGCCGTATTGATCCCTATAACCATGAAACATTTTTTCCTTGGAGTTGATTCGACTCTCTCTGGTTTTCCTGACACACGAGAATCATTGACTATAAATATACAAGCATGAGCTATCAAAGCAAATTTAAGATTCAGCTCCAATGTAGATAGTCTTACTCAATTTCCTGCAGTTTATGAATAAAATTGAGTTTAGAATTAAAGTTTTCTGATAAGAGCATAACTAGATCCAGTACAAACAACAATCTGTTTGGCTTACTTGATAACATTCTGGGTATTTGAAACTTCAACTTTACTGTAATTGGAGCTAGGCTTTACAACCTTTAGATTAAGATTACATCCATCGGCGTTTAAGTTTCTCTGTTCGATCTCTCTATAAGTCCTTGAAATTTCTTTATATTCAGACGGCCGCATCCTGAAAGACGCAGAATTTAGGGTTAGCACTACGCATCATTATAATATCTTGCTCCCTTGAGCAGTAATCAAAGGTGAAAACTATTTTCTTTTCAGATTATAATAGCAAAGGCATAGTTTTAAATTGCGGCCACAATATCGCTGATGTGGTAGTCTCTGTAACCGCATCGGACCGTAATTGCAGTATGATTGGAAATCACTAGTCCTTCTACATTAAAAATCACATCAGACAACTTCGTCTAAGTTTCTTCAAGTATTGTCATCAAAACCTAAAATTCAGAATCAGAAAAATTCAATTTACTTCTGAAAAATCTTAACATTAAGTGTTTTTTAACGATGTACTTCAAACTCTTCTCAATCAAAATCCACACTACAACCGCCGCACTGCACATCGCAGCAACATCAATGACTGCAATCGCAACATCCGCATCCGCGACCGCAATTTAAGACCATGAGCAAAGAAGATGAACAAAAGTTCAAGTTATATTCAAAAAGCCACCATTCAATTAAGCTCGCTATAATGCATCCTAGAAACTCAATTACTCACTTTAGATCATAACTGAGAAAAAAATAAACAAAAATCAAAACTTGATAATGAAATTGAGAAACCCAGAAGCAAAAGTACCTATTAGTGAACAACATTCCAGCACAAAAACTTGCCAAACAAAGCATAAGAGCCCATTTCCTATGTACAACCGTCCTTGCACCAAACTCTACACCACCTGCTTTGATTTTCACCGACATTGTTCTTACCCTCTTCTTGTTCCCTTCACCATAAACAAAACCCACAAAATAGTAACAACCAACAATGAGAAAAAGAAAAAAGATCAATTAAAAAAGCAAACTTTACAGATTCTATGGCATTACCTCGTACGTGTTAGGAACAAGAAGAGAATAGAGAAGAACAACCTCGTAAATATTTATTTAAAACAAATAACGGTAACTGTTACTCAAAACCTTAATTTCAGTTCCTTAAAAACAGCTAAATGTTTTTGATTCAACAAATTTTCATTTTAGCTCAATGAATGGTCTCTCATAAATAACCGTACTTGCATTAAAATGGGAAAGTAAGTTTAAATTATTAGTTTTTTTGTTTTATGCGTTAAGTATTACTATTATTTGAGAGTTGTTATGTAATGTGTCATAATTAATAATGTCGGTTTGTTAAATTACGTATAATTACTATTATTAGTAATGTTGTTGTTGGGAGAAGAGTTTGGGTTGAATTGGATCCAATTGAGATGGATATGGATCCCAGAAAATTTTATTTTGTACCATACAATTTTATTTATATTTTTACATAAAAAAAATTTGGACCCAAATATCTTCGAATAAATAATACGTATTTTAATTTTTGTCTAATATTTAAAAAAAATTAAAACACCCATAACACTTTTTCAAAATCTTCCAGTTTAATAAAAAACATACTGGAATACGTTTCAGTAATTTTCAAATTATTTAAAGGGCTATGAAGATGCAAACCGGAACACTTATTTAAAGTGTTTTGGTGATTTTTTTTATTTCTACACTTTTTGCAACAATTTAAAACCATTGTCTAAGTTATTGGCCAACAGAGAGAAAGTGTTGCCTAAGGTGATTGCTTTAATCTTTCATCAAATCAATGCCCGCTTTTTGCAAAATAAACTTTGCGCAACGGTTTTATTATTTGCCATTCACTTTAGGCAGCGGTTTAAAACTGTTGCGAAAAATCTAGAATTTTTTTTTAAAGTAAACCACCGGAACACTTGAAGTGTTCCTGTTTGCATTTTCATACCCCCACTTGAAAACCACCGAATTCTTTTTCTGTGCTTCAGTGTGCTTTTTTCTAAACCGAAACACTTTTTCTAAGTGTTCCGATTTGTATATTTTTTTGGTGTTTCAAATTTTTTTGAAATGTTAGAAAAAATGATTATCTTTTAAATATATACTATTTATACGAGGGTACTTCGGTCCAAATTTTTTATGTGTAGGGGTATAGGTATAATTATAGGGGTACGAAGTAAAATTTTCTGGATCCCACTCAATTGTCTCTTCTTTTAAAGTGGTTTGTTTGGTTTAGGAAAACCCCGTTTTCGTTATAATATGTGTTTTTGAATATTTTAATTAGAAAAATAAATCATTTATATGTGTCTCTTAATATTTTATATATATATATATATGGACGGTTGATCAGAATTGGAGATGGCCGAAGAGAATTGAGGTCTTTCGAGCAATGTTTGATGAGGAATGAGTGGTGTATCTGCAAGGCACTCTGTTGCTAAAGTAAGCAAATGATCAAGGTGAGAATAGTGAATTTTAGGGTTATGAGAGTAAGAATGTGATACCTTGCCCTCAAAGGTATGAGTGTTTATATAATGATCTTAGGAGGATTCTTATTGGTTGCTATATGTGGGCCTGGATATACAGATCCGTGGATATAGCTATTATGAGATGACCTAGTCAAACCGGACACTGATGCTCGGAACTAGCCATTATATCAACCAAAGGGAGTCATAACGAGCATAGTCTTTGGTAAGAGGAACTAGACTAATCCGCTCGACGGATGTCGAGCGGGCTTATGATGATGCGGTGGCTGCTTCTACGAGGAGTTTTGAGAATGCCTTAGCCCAGATACGCTTTTTGAATCCGGGCGTGGAGCTGGTGACCGACGGGATAGGGGTTCACCATTATGTCGAGAAAGGCGTGATAAACAGGCCTACTTCCCTCGACGATATGATCGTGGAAGAGACTCCCCATGTTGTACCCCAATTTTTGTCCCTAAGATCCCTCATCATCTCATCATCATAGTGCATTAAGATCACAAACAAGGTTGGGCTTTTATGGTTGTTCTATTCCTAAGTTTGATCTCAAGGAATCACCAAGCACCCTGACTATGTTCTACATGCATGATTGATCTGCATTAATTTCATCTGCTAACCTCTAATTAAAATACCAAAAATATTTGATTTTGTCTTTGTATATTTGTGTTTTGTAGGTATCAAGCCAAGACATCAGGTGAGTGTAAGTGTTTCCGATGTTTTTTCCCAAACTTGATTTAAAATCAATTTTTCAAAAAAAAATAACAGAGTGCAATCGATTTGCACATTTGAGCAATTGATTGCTCACTGACCAATTTTAGCAAATTTTCAAAAAATAACTTAGTGCAATCGATTTGTACTAGAGTGCAATCGATTGCACTGCGCCTAATGCTGAAAAATTGGGCAATTTTCAAGTTTGTGGGCTTGTGCTCCAATTTCATTTTTTATTTTCTTTTAATTTCGAAATTAATTACTAATTGATTCAATTTTGGCTCCAAATTCATTTTCCAAGCCTAATTCCATACCCAAACCAAATTCCAAACCACCACTCATTCCCAAACCAAAACCTTATAAATAGAGGCCTCCTCTCATTCAAATCTCAAGTTTTTGATAGTCAAATACACCTTGTCAAAATTTCTCCTCATTCTCTCATTTTTCTCAATCCTCCCAATTCACTCAAAGCTCTTTCTTCTTCATAAAGATTATAAAACTCTTCATTGGAATTCTCTAATTCTTTGAGCTAAGCCTCCATCCACGCTCTTTTTCTTCTTCAAATTCTTTAGATCTAGGCTTGTGATTCTGATTTTTGAAGTTGAAGTGAAGCAATTTGAAGTGTTACTCTTGCAAATTTTTCTCAAGATCTACAAGTGGTGAGTGTTGATCTTCATCTTTTACAATGTGATCTCTTGATAATTGTTGTTGTTTGATTTATTGAGCAAACTTGTTTTTAGTTCCATTGATGTTAAATTCTCAGAAATTAGTTGGAATTTTCGTGCTCAATTGAATCAAGGAACACAAGGTGTTTGTGAAAAGTTTTGAACAATAATTTGGCCTTTAGAAATATGTTTTTCTGGTTTTTACAGTGTGCAACCGATTGCACGAGCCACGTTTTAAATTTTTTTGAAAAAACTACAGTGTGCAATCGATTTGCATCCTGATGCAATCGATTGCACAGAGGCAGAATTGTGATTTTCACTTGTTTTTTGACTTGTTTTTTATATTTACTCTTCTTTTACTCCATTCTTTTGATGATTGCCTTGGATTGTAGTCTTGAGTACCTAATTCCTCTTTAATCTCAATGGACTTTGGGTGTTGATAAGGTTGGAGAAATGTATTGTTGATTCAAATCTATCAAAGGATGAATTATTCAATTCATTCTTTGTGTTTTGAGTTAGGAATATATTTTGTGCCTTAATCCACCAAGATGAATGGTTGAACTTAAAGATGGAAGAAATTTGAGAAGATAATCCAAGTTGATCTATCATTTCTCATCCCTCTTCATCTTATCCTATTCTGGAGTGTATTATTTCTAATTGGTAAAATTTCATTGGGCATGAACTCTAAGAGTGTGTTTGGATGAATCAATTTGAAATTTAAGGAATTCTGAAATCTCATGGAGTTCAAATCCTTCATTTGAATTCCCTTCATTTTCAAAATTTATTGATTTGATGGAATATTTGAATTACTTCATTTTCAAAATATAAGGACCATTTTACAAAATTTGAAAAATTATTCATAAACAACTTAAGTTTTTAATTATGGAGCAATCACAAATTCTTTACTTTTTGGTGTCATTTGAAATTCCTTAAATTTGACTTGAATAAAATACTTCATAAAATTTACATCATTTTAACAATTCTCCATTTTTTTATCCAAACAATAGATTTTGATCAAATCATTTTAAATTCCCTCAAAAAATTACTTTCCCTCATTCAAATGTTTCATTCAAACACACTCTAAGGAGATGTCATGGTTCTAAATTTGTCGAAGGACCTGGAATTTATTGATGTATGCCAAAAAAATAATTAGTGGATGTCCCACTTAAAAACATAATTATTAGATGTTCCAAAATTTCCGTCAAGTTGGACATACACAAAAACTTTGCCCCACCCACGCAACAAGCTCCACAACATAATTATTGTATGCACTATTTGTAATTTATTTTTAGAAATGAACATAACTTTTTATTTATTAAGCAGATTGGTTACAACAAATCGAACACAAAAAAGACTAAAACAACAACACAAACAAAGAATAAAATTACTTAATACAACAAAATATCAAAAAAATTACAATTGTCAAAACAATCTCATCTGATTCATGCACATCACCATTACATCCCTATCATTTTTTACATCATCCCACAAACGTTGTGGTTCTCCGATCGCAAGTGATGTGGTCGTTCTTGTTGAAATATTAAATTAGATTTGGTAAAAATATTATATTAGATTTGATTTGATTTAATATTTAAATATAATCCAAGTTGTGTAAACCCAAGTCCAATTAGGGTTGTATATAAATAGTCCTAGTCTGTATCATTATTTGTACAATTCAATAATACAAATCCTTATTTCCTTTATTATTCTCTCTTTCTCTCCTCACTAAAAGTGTCTCACACACTCACAAATTGGTATCAGAGCCTGCAAGCTCAAGCTCATGGAAAAAGGATGGTGGCTCCAACAAATTCAAAGGCAAGTTCGACAAGTCTCAGGGCCAGAAGCCTTGGTCGAATTTCCACAAAAATAAGGTCAAAGATAGAAATTCTGAATCCTCGAAAATAGTAGGAGGAAACTATCGAAAGGAAAAAGAAGATAAAAAGGATGTACAGTGCTATAACTGTGAAAATTTGGGCCACGTAGCTAGAAATTATTGGTACAAAAAAGACAAGGGATTGACAAATGGCAAGGACGAAGGAGCGAACCTTACACGCCAAGATTCAGATGATTCTGAAGGTGATATGGTGGTTATGGCTACAGTTTCAGATACCCATGTCGAATCCAATACCTAGTTCCTCGACTCAGGATGCTCGAATCACATGACTGGTCGAAAGGAGTGGTTGGCAGACTACGATGAGTCGAAAAAGAGCAAGGTAAAACTTGGTGATAATAGTTTGTTGCAGGAAGAAGGTACTGACAACATAGTTTTTCAAATGAGTAATGGAGGAAAAGCTATGATTAAAGATGTGCTTTATGTACCTTGAATGAAGTGCAACTTGCTAAGTGTTGGACAACTGGTCGAAAAAGGTTTCTCAGTTGTTATGAAAGATGGAGCTTTGAAATTGTTCGACACCTAGAATAATTTGGTCTTAAACGGGACATTTAAGACTATGATTAGTTCGACAGAAGTTCAATGTTTAAAAATTATTGTCGACCACAAGGATAGTTGGTTGTGGCATTTGAGGTTTGGACATTTGAATTTTCGATCACTTAATCAATTGATTACTCAAGATATGGTTTATGGAATTCCAAGTCTTGAGATACCTGAAAAACTTTTTGAAGGTTGTTTAGTTGGAAAGCAATCCAAAAATTCTTTCGTTTCGACTATGCCAATGAGATTATCCTGCATTCTCGAAGTGGTACATTCAGATGTATGTGGTCCATTCGAAGAACATACCATTGGTGGAAATAGATATTTTGTTTCGTTCGTTGATGAGTTCAGTCGAAAGTTGTGGATCTATGTGATCACACGAAAGGACGAAGTATTCGAAATCTTTAAGAGATTCAAGATACTTGTCAAAAACCAGAGTGAGAAAAGGATCAAAGTTCTACGAACAGATGGAGGTGGCGAATACACTTCGAAGATGTTTGAGAAATTTTGTATAGGACATGGTGTTGATCATGAGGTAACTGCTCCTTATACACCTAAACATAATGGAATTACTAAAAGAAGAAACGGAACTATATTAGATATGGCAAGATGCATGCTAAAGTAGAAGAATTTTCCAAAGTCTTTATGGGGAGAAGTTGTTTCGACTGTAGTTTATATTTTGAACAAGTTCCCTACCAAGATATTGAAGAACAAGGTTCCTTAAGAAGTATGGAGTGGCAAACGACCATCAATAATACATTTGTAGGTGTTTGGCTCTATGTGTTATAAGCATACTCCTCATGCAAGAAGAAGGAAGCTTGATGACAAGAGTGAACCTATGATTCTGGTAGGATATCATAAAACTGGTGCATACAGGCTTTTCAATCCAGTTAATGAGAAGATTGTGTTGAGTAGAGAAATTGTAATTGATGAAAATTCTGCCTGGAATTGGAATTCTAGTAATTCAATTAACAAGCCACTGATGAGATCTAATTTCGACGAAGAAATTACTGAGAATCCCATCGAAGATGAAGCAAATGATGATATCCCATATAATGTCAAAGTCGAAGAAGGTGTGGCTAGCACAAGCCATAGACCTCAACGAAATAGATTTCCTCCAACAAGACTTCAAGATTATGAAGTAACTGGAGATGATGAGGTAACACCAGATGGAGAATTAGTTCATTTTGCTTTACTTGCCGGTGCTGAACCAATCAACTATAGCGAAGCTTTGAAGAGTAACAAGTGGAAGTTAGCTATGGTCGAAGAGTTAGAGGCAATCAAAAGAAACAACACATGAGAGTTAGTCGAATTGCTAACACATATAAAATCTATCGAAGTAAAGTGGGTATTCAAGTTAAAACACAATGTTGATGGTTCGATAGTAAGACATAAAGCAAGATTAGTAGCTCAAGGGTTTCTTCAAAGAGAAGGACTTGACTACTCTGAAGTATTTGCTCCAGTAGCAAGATTGGAGACTGCTCGACTAGTAGTAGCATTAACATGCAACCGAGGTTGGTCGACATTTCATTTAGATGTGAAATCAGCATTTTTGAATGGTCCTTTGGAAGAAGAGGTTTATATCACACAACCTCCTGGGTTTGTGATTCAGAAGGAAGCGAGTAAAGTGTATAAGTTGCATAAAGCGCTTTATGGTCTCAAGCAGGCACCTAGAGCATGTAACAAGAAGATCGACTCATACTTAGTCGAATTGAGATTTGTCAAATGCAAATCAGAGTATGGTGTCTATGTTCAGGTTGTAGCACAAGATATAACAATCATCTACTTATATGTTGATGACTTGCTAGTAACTGAAAATAGCTTGAAGAACTTGTCAAAGTTCAAAGAGCTAATGACGAAGGAATTTGAAATGTCGGATCTGGGAAAATTGCCTTATTTCCTAGGCATGGAATTTCAAATAACGAAGCAAGGTATGGTGCTACATCAAAGGAAGTATGTCAAAGAGATACTCAAGAGATTTAGAATGGATGATTCGAATCCTGCATCCTCACCTGTCTAACCAAATGTGAAGTTGGAGAAGAATGAAGAGGAAGAAAAAGTTGATGTAACTTTGTTCAAGCAAATTGTGGGATCTCTGAGGTATTTATGCAATAGTCGACTTGATATAAGTTTTGTTGTCAGATTAGTAAGCAAATATATGAGTGAACCAAGAGTGTCACATATGAAGGCTGCAAGAAGAATCCTTAGATATTTGAAGGGTTCGATGAACTGTAGAATACTATTTTGACGAAATTGTGAAGATAAAGAAGCAATAGTTAATTGTTTTTCAGATGCTGGTTGGTGTGGAGTTATGGAAGAACGAAGAAGCACAGCTGGATATTTCTTTTAAGTATTTGGTGCCCCAATATCATGGTGTTCGAAGAAGAAGCCTGTGGTGGCATTGTCATCTTGCGAAGCTGAATATATAGTCAGATCCTATGCTGGTTGTCAGGAATTTGGATCAAATTAGTACTTGAAAAAATAATTGTCGAAGTGAAGAAATCGCTGGTGTTGCAAATCGACAACAAGTCAGCTATAAATCTGGCGAAGAATCCAGTTCTGCATGGAAGAAGTAAACATATCGAAGCTAGGTTTCACTTATTGAGGGAAAAGGTAAATCGAGGTGAACTTGAAGTTAGGCATTGCTCAAGTGAAGCACAGTTGGTCGACATCTTCACTAAAAGATTGAAGATTGACAGATTTCTGAATTTGAGAAAGAAATTAGGAATAATTTAGATTGATTATTTTTGAGGATGTTCGACAACTTGAAATATTAAACTAGATTTGGTAAAAATATTTGATTTGATTTGATTTGATTTAATATTTAAATATTATCCAAGTTGTGTAAACTCAAGCCCAATTAGGGTTGTATATAAATAGTCATAATCTGTATCATTATTTGTACAATTCAATAATACAAATCTTTATTTCCTTTATTATTCTCTCTTTCTCTCCTTACTAAAAGTGTCTCACGCACTAACAGTTTTAAGTCTTTTAATTCTTCGAATGACTTCACCATCTTGGATCTCCCCATCTAACCATCAGATCAAGGACCTCTTAAGATGGTCCATGGAATGAATGTTTCAAAATTTTACTATAATCGAGAGTTTGATAGCAGAGAAACAAACATCTCTTTAAAAGTCATGTTTGACGAAATAAAGAAAAATTATAGAGAAAGTGGGAGATGTGGAGAATGGAGGAACAAAAGTGTTATTTATAAGAAATGGAAATACACTCATGTGTGTCATATGAGAGATGACACCTCCTCACAAAGTTAGCATTTATAAACCATCTCACATGGCGGCGCTTTGTCTCTGCTATGGTCATTTCATATGGTAATCCAAATACTTTTTGAATTTATAAACTAGAGATGACACCTCCTCACAAAATTAGCATTTATAAACCATCTCACATGGCACTTTGTCTCTGCTGTGGTCATTTCATATGGTGCTCCAAATACTTTTTGAATGCTATAAAATGATATCACTGGCCCATCACCACTTAATTCTAAAATGACATCGGACTATTTTTGAGTAATTATGGGACAAACATCAATTTATCGGAGATTTTAATTAAAATAATATGTTATTGCCTAAAAAATTTCCAATTTTTTATTTAAAGCTTTTTTTATAACTCTTCGTATAAACACACTAGGTTTATTTTTAGAATTTTGGTTTTTGTCCTCCTCATCTTGTAAACACACTAGGTTTATTTTTAGAATTTTGGTTTTTGTCCTCCTCATCTTGTATCTACTTTTTATTTTGAAAAAATTCCTCACCACCATGGAGAAGGTCGGCAAATTTCACATGGTTGAAATTTTTTTGAAATCAACACAAGTGGCACGCGTGATTTGGCATTGTAGGGAAACAAACGGGGGAAGTTTTTACATAAAAGTTGACATTAACCAATCATAACAACAATCATACATTCAAAAACATTCTAAAGCTACAAAGTCAATAGTAGAACTAGAAGATTCAGAAGACAAGACACTTCTGTCAATCGAAAATAATAAAACACATTCACATTGCAGGGGTGCAAAGTTATGCAGGAGGTTAGAGAAAGTTATCCAGTAACAAAAGCTTATACAGGAGAAGTCGCAAGGCTCCTGATCCTACTCGAACGCCTAACCGGAGTAACTATCTCGTCATCACCGCGTCCCTGTAAAAACAATATGATGAAACATATGAGAAACAATTCACATGTGATACTGATGATAGACAGTTAACAATGATAATGTGATGATAATGTTCAATCAACAATAACAGCACAGCAGACAAACAACACTCACCTTTGGAATTTTCTCAAACACTGTTAGGCTTCCATAGGATGGTGAATCCATGGAGTCTGAAGAAATCAGAGACTGAGACTCACTCTTGTACTTGCGCTTTTTATCAATGCTGGTAGCTTCGTTTAGTTGACTAACTCTGGAGGATGAGTTCTTCTTAAAGCTGCTCATTTCTGAAGGGCATGATTCTCCAACCATTTCTGAAGGGCTTGATTCTTCAACAACGTCCATTTCTGCGGGTGCATTCCTCAGAGATGGTTTTTTATCCGGGGAAATCTGATTGTTCTCAGATTCAATCTCTGGTTTACTGCTTCTGCTTTTTACTTTCCTTGACCAGTTAAGAGTTGCACCTGCAATAACAATCGTACCTGCACAAAGCAGTAGGTATAGCACCATGTTTTGAGGAATCTGAGAAGCTTCTAATAGCTGTTCATTTATTCTAATTGCAGCATCTGAGCTTGCTGATTCTCCCACTTCTTTATCATCCGTCCGAATTTCAGCAGCTTCTGAATTTGAAACTGGGGAGTGCTTGAGATCTGCAACCCTTTCTTCGACATCTAGTTTAGCATCACTTTCTACACTGCCTTCTCCATACACATCTTCAGTATACACATCTTCAGTATGGATTTCAGCAGCCTCCAAATTTGAATCTGGCTTATATTCGCTACCACCATCAACATCTCTTGGTGTTTGATTCTCCTCCATTTGCAAAGCCTGCTCTAGTTCTACCAAAGTGACAGATTTGAATGCTTCCTCAAATTCTGGAGCATCTTCAATATCCACGACATAAGCCAACTCTGCATCACTTGGTGTTTGGTTTTCTTCCTTTGCTACTTCTACCAGCTGAAATGCCTGCTCTGGTTCCACCAAAGTGACCGATTGGGTCTCGAATGCTTCCTCCAGTGCTTCCTCGGAATTAGGCACATCTTCAACATCAACTTCTTGAGCCAACTTTGCATCTAAATGTTCAATTTCAGATACTTGCAAGGCCTGCTCTTCTGATTCAAAAATAGTGGCTGGTTGGCCATTGTGCACTTCCACGGATTCAGGAGAATCCAAAGCATTTTCAAATCCAGTGGCCATTTCTATATCATGGTGAAGTTGTTCTTCATATGCATCATAATGTTTTTCTGAAATAGCATCCACAGCAATCTCTGAGGCAACTGGTTGTTCTTGACCACGATGAGTGATACCTATTTCATTTTCACGACATCCACAAGTAGGATACTGATTAACTGCAGTATAGTCTTTCAGCACAGTCAAGTTAAAATACTGCACTTGGGCCAAATTATGTGCTCCTCTAACATCTGAAATCAACTTGGTTATTGAAGACAGTGACTTAGTAAACCAAATATGCATATTTCGAGCTAAACCGTCATAATTTGCTTTTGAAAACTGGGAGAATTGGTCAAAGTTAGCCCTTGCAAACTCTGAAAGTTCAGACAATTTATAAGCCTCGTAAAATTCTCCAAATACAGCATGATCAATCCCTGGAGAATTAGTGACTGAGATTGACACAAAAGCAATTGACAGCAGCAAAATTAGAGCAACAACCATTGATCTGAAGGAGAAACGCGACTTCTTCGGCAATTCCTTCGCTTCAACAGTTTCCTCTCGCAACAGAGTCCTAACAGGACTTGGTTCAGAAATTAGTTCCTCTTCTTGCTTCACAGTTTCATCCGACGAAACATCCTCAGATTCCTTCAGTGATTCTTCAGACTGAGTATCCTCGGTAACTTCGGAGTCTGAAAAGCTAGCAGACATGATGAATCTGTCCTCTAATTCCATTTGTGGTTTCGGTCTGTAATGAAGGAACTGTGGCCTAGGGGAGAGGTAGTTCGTTTTATGATCATAAGGCGGCAATGATGGATCTGCATCAACAGAATCTACTACAGTATGTGTGTACGAAACCGGAGGAGTGGCAGCGGGCGGGCTAAGCTTAAAAGTAGGGTCAAGGTTTACAAAATCAGGCTCTACGGAAACATTTTCAAATGAAGATTCAGTGTGAGTCTCATTTTCGAAAGTGTGAATCTCATTCTGTGGAATCAAAGAATCTATGCTAACATTTTCATTCTGCGGAACCAAAGGACTATTCATAGGCTTATTTTCAAACAAGAAATCATCCTTTGAAATCAAAGAAGCAGCATCGGAATCCGACAAATTCTCATCAGACTCAAAACTAGGGAAATGATTTTCACTTCCATCAATTGAAGCATCAAGCCTTTTCTGCTCTAAAGGATCAGCAAAACTTACCTTACGAACATGAACTTTAATATGCTCAGATGAAAGACCAGTCTCGTTCCTCTCAGCGAGAATCTTCCTTCTAGGAGACTCGGCGATCTTGAACGAAGCCGAGATCGTCGGAGACATAAAATTCTTGGACGATTTAGCAGCTGGAGACGGTGATCGAATCTTTCCAGGCTTCAACACCTGATCTTTCACATTTTCCTTTTCATATTCATAACTTTTCCTTTGAAAATCTGCAATAACAATACCGAAATTACCAAAATAACCAAACTAGAAAAGTGATTAAAATGAAAATCGATTATTTATTTATTACCTATGGGACTATTGGCAGGGGTGTGAGAGAAACTGGATCTAGCGTTTGGCATAAGGGAAGAAGGTTTGGAGAATGGATTTCCGGTGAAGCTTCGTCTCGTTGGATTACCGGATTCGGAATTTCTTGGATGATTAGCGTTTGGTGATTTTGTGTTGTGTTTCGAAGGCATTGTTACGAAATGAAATTGAAATGTAAATGAAATGCAAATGGAGAGATGGAAATGGAAATTGCAGAGGAAGTGAAAAGAGAAGTAGAAGAAATAAATGAATGTTTTGAACTGAGAGATTCTTAAAGATTTTTTAGCACTGAAAAGATTGTGTTGTGTAACGGCTATATTTTGAAATGGTAACAAAAATAGAGCCGTTGGATTGGATTAATTTATCTGGATAACTAGCCGTTTGGCAGAGGGGTGCTTGCGTCATTTAGTACTTTTTTTTTTTAATCACATTTGTATTCAAATGAATTGAGGTCAACAATATCGATCAATTTATTTCTTTTCATTTTAATAATTAAGAAAATAAAATATATTACTAAATTATTTTCTTAATTCCATAATACTTAAAAAAAATTGATTGAAAGATATTAAAAAATTATATATTAAATTACATGTCTACTTGTTATCAAAAATGAAGAAAAAACGTAAAGGAAAATCTAAGGTCATTCGTTGTAGTCATTAGATTCATAGGTGACCATACTAGCGAGGTATTCTTTGTCGCTCGTTGGACTCATAGGTGACAATTCCACACTAGCGAGGTATTCTTTGTTGTTGGTTGAAGATGGTGAATTATTCGAGCCTTGATTTGTTGCACTTTTTTTGCTTTTCGCACTCTGGTTCCTACGAAAAAGGAGCTCTAATAGTCCAAAGTTCATGCCGAGAGGGGCCTTGATTTGTTGCACTTTCTTGTGGCTAGGAAGAACACCATTATGCATATAAATTACTTCCAAAGTGGACTATTGTTTATGCACCATAGACATTTCGTATGTATGTGTAATTTGTTGATATTCAATGCATACATGATTTCATAAATTTTTCACTTTTAAAATTAAACGTGTTGTTTAGCATGAATAGGTTCCTGTTAGACTACAACACCTTATTTAAGTGAATTTCTTAACTCACCTCATACTCTTCTAGTGCATTACGTGAATTTTCACTATTGTCTCTGGAAATCGGAAATATACTTCTGATTCGTATCCTAATTCATATAAATCAGATTGAAAAGGATTGGGTGCAAACCGGAAGTATATTTCTGGTTCCCTACCGGAAGTAAATGTTTGGTTCCTGGATGCACTTAAAGGGCGCCAAAATCTTTCTTCTCCCCATAACAACAACTTATTTCAAAAACAAACCAAAACTCTCTCAATCTCTCGTTTCAACCCTTTCTCTCAAACTCAATTTTTTCTCAAACAATCAACACAAAACATTGGATAAATACAACAACTAACGGAATCAACCAAGTAAAAACCATCTTCAATCATCCAAGTAAGTGATTTAAGAAATTTTTTGAGTTTATGTAAAATCGATTAAAATTAATGAAATAAGGCTTTAAATGTGTTGTTGTTTTTAGTTTATATCATTAGGAGTCATTATAACACAATTTGTAAACTGTTTTTGATGATCAATCCGTGTTATTTGACGCATTTGGGACTTTGGCGTGGGGTTGTATGAAACTCTGTTTCGCAAAATAAACCGGAAGTTTATTTCCAGATTCTGGGCAAGAACAAAACCGGAGGTATACTTCCGACTTTCAGTCTGCATATTTTTTCTTCATTTTTTCAACTGTAAGCCATATGTTAATGTTTTGTTCTTACTTCTATAGGAGATATGTCTGAGAGTCCATCACGTTTGAGGCATGGTCGGGTTTCACAGCATGCTTCTGTGCAGAAAGAGAGGACTGACGCATTACAGGCTCGATCGACATCCGGATAGGCTAACTCGAATGCACATTCTTCCAGTTCCGATTCTACACCTTCTACATCTTCCTCCTGTAGCAGACGGGAGTCTCCAGTCCATCCCTCGCCTCCTCCGTCCTACCGCAGATGCACATCCTCACCATCATCAGCACCATAGATTTTTGAGACGAGATCCTCATCTGCCTCGCAGGCGGGGCCATCAGAGGTGAGACCTGATACTACAACCCCAACACCTGAGGCACTAGTGCCACTTGAGGTATCGGTGGCACCAGTGCCACCAGCGGTAGAGGCGGAACCGGCGACACCCAAGGTCCCTCAGGTCATTGGAGGGGGGACCTTCTGACTTATCTCTGTTCGCTCTTTATCCCACCCATGTGGCTAGACATAAATGGGATTGAGCGATATGAAACTTACATTTATATTACAGTTATTAATTATATTATAAATATTATTATGAATTCTAACAATGAATTTTTTTTGCAGGATCGCGATACACTGAAGGTCATAAGCCATGGGAGGAAGATCAACAAGCTTAATCCCCCCTCGAGCCATGGTTTGATGATCTACTATGCATTACAGGGTTGAGAGATTTGACCCTCTATGGATATAGCGTGGTCAATTGGGGGATGACCAACGCTTTTGTAGAGAGGTGGCATGAGGAGACATCTTCGTTTCATGTACCACATGGCGAGATGGCGATCACACTCGATGATATCGCGTGTCTGCTTCACCTGCCGATCAGAGGGCAATTTATGGTGAAATTATGGTATCATATATGAGATGTCGAAGGTGATGTCACGACACTAATATCATTTTTTATGAACAGCTAACAGTAAAAAATTCTAAAGTGAAGAAAACAATAAAAACACAGTGAATTGTTTACCCAGTTCAGTTCCAACCAACCTACATCTGGGGGCTTCCAAGCCAGGGATGAAGTCCACTATTAGCAATATTAATTCGGTTAAACCTCCTTGTTTACACTCCTCACTTAATCCCTACCCAATGACCCTTCTACCTAAGAAACCTATCTTAGATATGAGAACCTCTGCTCACTCCCTAAGTCACACGCGGTGATAATAAACAAGAACAATACAGAAGATATTGAACACACAATCACACTTGCTTCAAAGCTTATGGTGATTGACAAATTATAACTCAACTAACGTCCTACTTAAGTATCAATGAATATAAGAGAGGCTCACAATTAATAACCAACAATGTAAATTCTAAAATCTAAATCTTCTGGAACAACCAAACTGCAAAACAAGGTTGTAACACTGTGGGAGAACTGACTTGTTTGTTTTGCATTTTGCCATCCTTGTTAGGTATGGGTACCACGTTCGCAACCCAGTGTGGATAAGAAGTAATGGCTAAGAAACCGGCATTGAACTGCTTCATAACTTCGACTTTGATTTTCTCGGATATCTCAGGATGCATACTGTGATGACTGGTTTTTTTCATCGGTTGTTTTAAAAACAATGAAGTCGCCACCTAATTTTATTTGTTCTAAAAAAACGGGGAAATATAGATAAAACCCACAAAATTTGGATAAGGCGGTCTACGTGACCAAAAGACATGGAATCGGGAGTCGGTTATGTAAGGGGAAGGTATTAGCACCCCTTACATCCATCGTACTCGATGGCACCCATTTAGTTCTAAGTGTTTGTGTGTTAAATTGCTAATTTAAGTTATGATCGAGAAAAAAAAAACGGGGTTTATTTATTATTATTTTGAGTTTGGCACGGTTTCGGAACCGTTCGCCTACGTATTCCCTTGTGCAATGGGAAAGTCAAAACTCCGTAGTTCCTCTTAAAAAAAGGTTTTTATTGATTGTGTTGATTTTATAAGAAAAATCGTGCATTAGACATATCAAATGCTTGAACTTGGACTTGTTTAGTTTGTTTGAAAAGCT
This sequence comes from Vicia sativa, assembly GCA_021764765.1. Taxonomy (NCBI): domain Eukaryota; kingdom Viridiplantae; phylum Streptophyta; class Magnoliopsida; order Fabales; family Fabaceae; genus Vicia; species Vicia sativa. The sequence continues at coordinate 252,218,192 of CM038796.1, read as the reverse complement.
TAAGTCCTCGTTCGTGTTTGAAACGACTATTGCACACTCTTTGTAAGAAAAGAGTTTGATGATCGCATGTGAGCGATAAAAGAGTTTGAGTGAGTTGAGTTATTTTTTGTGGGAGACGAGTATTGGACCATAAGCGTTCAACGACTAACGTCCCAATTACTCGGATGGGTGGACAGAACCATCCTAATCATTTTTTTCTACCCAAAAATGTTTGTTGAGAAAAGGTGAGGTGAAACAAGGTTCACGTTAATTAGATTCATTTGAAGAAGCCAAACATACAGTCGAGGGTCGATACTGGACTGACTACGATATATTTGGGAGGAGAGAGAAGTAGAATATTTATTTATGAAAATATTTTGAAAAGAATCTCGACGTTGGGTCGAGGTTTAGAAATTTAATTATGAAAGTATTTTTAGGAGGTTTTTAAAAATGGTTTTGAAAAGTGAAGGATATTCACAAGAAGTTTTGAAAAAAGATTTAAGTTTGAAAGTTGGAAGAAAACATTTTTGAAAGTATTAAGAAATACTTAAAATGTCTCATTTTTTAACTTAGTAAAAATATAATCAAAATGTTGAAGTTTGATAGAAAATGTGAAGAAAACAAGTAGTTAAAATTTGATTTTGGTCCTAAGGAGGTTTAAACTCAGGACCTTTGGCTTAGAAGTGAAAAGTTTTACCACTGAGCCATGTGTTTAGCTTGTCATTTACACGCTTGCATTTTGATTATATTAAAAAACAAGTTTTGAAAATTTTTAAAAATAGTGAAAATGGAAAAGATGAAAAAAATGGTCTCAGGGGGATTCGAACCCTGGACCATAGGCAAGGCAAAGGACATGAAAAGCGTGCTGACTACCACTGGAGTGGCTATACATCCGTGAATAAAACATGAATCATTAAATATATTCTAAAACGAAAATTTGAATTTTCCAGAAAACTGAAAAAACGCGCGCATCAATTCATCTTCTTCCTCCAGATTTCAATTCCTAGATTCTTCATTTCTTAATGAAATCAAATGATCCAAACATCAAACTTGCTCGGATTTTTACCAGGAACATGATTATGTTATTTAATTTCATTTATTTTATGCTTAGAATCATTAATTTTTACATGAACCCGTAGAACCCTAATTCTAAGTTTTGATTATGAAATCATGTATGAGCACAATTTTAAGCAAATGATTGAGGGTTATTAATCAGTGATAGTGCATAAACAAAATGGCCAAGCCTTTTTTGTGCTGAAAGTTAGAAATCATAGAGTTCAAAGTTCAAGTTTATACCTCTTTAAATTGAAATCGTGTTTCTTGCTGGAGGTGTTCCAGATGTTTTTTGATGATTGCTACAGCTTCAGTGATGTTTATGGAAGGTATTGGTATGCTTACCTTGGTTTGAAATGGTCTGGATTGTTCTGACCAAGTCCATTTTCAGTTACTTGAAATGAGAATCGATTTTCATGATTCTGTGTTTACAGTTATGGAATGATGATTTGGATTGCTTCTATATGATGTATAGAAGGTGTTTGAAGTGAAAAATTATAACAAGCACGAGTGAATAAGAGTTTGGAAGTTATGGCTCAAATTTGCATTTTGATGAGTTTTGGAAATGATTTCTGGAGCAAACTGATTTTGGCTTGTTTTCTGAGGGTTTGAAGTTCCAAACAATTTCTAAATGGTATTTAGAACATGTTAGAATGACACCATTGGTTGGAACTTGCAAGAATTGCAATTTGGGATTCTAACCTCTTTGAAAACTTAGAAAACTTGCAAAATAAGAAAGAAATGAGAAAACAAGTTTGAAATTGTTTTGGTGTGTTTTTTGAATGAAGTAGGAACCTCTATTTATAGGCAAAGGATTCTGAAATGTCAAGGCAAAATAAGATTAGAAGAGCTTGCAACTTGGAGCTTAAGGCTTAAGAAAGAATATTCCTTCATTAAATGCAAATGGAATCTTTCTAATTACTTAAAAAAACTCAAGTGTTTTTATCCCTTCCAAGCTATTTACATCAGATTTTTTCTCTTAAATCTTATCTCATGTAGTGACAAGGCTTCTAGAAGGGAGAAAGTTGTAAAACAACTTGTACTTTTGATGCATGATTTTGGAAATCCATGGTTTTGGAGCTCTATGTTTCAAAATCAAAACCCTAACTACACAAAGTGTTTTTGCAAGTTCTTGGACGTTTTATAAAGCTTGTAACAAGACCTACAACTTTCATGTTTTGAGTTTTTCTTGAATCAAAATGGATCTAGGTGAAAAATGACCATGAAAGTGAGGAAAAACGATGTTTCTTAACACTTGAAAAATTTTCTAAGTGTTAGAAAAAATTCAAATCTTGACTTTTTGTTGACTTTTTCACATTTCTTGATTTTTTATGATCATGATGGATTATTTGAAATGTTTTTATGATTGAAAAAATTTAGTTTTGAAAAAAGGTTGACCAAAAGTCAAAGTTTGACTTTTTGAGCAGATGAATTTTCATCAGATGATTCAGAATTTGTCTGATGAAGAAACATGGATTTTGTAATGTTTTGAACCAAGAAATTAGGTCAAGATGTTGCTTTGAAGATGTTAAGATCATTCTTCAATCAAATAGGTCATCAATTGAGCGGAAAGTCAATGATTCACTATCTTCGATCAAAACCCTAATTGGTCGATTCAAGGTAGATCATGAGAAAAGGTTGGGAATTTGAAGATCAAATGTTGATGATTGATTAAGATAGATCAATTGAGATGAGTGGAGACTCAAACCCTAATTGATCATATCTTGAATAGATGAAATTTTGATAAAACCCTAACTTTGACTTTAGGAGCACACACACGATCTATCCTATTCTAAAACTGTTAGTGATGCAATGATCGTTATGAGAAATATAAGGGAATAAAGTCTTGATATTGTGCACTTTCAAAATAGTGTATTCCTTGAATAAGGGATGTCTCATGATCACTCCTTATAAACACAAACTCAAAAGTCGTTTACGGAAGTTGAAACCCTGAGCTTAGGAGGGTAAATTTTGGGGTGCGACAGTTGCCCCTATTCAATCATCTTAAACCTGATAAGTGAGAAAAAGCGACAGCTTTTGAACGTTCTAGGTAGAAGAGGATTGAATACTAAAAGAACCCCAAAAATGTGCCCTATGCGGGACCCCAAAAATAAGATATCTTGGCTACAGAGTCAAGGAAGAGACGCTTGAGGAGAATAAACTTGTTAAGCACCAACATAATGCCTTAACATAGTAGTACCCAATAAGAAATAATTAGGAGATCTCAACAACACTGGGGATAACCAAGTACCATAATGGGCAAATAAACATTAAGTTTTAACGAAAATGCTATGAGAAGAAAACCGAACTTCTCAAGTGACAAAAAAAAAGGATTAAGTCATCTCAGGATGTCTTAACGAATATGCTATGAGAAGAAAACCGAACTTCTCAAGCGACAAGTAATATAATAGATTAAGCCATCACAGGATGTCTTAATAAAAATGCTATGAGAAGAAAACCGAACTTCTCAAGCGAAAAGAAATATAATAGATTAAGCCATCACAGGATGTCTTAATAAAAATGCTATAAGAAGAAAACTGAACTTCTCAAGCGAAAAGAAATATAATAGATTAAGCCATCACAGGATGTCTTAATAAAAATGCTATGAGAAGAAAACCGAACTTCTCAAGCGATAAAGAAATACAAATAGATTAAAGATTTGATATGATTGAGAATTTGTCAAAAAATTCCAGAGAGTTAAGGAATACCCGCAGACCTTAACGAAGATAAAATTGAGAAACTATCTGAAGATCCCAAAGAGTTAAAGAATACCTGCAAACTTTAACGAAGATATAATCGAGAATTTGTCAGAAAATCCCGAAGAGTTAAGGAATACCTGCAGACCTTAATGAAGATGAAGTTGAGAAACTATCTGAAGATCTCAAAGAGTTAAGAATACCTACAAACTTTAACGAAGATATAATCGAGAATTTGTCAGAAAATCCCGAAGAGTTAAGGAATACCTGCAGACCTTAACGAAGATATATGGCTAGAACAATATCAGAATTGTTGGTGCACGAAGGTGCGAGGAGCCACGACATGCTGAATGTCTTGACCATGTAACTTTCGAGTTACCAGCAGAACAAATTCAGTAGCGCACCAGAGAATACACTTCTCTGGGGATAAACAAATCAATATCCAGCACACTGGTGGGATATAGATGTTTATAAAGTCGGTAAATCTTGTTTCCGACATTCCTGCTGATGAGAGATCTTACTGAACATGTATAGACATGTTGAACAACTTCCGAGTTGACAAGATCTTCAACCTGTATGCAGATAGCTTTACCGGTGATAGAAGAATCAAATTCAGCACCGGCGACTGAAAAACTTCTATGGTAATGAGCTTTAATTTGCTGGCATTATACAGACAATGCGTTGTAGCAAGTGGATATGTGGATCAACTTCTGAGTTGGAGAAAATATCCTGAGATTGAATAAACATCCTACCTGGTGGATATTTATTTGTTGATTAATTGAGGACTTACTGGGGGAAATAAACACGCCAGAAGTTCAATGTAATTTTCTGAGAACAGCTCAGAGAAGTAAAGATTGCAGAAGTTACCGCCACTAGAACTTGCTGAGAAGATTCTTGTCTGAAAGAAATCTTGAAAATACCAAGAATGGTGTTGTAGTAGTCCTTTCTGAAGGAGATTCGCTTGCGAGTATATTAAGCTTCGCTGGGGAAACTCCATAAGAAAACCGTGTGGAAAAACTCACTGGGGATTCCCAGTAAATAATTTTGCTGACTTTAGAGTTCATTGAAAGACAATTGTTTTGCTGGGGGAGAAATCTCTGTTGGGGGAAACCATCAGTTGTTAAGATCCATGCAACTTGTGCTGGAGAAAAGAGGATAATTATGTCGTCTGAGAACTAATCCTTCAATTTGATCCTCACGAGGATATTTGCAGTTTTAGTTGGAAAAACCTGCAAAAGAATTAACCGAAGCTAATGCATGAGTATGAGATGCATGATATGATATGCATGATGATTTTTTTTGTTTGATGCAAAGAGTATGTGATTTCCTGATACTGTTCAAAAAAGAAACACCACTGGGGGAATCCAATTGGACGTTCCTGTTGACACAAGAGTTCACTAGGGATGATTAATCACTTCTCCGGGGAAGAAACTTTTCTTGAGATTTGACATCACTGCCAACTTATCTTTCACCCAAGCGTTTAACTTGCACTGGGGAGAAGAACTAACTTGTTATTTGAGAAATAGTCTTTGGCGCCTGTGCTCAACTTCATTCTGAACAGATCCCAGATTTTGGAAAAAGTTTACGCATGAATATACTGTGATATGACATTAATGAATGAATGAATGAATGAATTGATGCATGAATATACTGGTTGATGTATTGGTTTATCAAACTGAATTCCCGACACCACTGGAAATTGAACGAAGGGAAACGACCATAACCAAACCATGATTGCTATCATATGAGTCTCTCAAAGGAAAGATGACACCTGATTTGTTGTAAACACCATGATGAGTACAGAGGTACTTCCAATTCATAGGGATAGGCATAATACTTAGAAATTCAATCATTCCCCGACATTCCGTAAATCAAAACAATTTCAAGTTTCAAACGCTTTATTGTTTTGCCATTTTTACCTAAAACAACCGCGCTATTAAGCTAAACATGCAGAAAAGATAAAAAGTAGGAAAAGAAACGAAGTTCAACTGAACAATTTTTATTTAAAGTATGAGAAGAATAACTCATACGTAAGGAGTTTGTACATAAAGATGCACATTCCTTTAGGAGGAACACACATGACAGAGTAAGTCTATACACATTTTCTTAAAACAACAACGAAATTGAAACTGAACTTCATTGAACCATAAACATGCTATTCTCTCTCCTGACTGCTATTCTTCATCACTTCGCTTCTGAAGATGGTGATTTGAACTGATCCATTCCATCTAAGCTTCTGTTGTGACGCGGAAACGCGCACTGTTTCATTATGTCTTTACACATTCCCTAACTTTTGCGTGAACCATCTTCTCTTCAGATTTTGGTTCACCGAGACATTTACCCTTTTTTGCTTAAGCCGCCCTTTCAGGTTTTCAACTTACCGGGCTTAAAATTTTTCTTCTTCTTTTTTTTTATATATTTTTTTAGACATAATACTTCTTGACCGTGTCTGAGTTGATAGCATGTGCCAAATCTTCTCCATCTATGTTGGTGAGAATAAGAGCTCCTCCTAAGAAAACCTTCTTTACCACGTATGGTCCTTCATAGTTTGGCACCCATTTCCCACGAGGGTCCCTATGTGGAGAGATTATGCTCTTTATCACCAATTCGCCCACTTTGAATTCGCGGGGACGTACCTTCTTGTCGAAAGCTCTCTTGATTCTTTTCTGGTAAAGTTGTCCTTGACAAATTGCTGTCAACGTCTTTTCTTCAATCAGATTGAGCTGGTCATACCTATTCTGAACCCATTCTGCTTCTTCTAACTCTGTTTCCATCAGAACTCTAAGGGAATGAATCTCAACTTCTATAGGAAGTACCACCTCCATACCGTAGACGAGAGAGTAAGGTGTCGCTCCTGTTGAAGTGCGAATAGATGTTCGGTACCCGTGCAAAGCGAAAGGCAACATCTCGTGCCAATCCTTATATGTCTTCACCATCTTCTGAAGGATCTTCTTAATATTCTTGTTAGCTGCTTCGACAGCGCCATTCATCTTCGATCTGTAAGGCGAAGAGTTGTGATGCTTAATCTTGAAGGTGTCGCACAATTCCTTCATCATCTTATTGTTCATATTTGTCCCATTGTCAGTGATAATCTTGCTAGGAGTACCATAGTGACAAATTATATTATTCTTGATAAATCGGGTAACTACTTGTCGTGTCACATTTGCATATGAAGCAGCCTCAACCCACTTGGTGAAATAATCTATGGAAACCAGTATGAAGCGATGTCCATTAGAAGCTTTCAGCCCAATCTTTCCAATCATATCTATTCCCCACATAGAGAATGGCCATGGAGAGGTCAAGACATTCAGAGGTGAGGGCGGCACATGCATCTTATCAGCATGAATTTGACACTTGTGACATCTCATTGCATAGACAACACAGTCTGTTTCCATGGTCATCCAGTAATAACCCGCCCTAAGAATCTTTTTCACCATTGCATGCCTATTTGCGTGAATGCCAAAAGAACCTTCATGAATTTCTTTGATAAGTTGATCTGCTTTGTGTCTATCCATGCATCTGAGTAAGACCAAATCAAAATTCCGCTTGTACAATACACCACCACTTAAGAAAAAATTGGCAGACAACTTCCTCAAAGTCTTCTTATCAGTGATAGATGCCCTTTCCGGGTATTCGCCCTTCTCTATGTATTGCTTGATATCATAGAACCAAGGTTTACCATCAGTTTCTCCATTAATCGTCATACAAAAACCAGGTTCGTCTAGACGTTCGATAGTAATAGAAGGTGCTTCATTAGCCCACTTGACCTTGAACATTGAAGATAACGTGGCCAAGTGTAATACGGTGAACTGACTTTGAGATTTTTGTATCGCAAATGTTGCGGATAGCAAGAGTCGCCACCGACTTTTCTTTTATCCAATTAAGGGAAGGTGAAAAGAACAGGAAAAGACCTTCGTTAGATTCTGAGTAAGGGAGAAGGTTATGAAAAGGGAAGGTATTAGCACCCCTTTCCATCCGTAGTTATCTACGGGCTCTTAGTTGCTCTTAGATCATTTTAAAAGTGCTTTCTGTGTGTCTGAAAATGTTTTGAAAAGGCATTTCGCTTTGACTTTGTAATGATTCATGTAGGAATGTATACAAAGTGTTCGGAAATGTTTCGTTTTTTGAAAAGAGTTTGAACTTTGACAAATGTGTGTGGTGTGAAAAGCATTTTGTTTGAGCAAGCAACTAAAAGTCTTATTACCTACTCAGAATTGGTCGTTTTCGTGTTATTTTACGTTCCTTTAGAATAATGCTATCCATACCATTAGTTGGTAGGTAACCCTATTCGTTAGATGTAAAGGGACATTCGAAGGGACATCGGATGGTCATAGAAGGCAACTTGTAGGAAGTATCCTAGCACATTCGAAGGGACGATCATCATTTTTCGTAGGCAACAATCGAGGGTCAAGATCATGTATTCGTAGGCGACATCGTGGTTCTATGATCTTTGTATCGAAGGGACTATGATGATTTGTTTTGAAGGCAACGGTGCTAGAATACCTCTACGTTCGAGGGACTTGACCATTTGTATTCGAAAAGTCAATGAGAGAGAATTACCCTAAGGGGTGCATGTGTGAAGAAAGTTTGTCAAATTCAGATATGTTATCTTGATGTTATGAGTGATCTATGTCCAATTTTATCTTGCCATACACGCCTAATTACTAGCAGTTTATAGGGTGCGGAAAATAAATTGCGGAAATTAAAGTGCGGAAAGGTAAATGTCCTACGCTATTACATGGCATTGGGGCAGTTACATAATAGGAGTGCGGAAAGTAAAAGCCCTAATAAAACAATTACATCCCATAGGCAGTTACAATATTGAAAAGGAAAGCGAGAAAAATTATCCGAAACATTACAACCTGTGAACAGATACATAATCGGAAATCAAGAGAAATTGCTTAAGACGAAAATGTTAGTAAAAAGAAATATTTTTGAATGAAGAAAAAGATTTTGAGTTAATAATGACAATTAGATGATAGAGTAATTTTTTGGATTGTTTTTGATAATTAAAAGCAATTAAAAGTCAAATTAATGATTAATTAGCAATTAAATAAAATATGCATGCAAAAATATTAATTTTAATGTCAAAAATTAAATAAACATTTTTCTGATTAAAATGCAAAAGGAAAATATTTTTGGTGATTTTTAGATGCATGAGAAAAATATTTGAAGATTAATTAAATAACATGAAAATATTAAAGAAAATAGAAAATAGAAAAGAACATGTTAGTTTGAGAAGTGATAAAAAATATTTGGTCTTGCCAGGGATCGAACTAGGGACCATTCCCTCACACACGCGCCTTGACCAACTGAGTTGGGGTGTCTACGTGTTATCAACATGGAACAAAAACAAGTTAAACGAACTCGCTTCCTGATTGCCCAGATTACGCGCGAAGAACACCTTCTTCTTCGTTTGAAAATTCAAACACTTAGCGTCGGTCTTGCTCGACGCTATAGCCCCTGCAAATTTCAAAAACTTCATACAAGCAATATAAATTAGTTATGGCTACATGGATCGATTGCCAGCAACATTCTAAACACAATGGTGGCACTGGTTTTGTCCAATTTAACGGATTTAGAGAAACCCTAAAACGCAACAGGAAACCCTAGCCATGGCATCTTGTGTTTTTGGTACCTAAAACGCAATTAAACTATCCAGAAAGCTTGCAAACTTCAATCCAAACACAAAACAAACATCAAAATACGTTAAAGATGCATGATAATCAAAAATCGATTTTGGAAAAAAGTTGACAAACCGAATTCTGGATTTCGTGTTTCTGAATGGTTTTGTGACTTGTAAAGGTCTGGAGCGATTCAAGAGGCTTCAAGGAATGCAATGGAGTGCTTGGAATCAACTGAAACGAGCTAAAACCAAGGCTGCAAGTTGCTTGAAAGGCACGAATTTTTTTGACTTGGGTTAGGGTTTTTTTGAGCAATTTTTCTGTTTTTTTTCCATGTTATATGCATTGTATATTTATAATGGATGGATTTAGGTCTGAATTCAAGAGCAAATAATGATCAATCAATGTAAAAAATATTTGATTTTGTGTGATACCAAATCTTTCCTTTTTGATCCAATTTTCATCAATTTCTTGCCAAATCAAAGCCAATTTCGAAATTGCCAGCTTTTTTTGAGTTGCTTGGACCTCAAGAATGAGAGAAAAATCAATTTTGCATTTAATTTTGATTTTCTACCTTTATTTTTAATTTAATTTGTTTTTAAATGAATAAAATCCAAATTAAATAGAAAAATAAAGATAAAATTCGTGGCATTGGGCTTGGAGGTTCCAAATAAGCTGAGGAACAAGTTTAAACCAAGAAAAGTTGGGCCCATTTGCAAAATTTTGGATTTTGACAAGTATCTCTCTTTGTGCACCTCTTCAAAAATGCCCAACTTGTGCAAGGTGTATTTTGCTCAATTTTTAACATTTTTGAGAGTTCTTGGACTTTTTAGAAAGCTCTATGTGTCCTCTAAACAACCTCTTTGGTTTCATCTCAATTGGAGTTTCCATGCTCAATAAAACTGCATTACAAAAAGTTGACTTTGAAAAGGACCTGTAATGTTTTGATCCATATCTTCAAAATGAAGCATTTTCTGACCATGCTTGTGAGACATGAAGTTGTAGAGAATTGAATTTCCTTCAAAATGAGAGGTGGTGGAAAAGTTTCTGACAAAGTATGTAGAAGTTATGCTCAGTGAAAGTTCAGTTGACTTTTCATTGGAAAACCCTAATTTGGAAAGTTTGACTTTTGAGCAAATCTTGAGTTTTCTTGATGAATCATGATCAACCCTTGATCAAATGATGAATGTCACTTAAAAATAAGGATATTGACCAAAAATCATGAAGTTTGACTATATGTTGACCACAGTTGACTTTTTGTCCAATACAACTGATTTTCAACCATCTGAGCAATTGTCTGGAGAAAGTTGACCTGTGAGGCTTGAATCTTGTCATGGAGATTGTTTGAAGCATATGAGGAGGCATGATGACCATTAGAGGTGTTGAGAACCTATCTTGATCTGAGAATTGCCAAACCCTAGTTTGGGTTGATTGTGTAGGAGAGGGTTTGTATGGTTAACCCTTGAGGAATCCTTGAGTATGGATGTATGGAATGTCTTGAGGAGTAGGAGGGAAAATTTTGGGGTATGACACCAAGGCATCAACTAACTAATTTTCCTCTCTGGGAATATGATGGAAAGTGATCTCGTCAAAATACGGTATTAGCTTCAAGACATGATCTCGATATGGGATTAACGTTTCATTACGAGTTTCCCACTCTCCTTTGACCTGGCGAATAACGAGTGCTGAATCTCCATAAACTTCAAGGATTTTTATCCTTAAATCAATGGCTGCCTCAATCCCGAAAATACAAGCTTCATATTCTGCCATGTTATTGGTACAATCGAAACAAATTCTGGCGGTGAAGGGAATATGAAATCCTGTTGGAGAAGTAATGATTGCCCCTATTCTGTGACCTATTGCATTAGATGCACCATCAAACACAAGCGTTCACCGGGATCCGGGTTCGGGTCCTTCTTCTAGTCCAGGAATATTGCAGTCCCTGATAAACATGATATCTTCATCTGGGAAGTCAAATCTCATTGGTTGATAGTCCTCCATGGGCTAGTGAGCGAGATATTCTAATACCACACTTCCCTTGATAGCTTTCTGGGTTACATATTGAATATCATATTCAGATAGTAACATCTGCCAACGTGAAATCCTTCCGGCTAAAGCTGGTTTCTCGAAAATATACTTGATAGGGTCCATCTTGGATATCAGCATCGTAGTGTGACACACCATGTACTGCCTCAAACGACGAGCAGCCCATACCAAGGCACAACAAGTTTTCTCTAACAAAGAGTGCCGACTTTCATACTCTGTGAATCTCTTACTCAAGTAATAGATTGCATGCTCTTTTCTTCCCGTTTCGTCATGTTGTCCTAGAACACAACCCATAGATCCTTCAAGCACAGTGAGGTACATTATGAGAGGCTTGCCGGGAACAGGCGGTATCAAGATTGGTGGTTCTTGCAAGTACTCCTTAATCTTATCAAATGCTCGCTGACAATCATCATTCCATATAATGTCCTGATCCTTTTTTAACAACTTGAACAAGGGTTCGCAAGTAGCTATTAAATGTGAAATGAACCGAGAAATATAGTTCAAGCGTCCCAAGAAACCACGAATTTCCTTCTCTGTTTTTGGCGCAGGCATATCTTGAATAGCTTTTACTTTGTCAGGGTCCACTTCAATACCTCGTTGGCTCACAATGAATCCAAGTAACTTCCCGGATCGAACTCCGAAAGTGCACTTGTTAGGATTCAAACGAAGTTTATATTTCCTTAATCTATCAAACAGCTTTCTGAGATGAACAATGTGCTCCTCTTCAGTCTGAGACTTGGCGATCATATCATCCACATATACTTCTATCTCTTTATGCATCATGTCATGGAAAAGGGCTACCATGGATCTTTGATAAGTTGCCCCTGCATTCTTCAATCCGAATGGCATGACCTTGTAACAGAAGATGCCCCAAGGAGTAGTGAATGTCGTCTTCAACATATCTGCAGGGTCCATCTTTATCTAATTATATCCTGAGAAACCATCCATGAAAGAGAATACTGAAGAATGAGTTGTGCTCACAACTAAGACATCAATGTGAGGTAAAGGAAAATCATCCTTCGGGCTGGCTTTGTTCAAATCTCGGTAGTCTACACACATCCAAAATTTTCCATCCTTCTTGGGGACAGACACAATGTTGGCAATCCAATCTGGATATACCGACACAGCAAGGAAACCGGCCTCGAACTGCTTCTTGACTTCGTCTCGAATCTTCTTAGCCATCTCTGGATGTGTTCTCCTTGGTCTTTGTTTCACAGGCAAACATTCGGGCTTTAGTGGCAGCTTGTGCATAACAATATCTATGTCAAGTCCGGGCATATCTTGATACGACCATGCAAACACATCTACAAACTCTTGCAACAAACGGATCAACTCATCTTTTATCTCTTGCCCCAAGGCAGTTCCAATTTTGACTTCTTTACGATCCTCTTCAGTCCCCAGATTGATCACATCCACTGGTTCTTGATGAGGTTGGATCGTTTTCTCTTCATGCTCAACCAGACGCGTCAACTCTTCAGGGAGTTCATAGTCTTCCTCACCATCGTCTTCAACTTGGTTGATCGGGAAATCGAAGTCAAAAGGAATTATAGCATGGCTATGTTCAATGAGCTTAGTTTCAGGTGATCTGCATAAATGATTGATTTTTTTTTAGATATGTATGTTTATTTTAAAAATAACAGTGAAAATGTTGTTGTTTTTATTAATATGCAATGGAAAACAATAGTAAAAACAATATAAAAAGGATCTCAAACTGAATAACAAAATGCGCTTTTTATTGAAGATAAAAATTTATTCATTAAACGGAATAAGCCCTACAAAGCAATCCTTTGTGCCTTGGGCAGAGCACAGGATTTTTGTTTTAAAACAAGAAATTACTTTGATAATGAAATGAGAGGGGTAACGTCCTTGACAATCCAATTGGGGACAACGCCGGGAGGAGTACGGAACACCATCTGAGAAAGCTCTACTGCATGCTCATCGTCATCAATGGCATTGATAACCTTCTCGGAACGGAAGCCTTTCGCAATAAAAGCATCCTCAAGACGAGGAATTTTCCCCTTTCCTATCTCTGAACCTTCACTGATCTTGGAGGATGGTTGGTAATTGAGTCCACTCTTGTCTCTCTTCTCCGTCATATCTAACACTGTTCCCCAACCTTCGGTATTTCCAGAGTCGATAAGGGCCTTAACATCCTGCCAACAAGCCATGTTACCCTTAGGTTTCTTAGCAGACTTGATCTCTTTTTGCACATTACCCACAATTTCTAAAGCTTGAAAGAGAGTCTTGTGTACCTCGTCTCCAACATCCACATACTTGAATTCAGACAAGTGACTAACCAAGTAGTCTTCTTCACCACTAACCTCCACCACCTGGTTATTCAACAAGAACTTCAATTTTTGATGGAGAGTTGAAGTGATAACTTTAGCATCGTGTGTCCAGGGTCTTCCCAATAAGCAACTATAAGCTGGAAAGATGTCCATTACTTGAAAAGTGATGTTGAATAGCTTAGGTCCAATAAGTACCGGAAGGTCAATTTCTCCCACCGCCGTCCTGCGGGATCCATCAAAAGCCTTTACAATCAGAGAACTAGGTTTCATAGTTGCCCCTTACACCTGTAATTGGGCCAAGGTTGTCTTTGGGATCACATTCAAAGTTGAGCCTGTATCAACCAATACTCTAGCAAGAGTCGTTCCACCACAAGTAACAGAAATGTGAAGAGCCATGTTATGATTACCTCCATTTGGAGGGAGATCCGCATCGGTGAACAATAAACAACTACCATCCTTTAAACCTGAAATTGCAGCATCCAATTGATTAATTGTAATATCTTCAGCCACGTATGCATTATCGAGGAACTTCAACAAGGCCATCTTGTGGGCTTCAGAACTTTTAAACAAAGACAAGATCGAGATCTTTGCAGGGGTCTGGCTAAGCTGATCCTCCACTTTATAGTCACTCATTTTGATTATTTTCAAAGTCTCATCATTGGGCTTAAAAATATCCCTCAATTCTTCCGCACTTAAATCAACAACTCCATCCTTCTTTGGAGGAACATCTGGCGCCCTCTCTGCAGCTCTACTTTTTGTCAGATCCTGGTGATAAATACGACCACTATGGGTCATACCACTCATACCAGTGATGTTTTCAACAGTAGATTCTCCTAAAACCATTGGCTTACCACCCACAACAACTTCAGGCTCGTAGTTCCATGGTACAGCTTTAGTATCTTCATAAGGAATACGGACGGGCGGGTAAACCATCATTGGTTCTACCGCCGTAACAGGTTCTTCTTCTTGGATAGGGACCGTTGGAGATATGTGAAGTCTCCTATTGTTGATAAGTGGAACCACCATATCTACTTCAACTTCAACCGGAGCTCGGCTAAATTGAATCAAATGCTGACACATTAATCCTTATAGATATTTCTTGAACTCCGCACAGTATTATGGATTGACTTGACAAATCAAACAATGATCATGAACTCCTTCAAATAAATCAACTCTCTTCAACTCTTCAAATACCCTCTTTAATGAAATTTCCAATTGATCTACATCCATAACCAGAATTCTTCCTTCTTTAACCAAAGCATTCACTGACGACGACCCATGCCTCGGTAACGGATTATTAGCAATGTTGGGGACATCAGCGAAAGTTAACAGCTTTCGGTCAATAAGTTCCTGAACCTTGCATTTAAAAGCGAAACAATCCTCTGTAGTATGCCCGGGAGAATTGGCGTGAAAAGCGCATCTAGCATTCTCATTAAACCATGGTTTGGGACGCCCAGGAATAGGCTTCAATTCCCTCGGTACTACTCTTCCATCTTGAATCAAATACGGCAACAGGCTAGTGTAAGTCATTGGAATAGGTTGGATCTCTTCCTTGGTGTACTTATGATAATGTGGGCTCTTCTGTTGACTTAGACCTTTAACTTGTTGTTGCTGTGAAGCTTGATTCTGAGGAAACTGAGTTGAATAAGGCATCTGCATTTGCATGGGTTGCTGCTACGGCATGCCAGGAAATTGCATAGCAGCAACATAAGGATATGACATATACGGGACCTGAACAGGAGCAGGTCTAGCTGGTCGTCTTCCTCTTCCTCTGCCCCTTGATTCATACATAGCATTGGCTTCAGCTTCTTTCCTTTTAAAGCCATTGAACGGTTTCTTTACGGTAGACGTCCCCGCATTCCCTCCGGATATCTTACCGGTCTTCAAACCTTCCTCAATCTTCTCGCCCACCATCACTAGGTTGGAGAAATCAGAAAAGTACTTCTAATCAATCTCGTAATATTGCACCGACAATGTTCCCATGAATAGGTCATTTAATTCTCTTTCTGCTAAAGCTGGTTGAACCCTTGAGGCTACCTCCCTCCACCTCTGAGCATATTCTTTAAAAGATTCTCTTTCCTTCTGACACATATTCTGGAGTTGTACACGATTGGGAGCCATAGTGGTGTTGAAGTGGTACTACTTAAAGAAAGCGGCAGATAAATCTTCCCAAGAGCGGATATTCGACTTTTGTAACTGCATATACCAGTCAAGGGATTCCCCTGAGAGACTATCTTGAAAACAATAAACCATTAATTTGCTATTTTTAACATGTGCCGCCATCTTGCGACAATACATCCTCAAATGGGTATTTGGACAGCTCACCCCCTTATACTTTTCAAAGTCAAGCACTTTGAATTTTGGTGGAATGACAACATCAGGGACAAGACACATGTCCACAGCACTCATACCAACAACGTTTTTCCCTCTCAGTTCCTTCACTTGCTCGGCTAGCTCTTTGCACATCTTCTGGGCGGCCATATCTTGAAAAGGATTCGGATTTCCCCCAGGTGCAATGTTCTGATAAAACTGTCTCATATAATCGTCTTGTTGGTCCGCCTCAGCTTGAGGAATCGTAGACCAGAGATTTTCTTGCTCATCCTCCCCTTGTTCTTGCTCATCATTTCCCATAGTTTGGGTAACAACATGTACTGCGGCAGCATTACCTTGATTGTCAGCTCCATTGAAGAAGTCAGCAAGCATCCCATAGAGTAACGAATTAGATGCTTGCATTCCTGGGGCATTGCCACTACCTCGATGGATTCTTACATTTCCTGTAACAATGGGAGGAACGGTAGTAGTTGCATTGTTGGCTATAGCAGCAGCGGTAGTAGCAGCGACATCGGCGGTAGCAGCAGCAGCAACATCTCGCTCTTCTTCCTTTATGTGTTGAGCAGTCAACATCTCCATTAACTGGTCCATCTTGGACTTCACAGTTTCGATGTCATCTTGCATGGCAGCCTGTCTGGTTTTATACTGATCCATTGCTTTCTTCGAGTTGGCCCTGGTTCCGTACGGGTGTCGGGTAGTCAGCTTGAATCTGGATGAGAGGAAACGTAATGAGCTTGGCGTCCCCCTTTTAAATAAAAAAAGCATGATTATGTATGGTTAATGCAAAATGCTTATGATCGTGTTCCCATTCCCAAGGATCTTTATCGGACTCATTCACTTGTAAGAAATCAACACAACAAATGGATAATCAACTTCTTCATTCTAAACATTAAAGTTGAATACAAACATCAGTTTTTTTTATAGAGAAAGTAAAGAGCAAGACTCGCAGGCCTGCTTAGTTTAACAGATACAATGAAGCTGAAAAGTACATAAAGGTAACAAAAGATCAGAAATGTTGTCCTCTTTGGGGCTTGAACTCTCTTATCTCCTTTTTGAATCGCTCCACCATGCCTTTGCAAAGATAAATGAAATACTCCACTGCCGGAGGCACTCGGTCTTCCTCTAGATCTTCGATAGTTGATTGAAGCCTCCATGGGACCTCCACCATTAGTTGTCTACAGAATTCTACCAAGCCTGAGTAATTGTCATACAAACTCTTATTTTGTTCTTCTAGGTTAAAAATGGTTTCTCCCCTATTCACCCAAAGTTCATTTTGACGTTGGGCTTCTTCTTGCCATCCCTTGCACTGGACTTCCAATTCCCCATATGATGCCTCCCATCGGGCTACAAGGTCTCTTGTGGTATCCAACTCTTGAATTTGAGTGGTAAGAGTTGTCTTTAGGTCAGACTTTGCCTTGATAGCTTGTTCTTTATCTGCGTAAGCTTGCCCTCTTTGTTGTTCAGCTTCAGCCAACCTACGATTGAATTTACTTAACTCAAAATTGGCTGCATCCAGATTATCTTTCACACGGAACCTTGCTTTCCTTTCTTTCTCTACCTGCTCTTGACTCTTTAGAAGCTCATCATCTCTTTCCTTGAGGATTTGCATCAAGTCATCCCTTTCTCGAGCAACACGAGTAAGGATTGCTTGTTGTCGCCCCTCTTCAGCCCTCATTTCTGTAATTGTGAGCTTGAGCTTGTTGAACTCCTCAATAGGGACATGAGTGACTTCGGGCTCTGGAACCTTGACGGGAACCACCGGAGCGTACGGAAGTTTGACCTCTTTGACCCTACCAATTACCCACTGCTTATAGGTTTCTTTTGATACACAATCTCTTTTTCCTATTTCTCTTCCTTTCCTATGGATTCGAGTCCAAGCACTTCTGATTTGTCTTAACAATTGAGTATTTTCTTTCCCAAAGTCTTCCAAGAGGAGTTCCTCTAATACTGCATCATTGGGGTCAATCTCCAAAGGATAACCCAACTGTCTTAACGCCACCCTAGGGTTGTAATTAATACAGCCTTGAGACCCCATTAGCGGGACATTAGGAAAATCTCCACAGTTGGTGATAACTTCTCCTACATTCCAATTTGGTAAGTACCACACCACAGCATCTGAAGTGAGGCAGGCTAATGTCTGAGACCATGACAAATCTTTTAATATGTCGTACCACGGGCCCTTAGTTGGTAAGTGAGACAAAAACCAGGAGTACAACAAAGGAGTGCAACATAGAACCACACCTCTCTTCTTCTCATGCCTTATATGAAGGTGATAAAGAACATCTGCCACAAGAGCTGGAACAGGATTCTTCCTGGAAACAAACACATTAACAACATACTCTTCCAAGAATTCTTCTTCCCCACTAGGAAACATGACGATCCCAAAAATGAGTAGAGCAAGAACAGCATAAAAGGCATTTGTATTGTCTGATTCTGCCAATTGCTTCGACTTAATTTCCAATGCCTTTCGGAGAATCCCTTTAGCTTTACACATAGGTGCAACCTCTCTGACCAGAAGATACAACACTTCGGCTAACCTGTCGCATGTTACTTTTCCTCCTAAATTGGTGAAGGGGATGCCACCTTTCAAAGGCCATCCTAGCAAAATCTCAAACTCTTCAATGGTTGGAGTCAGTTGAAAGTCTTGAAAAGTGAAACATCAGAGTGGAGAGTTATGGTACTGGTACAAGGAAACCATGGCACGTACATCAACATTTGTATCCAACAGCCTCAGAATGTGACCATATCTTCTGGTGAAAGTGGTCATATCAGCCTTCTTGATCTTTTCCTTCAAACGTAATAAAACCTCCAACTTTGGCATCTTAACCTTGATTGGATTGGTATGCCTTTTGTCATCCATTTGTTAACTATTTGCTTATGCGAACCAAGTCCTTAGGATAAAATGGAACAAATAAATGTTGATGATTAATTTATGCATGATGGATACAATGCAATGTGATGCAACATTAACATGTTAAAGTTTTTTAGGATGGCCAGGTATATTTTTGACGTCTACCCAATGATTCCCCCCAGGATAGCTGTCGCACCCCAAAATTTCCCCTTCGTTTTACCTCATTGTTTCAAGCATAGATGTTCATTTATTGTGGATTCAGAGGAGTTCCTATTGGGAAATTTTCATTAAAAAAAACTGTGTTGAGTTTCGAAGGAAGGTTTTATTCTGTTACTGATTCAATTTGAGAATAATTCAAAATTCAAGGGGTTTCAATTTATTTTAAGAGGAACGGTTTCGAATTATTGGTTCAAAAGGAACTGTTTGGAATTGTTTGTCCGAAAAGGAGTTATTTGCTTTTTTGGAATTTGAATTCAAAAATAATTATTTTAGAATTTAAATTTTAAAAGAATTTCTTTGTTACTTGGTGAATTTAAAATTCGATGGAGGGAAAGATGTCGTTCTTGGTGTTTGAATTCGCTAGCAAAAAATATAATTACAAGAAGTTATTCAATTCATATTGGATGTTACTCATTTCGAGCAAAGGTACTCGAGCTAGGATTAATCTCGTTCTTTTTGTATGAATTTTCATTCGATCGAAATGCTATGCAAATAATTGGTATTCATTCATCTCAAGATACACAATGTTGGAATTACAAGTTCAATGTTGGAAAAGGAAATTCTTATTATTATTTCATTGGAATTCAATTACAATTTTGAGTTACAAAGCTACAAAAAATACAAAGATATCCTAATTCTACATTATTGCTATAAGTTTCTAAGGTTTGTTCGAGCAAATCGTTGTTTCCTCCGAGCTTTTCTTCACATCCGGGCTGCCTTCTTATTGTCTCCGTCTTTATGACATGGTTACATGAAAACACAAAAAGAAGCATGATTAGTAACTATAATTGAACATCAAAGAAAAATCAAGGAAAAGCATTTCATTTTCGAACTCATCATTAGGTGTTTCTGGCGGGAATCAGGTTTTAGAATGCCAATCCTCATAATCTTGTTCGAGATTAATCATCGGTAAAAAGAGCTTGTTTGTAAATCACAAGTTAATTTGGTTCACAAACAAAGCCTAACTCAGTTATTCATCATAGTTATAATTTAATCCAATAGTTCAAGAACCCAACAGATCAACCCAACAGTTCAAGAAATCACAATTTAATCCAACAGTCCAAATAATTCCAACAGGCAGCACTATAAACAAAGTTAACACAGCGGCAGTAGCAGGTAAAACAAGAGACAAAAGAGGTCTTGGTTATCAGCAAAAGCAAGTAGTAGCAGGGTATAGCAGAGCCAAAAAGAGTAAGACAAACAATGCAAGCAACATGTATAGCAGCAATATCATAGAAGGAGAAGGTTTGTTTCCAAAGATTTTGTTTCACCTAAGGTGAAAAGGGTAAAACCTAGAACTAATGATGAAAATCCAATGCAGAAGGTTGACCAAGGCAAGCAAGTATCTGTTCCAAGATATAATACCAGAAAAAGAGACAAGCTGGGGATCTGTTCCAATTAGAGAGAAAAAGAGTAATATCTGTTCTTTAAAGAAAAACACAATACCAAGGCAAGAGAAGGGACAAGGATAGTATCTGCTCCAAGAGATATAGCAAAGACACAAGCATCTGTTCTATCAGTTTTTTGAAGCCACAGAGAAACCATAAACCCTATCAGTTTCAATACACAGTTCTAACAAGCCACAGAAATCAAAAACACCATCTGTTTTTCAAAACCAAACACAAGCCACAAAGAAACATAAACCCCATCTGTTCTAACAAGCCACAGAAGCCATAAACCTTGTTTTTTCTAACAACCAAGATGACCAAACCCCATCTGTTCTAAATAGTTTCCAAACCCAGAAATTGTAAACACAAAAACAGTTCGAAGCCAACAGAAAACAAAGCCAACCAAACGTCCTAACATCAGTTTCCCCCAGACACCTTCAGAGTTTATGTTTTCAGAAATCATGTTCTGAATATAGAGAGAAAGATAAAAAGAGGTTAGAACGGTCTCACCCAGAACGAGTTCAGAAAGCAATCCTTCACCATTGACGCGTCTCCAAGGCTCAGGTACTCTCACCGTCGCCGGAATCGCCTCAGAGGTCTAGGGTTTCAAAAAAACCCTTTGGATTTCGCCAAAATTTCATTGCGTATCTGCAAAAACCAACACAGGTATCAAAGTAGGAAGAGTTGGAAACATGTAAAAACGTGAAATATGAGGGTTATGGACCACGCCAACGCCGGAACCGCCGTGAGGCGATTTCCGGCGCGGCCATTTCAGTTTCCAGTGAGAGAACAGAGAGCGAGAGAGAGCGACGAGGGTTCAGATGAGGGTTCCCATGAGAGATCGTGAACAAAGATCAAGAGAACATAAGAGGAGTTAGGTTTGGGTTCCATTTGGGGACGGTGAGAAGAACGAGAGAGAGAGAAACGGATGAACGCGAGAGAGAGGACCAAAAATATCTGATCCCATTTTGTTTTTAATTTAATATTAATTTGTTTTAATTATTTATTTAGTTAAATTAATTAGTTTTGTTTTTTTAATTAGTTTTTAATTTCTTTTTTAATTAATTACATTGTTTTATATATTTTAGTATCTTAAGTCTGGTGGTGACAAGTGTCACCACCTTGGTCCTTTTCAATTTATTTTTTTATTTTATTATTATTTTATTTTTCTTTTTAGTAAATAAATTATTTTGTTAAAAACAAAAAGAAAATATATAAGTATTTGGTAAATACAACATCACTTGGGGCCGTTGGAGTATTTTTTGGAGAAGAGAGATCCGACGCACCAGATTGCCAGCATATGACAAATTTTTGCGGAATAATCAAGTTCAGATGGATTTCTTTTCGCACCGTCCAGAATCACTGCAATACAGGCTAACTCTAAACTTTTATCTTTTTTTCAATTAATTTATCTTTATGCGAATAATATTTTATTGCGATGTATTAAATAATAATTGGTTCTGATAGTTTTTATTTGATGATTTATCGATTAAACTATTAGTTGATTTTTCATCAAACAGAAAAAATCATTTCTAATAATTATTTAAATTTCCGATTGTATTGTGTGATATTTATCTGTTTATTTGTTCATTCAGTAGTTATTCACTATTGTACACTTCATACACTAAAATGTTAAAATTAATCCGATTCTGTTTCGATTGGCTCATATGCCAATTTCTTAAAGGGTCTCATAGTTGGGGATGAGCATGGCCATCCTCACGAGGTTGGTTAAAGCCCTTGTTGCTTTAATCAATCATAACCTGAAAATAACATTGGTCTATATACCAATTTTCCATGCACCAGGGTCTCATGGTTGGGGATAGGAGCACCTATCCTCACGAGGTTAATTAAGTCCATATACTTGATTAATCTTAACCCGATTCCATTTCATCTCAGCATGTGTCTCAGAATGCTTTCGTAATTAAAAGTTCCAAACCTCGATCCAACGTCGAGTTTCTTTTCAAAAATACTTTCATAAATAAATATTCTATTTCTCCCTCCTCCCAAGCATATGGTAGTCAGTCCAGTATCGACCCTCGACCGTATGTTTGGTGTCTTAATTGAATTTAATTAACGTGAAACTTGTTTCACCTCAACTTTTCTTAAACAAACTTTTGGGTAGAAAAAGATGATTCAGATGTTTCTGTCCACTCATCCGAGTAATTGGGGCGTTAGCCGTTGAACGCTTATGGTCCAATACTTGTCTCCCACATAAAAATAAAATAACTCATTCAAACTCTTTTATTGCTCATATGCGATCATCAAACTCTTTTCTGACAAAGAGTGTGCAATAGTCGTTTGAAACACGAACGAGGACTTAAGCTTTTCAAACAAACAAAACAAGTCCAAGTTCAAAGCATTTGAAATGTCTAAACACACGATTTTTTTTATAAAATCAATACAACCAATTAAAACCTTTAGAGAGGAACTACGGAGTTTTGACTTTCCCATTGCACAAGGGAATACGTAGGCACACGGTTCCGAAATCGTGCCAAACTCAAAATAATAATAAACAAATTCTGTTTCTTTTATAACTTAGAGATTAGCGAATATACACACACTTAGAATTAAACGGGTCCCATCGAGTACGATGGATGTAGGAGGTGCTAATACCTTCCTCTTACATAACCGACTCCCGATTCCATTTTTTTGGTCGTAGACTGCCTTATCCGTATCTGTGGGGTTTTATCTATATTTTCCCGTTCATTCTAGAACAAATAAAATTAGGTGGCGATTTCACTATTTTTGAAAATTAAATGATTTTTGAAAATCGAGTTGCTTCAATAGCTCTTAGGGTTTTTGATACAACAAACACAAATTCTAATATTGAAGTGCAT
The DNA here is from genome assembly GCA_021764765.1 of Vicia sativa. Lineage (NCBI taxonomy): Eukaryota > Viridiplantae > Streptophyta > Magnoliopsida > Fabales > Fabaceae > Vicia > Vicia sativa. The sequence goes on along the minus strand of CM038796.1, from coordinate 252,194,880 downwards.
CGCAATTGATACTTGCAATGCTACCATTTTTTTTCTAGGAGAATTTGGTTTGTGGGAGAGTTACGTATTATCCGAGTAGACAAAGCAGGTCTAACGATCTAACAAACGTAACCCTCGATACCAGGATATGAACAGGGTACTCAAAATCATTGATCCTAACTTGGATATATCATTTTCACCGCAAATAAATTTGTGATTAGATGATATATCCAAGAACGTCTCATTTGAGCATTCTTAAAGCCTAAAGGTTAAATTTCCTTAAAGGTCAAAACTAGGGGAAAAATCCCTTCTAACAACATTATCGTCAATGCAATAACTTGCAATCGGCGACAATGTCTTCGAAAGAACCTCCCCTAGGTGTGGTCT